>BSBK01000118.1:277500-920000 GCA_027943335.1 Chamaecyparis obtusa | reverse complement strand
AAATAATATGGAAAACTTGGGAGAAAATAATATAGGAGAAAAGGATGGACAAAATCTAGGAGAAAATGAAGGAGAAAAGATAGGAGAAAATAGAGGAGGAAATGTAGGAGGAACTCAAGAGAGGAAAAAAGAATATAAAAGATAAAAGGTTTCCGTGAGATATTAAATTATATATATATATATAGAGAGAGAGAGAGAGAGATTTTATATATATATATATATATATGTGTGTGTGTGTGTGTGTGGACATATATATATATATATATATATATATATATATATATATATATATATATATATATATATATATATATATATATATATATATATATATATATATATATATATATATATATATATATATAATCAAGATACACACATTTTTTATGTGAATTCTTTAATAGTTTTAGATTTTTTTTATTGACAAAGTCTAAACTATGATTTGATAATCAACATTTATACATTTATATGTTCCCTAAAATTGATGATATGGAGACCATAGAGAGAATGGATCCTATATTCATTAAGAGATGGATCTCATATCTAGAGGGGACTAGAGGAAATTGTTATAGCTTCCCTAGTCTCGAGATTGTTATAATCTCACATAGGTAGTATATATATTGATGCCAATCATATGCATATGTGTAGGCTTGGATAGCATTTATTGCTTCCAAGATATTCTTATGGGTAGTGCTCTATGGGATGACGTGTCAATAGCCCGGTTGCTTAGAGTGGATCTTATATCCCTCAAGCCAAGAATCGGAAATTCTATGAAGCCCGACCTAGAGGCAACCTTAAGAATCAAATCCCCCCCTTACTAACTTAGGGTAGAGTATGAGTCATGTAAATATTATGTAATATTTTGTATTAACGTCATTTTTGCAGGAAATTATAAAAGGAGAATAAGAAGGGACATTACAGTGAGTTTTTTTTGTATCAGTTGAGAGATCGTAAGCCCCTTATTAGCATTAATTATCCATTATTATAAATATATTATCACAATCAAGCTATCAGTACAAGGAAGAAAATCAAGTTCAAGAATTCAAGATTCTTCAAGCATTCTTCTCAACCTTTCAAGGTGTTTCCTTCCATATATATAAATTATTTCCCCATAAGAGGCCAAGAAAAGGTGTTTTCTATCAAGGAAGGAGATCCACATCCACCTACTTCCATACAAGACTTCTCTCTCCTCTCCTCAATCAAACATTGTGGTGAATTTCAATATCTATTAAATGAGGTTTTGTCTTTCATGATTTCCTTTTGGTTTTTTGTGTTTAGTCAAAGCTATTACATCAATATACTCGATCACATTCAAATGAGCATTTGAATTGCTAGATATGATATGCTTCATTTTCTAGATCTATCCTCTGCTATATGACAACATGCTTTCCTTTATTTCAATATTTCTTTTCATGGTTGATTCCTAAACAAGAGTTTGACTGAGGTAAACCCCCCATCCAACCTTCTTCCCCATTTTTATGTGTGTAGGAACAGGTTATACAGTCATCAAACAAAATATGGAAAAATCAAAAAGAGAATTTTTTTGGATGATCTTAAACAAACTCCCTTTTATCAAAGCATTATTCATAATCCTGATGTCAAACATTTTCTTGATGATTTCTCTCCAAGAATATTAAGTAGACAAGAAGATCTTGACAAGCCTTCTTCTTCTTCACCACCTAAAGACAATAAGAATAGTGATAGGAATCTCCCTAAAGATAATATTTCTCCTCCTATTCCTCTTTATATCACACATTTCCACAAAGCTCATGATGAATCTCCTTCACCTTCTACACGAAAATCCAATTATAATGTGGGATACAATATTACTACTCAATAATGTTACAATGGATTTGGCGTTGTCATTGATGAATAAGGTATCAAGGTTCCTATAGATCCTCCTACACAAGCCACTAGGTGTGGTCTAGGTTTTATACCTCAAGATACTACTTTCCCTTCTTCCTGACAACACAAATATCCTCTTAACATTCTCTTACCAAAACCATATGTGTCACACCTCCTTTTGATGGTCGAATGGCCTTAGCTAAAAGAATCTTTTGGAGAATTAACTATGATCTTAAAATTTACTTTCCTTATAGAAATTTTCCAAATAATCAAAGGCCTAGTAATGGTGAATCTATGTCACTCTCTTGTTGATTGTATTGAATTTAGACAAATTGCTTAAGATTTTGTAGATAGATTTATTCTTTCTTTAACAATGGATCTTATGCTTTTTATAGATATCAAATACATACCTTAGCATTTCCTTTCCCCTATTATGTTGTTTTCCATTACATAAATTTGGTAGCTTATATCATTGGGGTCTCTTTTCTTTGAATAATGTGCATTATGAGCATCATAATAGGGGGTGCTCCTTGTTTCCTCACTTAGGGGGCAAGGTCTCTTTATATCATCTATTTTATCTTTTCAAAGGATCCATTATCTCTTTATTGGTTACATCTTTTATACTATGATGTCGGTCCATACATAGACTTATATGTTTAGGATCTTTCTCTGTAATGAGATTGATATTCTTCTTTATGAATCTCTTCCTTTTTTGGAAGTGTACATCTTGCATAATTGATTTATCCACTAAGTTTGCATAATGTGGTATCCTTTGTTTTCTATCTTCATTGTCTCTTTATGGATTGGTGTTGGTTTATGATGGTACATCCTTTTTGGTATATTATTATTTGTTTCGCACAAAGTACTATTATCTTTGCTCAACAATCTATTTCATGCCTTAGAGGGCAAGTCTATCATAAAATAATCCTCCATTTAGGAACTAAAGTTTATCTCTTTTGCAAATAATTTATCTCCCCTTGTTGAATTTTTTTTCTTGCAGTATGATGCCCCTTCTTGCATAAATGTTTTTGTATTACTTTAGGGCCTTCTCTTTTTTAGGAGATTTGCATCCCGGTTTACAACTTTTTTTTTCTTGAAAGTGTATGTTTATTATAAGAGAACTATCACCAAGGGGGTATAATCTATTATATTTTCTCTTTCCTTCACATTTGCAGGGCAAGTTTCCATGTGTTCATCTTTCTTTTCCTTTTTTCTTTCTAAGGATATACTTTCCTTAGTATAGTGATATTTTTTAATCATGTGATGTTCTTTTCTTATAAGGAATGGTTTTGATTTGATTTGGGATTCACTTTTATACAAGAGGTGTGAATCTTTGATCAAAATGTCTTCTTTATTTGCAAAACTATGTTCATTCTAAACAAATTTCCTTACTTTGGGTCATAAAGTATGTCATCCTTCATTAAGAATCCCCTTTTCACCTAGAAATAATGGGTAAAAGGGGTGCATTCTTTCTCTCCTTCCCTCTTAGTCTTGAATATGTTGTCTTTGTTTGAGAAATCCTCTACAAGGTAGAATTCTTGCAACTAAGATCTCTTCCTTTCAAGGTTCTCTTCCCACTTGTGGAATATCCTTTCACAATTATCTATTTTCTTAGATAACAATAGTTTTCACTCTTTGCTAGGGTTATGGCATACATTATTGATTTAAGGATATCTTCTTCTTGTTGGAAGTAGGTATAATTGTTCTATTTTTCCTTATGATGCCACCATAGTCCTATGTCTCCATCATAAAGAGGGGAGCATACATATGGCCTTCCTTATATTATGTAGCCTTTTTGTTTATTGATCCCTTTGGAGACAATGCTTTCCTTAGGATTGATAATTGCTTTTTTCCTTTTTCCCTTTTTTTCTTTTTGGATCCCTTTGGAGATAGTGTTTTCCTTAGGCCTGATTGTTTTTATGGATTCATGAAAAGATAATTATTCCATAGAACTAATCCCCTAAGTTTCCCATGTGTGTGAAAATGTTTTTAAGCCACCCCTTAGCACAAAATTTCATAGTTACCGTCGTACACAAAACTTTTAAGGTAGAATTGACTAGCATAACACAACTTGCTAGACTATCACTTATCATTTTCTCTTTCTTTGGGATGAGTGGAAGTAGCATAACACAACTTGCTAGATTTTATACTCTTCTCCTCCTCTTCTTCTTCTTCCATTGATCACCTAGCATAACACAACTTGTTAGTCTGTTGGATTTTTGGTCTCTCTCTCTCTCTCTCTTCCTTCCATGCTCTCATAGTTATGCTAGTGGGTTAGATCATAGAGTTTTGTCTCATATTTAGCAATGTTCTTTCCTTTTTCTATGTGGTCACTTATGCTCTTGCAATAGATTTTCGAACATGATATTAGTGGTTGAGATATTTTTTATTGAGGTTTCTTTTAGTAGTTGATTTGGAGTCTTTGTTTTTAGTACTAACCCCTCTTTGTGTTTTGTGCATTTTGTATTTATTTTTCCTTTCCTTTTGTTTTTTTTCCCATCTTATGTATGGGTGTCTAAGTTGAGATCCTTTGTTTGGTGGCTTGCATCCTTAAACACGGTGATGTTTTATCTCTTTGTGATTTTCCCATGATCATCTCTCTTTCCTCTCTTTCTTTCATTTATCATGAGCATGAGTTTGTCTCATACTATTGCTAAAGTGGGGGCTAGATGTACTGCTCTAAATTGTAAGCACCTAATTTGTGCATAATTTAAGGATTATTTTGTGCTCACCTTAGTGTACATTCTATGGTAGGACCTCATATGGCACTCAATGCGTACCTAAATTCAAATATGAATCCTCCATTCCTTTCAATACTGTTCAAAATCAAGGTTAGCTCTTATTTCTAAGAGTGCTCCTCTATTTTTCCTCCAATACCATAATTCATTTAATCACCTAGGCATTATATCCCTATTTGTGGCCCTTGTAACCTATTTTGACCTTGGATTGAGTTGTACCTGGGAATCCTGCACCTACCATATTTCCCCGACTCCTTATCCACACTTTGGATCATTCCCTAAGGTACAGAACACCATTGGTGTTGTGTCCTTGGGATAGGACATCAATGATGTTCTATCCTAGAGGATTGGGGCCCAAATTTGGCTAGGGGCCCTATGTTAGGATATTAGCAGGAGATATGGTCCTATGGTCGGCTTGCTTGAGTTTGAACCCCCAAAATGTTGTGAGATGTATATAAACACCCTACCTTTCTTCATTTTCGCATCCATTATCCATTATTAGCAATCTATTATCATGATCAAGCTATCAAGTGCAAGGAAGCAAATCAAATTCAAGCATTCAAGATTGTTCAAGCATTTTTCTCAAGCATTCAAGGTGTTTTCTTCCATAGATCTAGCTTCTTTCCCCATTGGAGGCCAAGAAAAGGAGTTTTCTATCAAGGAAGGAGATCCACATCCACCTACTTCCATTTAAGACTTCTCTCTCTTCTCCTCAATCAAACATTGTGGTGAATTTCAACATCTATTACATGAGGTTTTGTCTTTCATGATTTCCTTTTGGCTTTTTATGTTTAGTTAAAGCTATTGCATCAGTATACTTGATCACATTCAAAGAAGCATTTTCATTGCCAAGGTATGATATAATTCATTTTTTAGATATAGTCTTTTCTATATGATATCACACTTTCCTTTATTTCATTTCATTTCAAGGTTGATTCCTAAACATGGGTTTGACTGAGGCAAACCCCTCCATCCAGCCTTCTTCCCCATTTTTTGTGTGTGCAAGACATGTTACAGAGTCGTCATACAAGTTTATTTATATTTACTATATGAATAATATATTATAAATAATAATATATTATAATTATAGTGTGATTACTTATTTATTATTTATTATGTTTAACAATTTATTAATATTATTATATTGATTCATCAATATATTATATTATATTTATATATCATATTTTTATTATTATTATTTTAATAATATTTTATATTAATAATATATTAGTATGCTTATATAAATTATTTTATTATTTTAATAACAGATTATATTATATCATTTTATTTATTAAATTTTCTTTTATTATTTTATAAAATATTAATTTCTATTTCGAAATGGGGATGTCACACTCACCTTTCACCTTGGACATGGTTCAATAGCAATTCCTTCAAAATTAGGCCTTTTCCCTAGTAGCCCTCCAATTAGGTCTATTAGGGCATAACTTTCAAGGAAGAAGTGATACTCAATATGTGAATACATTTATGGATACCCTTTTGGATATTATGAAACTTCTTCCAAAATTATGTAGGGTTTATTTGTACAGGAAAGGTCAAAATTTGATTGTCCTCTCTCTTATTAGGCTTAAAAAGTGCAACAAATCAACGTTTTTGACCATAAATTTTGTTTTAGAATTGACCTAGAAGATATAAAACCACTTTTGGATACCTATTTTGTCTTTATACAACATAATGCAAGATCACATAGGGTCATTTTGTAAGGATTAGATCAAATCTTGACTGTCCTTATGGGAAAAAGGCCTATTTGGCTAGTGGGTTTATAACAACTTGGAATTTAGGCATTCAATTGGTTCAAAATGGGAATTAAGTCAATGTGAGGGATTGACCAAGTTCTCTATACATCCTTCAACCTTCCACAACTCTTCCATACCACTATCAATGGATACAATGCAATTTTACGCTTCTCGAGTATGAATTCTAGCATGTTACATAACATTCAATTTCTCACCACATGTGCCATCCTTCTTCTATGCTTCTGCAACTTGTACATGATGAATAATACATCAATACAAACCTTCACACCAATTTTTATAAATTTTCATCATGCCAAATAAGAGAAATTATTTTTTTCTATCCCATTGGAAATCCTAGGGTAGGGTTATACTTGTCAACACCAAAATTGCAATAACTTTTGCAAAACTGAACAAAATGACTCCAAAAAAAGGAAATTTTTTATATTTCATATCTTTATCATCCACATGCCTGAAATTGATTGTACAAGGTTGTACAAATCTGTACCAAACAAATTTCTTGTTGTAAAATAGTAAAAATCTAGAAATGACAATCACTATTTTTATCATAACTTTCCCAAAACATAACAAAATTGAGTGAGACCACTTGAAAATGAAATTATATTCATAGTAACATATTTTACAAATAATTTTAGATCTTTTAATATGAATTACAGTCCATACAAATCCAAAGAACAAACTGCCATGTGAGAAAGACACATAAATTGTGAACAAAAACATGGATTTCTCCTTTTTTTTTCTTGATCTCCAATCCCCAAATTTGATTTTGGACTACATGTTTAAGTTTTCACAACCATCTCCAACTACTCAGCTGACTATAACTCCCTTTTTTAAGACTAATGACACTTTAACAAGGTGTTTTTGTTTTTGCATTTTTGACAACTTTGCAACTTGACAATTTTGTCAATTTTAACTTCACATGAAACTTTCCAAAATAGATCTAAATGATCAATAATGGTCTAAAATGGTTTTATTAATGTGAAGACAACAAAAAATGAAACAAAATTCCAACTTTGGCTTCTTGGAGGCATATCAAATCTTGAGGGTCCTCCTGCACCATACTCCCAAGGAAGAGAAAAATTGAGTTCCATCTCAAATAGGAAACGTCTTTATTGTCTTCCATTTCCTTTGCATTCTCTCATTATTTTATTTTTTCAAGACCTTAACTATATTATTTTTCCATTAGTTCACATGTGATTTTCAGTCCAACAACATGCTTCTTGAGACAAGGCCAATTTGGTACTATATACCCATGGTTTGTTGTTTGTCTCATCATTCTAACTTTATCATTGACTTACATTGGGGTCTTATGTTCTCTTTCATCCACTTTGTCTTCGTTACCTACACAGGAAACAAACATATTAAAGAAATCATATTCTTCTTCTTCATACTTAACTTCTTCATCCACCTCATGTTGTTTGTCATACATTATTTTCTCTTCATTATTCCCCAATATCTTTGGCTTCAACTCAACCTTACTCAGCCATTCATTTTCATTTTTGAATTTCTCACCCCTTCATTTGTTCTCCTTGACATCAACATTTTCAACTCTCGGTTCTTCCCTTGAGAACTATGCTATCTCCTTACACTTCATAACTATCTTCTCTCCTTGGACTATCCTTGAGTCCTCTATAGATTATTGTGTTATCACTTCCTCTTCCTGAATATCATTGACTTCAACATCAATGTCACTATTACTTTCATTAGTTTGAGAAAATTTAAAAGAAATTTCTTCCACTTCTTTTTCAACCGGCTTTTGAAACAACGTGATATTTTTAAAATTTGTTACCTCAACCATTACCTCATTTGTCTCTTTTTCATATTGTCGTATGACCTTATTCTCACTTAAAAGAAAGGTCTCAATTCCTATGCTTTCATCCTTCAAGGTTGTTAATGCATATCTCTCCCCATCTTTTTCCATCTCTTATGTGTTATGTTTCTTTTTATACTTTGGTGTCCTACTATAATTCCACAACCTTCCAAACAAAATGTGACATACATCTAAATGCACAATATCGCAAACTATTTCATCCTTATAAGGGCCTATGTGAAACTCAACTTTGCATCACTCACTTACAGTTACCTGGATACCTGTCAAAATCCAAATCATTGAATAGGAGCAAGGTGTATTGTTCTTTCCAAACCCAATATATCTACCATATATTCAAAACAATATTATCCATGCAAATATCATAAATCACAACTTGGCAACATTTACCTTTGGATTTGCACATAGTCTGAAATAATCTTTCCTTTGTCAACTTGCTTACTTCCTTGGCTGCCATTTCTTCCTCCTACAATATCTTTGTCATTTCTTCCTCTTGTGGCTTCTCTACCAATTTGAACAATCTACTTAACAATGTTGATCCTCTCTACCCATCTTTCTTCTTATTAAGGGTCATCCTTCCAAAACAAAGACTTCCAAAACTTCCCTTTCCTGAATCTTTGGGCTTTGATACCAATTTGATGAAAATAAGGGTCTTAGGACCTCTCAACTAATACAAAAAAACACTCATCTTTCATCTTGGGCATGGTTCAATAGCAATTCCTTCATAATTAAGCCTTTTCCCTAGTAGCCCTCCAATTAGGTATGTTAGAGCATAAATTTTAGGGAAGCCATGACACTCAATATGTGAAGACATTTATGGATACCCTTTTGGATATTATGAAACATAATCTAAAATAAGGAATGGTTTCTTTGTACGAAAAAGGTCAAAATTTGATTGTCCTCTTTCCTATTAGGCTTAAAAAGTGCAGCAAATCAACCTTTTTGGACATAAATTTTGTTGTAGAATTGAAATAGAAGATATCAGACCATTTTTGGATACCCATTTGGTCTTTATGCAACATAATTAGAGATTAGGTAGGGTCAATTTGTAAGGATTAGATCAAATCTTGACTATCCTTGTGGGAATTAAGCCTATTTGGCTAGTGGGTTTATAGCAACTTGGAATTCAGGAATTCAATTGGCTCAATATTGGTATTCATTAAATATTAGGGCTTGATCAAGGTCTCCATACATCCTTTAACCTTACACAACTCTTCCATACCACTCTCAATGGATACAATGTAATTTTACGCTTCTCAAGTGTGAATCCCAACATATTACATAGGGATAACAAGCCTTCAATTTCTCACCACTTGTGCAATCCTTCTCCTATGCTTCTACAAATTGTACATAATTAATAGTACATCAGTAAAAAACTTCGCACAATTTTTTATGAATTTTCACCACACCAAATAAGAGAAATTGATTTTTCTCTCCCATTAGAAACCTTAGGGTAGGGTTATACTTGTCAACACCAAAATTGCAATAACTTTTGCAAAAATCAACAAAATGACTCCAAGCAATAAGGAAAAGTTTTTTATTTCATATATTTATCATCCACATGCATGAAATTGAATGTAAAAGGCTATACAAATATGTAGCAAACAAATTTCTTTTCGTAAAACAATAAAAATTTGGAAGTGGCAATCACTAATTTTATCATATTTTTTGCAAAACATAATGAAATTGAAGGAGACCACTTGAAAATGAATCTAGATTCGTAGTACCATATTTTACAAATAATTTAAAATCATTAAATATAAAGTACAGTCCTTACTGTAATCACCGACAATTGGACAGGATCATTTAAGTGACAAATCAAGGCAAAAATCAATACAATTAAATCAAATCAAATTAACATCGAAGACAAATTTCAATTGAACCTTAATCCAAAATTAATTGAAAATCAAAATCCATCAAATCATGATAAATCAATTAATTATACAATTAATCTAATTAATTGTATAGTTCAATTTAAATCAAATCAACCCATTCAAGGAGTACACATGGCTAAACAAATTAAATAAATTCAATTAATTAATTCCTATTTTCTCTCAACCACCAAATGGGAGGAAAATCAATCAACCAATAGGAATTGAGAACCTAGCTCACATGGATCAAGCCTATATTGAATCTCAATCACTCACTTGGAGAATGCATCTTGTCCACTCATTTTGTCCTCTTGTCCCAAGCTTTGAGGACAAAATATTTAAATGGTCTCCAAAGGTGGAACCATGGAATCAACTCTCACCTAACCTTGATCAACTCAACTACACCCCCTACCCTTGCCAAAATCTATAAAATCAAGGCATAAATCACTCATTAATGATCCACAAATCTGAGAATAGCATCAAACCTCTTGCAATTTAGAGCTAGAAAGGCAAATATAGAGTTAAATAGGTGTAATTTAATTTGGAATCAATTGTTTTAGCTTTGTTTATCATATAATTCTCATTTTAGGACTGTCACTAATGGAAGCTTGCTGAGAGCTTTGCATTAGCATCCCTAAATAGAGATCCATAAAGTGCTTAATTGTCAATTATTTGCTTAAATAGATTGCTATTTGTGGTAATTTAGTAGTTATTTTGAATTATTGATGATACTAACCCTATGAAGGTACTTTTTCTAGTACACAAAATGGCACCCACTGTGGGGCATTAGGCCTCATAAATTTATAAATTCAGAGAAGTAAAATTTTTCTTGCAAATCTTGTTTTCTTCTTTGTTTTGCAGGTGAAATATCGCGTTTGATCCTTTCTACAGCGCTTTTACCAGTTTCTCCAACACTTTTGAGACTTGAAACAACGCATCTATGGCAAAGTTTTGCGCCTTTACATGGAATTTCAACATTTTTTATTTCTTCTGGTTTCTGTCTTATTTCTTTTAGTGCTTTTGCCCTGACTAGCTAGCGTGTTTGCATAATTCTCCAGCGCTTTTAATATTTTATTAACGCCTTTGCTAAGTTTAACAACGCTTTCAATTTCTATTTCTGCACTTTTAAATATTTATGTAGCGTGTTTAATCTGATCCACATCACATTTAAGCATTTAAATAGCGCTTTCAATAGATTTGTAGCGTGTTTGATTAAATTGAAAATTGACAGAATTTGACTTGCAGAAAATGATTTCTATGTGTCTGCGGGATGACTAGTCATATAAGAATAAAAAAACTAGAGACCAGATTTAACAGTGAGGAAAAAGCTTTGACAAAAAGGATCAAGGAGGAGAATATTGCACACATCAAGCTGGTTTTGGAAGATTCTCAACAAGAAAGCAAGGTATATGAACAATATTTGAAATTTGTAGAAGCATATAAAGCAAATTTCGTATCATTAAATTGGATTTACTCACCTTAATCAAGTTTTGCTAAAATTTGATAAATAAGGCTTAGATTCAAGTTTATTTTTGTTATTCTTCATTTTGGCTGGTTGTGTTGACTAACTTGTTGGAGGAGAAGTGAATGGAAAGGAACGATCTCCACTAGGTAAGCATAAAAATGGAAAATTCATCAAAAATGCCCCTAGCCTTAGCTAGCTTTGATTGAAGGTAAGCCTCAAACTTGGTCAATTTTTGCTTAAATTGTGGCCTTGTCAATTTCAAAATCTAGTAATTAAAGTAGCCTATTATTGGTTGAGGGATTTGATACTAGGTCTATGCTCTTCACTTTCTAAGTGAATCAAAATGCCAAAAATATCAAGTTCCTTGATTAAAAGAAAGGCTAAGTAAATCAAGCACTAAATTTGAACAACCCCTTGTTTGTGGAAAAGAGTAGAAATACTTGATTCCCATTAGTTAGTGGGTTTGATAATTGAACCTTGTTAAAAGTGTTTGGGAATTGAGAAATAGATAGGGATATGCTCTTCACCTTTTGGTGAATCAAACTCCCAAAACCCATCTCTTTATTCCACTTTATTGCTTTCAAAATGAACATGCTAGATTTATAGTGGGCTCACCTCCTAAGGTTTTCCTTAATGAGGCCAATGAGAGGGACAACCCAAAGTGGGATACAATCACCTTTTTCATGAAAATCCAACCCACTCTAAAATTAAATGCATGCATCCTTAATGGGGTGTGTGACAAAAGGATATTAAGCTTTCGAACTGCCTCGAGTAGTTCTACGGGTTTGCGCAAAACTCTGACATACCGGTGGTGGGAAGCCTCCTAATTTTAGAGGATAAAAACTTAATGTCCATTTTGAATGGAATCTTGATTAAATACCTTGATAAATTAGCAAGCCTACCTCATTAGAGCCATTTAAAAGCCAAATTTGACCTTAGGTAGATTGCTTGGAAGAATTTCTTGTGATAATTGATAAAATTATTGTGTTGTGCTTGAAGGTCTTTGATTACAAAAAGAAAACATCCATTAAGATCCAAAAATTGATTAACAATAAAGATTCAAAAGAATATTCTATTCACGAGAATTCAATAAATGGAAAAAGAAATGGAAACATTATCCAACCAATTCTCATTAAGAACATTGTTTCCTTACCTCTATGATCAAGAAAAACATCATGAATGCCATATCTTTGATAATAATTCAAAATTTGATCAAAAAGAATATCATGAAAACCCTATATTTGATAAAAAAAAATATCCTAATGATAAACCAATATTTGATGAAGAACCTATTTCAAAATATCAAGAGAATCTCATCTTTGATCAAGGTAATCAAGAGGAATTAGTCCCATCTCAACAATATTCATCATATGACAACTCTTTGAGAAACACAAATACATCCAAATATCCTTGGGATAGATCATTTACTCCTTTGGGAATTTCATACGAATCAGCTTTGGAAAAACCCCTTGAAAATGATCTCATCACGTTGCCTCAAATCACTTCATGTGGTTTTATCTTTTTGAGTAACTATTGTGCATATCATAGACATAATGAGCATGAAACTTCAGATTTCATGGAGTTGAAACATAAAATCCAAAATCTTATTGATGATGACTCAATTGAAATTGAAGATCCTAATGACTCATCTAATGAAGATACTACTCTCAAAAAAGATCAAACTTATGAACACATGTCTAGTAGTGGTCCTCTTATAGCTTTCACCTATACCACCATTCCTCCATTTCATATAGAAGCAAAGCTATCCAATATTCCTCCATCAAACAAAGATCCAAACAATTTTCATAATGACTATGTATACCCTCAAGGGCTACCTCTAAAAGAGATCCAAGCTAACCTACATCTTGCTACAAACTTATTTCATGCTTCAAAGGTTATAGACTCCAAGCCTTCATGTGCTACAATTCCTATTGTACCTATTTCAAATTAACATCCATCATCCCTTGTAGAATCCCTCGTGCGGATCCAAAATCCTACATGTCCTTAGAAGTGGCTCCACGTCAAGAGACTAATCAAAAGTGCAAAGAAACAAGTCTTTTTAAGGATCAAGATCAAGATAATATCCCTTCTTATCCTATAGTTGACCAAAGTCCCATATCCCAAGAATCCCATGATGAGCCCTTCATACCCTTCCATTTCTTTCAATAAGATATGCTTCCATCTCAAATACCCCATATTCCTTCACCTCTTATATCCTACCCATATCCTAAGCAAGATCAAGATATACTTCCCATCTCTAATGAACTTATCGAAAATCAAAAGCAAAGTATTTTTCTTAGGCTATCAAAAGATCCTTGTCAAGATCAAAGTACCACAACATCCACTTTTCATAAGCCTCCATATCTACCTCAAAATTCTCCCATTATTCCTAATTCTCTACATAAGAATAAATCTCCTCAAGATTCAACGGCTCCTATCAAAGTCGCTCCTATCAAAGCTACATATAAGCCTATTGGTACAAAGATAAATATGAAAGATGAAAGCCTTGGCCATGCAGCGCATAATAAAGATGTTAATATCCTACCCACATATCATTTATCTCCATTTTCACAATTGATGAACTACAACTAATTTAGAACTTAATTGAAGATCCGTGATTAGAGATCACCGAGTTGCTGATTAGATATGTAATATGATTAAATCAATAATATGTTGTCATTGATGTCAACTAGTTTGACAACACTTATTTTGTAAGTTACTATACCGAAACATCTGTAGAAAAAGAGTAAAAGAGATGAAGAACAAAAATATCTACATGAGGAAGATGTATATGATAGATGAGGATAAAGAATACATTGAGTAACTTGCTGATGAGTCTATGACCTTATGTTATTAACTTGATTATGTTTCATTCATCTATGATGAGGAAAAGAGCTGAAAGACACAAGGCAATGTGGTTGGTTGATGAAGCATTACAGTATACACCGAGCAACGTAGTGTATACCGAGCACAGTATAAACTGAGCTTGTGTTCACCGACACATTTCTTTGTTAACCAAGCAGGAGAAAGGAACTAAATGATTAGTTTAGCCATTAAGGATTGATGAGCTGTAAAGTACATCGAAATCAGTGATGAAGATAATATTTGTTACGAAGATCAATGACTAGCATAATTCAAGGAAGATCTAAAGGATGAAATCAAAACATGTTATTGGCACAACTACTGAGGAAGGTTTAAGTGGCAAAATGGATGAAGGAGAATAAGCGGCAAAATCTCATGGAGGAAAAGAAAAATGGTTTACTTGTCTATTTAAGAGACCAAAGTTTCGTTATGAAACTAATGCTGGAAGAAGAAGGACTGTAGAATTATCACATGAACAAGCTTCATGTATGCCTGATCAAACTGGTTAAGGAGAATCGAACTGTAGAGTTTACCAAGCATCAGAAAGCTATTACCGAGCGATAGTAAGTCATTGAATATTGTTGATATAGAATTGTTATACTAATTAGAGGATTTGACTGAGCATAAAATAGATCTGAATATCTGCAATTGAAGTTGTATTGTAATCAAATCAAATTGTTGTTACATTTTAACCATTGTAAACAGATAAATCTCTTAACAGAGTGGACTTGAAAGTCTTATATGTTTCATTCATAGAATGAGCATTTTTATCCTGTCAACCCCATAGTGAATGCTGGTTGGATGATAACGGTTGGTCTAAAATCCTCTAACAAGGTCACACCTAACAGTGTGTTTGTAACCTTTAACAGGGTTGGGTCTTCACCGACCTCACTTCAAAAGAGTGAACATTTTTGGGTTGTCCGTCCCAGGTGATTTTCCCTTCACAGGGTTTCCATGTTAAATATTTTGTGTTATGTGTTCATTGTGGTGATTTTTTGTTATCATACTTTACATATTACATGTTATATTTGTTCGGTAATCATTAGTTGTTAATTGACTGGTAATCGGTAAAAGCACAGATAGTAAAGTATTTTATGTTACCAAGTTGCAGAAGTTTAAGTAAATTGTTTTGGATTATACATTTTGATTTGGGACTGTGGATAACTGATTCACCCCCCTATCAGTTATTCTAACAATAAGCATCCTCCTTCTACATCTTCCAAATCCATCCTTGGTCCCTATATCCCAAAGTTGAAACCTTCAAATCTTCCATCCATATTGGGTCCCTATATCCCTCCATCAACCTTTCCTACCATCCTTATCCCACAATCCACTTACCCTATACCCTATCAAGATCAACAAAGACATACATACTTGAGAAACCAAACACCCATCCATATGAACCCATCCATATAAACCAACCATATCAACCTTATTCATCCACCAATCCCAATTCATTTGGAAGAAATTTAAATGCGCAACATAAAAATCAGAAATCCAAGAATCCACTTATGTATGAAGAGCACCATGTCCCATCTAATCAACATGTGAATGCAAGGAAAAAAGAAATATTCAAGAGACCACAAAGGTCCATCAAGAAAAAAGAAAAATCAAAGAAAATGTGGATTCCTAAATCCCTCATTGAAGAAATGCATTCTAAAGAATCCAAAAGGAAAGAAAAATCAAAGAAAGTGTGGATTCCCAAGTCACTTTTGAAGGACTTACACATGAAAGAGAAATCAAAGTTGACATTTAAGCTTCCAAAGGCTTCCACTCCACATTCTCCCAAACACATTCCATCTCATCCATCCATTTTGAGTCCTTGTATCCCAAGATCCATATCCTCTCTTACTTCGAAATCTCAAGCTATTTCACCCATTTTTCTTCCATTATTCCACTACCCTTCAAGGTTTGTATCGATGTTGGTCTTGATAATGCTTCTTATCCTCCTATTCAGTATTCTTTCATCCCCTTTTTCACACCCACACATAGAAAGACTTATTATCCTCTTATTCGTTATCCTTCCATTTCCTTTATCCAATTCATTGCATATATTTTTAGCCACCCTCTACCTTATCCACCACGTCACCTTTCCATCACCCTATCAACATCTTTGAGCATACCTTTCAACAGCCTTGTCTTGTCATATCATACCTTTTCAAGGATTATCCAAAGAGCATGAGGCTTGAGTCCCTCCAAAAGTTTTTAAAAAAAAGGAGAGAGAAATAAATTCATCATATAGTGAAAACCACTTCTTGTGGCATGTTGGACAAGTACCATGATGAAAACCTGGCAAACAAGCATCATGTGTAATTCCTTTCTTGCACTCTATACTTGGGGGCAAGTTCCATCCATCATATCCTCCATCTTTCTACCATTTATCTCACTTGCATCTTTATTCCATCATTCACCTTTTATATTGACAAGGTTGAACATATCCATAATCATTAAGTATCTTGGCATGCATTATCCTATCCATCAACCTATTCACTTGTTATGTTCATGCTACCTTATCATGATCTTGCTTATCCTAAAGCCACCTTCATTATTCCTAAGAAGCCTTCCCATAATGCCAAACCATTCACTCATAGCCTTCACCACCCCTTTATCATGATTGTGTGATCCTATCCACATTGATCCCTTAATCTTGATCCAATTGAAAATTAAAAGAAATGAAAAAAAAATGTTAGAAAAAGTCTCTTGATATGTCCACTTCTTTGGACCATTGTCATGACACCGGGTCATTATTCCATATGATATCCAACACCACATCATTGGCCTATATTGAGATATTATTTTTCCCTAGCTTGGATAATCTTGAGGAGATGGTCCTATGGGTAACACACTTGCTTCATCCATCATTGCTTATTCATTGGTGAATCATCAGTTTGCAAATCCACCTTTCATGTCCTATACCTTGCTAGACATTGGGGACAAATTCAATGTGATCTTGTTTGAGAACTAGTAATCTCTAAAAATCTAAATTTAAAAAAAAAGTGAAAATGTTCCTCAAATAATCCAAAAAAAATACAAAATATTTAAAATCCAAAAACATAAAAAATCTCTAAAAAATCCAAAAATATCAAAAATCTCTAAAAAAATCCAAAATCCAAAATCTAAAAATTTAAAAATTGAAAATCTTAAGTAAACACTCAAAAGTTGCATTGCTCAAACAAAGCATGATCTTTGCTAAATCAAACTAGGGGCACAAATCCAAATTCAATAAGCTTATCAAAATAGACACAAGTTGGCTCAAAATCATTGCATCAAAATTGAAAAATTGCTACACTTGAACTTATTGATCAATATTACTTTTCAAACATCCAAACACTTGATTTAAACAACAAAATTTGAAAAATCAGATCAAAATCCAAAAAGCTTAAATCATATCAAACATCTCTAAATCAACAAATCAAATCTAAATCTAAAAATCTTAAACCTAACTAAGGATCAAAGTGGATGAAGATTTTAAAATATGGATCTGCAAACAAAAGAAAAATTGTTCAAATTGGTACTTAATTTTTGGAATCATGTATTTTTAGCAAATCGATGATGTTTGACTAGATGAGCGATGATGAAAACATGGTATTTCCTTGATTTTTTCTTGAGTGCTTTCCATGTTGATTCATAGTAGTATGTGAATCCATCTAATGACATGATCATCAAAGAATCATCGAGGACATTTGTATATGAAAGGGATCAGTTCTTTCTTTATTTATTTGAAATTGTTAAAATCCGAGGAAAGCGGTATTCATATCATCATGGTTGAACTAGTGAGGGTTGTACCAATTTCATGTTCCAAAAGCTCGATGATGAAAATAAGCATCCAATTCTGAATAGTGACAGCTAGTTGCATCCATATAGATTAATTGCATGTTAGTTTGCATGGGTTGATCATTTTTCTCAATATATGTAAGGAAAGCTAAAGGGGGTAGAGTTATCATCATAAAAAGAACAAATCAAGACACATCAAATGATCAATGATATCATCAATGGTACATCATCAAATGTATTGAAATCTACGTCATCATATGTCCATCAATATATAATCAAAGTCCTGATCAACATGATCAAATCTCCATTGATATAATCAAAGTCCTGATCAACATCATCAATGCTTGAAGTATCCATCATCAAAAATCATGCTCAATCCGATCATCAAAGGTACATCAACATCATAAAGATACAAGTACATCAAATTTCAAATCCATCAAATGATTCATGCTTCATCAAGGACATCATCAATAATCAATCATGTTGATCAACTAGGGGCAACCTAATCCTGTTCATCACCTTCTGTTCTATCAATCCCTATTTTGCATCATGAGAACATCCAATCAACCTCGTATCATCAAAACATCTATCTAATTATATCATGTATCAAATATCAATCAGTCAAATCATCCAATTGATCATCTAACGTCAATCAAGTTATCCTATCATCCATTTGCTCATCTTGAGCGCATCAAATCTCCTAACTCTATATCGCGAGGAAGGACAATCATTGTTTTGTCTCTCTAGATCTTGAGAGAAAAATATCAACCCATCAACTTATCCTATCAGATTGACATCAACATCAACCAAGTGATTCTGACTAACATCAAATGATACCAAAGCATCATCAACTTATCTAGAGCATCAACAACATTTTATCAATCAAATCTTTTCTCATCAATTTCTCTCATGACTAGGGCACATCCAAATTTATATATCGGGAAACAAATTGAAATTTCTCATTCTCAACCAAATCATCAAAAATCATTTCAATTCATTTCCTGAGGGGGCATACACTTGAATTATCAGGATCATAGAATCAGAGGCATAACATCAAATCAAAGCGTAATCTTTTATCATAAAAAATTTTCGCTTATCAATTGAAAGGGGCATTAGACATCAAATCTGATCAAACCAGGTACCATATCAGAAAAACTATCATCAAATGGACCATCAAGGACCTTAAATCAATCAGAACTGCATCAATCTTATCATCAGAATATGCATCTTATATCCAACATCACAATCGACCATCAGCGGAATCAGGACCTTATATCAGTTGAATCGAGACATTCTTTGAATTGACACGCTTCACATGTCGACTCAAAGAGGGGCATTTGTAAACACTAAAAATTGGATAGGATCATTTAAGTGACAAATCAATACAATTAAATCAAATCAAATTAACATCAAAGACAAATTGCAATTGAACCTTAATCCAAAATTAATTGAAAATCAAAAGCCATCAAATCAATTTAAATTGAATAAATCATGATAAATCAATTAATTGTACAATTAATCTAATTAATTGTATAGTTCAATTTAAATCAAATCAACCCATTCAAGGAGTACACATGGATAAACAAATTAAATAAATTCAATTAATTAATTCCTATTTTCTCTCAACCACCAAATGGGAGGAAAATCAATCAACCAATAGGAATTGAGAACCTAGCTCACATGGATCAAGCCTAAATTGAATCTCAATCACTCACTTGGAGAATGCATCTTGTCCACTCATTTTGTCCTCTTGTCCCAAGCTTTGAGGAAAAAATATTTAAATGGTCTCCAAAGGTGGAACCATGGACTCAACTCTCACCTAACCTTAATCAACTCAACTACACCCCCTACCCTTGCCAAAATCTATAAAAGCAAGGCATAATTCACTCATTAATGATCCACAAATATGAGAATAGCATCAAACCTCTTGCAATTTAGAGCTAGAAAGGAAAATATAGGGCTAAATAGGTGTAATTTAATTTAGAATTAATTGTTTTAGCTTTGTTTATCATATAATTCTTGTTTAAGGACTGTCACTAATGGAAGCTTGCTGAGAGCTTTGCATTAGCATCCCTAAATAGAGATCCATAAAGTGCTTAATTGTCAATTATTTGCTTAAATAGATTGCTATTTGTGGTAATTTAGTAGTTATTTTGAATTATTGATGATACTAACCCTATGAAGGTACTTTTTCTAGTACACACATACAAATCCAAATAACAACCTTCCATGTGAGAAAAGTACAAAAATTGTGAACAAAAACATGGCTTTCTCCATTTTTTTCTTGATCTTCAATCCCTAAATTTGCTTTTGGAGTACATATTTAAGTTTTCATGTCCATCTCCAACTGATCAACTAATCATAACTCCTTTTTTAAGGCTAATGACACTTAAACAAGATTTTTTTTACATTTTTTGACAACTTTAAAACTTGACAATTTTGACAACTTTGCATGAAACTTTCCAAAATGGATCTTGTTGGCTCTTGGTTTAGAAGGATTTTAATTATCTTGGAAATGAAAAGATGCACCTATGGGTTAGCTTACTTCCCACAATCAGTACATTCACACAATAACAAGGACCAATTAACAAAGCACAAGGGCTTTCTACACTTTGAACTATATAGAATTCAGTCGGGTGTACCTAGGATTAGGATCACTTAATTTCACTTTTCCACTAATCCTCACAAAGCAGAAAGGGTGCCCATAATAATTCTTTTTATTTTTGACATAAAGGGATGGGATGTGAAGCTAGACACACTACCAAATTACTCACAAATAAAGTAGGGGCTTTTGTTATTAAGTCCACAATTATTGACTTAAGATTTGGAATTTGATGTTTTAGGGGTAGAACTGATAGACAAGAAAGAACATCTGTTTGACAAAATATATGTGATCATTCCCTTATCCATTGGGCGTATTCAGAACAATTCCTCACTGTATTTTTTATTCATATCATTCACCTTGAAAATGAAAATTATATTATACTAAGAGCCTCATTACTTACAAAAATCCTCCTTAATACCCTGCAATTCTACCAACTTACACCAAGAATTTACTTAACTTCTTGAGTTAACAACAAAGCATATCAAGACATACATAACTAAATCTATAGCTATGGACTTGAGCTTGTCAATTCACAAGACAATAGGAAATTAAAAACCATTAAAGTAGGATACAAGATTCAAGCAATTCATGTAATCTTTGTATTAGTTACCATGGAAATGATACAAAAGTGATGGACTGAACATAGAATACTCCACACATAAATAAGAAAACTGTATGATTCATTAGGATCTCTATGAAACATAAAGATTACAGACCTCTTCTACAAATTCTTGACTAAAAACCATTAGAACTTTTTCTATTATTTGGTTTTGTAGGCAGGTCAGTCCACAAACAGAGAAATGAGCAATTGGGAAGAGACCAGTTCTTTAACCAGGGAAAAGCAGGGAAAAGACAACCACCAAATGACCTTGGGAATCCTTTTATAAGAACAAGGACTACAACAAGCTTATGGTCATTTAGGGAAAAATTAGGGCAACATTGTCAACCACCACAACATGAAATAAGGAATTGAGTTATTGCAGAAGTGATAAGGAAGAAAACCCTAAAACAATCAGAAAATGTCAGAAACAAATATGATATTCTTTACATTTGAAAACCCTAGCAACCAACCTAAAAAATTAGGGTATTATCCTTTGAATCCTTGTGGAAGACAAATCTTCAAAAATATCTCATCTACCACCACGTACCAGGGACTTCATTTCATTGACAACTTATCCCAAATCATAACTGCTCCATCCATAACAAACCTTCTGCAAAATATCTAACTTGGGGCGGCAAGAAAATAATATCTTTGATCACATCTGGCTCAACCACCATAGAATCGATTCAATTCTCAACTAAAAATCCATCCTTTATGACCCAAGAGCAATCTGATTTGATTTGATTTCTTCTTTCTTGCTCATTGACTTCCTTATCACAAAAAAACCCTCGCTCAAAATTTAAAAATTTAAAAAATCAACCGACAACAGATAATGAAACAGTTTAAAACATAGTCGTCGATCTCCACCTTTCCTAACACATCAGACGGTTGTCACAATCCTACAATTGGTAACTTTCACACAATTTCTAATCCAAGCTTTACGCCCTTCGTCTGATTGGATTAGATCTGACGGTAATCAAACTACATCTTCTTTGGCCCCACTTACGCACTTTGTACTAATGGAAGATTGGACAACAAGCGTGATCCCATGATCACTAACCATTGAGCACCTTTCCTTTAAGGCATTACGCCTACCACACGATCATTTTTAATCTACAGAACCTTTAATACTCGTTATCCTCTGGTCGCTGATGTCATGCAAGATAGGTGTCACTTGGTCACGATCTCATGAAGAATAATCATTGTGCATCTTCTCATAGCGGTAACATGTCGACCATTGGATTAGCTTTGATCTGACTATCCTTTATCTTTCATCTTAACTGTAGTGAGTCCACGACTAGCATTTTCTACCATTCTTGCCAAGTTGCCAACATTTTCTCTTAACCGCCTTCTTACCCACGACTTAGCAAGAAACACTTTT
Source organism: Chamaecyparis obtusa (assembly GCA_027943335.1). Taxonomy (NCBI): domain Eukaryota; kingdom Viridiplantae; phylum Streptophyta; class Pinopsida; order Cupressales; family Cupressaceae; genus Chamaecyparis; species Chamaecyparis obtusa. The sequence goes on along the minus strand of BSBK01000118.1, from coordinate 897,258 downwards.
TGATCTCTTTTCTTCATCGCCATCTTGCGAACTATTTCATTTAACTACTACTTCATTTGGTGAGCTGGCAACAAAGGCTTTGACTTGACCCTCACTAGATCGCCACACTTAGTGAACAACCTATCAAAAAGCATGCGACTTAGCAACAAAGGATTTAACTTACATACTCAGTGGAAAAGGCTTTAACTTACATACTTAGTGACAAAGGCTTTAACTTACATACTCGCCCACTCACGACATTTAATGCTTACACTTCCAGATGCTCAGCGAGCTCACAACCAAAGCTTGACTTGGATGATCGCTCACTCACGACGGTTAATTAAACACTAAAAAAGAAACAGTGAGCTAGCGACTTAAGTTACATGAAAAAAGGTAATGAAGAAATAGATCGCGGTAGGGTTTAAGGACTTAACAAATGATTTTTTAACACCCTAGAAACATGGATAAACACTATTTCTTCATACCTTTGACAATTTTCAAAGGATTTTTGGAGGTGAAGGAAATTTTCTTCATGTTTTTTGCATTGACTAGAAAATTGACTAATAGTGACTCTATTTGGGGATGTATGCCTCTTGCAGGCATAGCAAGGATTCAGAATCTTTGGTAGAGCAGACCACAAACCTAACCAAAACTTGCAGGGAAACTACCAAAAAATGGTAGACCATCCAGGAACAACAGGAAGGGAAACACACAACAGAAAAGGAAATATTTACAGACCTAACTAATGCTCACGTAATATATAGTACTTCAAGAGAAATACCTTTTCAAAAATTGTTCATGAATAGGAAATTCCAGAAAGTTACCATAAAGCTCTCTGATAAAATATGAGTTCTCTCCCCACCTATCATGAATTTTTTAGGGGCCCAACTAGATTGGATCAAATTTTCCATGTTTTCCTTTATCCTCCAACCTGGCATTCCATAAAATAACCAAATCATCCTTCTCAAATGTTCTTACTATGGTTCTCTTGTCATACAAGTCCTTAACTTGTATCTACAACTTAGCATTCTCTAATGCAGATTCTCTTCTGGTCTCATCTAACTCTAGGATATCATGCATCCTCAATTTCATCTCATCTATCAAATCTTCACCATATAATTGAACAAATTTTTACATTCCAATTAGATTGTTCTGAGGCAATCTAGCCTGAATCTCATACACTAAATCAAATGGAGCACGTCCAATTTATTTCTTCACAATCACCCTATCAACCCAAATTGTCAAAGGTAACTTAGCATCCCATGCTCTTTTATTTGTATTAAGGACCCTCTTTATTATCTTCAATAAGTTTTTATTGCTTGATTAAGCCTGTCCATTACCCTGAGCATGGTAAGGGGACAAAGTTGACCTATTTATACCATGCTTTTCACAAAAATTAATATAATCATCAGATCTGAAGCACATTGCATTATCAATCACAATTATTTTTGAACATCCAAATCTAACAATAATATTGTTCAAAATAAAATCAATCACAACCCTACTAGTGGATTTTCTAGTAGGAATAGCCTCTACCCACTTGGTAAAATAGTCAGTGGCCACCAAAATCTAAGAATGACCAGCACTAGACTTGTTTGCAATTTCTCCAATAAAATCAATACCCCACTACTGAAAAGGAGTTTGAACTTCAACAGGTTTCAAAGGTAAATTACATGAAATTGTTTTTCTTACCAGAGAATCTCTAACAAGCATCACATTTCCTTACAAGTTCAATAACATCCCTAAATAATGAAGGCCACCAAAATCCTTCTCTTGCAATCTTATGAGTTGTTGTTTTAGCCATATAATGGCCTCCACAATTTCCACTATGCATATCCTTTAGAATCCTATCAGCTTGATCCTTATCAACACACTTCAACAGAATACCATCAGTTGTTCTCCACCATAGTTTACCCAAAATTATCACATACTTGATGGCATGGAGCTTTAAAGTTTTTTTAGCATTCTCAGTCAAACTAGGAGGGCATTTCATTTTCTGTAAATAATAAATGATGTCAACATACCAATCACAAGGATCCATATCACATATACCTGACCTTTGTCCTTCCTCAACTTGATTTACCTGATTAGCATCTAAATTGTCTTGGATCATTAATTTTGCAAGCCCTTGACCCCTAACCAACTTGGTAATCTGAACATCAATATTGAATTCTTGGATTATGTTAATCCATCTACACCTCCTACCTGAGACCTCTTGCTGGGTGAAAATATATTTTATAGAAGCACTAGGCACATAAGCAACAATTGTTGCTCTCATTAAGTAACATCTAAAAGTCTTGATTGCTTTCACCAGGGCATAAGCCTATATTTTATTTATATCATATTTTAATTTAGCATTCTGGAGAAACTTGTTGATGAAAGCAATTGGCTGCTCAAATCCTTATGAATTTCTCTATAATAGGACTGCAACGAGTGTATGATAGGATGCAAAAGAAAAGATATGCATAGGCTTGTTGTAGTCTGGAGACTTAAGCACATGGGCATCCTTAATTGCTTGCTTTATTCTTTGGAAAGCCAATGATGGCTCCCCAATCCAACTTACTTCAGTCCCTTTCTTTAGCATTTTTGAAATAGGTCTACTAATTTCTACAAAATTAGTGACAAAACTTCTTAGGAAATTAACTTGTCCAAAGAATGACTGAATACCTTTTACATTTTTGGGCTACTAGATTTTTTCAATGGCAGCCACCCTCTCAGGATCAATCCTGACTCCTTCTTTGGAAACCAAGTGACCTAACAATTTACCTTTTGTCACTCCAAAGAAGCACTTTCATGGATTCAAAGACACACCATACTCCAAAGCTCTTGCAAATATTTTCTCCAAATGCAAGCAATGATCCTTTTCCTCCTTGGAATAGGTTATAAAGTCATGATGGTAAACAACCAGAAATTTATTAATGAAATATGCAAAAGAAACATCCATAGCCCTCTGAAAAGTTTCTCTTGCATTGGTAAGACCAAATGAAATTCTTACATATACATAGGTTTCCCAAGGTGCAGTAAATGTGGTCTTAAACTGTTCTGATTCCTGCACTATCACCTGATTATATCCTGAAAATCCATCCATCATGGACATCAGCTCAGAACTAGTTACCCTTTGTAACATAGCCTCCATATTGGGTAGACAATAATGGTCTTTGAGGGAAGACAAATTAAGGTTTATGAAATCAACACATAATCTGATGTCACCATTCTTTTTTCTAGCATGGACTAAATTAGAAACCCATGATGAATGCCTAATAGGTTCAATAATATCGGCATCTCTAAGCTTCATCAATTCCTCCTGCATTTTGGGAACAAGAGTAGCGTTAATAGGCCTTTTCTTCTGCTTAAATACTTTTACATCATCCTTGAGAGGAATAACATGCTAAAATAGGTCCTCTTTATAGGCCTTTAAATCATCATAGGACTATGCAAAAACATGTTTAAATTTTCTTAGCAACTTAATCAAATCCCCCCTTACATGAGATGACATCCTCTTGCCAATAAAAACCTTTTGAGGGGCTTCATTGGTACCTAAATTTATTTCATCAATCTCATTAGTGTTATTGTCTTTTATTTTTTATTTTAGCTCTATCCTGGTTGTCAAAAATGTTTTCCAATACAACTAGGCCCCTTGGGTTATTTTTCTTCAGCTGAAACATTTCATTTCCAAGAATAGAGTCCTTTCCATCAACATTTTCAACAAGGAACCACAATCCAATTCTTGTCCATGAAAGTTATCTTCACAATTGATAAATTTGAGAATATCCACATCATCTTAAAAAACTTGCCAATTTTCAACATTATCAAGCATTGATGGTCTTGTTAGCACTTCAATCTTGGTTTTTCCAGCAAATGTTATGTCATCTAGCTTTATTGCAACAATTGCCAACAAATCTGCCATTTTGTTGTTACTCCTATCCATCCATGTGATACCAAATGCATCAAATTCTTCTATGAGATCCCAAACAACATTTCTATATTGTTTTAATCTTTTATTTTTTTATGCATAAGAAGACCTTACCTGAGATACAATCAACTTTGAATCACCAATAACATGCAAACATTTAATTCCATGTTCTGTTGCCAACTTTAAACTGAGCAACAAGGCCTTATACTCTGCAATATTATTGGTACAGGTAAAGTTTAATGTGAAGGAAAACTTGTAGGTAGTCCCCTCTGGTGATATTAACAACACACCTGCCCCCGAACCTTCTTTTGAACTAGCACCATCAAAATACATAGTCCATAAATAGTCTTCATCAAAAAACCTTTTTACTTCTACATCTATAGGGGCAAATCCAATTTAATTTTCCATGACAACAACCTCATCCCTAAAGGCATTGATATTTGTATCAGTAAAATAAGTAGTGTCATCATCAAAATTCTTCTCTATCATGTGTGGAACCCTAAGCTCTCGTTCCACCTTTACAAATTTGTCATCAATGTGGAAAGTAGCGAAGGATAAATCACACTGTAAACTCCCACCCATAGGTTCACTCCATTTTTTGGATAGTAACATTCCATAATGGGGTGGGATATCAACTACCAACACACTCATAATTAGATTATTTTCAGGGTATGTTGATAGTTTATAATGCAAAGCCTTAATAGTTCCAATAATAGGAACCTCTCTTGAATCTAGAGCACAACATCTACCATGTGTTGTATCAAATTTAAGTACTAATGAATCCATGACCTTAAAAGGCATTATAGTATTTGATGCTCTTGAGTCTATCATACATTTTTTAACAATTTTGTCATTTACTATGACACTAAGGAAAAATGGATCAATGTTATCCAGATAAGCAGTAGCAAAGCTATCTAAATAGATTTGTGGAATTTTTGAAGTTATTCATTCTGCTTTTTTTATCCCTTTTTCTTTTTCCAAAGTCATAACAGGAGTCTTATCTTTGAGGTTATTAGAAATATTTACACCCCCTATCCATGCAAAGTCCTTGTTCCTATGCTCTTCTATTCTCATCAATTCTAACAAGGGAACCTTAAAAATAATTTTTGATAGCAAATAAATTGTGTCAACTGGAGCATAAGATGGTATAGAAACATCCATACCTTTCTCCTTTGTATTTCCTTCCAACTAGATAAAATGGGCATCATCCTTATGCATGTCAATTCCAACCATAGGAATGGTTGGTTCAATAGTCTTCATCTTGATATCAACAATTTGTGTTCCATCTGGCTTTTTTACCTCTACTCTTTTGGGATTCCATTTCTTTCCTTTTATTTCTTTAGTCTTCACAGTAACACTATCCTTGGGATTTCCCTCAATCAAGGTATTGCTATTTTTATTCTTAATGAACATGCTAGCAGGCTTCCCAACATCTTCGTTCACTATTTTGTTTCTCAAATGATAATTGCCCCTAACTTGAGCAATCATGCTTGTTTTGACCTTTTCAATTTCTCTTAGTGAAGGTTTTCTTACATGTACAGAAGGAGAACACCAATTATAGGTTTGAGACTGATACACAGAACAAACTTGAAGCTTGCGGCTTGAAGGAAAAAAAGATAAATAGAGTGCTATTTTTATGTCAAAGAATTAAAGCTGAGAGTACAAGTTCGAGGCTCATTTTCAAAACAAAGGGAGTGTTTGAAAGATACAATAAAAGCAAAGACACTTAAGCTTTCACAAATAAAGGAGATGAGTTATCTCTAAAATTTAAAAAGCTTGATTCATGTTTATTAAAATGCAAAGCAAAGGGAGAATCCTAACCCAGACACCATATTGCATGTTGAATCATCCTTGTCATCTTCATCAAAAAAAACTTGTTGATTAAAAGTGTCATCTCTGTATCTTTGTGACTTCACAGCAACTCCATATTCCTCTTGGTCTGACTCATCACTATTATCCAAAAAAGAAATAGTCATGTTGCATCCAACACTGTCATTAGGATCTTCTTGGTTAACTTCATCAGAATTCTCATTTTGAGATGAAGCAACAGATTGGGTAATTGCACAATATTCAAGTACATGAGGGGATTACATACTATGCACCAAGGTGTATCTTAAGTAACATTCACAATATGTCATTGTAAGGGATCTAGGGTAGATTTATCATTACTATTCTAATTTATAGGAAGGGGAACATGCTTACCATCTTTCCATTGGGTATTGTAGGGAAAATTTTGCAATCTATTCTCCCTATTAAAATTGTTAAACTGAGGCTTATCTGCATTGCAACCTTTTTCATTTTTGACATTGGGTGCTTTCAAGTCCTTAAGGGCATTTAATATTTTATCCAATTTATCTTCATTTAGTTTCTTATTCCCTATTCTCTTATCAAGTTCCCTCCTATTGTTTACCTTGCAAATAATTTTGGATCATCCCTTCTACCTAGCTTACCGGATGCTCTTCTATTACTTCCAATGTTCACAACAATCTTATAAGCTTCCCTAGTAGTTATAGGGTTATTATCCCTAAGATGATATGTCATCTTTGTATCAAATCCATTTAAATAAGTAGCAAGACATACCTTCTCATCCAACTTCATTACCTAAAAAAGTCTATGCATGGCTTTCTGAAATCTTATATTGAACTCCAGGACCTCCTTATTTTGATTCTTCTTGATGTTATTGAATTCAGTCAGCATAAATCCTTCATTGATCTTGTCACCAAACTGATCTTTAAAACAATTTATAAACCCATCCCAAGACCTCACACAATCATGTGGGAGCCCTCTAAACCAATCCCTGGCATCCTCAATTAATGATTGAACAAAAAGCTTCATAACAACATCCTCATGTTCAATCTCATAATCATCAATAATGTCAATAAAAAATTTAAAATGTTCCTCACATCTGATGACATTATTTCATGCAAACTTAGGGATTTTTTCTTTGATTTCTTTTGGAATTAAATTAGGATAGCTAGGAATGTTAGAATAACTGAGAGGGGGGTGAATCAGTTATCCAGTGTCCCAAATCAAAATGCATAATTCAAAATAATTTCTTTAATTTTTGTTCGTAGGTAAACAATAATAACTCTTGTTGTCTGTGCTTTTACCGATTCCCAGTCTAATGCTAAAATAATTTACCGATCAAATCTAACATATAACATGTAAAGAATGATAACAAACAAATATCACAATCAAAACATAACACAAGAGATTTAATGTGGAAACCTTGTAAAGGGAAAAACCACCTGGGACCAGCAACCCAAAATTGTTCACTCTTCTGAAGTGAGGTCAGTTAAGACCCAACCCTATTAAAGGTTACAAACACACTGTCATGTGTGACCTTGTTAGAGGATTTTATACTAGAAGTTATCATCCAACCAACATTCACTATGGGGTTGATAGGATAACAATGTTCATTCTATGAATGATACATCATAAGACTTTTAGAGTCCACTCGGTTAAGAGATTTTGATTGTATACAATGGTTAAATATGTAACAGTAAATGACCTACCCTAATACAACTTCAATTGCAGATTACAGATCAATATTTAGTCCATACAAATCCTTCTGATCAATAATTCACTTCAGATTCAATACTGTATCAACTTACTGTCCATCGGTAATTGCTCTCTGTAGCTTGGTAATTGTTTTGCAGCTCGGTTCTTACTAACCAGTATGATCAAAATACATGAAAGCCTTGTTCATGCAATATTCCTGTAGCTTCTTCTTCTTTTCGGCATCTTACTAAAGAAAATATGTTCTCTTATATAGACGAGAAAATCATTTTCTTCTCCACCATCATATTTTTCCACTTAACCTCATTCATAGATTTTGCCACTTTAAACTTTCTCAGTACTTGTGTTAATAACACATTTCAATCTTTTCCATTAGATCTCCTCTAAATTTTGTCAGTCGTCGATCTGTGTAACAAACATTATTTTTTACCTCGATGTTATACTCTTGACAGCTCATCAATCTTATCAGCTAAGCTAATCATTTAATACATTCTATTTTACTCGGTTAGCAAAGAAATGCGTTGGTGAACACTGCTCGGTTAATACTACGATCGGTATACACTACACTCTGTTGGCGTATACTAGAAATGCTTCATTTACCAACAACACTGCTTTGTATCTTTCAGCTCTATACTTCATCATAGATGAATGCAACATAATAAAGTCAATATCATCAAGTCATAAACTCATCAACAAGTTACTCAATGTGTTCCTTATCCTCATCTATCATGTACATCTTTCCTCATGTAGATTTCTCTGTTCTTCATCTCTTTCACCTTTCTTCAGATGTCTCGGTATAGTAACTTACAAGATAAGTGTTGTCAAACTAGTTGACATCAATGACAACATAATACTGATTTAATCATATTACATATCTAATCATCAACTCCTCAGTGATATTTAATCATAGATTCTTCAATCAGATTCCAAATCAGTTGTAGTCCAACAATCTCTCTCTTTGGCATTGATACCAACTCAAGTGATATGAAATGTACCATACACATACCAAACATGCATTCTACAACTTTGTGAACAAATGATGTAAGTCAAATAGACTTAATATGTTTAATCACTACATTACTAAACCAACATTAAATAATACAACTTTACCATTCTGCAGTTGTGATCTTTTCAGTTCTCCTGTTCCTGCTTCTATTCTCTGTAACTAATCTTCAATACTCTATCTCATTATCTCTCCCTTAGATAATTATCATCGGTGCTTGTTCCTTTTCATATCTTGTTTATCTCTTCCCTTTTCATTTCATATTGTATATCTCTCCCTTTGGCAGCAATGCCAAAGAAACAAATGAACAAACAATTATGTCTTCCTCTGTATCTCCGAATACTGATATTCCAATAGGTTCAAGCTCACAAACTTAATCACAACCTTGAACATGATTCAAAGTGTGAACTATGCTGCATCAACATGAATGATCTTCTGATAAAAGTAGGCTGATGCAACAACCAGATCATCTTAGTGACTGATAGACAGGGGACAGACCCCAAGTCTAGTCCTCAAGTATTCAAATGTGTCCTTCGATAGGGGCTTTGTAAAAATATCTACAAGTTGTTCTTTGGATGTAACAAATTCTAATTTTACTTGCTTCTCTTGCACTTGTTCTCTTAAGTAATGATACTTAATAGATATATGCTTTGTCTTAGAGTGCATCACGAGATTTTTTGAAATATTAATAGCACTAGTGTTGTCACAATATATAATCACCGGGTCAATGATTACCTCATTCATTCCTTCCAACACTTGTTTGATATATGCAATGTTTGAACAGTTAGTAGCAATAGTAACATATTATGCTTCAACTGTAGACTGAGAAATACAAGCCTGCTTTTTACTTGTCCAGGTTACAAGTCTTTCACCAAAGAAAAATGCTCCTCCAGTGGTGCTTTTCTATCATCCACATTTCCAGCCCAATCAGCTTCAGTGTAAACATTCAATTCAAACTTCCCTTCCTTAGGATACCATAATCCAAAATTCTCTATTTTCTTCAAGTATCTTAAGATCCTTTTTGTAGCTATCATGTGTGATTCTCTAGGATTAGCAGAAAATCTTGCAACAATTCCCACGGCATATGCTATATCTGGTCTACTGTGAACTACATACATTAACTTACCAATCATGGATCAGTAAAGTGTCTGATTTACCTCGGTAGTTTCATCCTCCTTTGTCAATTTACATCCAGTAGCCATCGGCGTTCCTACAGGTTTAACATCTTCCATGCCAAATGTCTTCAGTACTTCCTTTATGTATTTAGATTGTGTGATGAATATCCCATCACTATGTTGAATCACTTGTAGTCCAAGAAAGAACTTAATCTCTCTGAACATAGACATTTCAAATTCCTTTTGCATTTCATCAGCAAATGCCTTGCATACAAGATATGATCCTCCAAAGATAATGTCATCAACAAATATTTCAGCAATTATAATAGTATCATCAGTATCACCTTTCACATGCAAATTGTTGTTTTCACTTGTTCTAACAAATCCAATACTTAACAAGTAAGTATGCAGTCTTTCATACCATGCTCTCGGTGCTTGCTTCAAACCATATAAAGCTTTATGTAATCTACATACCATGTCTTTATTGTCAGGATCAACAAATCCTTCAAGTTGTTCAATGTAGACCTCTTCTTCAAGTATACCATTCAAAAATGCTGACTTCACATCTATTTGATAGACTTTGAATTTCTTGTGTGTAGCATATGCAAGTAGCATTCTAACTCCTAATCTAGCAACAGGTGAAAATGTTTCACCATAGTCAATGCCTTCTTCCTATGCATATCCCTTGCATACCAATCTAGCTTTATTTCTTGTGACTTCACCATTTTCATTCAATTTATTCCTGTATATCCACTTAGTACTGATAACATTCTTATCTTTTGGTCAGGGTACTAAGGACCAAGTTTTGTTCTTCTCTATTTGCTCTATTTCCTCCTTCATTGCATTAACCCATTCTTCATTCTCTAATGCAACTTTCACAGTTTTAGGTTCAAATTCACAAATTAGACATGTACCTTGTCTTGTTTTGCTTTTAGTTTGCATTCCAGCATGTCTGTCTCCAATGATTTGTGTCTCGGGATGATGTCTTCTAACAAAACTAGCCAAAACTTGATTTCTCCTTTCTTGTTCATCCTGTTCAGGGTCATTTTCTTGCTTGGTATCTCCATCTTGTTCCTCAGTTTGTGTTGCCTGTTGTCCTACATTGTTTCCCTACTGACCGGTTGTCACAGTCTGTGGTGTCGGTAGATACTCTAGATGTTCAATATAAGTGAATCTACCATAGTCTTCTGGTTCTTTTGTACTTTCCTCTATGTACTTGTCATCAAACTCATCAACACGAACATTAGTACTTTCAACTATCTTATTAGTAGCCTTATTCAAACATTTATATGCTTTACTTGTAGTAGAATATCCCAGAAATATTCCTTCATCTCCTTTAGAATCAAATTTGTCATTTCTCTCATCTTTCAAAATAAAGCATTTACTTCCAAAATTTTTGAAATAACTTACAGTAGGTTTTTGTCCAAACCATAGTTCATAAGGTGTTTGGTTGGAGTCCTTCTTCAGGTGTGCTTGGTTAAGAACATACACAATTGTACTGACAGCTTCCCTCCAATATGTCTGAGAAACATTCTTTTGTATCATCAATGTTCTAGCGTAGTCAATTATAGACCTGTGCCTCCTTTCAGCAATGCCATTTTGCTGAGGTGTCCTCGGTGCAGATACCTACCTTTTGATTCCATGCTCATTAAAAAAATTAGTAAATTCATCAGAGATAAATTCACCTCCTCTATCAGATCTTAAACATTTTATTTTTTTTTCGGTTTCTTTCTCTACCTTAGCTTTATACCACTTAAACATTTTGGAAGCTTCAGATTTCTCTTTCAAGAACATAACAATCATCAGTCTAGTATAATGATAAAAAAAAAGAATAAAATATCTATCATCAGAACATCTCTGAATTCTCATAGGACCACATAGGTCGGTATGAACCAACTCAAGTATATTCTTTGTTGAATAGTCTTTGCTTTTAAAACTAGAGTTAGTCATCTTACCTTTCTGACATTCATGGCACATGGCATGATCAGGTTTTGTCAAGTTAGGCAATCCTCTAACTCTTCTCTTTCTACTAATCTTGATCATGTTGTCAAAGTTCACATGGCATAACCTTCTATGCCACAACCAAGCATATTTATCCTTTATTAACAAACAAGAAGACTAATCCATATCAAGAGAGAATAGATTACCTCTGGATTGTGTACTAGTTCTGACAAGTCTTCCTCCATCATCATAGATCTTCACCTTTTTGCTCTCAAAAGCCAGTCGGTGGCCTGAATTGTTCAGCTGAGCCACACTTAACAAATTATAGTTCAATCCATCTACCCAGTATGCATTTTCACATTGTAATTTGTCATTGATCATCAGTGACCCTTTACCTCTCACCATACAAGGTGCATCATTTCCCATTCTCATAGATCCTCCATTATATTCAACAAGATGATCAAACTTTTCTACATCACCAGTCATATGATGTGTAAAACCACTGTCTATGATCCATATATCATTTCTGCTTACTTTAGATATTAGTGTTGTCTCTTCATGTTTCTCTTCCTCTTCTGAGTCATCTTTCATAGCAACAAATACAACTTCTATATCATCATCAAAATCAGATTCAGTTTCAATATCTTCGGCTATGTAACATACCTTCTTTCCTTTTTCATCTTGGTTGTCTATGTTGTAGTGTCGGTAGCCTCTGTTGACTCTTCTTCCATAGCTTCCTTCAGATCGGTCTTTGGATCTATCATCATCTTTCTTCTGAGGACATCTAGCAATGATGTGACCGACTTCTTTACAATTAAAGCATGCTAAAGGTAGCTTACCTCTATACCTTCCTTTTCCTTTGGGCAACCTTCTGGCCTTAAGTGCTTCAAGCTCATCAAGTTCATCATCGGTATTTTCATCACTATCACAGTTCTTACTATTCCTGCTAGACTTTCCAATCTTCAAAGAAGACATGAAAGCAGATTCAATAGAAGGAACAACACTATTATCAAAATTGTTTAATTCAAAGGTTGTAAGTTTACCAATCAGAGTGTCAAGAGTAAGGTTGGATGTAGCTCTTGTTTCATGAATTGCAAAAATCCTGATTGCATAAACCGGTAGCAAGGTTCTGAGAATCTTGCTTATCACTGTTTCATCATCAATCACTCCATCAAATGCTCTAATAGCATGTACTACCTCTTTGAGTCTATTTGAATATTGGACAATGTTCTCACCTTCTTTCATTCTCATATCATCAAATCTGCCTCTCAGACTTTTAGCTCGGGCTCTTTTGACATTCAGATCTCCATTGTATATTTGTGCTAATTTATCCCACATTCCTTTGGTAGTTGTGCATGTCTTGATATCTTCAAATTCAGCGTCGGTACAGGCAGCAGCAAGTTCCATCATAGTAACATTGTGTTCATGCTTGTCCTTTTGTTGATTAATAGTTAAGGGACCAGTGGGCGGTTGCATGTAGCCATTTTCCATCAACTCTAGTGCAAAGTTCCCAATTCCAGATATGTGTAGCTTCATTCTACTTTGCCATACTGCGAAGTTCTCTTTGTTCAGTTTCGGTACTTCCCTCTTATACATCTTGAGACCTTTATGCTTAAGTCCTTAAAACTCTGTTCCAAGAAACCAATGCTCTGATACCAGTTGTTAGAATAATTGAGAGGGGGTGAATCAGTTATCCAGTGTCCCAAATCAAATTGTATAATTCAAAACAATTTCTTCAATTTATGCTCGTCGGTAAACAATAACAACTCTCACTGTCTGTGCTTTTACCGATTACCAGTCTAATGCTAAAATAGTTTACCGATCAAATCTAACATGTAACATGTAAAGAATGATAACAAACAAATATCACAATCAACACATAACACGAGATTTAATGTGGAAACCCTGTAAAGGGAAAAACCACTTGCGATCGGCAACCCAAAATTGTTCACTCTTCTAAAGTGAGGTCGGTTAAGACCCAACCTTGTTAAAGGTTGCAAACACACTGTCAGGTGTGACCTTGTTAGAGGATTTTAGACTAGAAGTTATCATCCAACCAGCATTCACTATGGGGTTGATAGGATAACAATGTTCATTCTATGAATGATACATCATAAGACTTTCAAAGTCCACTCAGTTAGAGATTTTGACTGTATACAATGGTTAAATATGTAATAGTAAATGACCTACCCTAATACAACTTCAATTGTAGATTACAGATCAATATTTAGTCCATACAAACCCTTCTGATCAATAATTCACTTCAGATTCAATACTGTATCAACTTACTGTGCATTGATAATTGCTCTATGTAGCTTGGTAATTGTTCTGCAGCTTGGTTCTTACTAACTAGTATGATCAAAATACATGAAAGCCTTGTTCATTCGATATTCCTGCAGCTTCTTCTTCTTTCTGGCATCTTACTAAAGAAAATTTGTTCTCTTATATAGATGAGTAAATCATTTTCTTCTCCACCATCAGATTTTGCTTCTTAACCTCATTCATAGATTTTGCAGCTTCAAAATTTCTCAGTACTTGTGTCAATAACACGTTTCAATATTTTTCATTAGATCTCCTCTGAATTTTTTCAGTCAGCGATCTGTGTAACAAACATTATCTGTTACCTCGATGTTATACTCTTGCCAGCTCATCAATCTTATCGGCTAAGCTAATCATTTAATACATTCTGTTCTGCTCGGTTAGCAAAGAAATGCATCAGTGAACACTGATCGATTAATACTATGATCGGTATACACTACACTCTGTCGGTGTATACTAGAAATGCTTCATTTATCGACAACACTACTTTGTGTCTTTCAGCTCTATACTTCATCATAGATGAATGCAACATAATAAAGTCAATATCATCAAGTCATAGACTCATCAACAAGTTACTCAATGTGTTCCTTATCCTCATCTATCATGTACATCTTTCCTCATGTAGATTTCTCTGTTCTTCATCTCTTTCACCTTTCTTCAGATGTCTCAGTATAGTAACTTACAAGATAAGTGTTGTCAAACTAGTTGACATCAATGACAACATAATACTGATTTAATCAGATTACATATCTAATCATCAACTCCTCAGTGATCTTTAATCACAAATTCTTCAATCAGATTCCAAATCAGTTGTAGTCCAACAAGGAATACCAAGAAAATAGAGTTGCTTGTACCTTTCTACATGAACTAGTCTTCTTTGGAATGCAGCATAAGTGTGGGAAGTGGATACTTAATCATTTGATGTGGTAACAATAGTAGCACCAATAGGTGGTGGAGTATTCCTTGTTTGTTGAGAAGGCCCTAAAGAATTAGTAGGTCCTGAAGATTTCTTTAAAAAGGACATTTTCTTCTTCATTTCTGAAGTAGCAACCTCCAATTGTGCCATCTCAAGCTCTTTAGCTAAAATATCCTTCTCTCTCTTGGCCCTTTCAATTTTAGTATCCAATTTGGATGACTGATCCATTTGAACCCTCTCCTTAATAGGTTCATTTATTGAAATCCATGTTGCAACCCGCTTCCCCTTATCCTTGGGTCTCTGAGGCTCAAAGACTTGATGGATGATAGGCTCTTCATTATTGTTTTTTGGCAATGCAACAAAATTTATAGCTTCTAGGCTCAACAACTATCTTCTCAATTGATCAAACCTAATTTGAGCTTGCCTCACTTTATCTTCTTTTTCTTTTTCTCTGTGTTTTATGATGGCAGTCTGCTCCTTTATTCTTCTCTCCAAATCATGAACTTTTTGAAAGATGTCCTCAGAATCAGAGAGAATTGTTTTTGATTCTGAATTTTCTACATGAACTATTTTTTGTCTATCTCTTGGGACATGAGGACTTTGTGAGGATGAAGAATCAATGGCCTAGGGGAAATCCTAGCTTCTCCTCCTCCTATAATACTTCTTGATGTCCTTTTTCCATGAGACCCATTATGGATATTTTTTCTATTTTGGTGTGATCCACCTTCTTCTCTCTCATCAGGAGAGTATTATTCTTCACACACACCCAATCCAAGATCCGTAGCCTCTACATATTTTGATGTGTTCTCCTCCTGACTAGGGTGGATTGGTTCAACCTCTTTATTGTCTGTCTTTTGTCTCCAAGCGTGAGATATGTTCTTTTCATTTCTATGCTTTCTTGGCTGACCAGGTCTTGAGGTACTTAGAAGACCTTCTTCCAATATATCTTTAGGATGTTCCCTTTACCCAGGACCTGGTGTTTCTGTGACTCATATTTGAGAAAGTGTAGATAAAATAATACACTGGTGCAAAGATTTCTTTGAGAGTGGCCACCCAACACAAGTTGGGACTATAACACTTATTCTCAAGAATATGAGTACTATGGAATAAATAATTTCAAGACAAAAGACCACACCACAAGTGCACTAAGAAGGACCCAATCAATATTCTTTTGAAGAAACAAATGCCTAGTACATCAAAGTACAACACTGTTCTCTCTATTATCAACTAACTAGATAAACATATGAGAAGGCCAAGAGCCCAGATCAACTTGAAACCTGCATCATCTTAGCTTCATATATCATGTCCCTGGTAAAGTGATCCCTTCCTAATTACTTGGATGGGCTAACTTGACTGAATAATTTCAACAAAAGTATATTATCTCCCCAACAGAGTTACCATTTTGTTGGCTCTTGGTTTAGCAAGATTTTAATTACCTTGAAAATGTAGAGATGCACCTATGGGTTAGCTTACTTCCCACAATCAATACATTCACACAAAGAACAAGGACCAATTAACAAAGCACGAGGGCTTTCTACACTTTGAACTCTACAGAATTCAAGCGGGTGTACCTAGGATTAGGATCACTTAATTTCACTTTTCCACTAATCCTCATAGAGAAGATAGGGTGCCCATAATACTTCTTATTATTTGTGACATAAAGGGATAGGATGTGAAGCTAGACTCACTACCAAATTACTCACAAATAAATTGGGGGCTTTTTTTATTAAGTCCACAATTATTGACTTAAGATTTGGAATTTGATGTTTTAGGGGTAGAACTGATAGACAAGAAAGAACATTTGTTTGACAAAATATCTGTGATCATTCCCTTATCCATTAGGTGTATTCATAAGAATTCCTCACTATATTTTTTATTCATATCATTCACCTTGCAAATGAAAATTATATTATACTAAGAACCTCATTACTTACAACAATCCTCCTTAATACCCTGCAATTATGCCAAGTTACACCAAGCATTTACTTAACTTCCTGAGTTAACAACAAAGCATATCAAGACATACGGAACTAAATCTACAGCTATGGACTTGAGCTTTTTAATTCACAAGACAATAAGAAATTACAAACCATTAAAGTAGGAGACGAGATTCAAAGCAATTCCTATAATCTTTGTATTGGTTACCATGGAACTGATACAAATGTGATGGATTGAACATAGAATACTCCACACATAAATAAGAAAAATGTATGATTCATTAGGATCTCTGTGAAACATAAAGGTTACAGACCTCTTCTACCAATTCTTGATTGAAAACTAGTAGAACTTTGTCTATTATTTGGTTTTGCAGGCAGGTCAGTCCACAAACAGAGAAAGGGGCAACTAGGAAGAGACCAATTCTTTAACCAGGGAAAAGACAACCACCAAATGACCTTGGGAATATTTTTATAAGAACAAGGACTGCAACAAGCTTAGGGTCACTTGGGGAAACTTTAGGGAAACATTTTCAACCACCACAATATGAAATAAGGAATTGAGTTATTGCAGAAGTGACAAGGAAGAAAACCCTAAAACAATCAGAAAATATCAAAAACAAATATGATATTCTTTACATTTGAAAACCCTAGCAACCAAACTGCAAAATTAGGGTATTATCCTTTGAATCCTTGTGGAAGAAACATCTTCAAAAATATCTCATCTACCACCACGTACCAAGGACTTCATTTCATTAACAACTAGTCCTAAATCATAAGTACTCCATCCATAAGAAACCTTCTGCAAAATATCTAACTCAAGACGGCAAGAAAATAATATCTTTGATCACATCCGACTCAACCACACAAAATTGATTCAATTCTCAACTGCAAATCCATCCTTAATGACCCAAGAACAATAAGATCTGATTTGATTTCTTCTTTCTGGCTCACTGATTTCCTTATCACAGAAAAAAGCCTCGCTTAAAATTAAAAAAATAAAAAATTTGACCGACAACGGATAATGAACTAGTTTAAAACATAGTCGTTGATCTCCACCTTTCCTGGCACATCAGATGATTGTCACAATCCCATGATTGGTAACCATCCTTTATCTTTCATCTTAACCGTAGGGAGTCCGCGACTAGCATTTTCTACCATTCTCACCAAGTCACCAACATTTTCTCTTGAATGCCTTCTTACCCGCGACTTAGCGAGCAACACTTTTTGATCTCCTATTTTCTTCATCACCAACTCATGAACTATTTCATTTAACTACTACTTCATTTGGTGAGCTGGCAACAAAGGCTTTAACTTGACCCTCGCTAGATTGCCATAGTTAGTGAACAACCTATCAAAAAGCCTGCGACTCAACGATAAAGGCTTTAACTTACATAGTCGCCCACTTGTGATGGTTAATGCTTACACTTTTAGACACTCAGCAAGTTGGTGACCAAAGCTTGAATTGGACGATCGCTCACTCGTGGTGGTTAATTAAACACTCAAATAGAAACAACAAGCTAGCGACTTAAGCTACATGAAAAAAGGTAACAAAGAAATAGAACTTAGTAAGGTTTAAGGACTTAACAAATGATTTTTTAACACCATAGAAACATGGATAAACACTATTTATTCATACCCTTGACAATTTTCAAAGGATTTTGCAGGAGAAAGCAATTTTCTTCAGGGTTTTTGCATTGATTGGAAAATTGAGTAACAGATCTAATGAACAATAATGGATTAAAATGACCTTATTAACATGAAGACAACAAAAAATGAAATAAAATTCCAACTTTAGCTTCTTGGAGGCATATCAAGTCGTGAGGGTACTCCTGCACTAACAAGGGATGCCAAAATGATGAGAGATAGGGTGTTTATATCCATCTCACAACATTT
Organism: Chamaecyparis obtusa; assembly: GCA_027943335.1. Classification (NCBI taxonomy): domain Eukaryota; kingdom Viridiplantae; phylum Streptophyta; class Pinopsida; order Cupressales; family Cupressaceae; genus Chamaecyparis; species Chamaecyparis obtusa. Next base: position 878,723 of record BSBK01000118.1, on the reverse strand, counting down.
CAGGGGTTAAAAATCAATAAGGATTACCATGAGACCAAATATCCCACTAATATTGTAACATAGGGCCCCTAACCAAATTTGGGTCCCATTCCTCAAGGACATAACATCATTAGTGTCTTCTCCCAAGGACATAACACTAATGGAATTTTGTTTATTGGGGAATGATCCAAAGTTAGGACACGGTGTCATGGAAATAGGGTAGGTGCAAAATTCTTGGGTACAACTCAATTTAAGGTTAGAACGAGTCACAAAGGCCACAAATAGGGATATAGGGCCTAGGTGACTAAATGCATTATATGATTGGAGGAAAAATAGAGGAACACACTTAAAAATAAGGGCTAACTCAATTTTGAACAACAATGAAACAAATAGAGGACCCATATTTGAATTTGGGTACTCATTAAGTGCCATATGAGGTCCAATCATATAAAATACACTAAAGTGGGCACAAAATAATCCTAAATTGTACACAAATTAGGTGCTTACAATTTAGGATGGTATAGGTTGATTATGCATGTATAGTGTATATTATCACATAGGAGATACGCTTTGTCAATGTGCTCCACCACATGAGATATGACAAGTGTTAGGTGACCATTATAACTCATAATGGACTATTTGTTCCCTCTTTAGGATCTACCAACTTGATAGTCCTTGCAAGATCTAAGATGGTATCTACAAATTTTATTTTTATCTCCTAGTCATTATCTCAAAGGACTTCACACCCTCTAATAGTATTTTCCATTCCTGCAATTGTGCCTATTGCTAACAAGGAAAAGGCATTGATGCTACATAAGTCTAAGGCTCATCATTAGCTTGATCTACCTATCCTAGTGGACATCCCTCTCCTTGTCATTTATGGTAGGGGTAAGAGGTCACTATGGGCTCCTCCATCTCTACTAGAACTTGTGTCCTAATCTTTGAGGGTGCCCCCTATTCCTTAGATTACTCCTAGAGAGAAATGAGAAATGACACCCACGATTAATTTTATAGTTTCCCCAACAATATCATCTCCTACTTCATCGGTAGGTCTCTCTTCTTCATCAGTCATGACATTGATGACCTCCCTAATGGAGCGGGATGTTATTAAGCCTTCACAGTCTTTTCATCTTGGTCTACACCTACTCTAGAACTAGCTTGTATACGATCTTAAGAGTTCTTGACAAGCTAGAGCCTTGGAGCATGAGGCTACCATGAAGGTAGATAATGATTCATTGGTCCCTATTTCCATACCACTTGCACCTACTCTTGCATATGTTCCTACTACATCTACACTTTGTCCAGACACATCTTCAATTTTGATTCCTCCTACTCTAGGGGTGACTACTAGGCCTCGCACTAAGTAGGTATATGTTTTCATCTCTCCATCCTACAAACACTTGCTCATCACCATGTTCCTTGATATCCCTCTATTCCCTAAACCCATTAGCATATTGCATACATAGGTGGTGTCTGGTGTAGTCATGTCTGCCTAGCATACACCGTCTACTAACTGTCATCGTAGCTTTCTCAAGGTTCTAAGGCTCACTATATTGGATTGGAGGGTATCTATTCCATACTTCAAGGGAAAGTATGAGCAGGAACCCATGTCTAAGTTCCATTGGCCGAAATCTACTTTGATGGATCCATTGTCTATTTCTCTACTTGCAGTGGAGAAGGCTCCATCTTCTTCTAAATTTTTCATTGCCCCTTTTCATATAGGTAAATGATGTGTTTCCTCCTATCTTGCCTCAGGTCAAATCACTTGTGTCTTGCAAGGTGTGCATGTTTGACTCACTTAAGGTTATAAATGACATTAATAACAATCTTTGCAGGGTCCCTCACACTTGCCTCAATGGAGCTTTTTGAATGAGAATATTGAGGTGACTTCATCCTTGGCTCTAGTTTTCGATGATGCACCTAGGAATTCCTTGGCGGTTGGGCCTCTTTAGATTGGAAGGACAAGGACTTATTAGTGGAAGATCTCTAAGGAAGTTCCCACTTCGTCATCTATAGATTAGAGCATGTATGCTTATGTTCCTCCGTGTTTGTCTATTAATGTTGTTCCTGTTTAAAGGACCCAAGTTACTTCTTTGGTACTTGGAAAAAAAGATTTATATGTCATACACTTGTTTTATTTATTAATTCATGTTATTATGTTAGTTGTATATTGACTTTTAACATTTGGGGATGATGCAATTTGTTGTGGGCATTTAGGCCTTCTCCTATGTTGGCCCCAATTTTTATTTTATCTTTTTATTTACATGATCTTCTTCATATTCTAAGACTTCGACATTGTGATGAGATACCCATATGTAGCCATGTATTAAAAATATTTTCACTACTATGATTTCTAATGCTGAATAATTGGATCCTCTTGACTTTTCTTGCTTGTTTTTATGTTAAGGATTCCATGTGTCACCTGTTGGGATGTGAAATTCCACAGAAACACCTTGCTATGTTGACATGCCACAATATATATTTTCTCCTTAGAATGCATTGTGTTACCCTCTAAGCAACAGTTCCCATTCTAAGGGAGGGATACCATATCCATATTATTTGTATTTTTTTAAAAATTAAACCTTTTTAACTATTGTATTAGTCATTATGGTAGCCAATCCACCATCTATTATATCTACCTCCATGGGGGCCAATCCACCTATCAAATTTTTTTCCCTATTATATGGTCATCTAGCATTGCTACCCATATCAGTGTAAATCATTCACCATATCATATAACCATCTAGCATTGTTACCCTTATCGACATTATTAAAATGTCCTTCTCTATCGTATGAATATCTAATCCTTGCTACTCATACCGATGTGATTTAAAGTCATTCTATTATACGACCATCTATCTTTTTCTACTTGTATCGATGCAATAAAACATTTCCCTATCGTATGGCTATCTAGCCTAGCACAATTTTCTACCTATACCAACGTAACATCAATTATCACTATCTCACCATTTGTATTTGATAGCCATCAACACATTTTCATCTAGCATGTTTTTCAATTGCTTACATTATATGATGTGATCTCACAGAATTTCATGTCTTTTCCCTTGGGGCAACTCCACATGGATGAAAGAATTTTCTTTTCATCTCAGGTAAGTTTTCTCTCTCTACTTGTTAGCCACAATTTAATCATTCATAATAATATATATTTTAGGTTGTTATGGAAATGTAATTACAAATGGATTCTCAGGTAGTTCTATGAAGTTGTAGGAATCGGCAGTTGGTATTCTCAACCAACCATCAGTGCTTTATATATCTAAGATTGGCATCGAGAACGGGTTACTTTTTGTAGAAATATTACATGGAATAATAGTGTAAGATATAGAAATATAGCTTTTTAGGATATATTTTTATATGTATGGTTGAGTGTGGGGTGGATATGATGGAAAATGTTGTGGACATACAAACTTAATAAAACATGAATACTTATCTTGAAAAAGGAGAAGATTTGAAAATCACTATTTTCTGGTGTCTGTGTTAGGTTTTGGGAAATTCTGCAACCGGATCTGGTCTGGAAATGCAGAAACAGAGAAAATCCAGAAATATTTTATCTTTCTGAGAAAGGTCATCCTTGACCCAAGATAGGGGTAAGATCTTAACCCAAAAGGTCATCCTTGACCTGCACTGTTCCGATGGAAATTCTGTTCGTGGATCCCAGAAGTTCACAGAAAAGGGTACTCAGATCTGCATTGATATTCAGTGTCCCACACCTGGATCTACAAGAAAAAGGGTTTTGTTTTTTAGATGAGGGGTTTGCCTTGGTCAAACCCCAGTTTGGAATCAACCTTTAAAATAGAATTGAAATAGAGAATGCTAGCAAGTAGTAGAAGTAAATCTAACAATGAAGCTATGACACTCAATAGATATGCAATTGTATTCGAAATGTAAACAAGTATGTTAATATGAAAGCTTGGACACAACATTAACAAATGTAAATCAAAACGTCCATGATTGTATGCTTGGAATCCACCTTGAAGAAAGAATGAATAGATCTTGAAGATGAACAAAGGATCTTGAAGGAAGATCACACCATCATGATGGATAGATCTAGGGCTTGAATGATGAATCTTGAATGCTTGAACCAAATTCCTCCAAAGGCTTGAATGCTTGAATCCTTGATCTTCAATGAAGAGCTTGAATACTTGAATATATATGATGACTTGATTACTCCCTCGAAAATATTTGTTTGAAGAATGGAGTGCTTGATTGAAATATTCTTGCTTGAGAGTACTTGAGCATGAATGATGGATTGCTTGGTCGTGGATGATTCATGAAAAGTGGATGTGAAAATGAGAGAGGAAGGCTTTTTTTTATACTAGTCTAGGGCACAAACTTCTAGAGAGGCTGACATAGGATAATTAAATTCTAATTAAGTCTTAACCCCTAGAAATGGACCTAGATTAAATACAATTTAAGAGTTTACCGTTTCGAAACCCGAAACAATCGACCCAAAAGCAGGAAATAAAACTTTTGAATTTCCCTTGCATCCGGAAAACTTTCTGATAAAAAGGGGGACCTGGGTCAAGGATGAGGTCAACTTTGACCTAGGTCAAGTTTGAGGTTGACCTTGACCCAAGGATTTAGGACCCTTGGAAAATGAGCCAGAAGAGGAAAACAGTGCCTAGGGAGGCCCAAATAGGGCCCTAAATAGGCACAAAAGATGGGAAGAGAGCAAAAAATAGAGGACAACGTGATGATGACCCCAAAACACCCCCCTAAGGAGGGATAAATGTTCTTAACATGGAAGTGATTCCATTTTAAGACAATACATTAAGCCCCCACTTTAGCGAGAGTATGGAAATCGAACTTGCTCATAGTAAAGGAGAAGAAATACTTAAGTGGATTCGCAATGAGATAGAATAACACTTAGTTAAGGACACAAGACCCCAAACTAAGGATTCTAACTCAACATACATGCACAAGGGTGCGAAAACAAACACAAAAATTTAAAACAAACCCAACTCAACTAGTAAAGGAAACCTTGCTAAGAAATGCCTCCTATACTAATATCATATTTGGAAAGCTATCATAAAAGCATAAATGATTACATAAGAAAGATAAGAGCAACACTATAAATAACATAGCTTCATGATCCAACCCTATTAGCATGAAAGGGAAAAAGAGAGAAAAGAGAAAGTGATTATCTCACCCAGTAAGATGCCCACCTTACCATGAATCATCAAGGAGGGAGAGCCCAATAGGTAACCAAACCCGATAGTTCACCCAACAAACTATACTTTGGAATTGTAATGTGTCTTCTGACAACTTTTGGAATACCCATAGATCCACCTTCTTGTATCACTATTAATATAAAATGTGTGTCCCTTCAGGATTTAGCAACTTATGTGCATTACCTTCTGGGGATTTAGCATATTGAAAATTGAAAATGTGTGTCTCTTTAGGGTTTAGAAACTTATGTGCATTACCTTTGGAGGATTTAGCATATTGAAAATTGAAAATGTGTGTCTCTTTAGGGTTTAACAACTTATGTGCATTACCTTCGGAAGATTTAGCATATTGAAAATTGAAAATGTGCGTCTCTTCAGGGTTTAGCAACTTATGTGCATTACCTTCAGAGGATTTAGCATATAAATTAAAAACTATAGTACAAGGGAGACCCTATATATTCCCCCTTCCTTATCATGGTTGTCTACTAGACATGATAAGGAAGAGAAAGAGGATACCCACTTCACAATGTAAGGAGATATCCTGCTTAACAACAATGTACACTATATTCTTAGCGAAGGGTATTGACCCCTACATCCAAGAGTATAGATAATCGTGAGAAGGATATGTCACTCATGGAAAATTATCCTCAAAGAAAGAGATCTTCTCAACAAGATCCCCACCGTAGAGGAGTGCTTTTAGATAAAATATCATCTTTCAAAGATAAACCAAGCAGGAACAAAGATTCAATCATCAAGCCCCCTGCAATCAAGAGGAAGAGGAATATTTGATTTGAGGGAAACAACTCTAATCACCAAATCAAGGGCAAGAGTTTATAAATAACATAATTTTCAAAATAGAGAAGAGGTGATGATCTAGAACAACAACCTCTCATATAAAAGGATATCCATAGTTAAAACATCGGTCAATATAATGAAATAATGTTGCAAAATAAATGAATGCCACTAAGCTAAGGAAAGAAAATCCCTAGACAAAGAGAAAGAAAGAAGAACCTTGCCCTCCAAGGATGAAAGCAAGGGGTACCTTTGCAAAAAGGTATCTCAAATAGAATCTATGAATGATTATAAACATAATACAAAACCATTGAAAGAGAGGATAGAAAGAATACTGATTAAGCTCAATAAAAAGCCTAATGGATCCTAGGAGACTGGATGGAAATAGACCTCTTTCCCCCCAGTCCAGAGACAAGAGGAGAATAAATCTATATTATATCAGAATAAGGGGTATCCCCTATATCAAAATTATGAAGGAATTGTAAAATTGCACGAGAGTGAGTTATAATTCCTAAAGCAGCTCTTTCTCTAACATATAACTTGAAATGTACACAATCAACAAGTAAATGTGTATTACTATAATGAAAAGGACATTTATACTTATGTAGAGCATCTATCAACATAGGTTTAAAGATTTATCTCTTGGAATTCATTAACTGAACATACACCTTTTTAGCCACCTCTTGACGAATATCAGGGTTATCTAAGGTAGGTGTAGGGAGAAGAGGAGGAGGACGATCAACATCAACCACCTTGAATTGAGATTGCGAACAACCAACACCATGCATATCTTGTTTAGGGGGTATATGAACTAGATACTTAATACCATGCTCATTAACACCAAGCCCTAAACCTTTATACCCTTGTTTAGTCATCATATTATATCCCATAGTGTACATATCATGTAAAGCTTCTACATGAGGTGATTGTTTATCATGTTCATAAGTAAATATTGTATAAGGTGGAATAATAGGTTTAGAAGAAGTTTCTTTTCTCTTCCCTTTAATATATTTTTGGATCGGATAAGAAGGGGAAGGTAAATCCAAGAATTCTTGCACATTTGCATCATGAACTGTAGTTTGAATCCCATCATAAGTATGAGAAGAACTAGGGATAGCGGATGGAGAATTAGGCATATTAGGAATGTTAGGAATTAGATTAGGATTAGGAAGATTAGGAACTATATTATGAAGTATAGGATTAGGATTAGGAAGATTAGGAGATGGTGTATTATCTACCAAATTCTTCACATAATCCAAAAGAGTAATAGGTCCTCCACATAAATCTTTAATCAAAGTTTTGAAAGTAGGAAGACTAGTATCGGTTAATCTCACAATAGCATAGGCAAGTGAAAAATGAAGAGTAACCAACATAATGAAGTGGATGATACTCTCATAAACATCATAGGTATGGTAAAGAGATGCTAAGAGAAGGATAATAAAGAAAATAATCACACACCAAAGCATCTTAAAGATCTTCATAGCAAATGAAATGCAAGAAATATTTTTATATTTTGTTGAATATATGGATTTTTTATTTATTTTTGAATTGAAAATGAAAGAGCATAAAATAAATCTAATCTTAAGGAAAGAAAGCAAAGCATCTAACACCAAAAAGAAAGAGTTGTCTATCGTGGGCTCACCAAGATGTAAGATATAAAAATATATCTTTTTAGGATATATTTTTATATGTATGGTTGAGTGTGGGGGGGATATGATGGAAAATTTTGTGGAAATACAAAATGAATAAAACATGAATACTTATCTTGAAAAAGGAGCAGATTCAGAAATCACTATTTTCTGGTGTCTGTGTTCGATTTTGGGAAATTCTACAACTGGATCTGGCCTAGAAATGCAGAAACAGAGAAAACCCAAAAATCTTATGTCTTTCTGAGAAAGGTCATCCTTGACCTAAGACATGGGTAATATCTTACCTCGGGGTACAATCTTACCCCAAAAGGTCATCCTTGACATGCACTGTTCTGACAAAAATTTTGTTCGCAGATCCCATAAGTTTCTTTGAAAAGGGTACTCGGATCTGCACTGATATTCATTATCACACACCTGGATCTGCAAGAAAAAGGGTTTTGGTTCTTGGATGAGGGGTTTTCCTTGGTCAAACCCTAGTTTGGAATAAACCTTTAAAATAGAATTGAAATAGAGAATGCTAGCAAGTAGTAGAAGTAGATCTAACAATGAAGTTATGACACTCAATAGATATGCAATTGTATTCAAAATGTAAACAAGTATGTTAATATGAAAGCTTGGACACAACATTAACAAATGTAAATCAAAATATCCATGATTGTATGCTTGGAATCCACATTGAAGAGAGAATGAATAGATCTTGAAGATGAACAAAGGATCTTGAAGGAAGATCACACCATCATGATGGATAGATCTAGGGTTTGAATGATGAATCTTGAATGCTTGAACCAAATTCCTCCAAAGGCTTGAATGCTTGAATCCTTGATCTTCAATGAAGAGCTTGAATACTTGAATATAGATGATGACTTGATTAATCCCTTGAAAATGCTTGCTTGAAGAATGGAGTGCTTGATTGAAATATTCTTGCTTGAGAGTACTTGAGAATGAATGATGGATTGCTTGGTCATGGATGATTCATGAAAAGTGGATGTGAAAATGAGAGAGGAAGGCTTCCTTTTATACTAGTATAGGGCACAAACTTCTAGAGAGGCTGACATAGGAGAATTAAATTCCAATTAAGCCTTAGCCCCTAGAAATGGACCTAGATTAAATACAATTTAAGAAATTACCGTTCTGAAACCCAAAACAGCCGACCCGAAAGCAGGAAATAAAACTTTTAAATTTCCCCCCACATTCGGCAAACTTTTTGATGTAAAGGGGGACTTGGGTCAAGGATGAGGTCAACTTTGACCTAGGTCAAGGATGAGGTCAACTTTGACCTAGGTCAAGGTTGGGGTCGACCTTGACCCAAGGGTTTAGGACCCTTGGAAAATGAGCCAAAAGAGGAAAACAGTGCATGGGGAGGCCCAAACAGGGTCCTAAACAGGAACAAAAGATGGGAAGGGAGCAGAAAATAGAGGACAATGTGATGATGGCCCCAAAACACCCCCTAAGGAGGGCTAAACATTCTTAACATGGAAGTGCTTCCATTTTAAGATGATACAAATAGTTATATCATTCTATCAATATTATGTGCAATGTGTTAGTGTTGGATTATTGGTTATTCATGTTTTGGTTGAATCTCTATATACTCTATGCATAAAACTAGATACCCCGTAGGGAATAAATATTTTGGCACCGTTTCCTGATTGAAACTAGAGATCTGAAGGAAGGAAAACAAGAAAGATGATAGAATAATGGGCCACACATTCAACCAACAAGTACTAATGATTGATAGTGACATCAAGGACAACATGGAAGAGACCTGAGAAGATCGATTGATAGAGGACTTGGTCTATGTGTGGGAGGTTTTGGTTGATCAATACTTGTTGCAGGAGGCTCGAGAAAGAGCATTATCGAATGACATGGTATGTGCTGAAATCATGGTTCACACTCATCTATGATCTTCTCGGAAGCCTTGCAAGGTTGTTGGCTCACAATTTGATTTAATTCTAAGAGAAACAAGAGGAGAAGCAACGAGATAAACATAATTAATAGATATTTCAACCACATGGGGACAAGAACTAGAGGAAGGAAGAAGAACATGATATACACAAACATTGCACCTTTGACAATTACACCAATTAATGCCCCTTTTTCCAAACAAAGACATAAGATGATGTACCAAAAGAGAGAGAACGATAAATATCGATGAGAATATCTCTCTAAATCAAGGAGTAGAGTGAACGACGACAATGGTTACAAAGAATCATTGATGAGTCTAAAATCCCACCATGAAGTAAGAGTCAAAGTGTTAGTTGAAGTCAAAGTAGAGAGTGTTAGGATCTCACCAGCAAGGAAGGTGAGACATAACGTACGTGGGAAGAGTAGGAGGAGATTTCTAGGAACCCACCACTTCTTGATGAGGTAGTAAAGGATCTTGTCAACTAGGCAACTAATCTATCCATACAAGTAATGATGGACAAGGAAGACTTAGAGATAGACTCTATAAAGAGTGAACTGTTAGTGCACTCTGTACTTGAAAAAGATGAATACAATGCAAAGAGAAAACTTGAGAGCGAGGTAGATGAATTATTTTAGAACACTCTGTTAGGCATTTAGAACCTAATCATATCAAAGGAGCCAAGGATAGGGGGTTAGAATCAAAGACTGTAGGGAGGATGAAGTACTGGTATAAGGGAGGTGACCAAGGAGTGGAGGATGCAGGTGGATGTGTCGAGAGTTCCCACATGGATGAGAGTGCAAGTGAAGCACACAAATGTAGAGAAAGAGTCACTCCATTGTGGTCTAATACACATGGTGTTGACTGAACCAAAAAGATGGTGAACACCTTGAAGAAGAAAAAGCTCTCTAAGGTTGTAGGGGATGGATTAGAGGACCCTAATCACAAATTCAAGACTTGTGTGACCATATGGAAGGACAATGGGGAGGAGGTTCACAACTATTAGTTGAAGGCATTCCCTACCACCCTTTGAGGAATTTTCATCGATTAGTACACAGACTTATCAAGAGCACACAAAAAAAACATGGAATAACTTGAAGAGGGAATTCGAAGAATAATTTAAACTACTACGAGATGACAAGGAGATAGTAACACCAATTCTTAACATGAGACAAGGAAAGAATGAGATTTTACGAGCCTGCAATCGTAAGCTGAGAGAACTACTTGGTAAGTTGGAAAACCAACTAGATGATGGGTTGAAAAAGAGATGGTTTGTTGAAGGATTGATTCCTTCTTTTCAAAAGAAAATGAAAGTGGTACCCCCCTCTTCCTACACTGGTGCCTATAATCATGCAATAGATATCAAGAGTGAGGACAAGAAATCCTCAAGGAAGAAAAAATCTAGTGATGATGAAAATATGTATGAAAGATCTGACAAATTCTAAGACTGTACAAACCCTATAAAGGGACTTGATACATATGATGAAGGAGTTGAGAGTCGAGAAAAAAGGTACTAGGGATGGAAAGGAATAGTGGTTTACCAACTACAAGGTCGAGGCCCACACAAAGGAAAATTTCTCAAATCAATCCTTTTTGTGACATTTGTCAAGTACTATATTTCTCCATCAAGGAGTTCTCATACAACCTAAAAGCTAGGAGCACCCAAGTGCTCTTCACCCAAGGAGAGAAAACAAATCCACCAAGAACACTAACTAGGCCAACCACAAACTCTAATGCCTTGTTGAGTGGATATTGCAACAACTAACGAGAGAACAACAACAATAATAGTAATAGTAATACACCTAGAATTTGGATCTAGTATGATACAAAAGGGAGATCACCCATGATCCAATGCTAAATATGTAACAAGTTGGGTAACTTCACATGAGATTGTTAGAGCTGGAAAGGGGGAGCAAGTTTTTTGTGTAAATAGTTTGTGGGAAACCATGAGGACACCGAATGTCTAAAGAAAAAAGGAGTAAACATGATGGAGATAAAAAAACTTAGAGGAGGTACTAGAAACCACTAGGCTTTAGGCCAATAAGGTGACATACCCTTATCCCCATATAGAGAAGGAAAGGCTGAGGGAAGCTAAGGTTGATATTGAACAGGTGATGGAGGAGGAACATAGAACATCACATGATACTACCCCCCTATGGTTATAGTCCAAAAGGAACATCATGAGATAGATGTTGCAAGCCACCGTACTTGTACAAGTTTCAGACCTTCTAGAGACCATGCCATAATTAAAGGTGGCCATTATCAATGTAGTTGGTAAAAAATAGGCAACCAGGATAATGTAAATCCAATAGAGGAACATAAAGATGGTCCCATTTCTGATTCAATGCTGCTAGTGGTAGGCATCTAGAGGAAATTGGTTGTGGTAGAAATAGAAATAATGTGATGAAAATTAACAAACACTATCATGGATGGAGGTTCCAGTGTAAATGTATTTCCAAAGGAGACATGGAAGGCCCTCGATGAGCTAAAACTTTAGCTATTAATCTTCCACTTGGTAGTTTCCAACCAACATGGTATCAAACCAATTGGAATATTCATGAGCCAAAAGGTAACTATTGGCACCAGACACTTCTTCTTAGATTTTCTCATCATTGCATTAGAAAAGAAGACACATGATGCCCTTCTTGGAAGGGGTTGGCTGATTATGAAAAAGAAAAACCACAACTTGGAGAAGAACACAATCTCTATCAAGAGTGAAGGAAGGAATTACGTAATCAACTTGTAGAACTAGGCAATTAGCAAGGATGTAGCATAAGAGTTAGAGTTTGAAGCTAGGGAATTTGACATGGAAGGGGGGATGGAACCCAACAAAAATGGAATACTGGAACTCATAAATTGTTCAAAAGATGAAACTAATTCCCTCAATTGAATTTTCCATTGGCAAATGGAGGATTATGAAATCTTCGATTTGGATTGTAATATGTTAGGAATTGAAGAAGGGTGGAAGAGTGACATGTTTCCCCTCAAGTATGATGAGTACAAGGAAAGTGTGAAAATGGTGGATGACACACCAACCCATTAGTTTGGGAGGGACAAGGAAATTAAGTACAAAGAACCAAACATACATAAGGTAGACTTGGGAGAGGAAGATAATCCAAAGGTTACATTGGTCAGGGATGATTGGGACCTCATACTCAAGACAACTACATTCAAAATATTATTGGAATATAAATATGTTTTTGCCTAGATGTACAAGGTTTTGAAAGACATATCACTAGAGTTGTGTGTACACCAAATTCCTCTCATACCAGGTGTAGTACCTATATAGACAAGGTCTTACCATACGAATAAAAACTATGTTTCCAAATTATAGGAGGAAATAGAGAAGATGTTGGAGGCAAACAACATTTTCAAGGTATAAACAGGTGAATAGGTTTCACCCATTGTCATCTTCCTGAAGTAGGAAGCAAACCGGATTTAGATATATGTGGATTTCAGATGCCTTGACGTGGTTATGATTGAGAACCCCTTCCAATCCCATTCATATACAATATATTAGAGGAGGTGGTGGGGCACAAGATATTCCTTCATGGGTGATTTTTTACGTACAACCCAATTAGTCTAGCTAAGGAGGATAAATTAAAAACCACATTTGTGGTTGAAGATGGAATGTATGCATACAATCAGATTCCCTTCATACTGTACAACACCCCCACTACATTCCAAAGAATAATACTACACATATTTGACAAGATGTCTTCTGACATATTTAAAGTCTTCCTTGACAATTGGTCCATCTACAGTGGCAAGGAAACCCACCTCATAGTATTGAAGGAATGTATGGAAAGATGTCAAAGAGAACAACTAGCACTTAATTCAAAGAAGTGTCAATTCATGGTACCATAGGGTAAGTGTTGGCAAGTTGACTATACTAGTGTATATGACTAATTTTAGTGTTGTCATTATGGCAACAAAGTCATATGAAGTTTTGGTGTCAGTGCAATAACTTAGAAGATCAGAATTTGGCTAAGTATGGAAGACAGAACAGTAGTGAAGCACCTGACGAACAAAGCATCAGTGCACGTGCGTATGACTGAGTTTTGGTATGCGCCCTTGAAGATAAGATTTTGAGTATGTTAGTAAGCTATGTCTAAGAACGTATGGTCAGATGTGATAGTATGAAGAAGTTACAACGAGTTGAAGTGACACGGACAGTAAGCGATAGAATAGAATAGAGCATGCAACTGACAAGAAAGATTTTGATTAGCGAGTATTATTTTGTTTTGTAAAGGCTATGCGCCTATTGTAAATGTGTTGTAAACATGTTAATATCAATGTATGTAAACACGCTTGAGCCAATTCATTTGGAAGCGTTGTATCTAATAGGTTATAGGCTGACTTAGTAAATAGTTTTGGTTGCGCCTATATATAAGACATGCACTTTTGTATTAGAGCATGACATGGAGATAGAAGAGCAGAAGTATGCAAAGTATGTGGTAAGAGTAGTAAGAATGTTATAGAGGTTTAAACAAGAGGTTAAATCATCAGCGCATAAAAGGAACTGATTAGACAAGCAATGTCATAGCAACAGTTCACCTTGCAGATATAGTGTGTATCTGATATCCAGGAGGTTGTAGCCTTCTCTATTGAGTAGTGAACTCTGGCAGTTAGCCTTCCACCCCTAACAGGGTTTGTTACTTTAGGACTCCTAATAGGGTCTGACCTTTAACCAAGTCATTGTACTAAAGCATTGTAATGACTGCTCCTAATAGGGCAAAGGAACATTAACAGGTTCATAATACAAAGTATAATTATTAGTGGGTATTAATTCCCACCGGGGTTTTTTCTTTGGCCAAGGTTTCCCCGTAATCATATCTGGTGTTATGTGTTATGGTTGTTTACTTTACTTGCTTTAATATTTAGTTCAGTAATTGATTAATTGGGCTAAGTTTCAAGAAGCAGAAAAACATTAATAATATGGAACACTGATTCACCCCCCCTCTCAGTGTTCCCATTTCTAACAGTAAATGCTTGGCCACATAGTATGCAAGGAGGGATTGAAGAGGGATCTTGACAAGGTAGGGATCATCATCTAGATGGAGAATCCAAAGGATGTGACCAGGGTAAAATCCTTCCTCAAACATGTGAGATACTACCAGTGATTTATCAAAGGCTTTTCTCAAATATAATTCCCATTAGACATGTTGATTAGGAAGGGTGAAATGTTTGTGTGGGGAGCTAAAAAAGATGAGGCATTTAAGGACCTGAAGTCTAGACTAGTAATTGCACCTATCCTAGCTTACCCTTACTAGGATAAGGAATTACATGTGCACGTGGATGCCTTATACTATGTCATCAATGTCACACTAGCACAAGCTAATTTAAAGGGTTTATATCATCCCAAATTCTTTTCTAGATGTCTTCTCTCAAGGGATGAACAAAAATATAGTACAACGGAGAGGGAAGTGCTTTGTATGGTATATTTTGTTCAAAAAATATGGCACTACCTACTCTCCACGTCATTCACATTTTACGTGGATCATTAAGCATTGATGTATCTAGTAAACAAACCAATAATACAAGAAGGGTGAGTATGTGGCTAATCTTACTTCAATAGTTCACCTTTAATATTGTGGTACAGTTGGGAAGATCCATGTCATCACAGACCAGCTCTTGAGGATCAAATTAGGTGAGCCACCAAAAGGAGTAATTGAAGACTTTCTAGATGTCTACCTATTCCAGATTGTATCCTTACTTCTCTAGTATGAAAATATTGGCCAATACCTATCCACTTCCACATTCCCTCAGAACATGCTGCCAAGTGAAATAAGGAAACTAGTCCTAAAAAGTAAGACCTTCCAACTCATCAATGAACTATTTTATAAGATGGGGTTGAACCAAGTCCTTTGAAGATGTGTAATGCAGGAGGAGATAATCATAGTGCTAAAGGAGTCACATAAGGAACTAGTAGGAGGCCACTTGGGGCCAAATGCCATCACACACAACGTGCTACTGGTAGGACTGTGGTGGTCGACATTGCATAGGGATGCCCAAGAGTGGGTATTATGTTGCGATGCCTACCAAAGGGTGGGAAAACCATTAAAACATGATTTTATGCCCTTGTTCCCTTTGTAGCCACAAGATTTATTTGAGAGATGGGGACTTGATTTTGTGGGACCACTGAGGGTGAGCAACATGCACCAGTGCCAATACATTGTAGTGTCCACTAAATACCTCACAAAATGGTTTGAGGAAAGGACACTACTAAAAAACATGACAATAATTATGGCAAGATTTATTTATGAACAAATTATGACCTGATTTAACATATTGAATCAAATCACAAGAGATCAAAGGGCACATTTTGTGAACTAAGTAATCCAAACAATGACAATGGAGTTTAGGATATTCCACAACTATCAAGTCAAAATTAACTCAGAGCTAATGGAAAAGTCGAGTCAACATAAAGGGTTGACATCAATCATGTACAAGATATGCAAAGTGGAAGAAGAGGATTAGGAAGAGAGGGTCCATGTTTTAATGTGGGAATATCATACTAGGTATTGTACACACTAAAATGGTGCACTTCTATGAACCATTACATGCAAGGTTGCTCAAGAATGAGGCCTCACAAAGCGACTCATAGCTCTCTATGCATGGAGTTGCAAGGGACTATGATGTGTTTGCTCTCAGCTAGAGCTGCAAGCTTGTGACCTTGCTAGTCAACCACACAATGAGAGATTCAAGTGAGGACAAGGGCAAGAGTGCCAATATCTTCAAGAATCAAATATGCAATGCAATGCAAGCTATATGATGATGCAATCTAAACTATGAAAGGAAAGTACAAACTATGCTATGAAAGGAAAGAACAAGTATTACCAAGCCTTCCTATTTAGATTATGTGAGCTTATTCTATAGCATAAAAGGAAACTAAACTAATATGCTATGATCATGCAACTAAGAAAGGAAATATGCAACTACAATGAAATGCAACAAGTCTTCAATGTCTTCAAACTCCAAATGCACCTAAAACCTGCAGCATAACATTAGCATAAAACAAGTGGAATATGCAAATGAAGGAGAGAGCTCTCCTTTTATAAGAAATGAGGTGAAATGGACCATTGAGATTAAGAGGCAAAAAGTCTTAATCAGCGGTGGAGCTTGAAAGAGGAGCAATCCATGTGCACAAGTATCCTCCAATAGGAAAATAAGAGTTGACTTTATGTCCATATGAGACAAAAAGTATTTTTCTCTTTTTTATAAAATAGGAATAGTGCTTTATTTGTGCAACTTAGGATAAGAGGAAAGTGGGGACTCTTTATTTAATTAAAAGGGGAGGAAATATTCCTTTTAAGTAAATAAAAACTTAGGATAAAATGGTTAATCCAAGGATAAAAATCCAATATATGATCGAAATTAAGACTTGATTAAGAAATTGATAATGTTGAAAATATTGATTATTGATCAAAATGATTCAGGGTTGATAAATCAAATAAATGGGGCCCCAAGTCTAGGCGACCATTTTAGGGTGCATACATTTGCCCCTCTTTGACTAATGTGTGATCGATCTGGGAACACATGCAGTCAAAAAAGAATTGAAATGTGAGATCAATCTAGGATCACAAGACAACTCAGATGTGAGGTCGATTCGGGATCACACCCGGACAAAGCATAAACAAAGGCCTTTGAACATGAGGTCGATTCGGGATCACATTCAAAGTAAGAGATAAGAATCTCAAATTTGAGCGACAGCTCACAAAAGATGTCTGAATCAGGAAAATCAAGGAAATCAGGGATGAGAATCCCATAGGTACTGCCCCCTCGAAATCGAAATCGAAATCAGGTAGAGAGGAGAACAACGAATTGATAAGGATTTGATCAAATCAGAATGAAATCACAATCGAAGGAAAGGGTCAATAGGTTAACCATTAGGCAATGAAACATGCCCCAGTGATGAAGTAGAAGAATAGAAATAGAAGACTAGAAATAGAGCGAATGAAAGACTAGAAAATTGAGAGACATGGAAAGGAAAAAATTCCACCGAAAATCAAATTATGCCTCAAAAAGTCAGTCAACTGCCCAGAAGAAAGGGAAAATTTGGAAACGCGACTCAGATTTTGATTTCAAGTCCGAAAATGGATAGAAAATAATGTGATATGAAAGACTAGAAATGAAAGATATGATCAAGAAGAATAAAAAAAATAAGCACAGTTGACCAACTAGTCCGTAGATGATAAAAAGGAGAGCTCTCTCCATATGTAAAGTGCAGAAACTAAACTAACATGAACCTAGAAATGCAAGCTACTATGAAAGTGGTTGATCTGCAAGGTCACAACGCTTATAGACATCTAATTATCATCATCGAGCGTTATTGGTAGCATCGTAAGATCATACAATGCACACTAGCATAACTATGTGTATATGAATATGATCTTTATCAGATAGAAATGTGGAAATCCCACCTAGGCATCAAAGACATGTAGGTCAAGATGACTAGTGCAGTGAGATTACCTAAGTTTGATATGGCGAGATTATGCTTGTATCAAGACACATGAAAGTCAGGATAACTAAAAGCATGCACTCGCAAAATAGTCAAGGATAACACCTTGTCAATCCATAGGGTCAAGTAAGACCAACATAAATGCTCATGACAGTTAGGACCAACAAAATATACCCACAAGCAGATAAAGAAATAAAACATGTGCTCATGCCCTCAGTCTTCTAGCTATGCATCATCGAAAACTTCTCAGGGAGAGACCACTCATCAAAGAAATCCTCATAGACAGCACACAAAGAAAAAGAAAGTCACCATATCTCAAGCGAATTGATTGTTTAAGTGTGTGTGTGTTGGTCATAGAGTCAAACTCTAGTTATCACATCTGCAAATGAGAAATATTGCATCATACTTAGACCATTGGGTAAGACATCTGATAAGTGTTAAGAAACACTCGACACAAGGGTAGTGTTGAAAAACACTGTTTGGGGTGGTGTTGAAAATCACCTGTTGTGAAATGCCCCAAGAGACAAACGCACCTAAAGGACCAATGCTAACAGTTATGCCCCCTAGGCAAAGACACAGACCAATTCCAGACTAAGCCAAGTAGGGTCAGGGTATGATGGAGAAAGGGTTAGTGTCGAGGACGCATGCTAACAAATAGGGGTGCAAAGGCCTCAAGTAGCGCCTGTTTCCAAGTTTTCACCACTTGGATTTATTGCAATTTTTTCTCTTTTTTTCATTTTTTTCATTTTTTTTGAATTTTTGGATTTTTTGATTTTTTTGTATTTTTTCAGGACTTTTTATGCTTTGTAGGATTTTTTCAGCATCATATATGAATTTTTTTGGTATTTTTTCAGGACCAATAAATATGTACAAATGATGCCCCCAGATAGAAATGGGCATCAAACTCCGAAGCAAGATCACATCATGTAGTCCCAATGTCTAGGAAGGTGAGGGACAAGAGGGATCACCAAGCTGGTGAAAGAGATGGAAGACATGAGAATGAAGGAGAGTGAAGGGAAGAAATCCTCAAGGTCAAACTCCTCAAGAGTACCCAGGCTAGGGAAAAAATTGTTGTCATGTAAAGCGCATTTGGACAAGCAATGAAAAGATAGCATAAGATAAGCCTCAAAAGTATAATGAAAAAGAAGGAAGGAATGCAATCCAAAGGAGTAGACATGTCAAGAGACTTCATAACATCGTATTTTACTCTTTTTATTAGATCAAGACCAAGGGGGAAAAGGATAACGAAAGACTAGAATGAATGAAGGAAAATACGAAGGCGAAACATGAAAGGAGTGAAAGCAAGATCATTGTAAGATAGCTCACAAGATAGCCAAATATTCAATTATAGGTCAACATTGTCAAGATCAAAGAGAGAAGATGGAATGGATGAAATATGTAGAAGAACTATGCATGATGCCTGATTGTCAGGTTTTCATCACGGTACTTATCCAAGGCGCCACAAGAGAGTGGTTTTCACCATAGGATGAATTTATTTACTTTTGCTACCAAGGTGCCTGTCTCTAGGTTTTCACCATGACACATTTTCAATTTTTTTCAAATTTTTTTTTTTTCTTTTTGAATTTTTTTTTTTTTTGAATATTTTTTCTATTTTTTGGAAGAAGGCAAGCTTTTTAGATAATGCTCCTTGAAAGGATAAATCATTGATATACTAAGGATCCAAAATGATATGCTCAAAGATGCTGAAGGGGAAAGGAAGATGCATGAGGAAAAGGCAAATGAGGAAAAAATGATAGAAGGTAGAAGGATAATGAATGGAAGGAATGTAAAAAGGTAGATGGAAAGAAAGGTAAGATCAACGTCAATACACACCTTGAAGGGTGACGGAAAAAATGGAGGAAATGTAAACCATATTCTAGTCCAAATGCAAATCATATTTTGGTTCATTATTGCTATCTAACTCCTCAAAGAGAGGATTGGTGTGCTTGTTATAATTCTCAAATGTGAATAGAGGAATATGAGAAGGAATATGGAAAATGTTTAGCAGAGGTTGTGGTTCAAGCGCATGGAATGGAAGAATATTTTTGGAAAAAGATGAAGTGGAAGCCTTTGGAAGCTTGAATGTCAACTTCACTTGTTGTTCAATATTAGACTCTTTCAAGAGAGATTTTGGAATCCATATAGCCTTAGGCTTTTTATTTTCTTTTGATGATTTAGAGAGAATATCTTCAATGATGGGTTTTGGAACCCATACTTGTCTTGTATTTTTCTTCTTAGATATCTCTTTTGACTTTATATATCCATGTCGATTAGAGTGGACATGGTGATCTTCTTTTTTTGATGGATTCTTGTATTGCTTCTTTTTCTTGTATTGAACATTCAAGTTACTTCCAAAAGACTTGGGACTTGTGGAAGAAGAAAGACAATATGACTGGTTTAGATGGGTGAGTGGATGAAAAGGATTCAAGGGTATGCATCTATGTTGATCTTGAGGAAAGATAGGAGATGGAGGGACGTAAGGACCTAAGATGGATGATGAATTAGGAGAGTTAGGAGGGGAAAGTGAAGGGACATAAGGGCCCAATATGGAAGGAAGACATGAAGCCCTTAGTATTGGTGGAGGAGGTCCAAGGATGGACGTGGAAGATGCAAAAGGATAATCAATAAGTTCATCAGCATCTATATCACAACCAAGGATATCAGCATCTTTAGAATGAGCATTAGGATTTTCAACAGGATCATGCACATCTTGAATAGGAGCACCTTCTTTGACAGGATTGTTCGTAGCTTGCGAAGACTTAGGAAGAGTAGAAAGTGGAAGTGAACATGGAGTGGTAGAACAAGAAGATGGAAGACTTTGATCTTGACAAGTATCGTTGGGTAGCATAAGTGTATCAACTTTATTTTGATTTTCAATAGGTTTTACATCATAAGTAATGACACCATTTTTAATAACCTTAATGGAAGTATCATCTTTGGAAAGTGCAAGTGTGGTAAGGTTATTTTGATTATCAATAAGCTCAATGGTGTAAGTAGTAGCTTGATCTTGCTTAGGAGATGGTGGAATGAATGCGAAAGAGCGTAGAGGATCAAAAGAACCATGAAGCGGATCAGAGACATCATGAAAAGGATTGGATGACATGGAGGGTTCTTGATCTTGATCTTTTTTTATGTTCTTTTCTTTATCATTTTTAGAGTCCTCTTGACATGGAGCCACTTCTAAGGACAAAGAAGCATGTTGGGATTGTATGGAAGACTTTGGAAGAGGTGGTGAAGGACTAGCTGAAATAGGCATTATAGCGGATGAAGGCTTAGGCTCTTTAGGTTAGACATTATTGAAAGTATTTGCAGCCAAGTGAAGGTTATCTTGAGTATCTTTAAGAGGTGGCCCTTGAGGATAACTATAGGGAACCACATGGAAAGTCTTAGGATCTTTGTTGGATGAAGGATTTGTGAAAGATTTGGATGACTCAGAAGCTTTAGGAAGTGTGTGGGTATTGGAGGAAGTGGCAGATGGAAGGGGACCATCACAAGACAAAGGTTCAACATTAACATGATCTTGCTGGAGAGTGTAATCTTTATTTTCAGCATGAGAGTTTTTAGACAAGACATGCTCATAGTATCTTCGTTTATAATCAGCACGGAAAGCTTTCTCTTCCTCAATAGAAGTAGATGTATCATATTGTTCACAACAAATATCATAATTTCTCTCAAAATCAGAATCATATGGATCACCATCACAATCTATCCAATAGGATGACCCTTTAGTAAGCCTAAGCACACGACGAGGAGGACTCTTAGGAATAGAGTTGTCATAAGTATTGCTACATTGTCCATCATCATAGTCATCATAGTCATCATAGTCATCAAAGGTAGGTGTGTCACTCTTTATGGAAGAGACATCACAAGGACTATCATGTTGCTCTTTATGGTATGTCTTCTGAAGAGAAGTAAGACTCTTGGGAGAAGTAGAAGAAGAATGAGATCTTGAAGAAGAGGAAAATGAAGACCTAGTGGAAGAAGAATACTTGGATAATGAGGAATTCGAATGATGTTTAGAAGAGTCATGATAAGATTTGGAAGATGAAGAATGTGAATAGTGTTTAGAAGAATCATGATAAGACTTAGAAGATGAAGAATGAGAATGATGTCTGGAAGAGTCATGATAAGACTTGGAAGGTGAAGAAGAATGAGAAGATTTAGATGATGAAGAATGTTTGGAAGAAGAAGATCGTGATATGATCATGTTTATGATTCTAGCAAAGGCATCTGATTTAATCATCTTTTCTTTTATTTTTTCTATAAATTCATCACTCATGAGAATTTTGGAGGAACAACACTTTTTGAATATGTCAATGAGCTCAAGATCATCTATTCTTAATAAAGGTTCCAAAGCTAGATAGTCAAGATTCATGGTTGTAGAAAAGAAGTAATCAAGCATGGAAGAAATGAATAGAAGAGATGAATAGAAGAGTGTAGACTAGATAATAAGAGGAAAGAATCAAGAAGAAGAAGAAGAATTTCCCATGGGAGTAGAAGACTTTAGAAGAACATGGGAAATGGAGAAGAAAGAAGAAGACTAAGAGCCATCTTGTGCAATTGATACCATAACGTTCATTGAGATGTTGAGCAACATGACAACACCTAGGATCTAAGATCTGGACTAACCAAGGAAGACTAGTAATAGGATGACCTCACAAAATGTCAACACCAAACTAGGATAATCAAAGTTCTCTATTGTCCAAAGAGAAATGAAAAGATAGAAGCAGGGGCTTTACCAACACTGTCAAAGAGGTGCTTCAAATCAAAGGGTGACTACCCTTGCACTTTTGAACCAGGAGGTTGGGCTAGGCCAAAATATAATTGAAATTGAGATTAAATGAAAATTATTTGGACAATAAGAGTACAAGAATTTTCCAAGAATGTAGCTCACAATTCTAGAGATAAACTTTCTCACCAAGAACAACCTTCTAATGCGATATTTCTCTTTGGCTAATGTGATACTGATGTTGATCTTGACCAATTTGTGCAAAATTTTGATTTTTTAAGGTCTAATTTCAAGTTTTCGAATGTGAGGGTGAAAATGTCTGATTTCTATCATAAATTCAATAGCAATTAGACAGGTTTGCAAATAGTATGGGATCAAACATGTCTTCAAACACTTGAAACAAGGGCAAAAGCAACCTTGCCAAGATAAACACTTGTGATATCAAAATTGAAAAAGCACCCTATGAATGCTACCAATTGTTTGTATGTAAGAACGTTTGCACTAGTATCACACAACCGAAGATAATTCAAGCAAATCTATCCTAAAAAGTCAAGGCTCAATACTTACCAACTTAGCCCACAACTTGATGCCCCCTCGCCTCACACCAAGTGGTTACCCACAAGAGATGTTGGCTTTGTCATGGAAATGTCAAATGACACAACCAAAGGGACACATATGGTGAGTATCTTAAGGTGATCCGGGTAAACCACTTGGATCAATCCTTGCACTAAGAAGATAAGCGGCTAAAATAAGGTGGCTTCTATCTAATGGTTCTTAATAAGGATTTCCGTTCACAACACCCCTCTTGCTCCTCATAAAGGACTAGGACCTTGCGGCCTCAAGAGTACCTTAAGCATTCTTGTTCAATATTTTCCCCATGGTCGCAATCCCATGAGCTACTCACATCAAACGAAGACAAGTGTTATGTCTACCAAAGTTTTTGGTGTCCTTGATAGCCTTGAGATTATAGTGAGTTGGAATCACTTGCCACCAAAGAAAATGATGACAAGGTTGTCCCCACTTGAGTCGTTCCTCTTGATTGCTCAAGAGCAGGCCCGCTAAAGGATTCCTAAACTAAACAAAAATGGATCAACTTTTGAGGTTCAAGGTTTTTGATTCACCACAAGGGTGAAGAGCATACTCCCCTATCTCAAGAATCTCTCCCAAACACACCAAGCAAAGAGTTCAATTACCCCCTTGCTTCCAAAACCTTAAGATGGGTCAAGATTTTCTGATTCACCTAAAGGTGAAGAGCATACTTCTCCTACCACCTCAAGATCCCTTTCACAAGGTATTAAGATTCCTAATACAATTAGTGAATGCCACACTTGAAAGGAAAGCAAATAAACAAGCAAGAATTTTTTTTATTTTTATGCTTGGGCAGCCCTACAAAAACCATTAGTAGCCCTCTTTGACATGCATTCTTTTGACAAATTTCAAGTAATGAGAGCACCTACAACCACAACTTGTTAGACCAACAAGAGTTAGGAGGATCAAAATCCAAAATCTACCAATGATTAGTACATGAAAAATTAGATAATCTGCAAAAATAACTGATCAAATGATAAAATCTGAAAATGAAACCATCATGGTTGGATTAGGCTCAGAAAGACCTTTCCAACGATATATCACACTTAAACTTTTGATACCATTTGCAAAATTTCAAAAAAAAATGGGCACCCGGGATTTGAAAACGCTGGAAATTTTAGAAAATTTCAAAAAGATAGCTAAGAACCCAAAAC
Source organism: Chamaecyparis obtusa (assembly GCA_027943335.1). Taxonomy (NCBI): domain Eukaryota; kingdom Viridiplantae; phylum Streptophyta; class Pinopsida; order Cupressales; family Cupressaceae; genus Chamaecyparis; species Chamaecyparis obtusa. The sequence continues at coordinate 854,285 of BSBK01000118.1, read as the reverse complement.
TTGCAAGATAGATAAAATAGCTCAAAAATAGCTCGCTATCAGGTACAGACACAGTCCAGACACCAGATACTTTGCACTATACTGGGGCGATACTTTTAGTCTACGCGATATTTTGCCTTATGCCAGGCGATATACCTCACTACTGGTGGGCGATATACTCCAGGCAGGTCAGGCGATAGTCCGTAAAGGGCGAACTATCGCGTGATATTTCTCTTCAAAGCAGGTGATATTTCTAGCAAGCGCGAAGTATCGCACCGCTATATAAAGGTATATCGCGTGATATACTAAGAAGTATCGCGCGATATTCTGAGACAGAAAACTAGAACTGCAAAATTTTTAAAAAATAATCCAAAAAATGATGAAAATGCAAATGAAATAAATGACAAAGCCTATCTACTCTGCCCCACGGTGGGTGCCAGAAATGTACACACTAAAATGGTGCACTTCTATGAACCATTACATGCAAGGTTGCTCAAGAATGAGCCCTCACAAAGCGACTCATAGCTCTCTATGCATGGAGTTGCAAGGGACTATGATGTGTTTGCTCTCAGCTAGAGCTGCAAGCTTGTGACCTTGCTAGTCAACCACACAATGAGAGATTCAAGTGAGGACAAGGGCAAGAGTGCCAATATCTTCAAGAATCAAATATGCAATGCAATGCAAGCTATATGATGATGCAATCTAAACTATGAAAGGAAAGTACAAACTATGCTATGAAAGGAAAGAACAAGTATTACCAAGCCTTCCTATTTAGACTATGTGAGCTTATTCTATAGCATAAAAGGAAACTAAACTAATATGCTATGATCATGCAACTAAGAAAGGAAATATGCAACTACAATGAAATGCAACAAGTCTTCAATGTCTTCAAACTCCAAATGCACCTAAAACCTGCAGCATAACATTAGCATAAAACAAGTGGAATATGCAAATGAAGGAGAGAGCTCTCCTTTTATAAGAAATGAGGTGAAATGGACCATTGAGATTAAGAGGCAAAAAGTCTTAATCAGCGGTGGAGCTTGAAAGAGGAGCAATCCATGTGCACAAGTATCCTCCAATAGGAAAATAAGAGTTGACTTTATGTCCATATGAGACAAAAAGTGTTTTTCTCCTTTTTATAAAATAGGAATAGTGCTTTATTTGTGCAACTTAGGATAAGAGGAAAGTGGGGACTCTTTATTTAATTAAAAGGGGAGGAAATATTCCTTTTAAGTAAATAAAAACTTAGGATAAAATGGTTAATCCAAGGATAAAAATCCAATATATGATCGAAATTAAGACTTGATTAAGAAATTGATAATGTTGAAAATATTGATTATTGATCAAAATGATTCAGGGTTGATAAATCAAATAAATGGGGCCCCAAGTCTAGGCGACCATTTTAGGGTGCATACAGGTATAAGGTGAAAATAGGGCACATAACCTTATAGATAATGTATGGGAAAGAGGCTCTGGTACTAGAAGAGTACACTATACTGAGCCTAAGGATTATAGTAGAGAACCATCTCGGAGATATTGGAAGATTGAAGGAATAATTGTTTAACCTCATGGTGTATGACAACAAAGTGAGAAATGGAGGTGGTTCAACATGGACATACATTTTGAAATGACAAGCACTTCAAATTAATGAACTTCCTATTGAGGTAATTGGTACTCAAGTACAACAACTGTAATGAACTTTAACCTAGGAAATTTAAAGTTCGTTGGAAAGGACCATATAAAGTCAGGGAAGTGGGATTGAAAGGTGTAATTAAACTATCAACATTAGATGATAATCCCATTAGAGATCCAATGAACAACTCAAAACTCAAAATTTATAAAGAGAGAGAAAGGCCAAACATAGAAATCCATATGTTGGGGTATGCAACTAGAGGAGACTTTACAATTGGACATAGTGAAGAAATTGAAGAAGATCCAGTTATCAAAGGGGAGCCATACAGAATAGATTTGGACTGGGCCAAACCCATGATGGCACCAGAGGAGAGGTTGGCGAGGAAACATGTGGAAGTTGTTTTCACCTGCGAATACATAAGCATCTCATAAATACACTATTTGGCCCACCAACATTATGGGTGAGAAGACACCCTATAAGGGAAGATAAGAAGGCTATGTGGCCTATGTCATCGATGAGGAGGATGAAGAAAAATGCAAGATGGAACAAGAAGTGAAGGGAGAAGTTTGAGAGGAGGATATGGAGGAGGAAATTGACCTAGAAGAGTATGGTGCCACTCTTAGACCATGCTTAAAGATGGTCTTGAAAATGGATGATCTATTCATCACATAAGGAGATGGATACATTGATCACATCATCCAAAAGTATGTTTTGGAAGGAATAAAATCCCCATATCGACCTTCCTCCAATGCATAGTGGAAAGTAATAGAAAATATGACTGGACCCCTGATGGTGAGAAGAGAAGAAGCGGTATGGTACCAAAAATATGGTGGTTGATATGTGGATGGGAGTTTAAAGGGTGTGGGACCAACACCTCATTCGAAACAATATTCAACCTTAAATATATGGGAACCTGCTATGAAAACAAGTGTTACAAAATGTCTCCATGGACTTGCATGTGACAATACACATGAAGTTAAGGTCCACAACACTGAAGAAAATGGGATAAAACAAAGATTGAGTGAAGAAAATGAAGAATCACGGAAGAAGCAAAACGTTGGAAGAAGGGAGCAAAGAAGCTACAAGACTACAAGAATTAAGAAAAAACATCTACAACGAAATGGAAGATTTAAAGAGAGATGTACAAAGGTAGAAGAAGGATGCAAGGGACCACAAGAAGAAGAAAAATGAAAAGGTACGCCATTTTGTAATAATATAAAATTATAAAAATTAAAAGTCAAGAAGATTGAAATGAAGAAGAAAAGAAATAGAAAAATAGAAAGAGAAAAAGAAATGATAAAAAATCTAATGTTGGAAAATGTTATAAAAGACACAAGGGAAATAAAATTTAAGGAAGATAGGAAAATTAAAAGGGGATGCCATAGAAAAGTAAAATAATTAATCTTCCTTATAAAGAAAAGATGTTTTATTAAAAACCTAACCCTTAAGTGTATCCATAAATTGTTCGGAGACCAAATCATTTTGCAAAAGCAAGAAGGAAGAGAAGTGGAGGGAAAATTGAGGAGAGAACAAAATTACAAGTCTACAAGAGAATACCCTACAGAGTCCAATTGTATGGTTGTATGGAAGGAAGAATCTACACACACACATATATATTATACAGTCATATATAAGGGAGAAGTGAACACTAAGTAAGGGTACCGTACGGTTGTGTGGTGTAGAAATGACTTGGTCATACAAAAAGAGTTGGAAGTAGACAACAATACGGTAGATGCAAACCATACAAGAGGAGTTGGTAGTAGTACGATGGAGGTAGACCGTACAAGAGGAGTTGGCAACAGTAAAAAGAGTTTGTACAGTAGAGGTAGAAAATCATATAGTGGAAGTAGATTGTACGCTAAATTGTAGGAGGAAGAAAATGTAGGTCTTATGGTGAAGAAGTGACTAGGCCATATAGTCTGTATGACAAAGACAAGGAACTATATGAACAACATGAAGGAGTAATCATATGGCCTATACAGTCAATTTGAGGGTGTTAGAGAGGGATAAAATTGACAAGATTGTCCACGATGGTGAAGGGTAGTTATGGAAACCCTATTACAGGAAGTTACAAAATTAAGTATAAAGCTAGAATTGACAAGAAAAAGACACCATAAGAAGGTAATACCACTTCAATCAGCAAGAATAAAATATGAGGGAAGGTGCAAAAGGATGATCCAATGACCATGTCGACTCTTACATTCGAGAGTGTGATTTGAAATGAGTACATGACATGGTGGGAAAGCACTCCAAAAAATTACCAAGTGAAGGACTCCCTGTGAAAGGTTGAGGTAGACAAAATAATCTTAATGCCTATGTTTAATCTTCGAGAGTTTGAGCTAGTATTATGGTCCAGACTCCATGGTTGTGGAATATGACCACCATTCCAACAAGTCTACAATAAGATATTTTGACCATACAACAATGGTCTCAATATGGCCAAAAGAATTCACAAAAGTATATAGCATCCCCTCGAAGGGTTACTCTGAAATTAAACCCTCATCTAAAATGTCCTTGGAAGAGAATAAACTATTGGTTGAGTTGGTTTGCAGGTCTGACCTCTCCAAATAGGAATGTGACACCTTGTGGAGAAATAACAACAACTAACGACCCAAGAAACTCTTTATTGTCTCTATCGAGTGGAAATGTATTATAGATTTGGTGAAGAGAAAGATTATATGATCTAGTAGGGCATTTGATATTGCCATATGGATGGTCAGGTTGATGAATGGCCTTATGAATGGAAGGGTATACGATTGGATGTAGGTACTATCAAAACACATAAAAGATTTTTTTTATCTTAGATATAAAATGTTCTACGGGTAATACCATGCTATTACATTATTTTTGAAAGCCTCAAGGACAAAGGTGCTATTGGACCAGTGGAGAAAATTCATACTAGCTAGCATAGTGGAGCCATACAAACCAACCATGTATTATTGGATGTGTCTTGATACTCTTATGATTGACAACAAAATAGAACTCCTTCAAAAGAGACCTAGGTCGAAAGTAATGACAAGTACAAAGGAAGATGATGAGGATAGTGAGAAGGAATATGATATAGTGGCAATCTCTTCCTTAGAGAGTGAGAGTGTAGTGGAGGAAGGGTTTTGCATGGCACCGTACGAAGGAGGTCATGCGGAGGCAGAGGAGACGGTTGAAGGGGGAGAGTGAAGCCATTAGAGGGGAGAATGAAGAGAATGAAGGACACAATGATGGAGTGGCAATAGAAAATATGATGACACCAATGGTGGCCAAATGGGAATCCAAACAATATATAATTCAAAAGATTATATTCAATCTGAGACTACTTTCATCCACTACGCACTTGGTCATGATTGAGGGAGCATTTCAGGCCCATCACACACATAGCGTGGTCGACTTGAGGACACACAAAGTGGGGCCAACCACCCTTTGCATCATGAATTCATGAGGAGTTGAGGAGGCTACTCTAGTAGCATTAGTGGTAGCACCTGCTATCAGTAATGTTACCCCTATGACTAAAGTTGTTGTCCCTACAGTGGAGAGTTTGACCCCTATGGTAGAAGGTTTGACCTATATGACATAAGGTCAATCTCTATGACCAAAGGATGGGTCCCCACTACTAAACGTATGGTGCGTATAGCCAAAGATTCAGACACTAGAGGGAAGGTTTAGAAGCTAGGGATGCAAGAGAGGAGGATACCACATGGGTACACTAGGATAATATAGGAGATTTGGGTGGAGGAGACATGGCACAAGTACTTGAGGGGATGAAGAAGTACATATAGAGATGGATATTCTCTTGGAGAGGTTTGAGATGGGAGTTGGTGATATCCCACCACTGTTTCTCACATTGTTGATGGTTCAACACATAAAAGAGACTAAGTTTGGGTTGTAGTAGATAGAGGAGGCACCACTAACAATACAAGGGGACATCATTGAGATTGAGGAAGGGAGAATTGATTAGGAGAATATCTCCCTACAAGATGTAAGGGTGACATGAGAATTTGGGCCAGAGGTCACTAAGGATGAGGCTTACACTTGAGTTCCCAAACCCTTCAGACATGATGTCCTCACATCTATCTAGCGATCTTTGGAAGAACTAGAAGGGTGTGGTTGTAGTAGCACATGGGGTGTCAGACCTCACTAAGCAGTTGGACATGGGGCCAATCACAAAGGAGGCAAAGAGGCTCCTCAAGTTTATGCAAGGGGACTACGAGCAAAAATTTGTAGAATAACTTACTTCTCAGGGATGACCACATATGGAGACTGCAAAGATGGTGGAGTGGGGAAAACTACATATCCCCGAGGGCATGCTAACATGATGAGCATATTATTAAGTATGGAGTGATCATTCTTTGAGAGATTGTTTCATCTCTAGAAGGTCATTCAGTCCACATGGAAAGAAACAAAAGAGAGTGTACTGGCCCTAGGACGAGAGGCAACCATTCAAGTGAGATTGGTAGAGTAGAAAAAGGTTACCACTACCTTTGAGAATGAACTAGATCAAAATAAGGTAGAAAGAGTTGGGAAGGAGGAGCAATTATTGACAATAGAGACATGACTAAAGTCCACCATAGGGGAATTGGAATGTATAAAGAAGGATCTGCTGGATGCACTTAGATTGACAAGGGTAGTCAGGGAGAAGCAGATGATAGTTGAGCATGACCCCGGGCTTCTTTGACAATAGCTTCCTCAAAGGACATCCTCCACCACTCCAGGGATGTCTTCTCATCTCTCTTCTCAATAGTTTTGTTGGGTGGTACATCAACCGTGTTTTTTTGTAGCTTGGAAGATGACTATTTTTTTTTTTTTTTTTTGGGGGGGGGGGGGGGGGGGGGGGGGGGGGCGGTGGGGGTGATGTTAGCCAAAATTTTGTCATTAATAATAATAATAAAAAATGTTTTGGGTTGTTATGGAAATATAATTACAAATGGATTCTCAAGTAGTTATAGGAACTGATGGTTGGTATTCTCAACCAACCATCAGGTGCTTTATATATGTAAGATAAACACCGAGAATGAGTTGCTTTTTGTACAAATATTACAAGCAATAACAATTATATCATTTTCCAATATTATGTGCAATATGTTAATGATCAATTGTTGGTTATTCATGTTATGCTTGAATCTTTGTTTACTCTATCATAAAACTAGATACCTCGCAAGGAGTAAACACTACTTTATTTCACATTTTTACTATTTATATGCTCACTAAAGTTGGGCCAAAATATAATATTGTAAATTACACCCATGTAATTCTTTGTTGAATAATGTCTCAAATTAGGTTGAAAATTGAAATTCCACTAAAGCTTCTACATCACCCAATCGGCCTTGTCATCTCCCTTTTTCAGATTCTTGACCATGTGGCATGTTTGGCTTAGGACACATGCGCACCATGGAGACCTTTGTGTGACTTGCACTAGGTTTGCAAACCTATAGACCCACAAGTAGTCGTTAAGGCTTTACACTTGTTGTTTCTAGCAGTGTAAAACCTCCTAGCATCACCTACCAATGTATCTACCAACCATGTTTAAAATCATGCTTTTGACTTCATTTTGCCTCTCTTGGTTACTCTCTTGACTTATACATTCTTGAACACTCTTGGCATATCTCTGAATATCTCTACAATTTTTTCCTCCATTGTTGGATAATTTTACATCTTATTGATCATCCCAAATTGCTCCAACAACCTCTATCACTTACCATCTTGTTCTAACCTTCGTTCCATCGAGCTTATGCTTCTTGGTTTCAAAGGGGAAAGTTACTTTATCCATGTACTTCTTTTTATTTGGCATATAATAGTTCTTTAATAGTTTTTGTGTTATTGCTATCATTTTATTATTTATCATTTATTGGTTATCCACTATCATATCTATCATATCTTTTGTCCATGAAGGTGAAAACACTAGAATGCGGGTTTGATGTCAGCAGGTCTCTAAACCAATAGCCCCATAATTTTTCTTGTCTCCCTATATAGGTTCGAAGAGGAGATCAGAGTGGCACATTGGAAGTCTTTTTCATTGGGAGATTGTAAGATCTTCTTCCTTTCCTTCATAATTTCACCATCTCATTTCCAGTTAATTTGTATTTCCTTATTTACTATTTTAGCATTGTTTGTATTTTATTTAAGTAGTTACATCTTCGTGTAATTTTTGGTATGACTTATGTACCCTATCTATATAGGATGCATGTGTGCTGTGTTGGCATCTTGAATCCGTGTTGTAGTCCTTGACTCGCACAGACGTCCTGGATAGAGAACTCATAGATCTTGTCAGTTAGTCTCAGTGACTTTCTCTTTCATTTCTGGTAACCAAAACATTTTTATTAGTTCATAGCGTACAATTATTTCTGTTTCTTTACTTTTTCTTGCGTTCATTAGAATTAGAATTAGAATTAATTAATTGATCACTCTTGCTCACTAAAGCACTAGTTTAGTGAGGTGGTAGAAGGGCCAATTCATTCCTTCGAATTTCATCAATCTTTGTAGGTGGCACATTCCCTTTTTCACAATAATACAATAAACTTTAAATTATATAATGTAAAGAAAATATAAAAATATAACAAAATGCCAATGCGATAACAATGCAAACAAAATATAAACACCAATTTAATTATAAATGAGATAATATATGATAAACAATGTAGATCTAATATTCTATACAATCATTCTTTTGGCATACTAATCACATTTAATGAAAATGATTTATTAAATTTTTTTCACTTTATAAATATTTCTATTCCTAAATTTGTAACTTGTTTGATTCAAGATTGAAATTCTATTGGTTGAGAAGGTAAATATGGACAAAGTGAGAACCTCTTTTTTAAATTTGGACATTAATATTTAAAATTCATATTTGAAATCTTAATTACTTCAAAATCTGGTGAGTGAGGTATCCAAAACATAACATATAATGTTCATTAAAAAATAAGTTTATTTTTGATTTAATTTTATCAGTTGTACTATAATGTATTTTTTAAATTTTTAAGCATGCATTGAATTTGAAACAATTAATATGATGTTGAGAAACATGTACTATGTGGTTGGACAAAAGAGTTGCATACAATGCATGAGCACTCAAACTATTCAATGTAATGACAATGATACTTATTTTTTAATGGAAAACTCTTTTAATATTTGATCTTTATGTACAATGAATTGGATTGACTTGTATTCCATGTGGAGCTAGACAACTATTAATGGTATTTTTAATGTGACAAGGAGTAATGCACATATTTTTGTATGTTAAAGACATATATGTCAAGTTAAACTAAAACACCTGGTTAGATGATAGTGAATGACACTTTACTTCATATTTATTGATCTTTTAACATTTGAACAATAATGACAATATTTTCTTTTAATAGATCATAATATGATAAATATCTTCACAACTATTGAAACATGTTCAATACTAGAATCCTCCCTTTACTACACTCTCCACAATAAATATAAAAGAAATAGAAGAAAATTTAATCATAGTTTTTAAAGAACCTTCACCAATACTTTCATTCAATTTGACATAAAATTCAAAATTAAATATACTCAAATCTTATAAACATATAATTAACACTTACATAAATCAAATATTTATAAACAAATCTTTAAATTTTTTTAATAATAATATAATAAAAGACACCTAAATAAGATCATTACTGTCAATTGTGAATTGGTCGACTGGTGAAGTTCAATGGTTCTCATTGAGCCCACTAGGGTTCAAATCTCGTAAAGACATCTGATAAGGGATGAGGCCGGAATCGTGCCCCGGGCGAATTTGGTGGCTCTGAGCCAAAGAGAATGAACTATTCTCAAAAAAAAAAACAAAAAAAAAAACCATTACTCCTCCACCTATGACAAGTGCTAGAAATATCTAAATAATTTTTAATACAACATAAACTAAGACTTACAATAAAAATAATAATATATAAGTGGATGATAAATAATTAAAAATTTAAAACATGTAAACATAATCATAACCTTAATTAATCATCATTAAATATTATTAATACATTTCTATGCTATAAATATCTAAAAACAAATTAAATTGAAAAAATAAGTCAATCTAAATAGATCCATCTTCCTATATTATTATTTTCAAAAAAAATAAATTCTACAATAAAAAAATAAAAATAAAAACCACATAATTTGAAAGAATGACGAAAAAATTTAATAAAATTCTGGCATGATACGGATCCCAAATGGGAATTATCAATTGTCTAAAAGCATAGTCCTCAAAATCAGTTGTCCGGAACGGCAAAAAGGAACTTTAAACGTTACTATTTTAATCTTCTTGTACGATTACGCCTTTAGATTTGCCGATCTGCATTTGGGTCCAACTGAGGATCGAGTCCATCGGTGAGTCTCCTGTGCATTGAGGTTTTTCTGAAACTTCTGCATTTTTTTGTAATTTTGTATAATGAGTTGTCGATGTTTCAGTATCAGGAATAAAATTAGATGTTTGGTGCCTCAGAATTTGCAATTAAATCAATAAGTAAGGATTCTGGTGATGTGTTGATCTAATGTAGATTTAATTTCAATTATAAATGAAATCCCAAAAGTTTTAATTCTGCAATTCGCTGTGTAAATATGAGTTAGATTTGGTATAATGGTAGGCATGCTACATTTTGTCGAACTGACGGTGAGCTGAGTACATCCATCAAGTTTAGCTATAGTGGTTAAAAGGAAGATGCCGCTTCGAGTAGGGGAGATGAGGATCCGTTGCTATTTGTAGAAATACGGTACTCTTAATCTTATCAATTGTGATGATCTTTAAAATTTCATCTGTAGTCTGGGTGTGATGTGGATTTGGCTCTCAGAGGCTATGGTATAGATCATGTTGCCGATCTCATATTAACTACAGAATGTTAGTTGGAATCATCGCATTTTGTTATTTTAGTCAGGATATCCATATTGGTATCATGTAGCAGGCTTCAGGTCAATTGATTTCTCGATAGGTTTTCTGTGTAATGCAACTGACATATTCCGGATGCAATGAATAAATGAATTCGTGATCAGCTGGTTACTGTGATCTTCGTTTTGACATTTTTTTATGACGATTGCCTAAGAAATGTTTCTTAATAAAGATTAGAAAGAAAATTTGAGCCGTCTCTGATTCTTGAATTTTATCCGATTCATAAATTTCACCTGATTTATGAAGTTCAGACATTTAGCATTCCCTAAATGGCTATTTCCTATTTCTTCTTAGCAATTAAGTTGTAGTATCCAACGCTTATGAATCTGTCGTCGTTAATTTGGTTAAATTACATTCAAACCACGATCAAGTATAAACTAGTTGGCTTTAGCTTGTGAATAGTGGGAGATGTTACATACGAGCTTTTTTTCTATAATTGTGTGAAGACGCCCGCATTTTAGATTTCATAGAACAATTGGTATGTGAAGGCTTTAAAGTCATCCATTATATTTCATGGATGATTGAGGGAATATCATTCTTATATCAAACTGATCATGTCAAGTTGCTGGCTATCAATAATCACAAGGAGGTTATAATATAAGTGTTTCTTGATTATTCCATTCTTATTATAAAAATCGCTTGTAGTTCAGTTCCGAGAGTTACTTATTTTCCAAGGTAACAAAGATCAGGTCTTGTTCTTAGTTGTGTGCATATTTTTTGCGACAGATATATTTTGGGCTTCTTTTGGTAATGTGTTGCGAGAATTTTTCTGTAAGCTGAGCATGTGAATAATCAGCCCAATACACAATGTGTCAGTTGTTGTGCTGTTCTGGTACAGAAGAGGAAAGTTTTGTCCCAGCTGATAGTCATTACACAAGTCCAGCAGTCGGCAATGCCCCTGGTAAGATGATACCTTGCTTTAAATATGGTTCAACTTTGGAGAAACATTTTCATTTACAAATGTGATATTTAATATGGTGCTTATCTGAATACTGCAAGTTATGCAAAATTACAGCTTTGGATAAACATTTTCATTTAAATGTGATATTTAATATGGTGCTTATCTGAATACTGCAAGTTATGCAAAATTACAGCTCTAGTAAATATTAACACTATGATCATTGTACACCATCACACTTACTTTTGCATAAACCTTGCTGAAATTTCCTGAGAGAATGCCTCTGAAAAATTGATTCAATTTAGTAAGCCAAAATTATATACTCTTTTTATGGTTGTGCTTTGCTATATGACATTTATTTTAGTTTCTAAAATCCTAGAGATACTGTCCCATTCAATGTAAGGAAGAAATTTGAGGTTTTAAGCATTTGAAGAGCTTGGCATCCATATTCTCATCATGTCATCTGGTCTGAAATTTGAATCAACATAAACGAGAAGCCTCATTCATTCTTTTGATCCCAGAATGCTGCTTGATGTTATAAATATTTTTCCATTTTTACCAATGTGGTTTGATTTTCTAGGTTTCTTGATCAGGATCTTCAACACATTGATTATCTTGTGCAAGCTTTTTTTTCACTCTTGCTCCTCATTTTGCCACATGTGAATTTGCGACATGCACTTACCATCTGTGCTCTGGCCACTCTGCTATTCTTAGCATTCCTACAAGCTGCTTTGTTCTATCTTTGAGTGTGTTCATGTAATCAGACCTTGTGCTATGCCTTGCTTACTCAAACATTGTATCCCTTCTGGATCCATTCTAACATGCATCTTTTTTTTCTGAATGCATGGTCATAGCTCTTGTTAGTACACACCACTTTACAGATTCCCAGTTGTGATATGACTTGGTCAACATCCATACTGACATATGTCAGCACATCTTAGTATGAATGCTGGAAAAGGATTTTAACTGAGCCAAATTTTCTGTTACTTGCCTTCTTGCAACCAAATAGTTACCTGCATCATTGGGCCTTGCCTGCATTTTTATTTTCTTTGTTTCCTGTATAAGAACTTAGAAATTAGACAATTTTAAGAGTGTATATCTTTTATTATGTATTTTTTGAACAGCATTAATTTACGATTTTAAAATTCTTGACTCCCCTTCTTTGATTTTTCCTTTCATGTGTGCACTCTCTCTCTTTGCTTGCTTAAACAGTCCATATTTCTTGTAAGTCATAATACCATGAAACTTCCCCGGTTACACATGTCTACTGCATTGATGTGGGATTGGAAGCCAGTATTAGAGTATTTTAAGTCATGTTATATCTCTGTAGTTCACCCATGCCAATTTGGGTCATCTAAAGGCTAAAGATAGTCTAATGAATTGCTTTTGCCCTGTGATTGCTTGGGAGTTAAACTTGACTCAGAGCAAAAGTAAGTCAATCAATAGCTTGCACCTTCACTGAAAAACTTGCCAAACAATTGATTTATTCTTGTAACTTATGCGCAACATGTGGTTTGATTCATACTGGTTGGATGGGGTATGCAATGAGTGAAATTATCTTCCATCCATTGTGGTCAAGAATAAGACATTTTGTTCTCAAGTTTGGGCCTGGAGGGATAGCATTCAATCTTGTGGACAAGGCCCATTGATTGGTCGAGAGACCATTGCAGATTGAATATTCACCAATTGATTTGCATTGCAACTTTTGAAATGCTTGTCTGGCAAAAAGAAGATGCTTATAAGATATAATTTAGAGAGTTGTCTTCTGTAATTATTTTTGTGCTCTCTGTACAACCTGCATAGGAAGGTTCCGTGGACCTACTGTTATGCTACAAGCAAAGATTTTAAATGAGGTTCGAAGCCCCAGAATATACATTTGTGAACTTATGGATCCTTCTTCATTTCTTTTCCAATATCTCCTGAAAGCAGTTCAGCATTTATTTCTGTTTATAACTTTTCTTATTGATGGTTTTTAGATTAACTATTTTCTTTGACATGCTTGTTCATGAAACTTTACTTTTGTTGTGAACATTCTTGCACAGCTTGTGACTTTGTTGCTTAACAGTTGGACATAATATACACTCAGGCCTAGCTCATTTCCATGGGCTTGCGTTCTAAGTGTATAATTTGAGTGAAAATTTCCAAGGTTGATTTAGCATGATATCCTTCCATTCATGTGTGTTGAGAAAGGCTGTAGCTGTGGGTAGCATCAGGGTTTGTTGAAATCATTAAATATTATTTTGATAGTACAGGGATATGATTGATGCAGAGGAGATGTAATGCAGTGCCAAGGTGTGGTGGTCTAGTGAAGTACCACGAAACCAAGCAGTTTTATTTAATCTCTCAGAAACTCAAAGGACACACCAGAAGAAGAAGGAGATGACTCAAACTTTGATTAACAAATACATCAAGAATACAGGGTTTACAGAGTTACAATCCAGAGATTTACTATTTCATTACACTTAAAATTCCAATCTTTTTTCTTCTCAGGACTCTAAAAGGAATCAGATTTATATTCAAGGCAATCTGATCAGGCAATGATCCAAACTGGAATGAATTCATAATACCAATATTTCCAAGGGGTTGTTGGACATGATAACCAAATAAACTTGATCCTTAAGACTTTGGAGTCCAGATTAAAACAAGGTTGAAAAAAAGGGGAAAAACAAAGAATTCAGATTTTAAACCCAACTTTGGTCTAACATTGCAGAGAACAAGGACCTGGCTGACAAACTCAAAATTAAAGTCAGTGAAAAGAAACAGAATTGTCGAATAGATAAGAATGAACAGAGAAAGGAAAATGCCTAACCCAGAAGACAAACCCAACATCAAAAGAAAGACAAACAAGGATGAAACTGGAAATATTTTAGGCTGGCACAGGATTGTGATATAACTAGGGATGCTCCTGCATTGGGACAGTTCTGCAGGGCTAGGATGCCTATGACCATGGAATCGTGGTTTCCTATATTTAAAGCATTTGGATGCTTTTAAGGTGCTAGTGGGGCAAATCTTCTTGGCATTTCCTCTGAATGTGCATTGATTGCATCATTGCTGTGTTTCAAAGCTAAGTTGCTGGTTTGGATTCAGGTTTGAGGCTCGGGCTTGAAATTCGTTCAATTTTTTTTTGGGTGGATTCAAATTCATTTTGGGTTCATCTGTACACACACACACACACATGTTTGAATTCATTTTGGGTTTATCCGTACAAAAGCATATGTTTATATATATATATAGGCAGCAAATAAGTTCATACACCACTATGCTAATAGTAAAGCAACGTAGCAAAATTCACCACCATATATATTAATGTTTTAGTCCAAATGACATGTTTTACCTTTTTGGCCTTTTTAGTGGTCCATTTTAGGGTTGGAGGGTCAAATTGACTAAAATGGACCAAAAAAAAACTTTAAAAAAGTAAAAAAAATCCATTTTTTAGCCAAATTCGGCCCGGGTCCGGCCACGGATTTTGCAAATTTGCCGTAAAAATGGCAAAATTTGTGCTGGGTTCATCTGACAGAAATTGGGCAGACTTTGGCAAAAACCAAGTCAAGACCAGACTTTTGCAAGAACCGGACCAGACTTTAGGATTGCCAGGGAAAAATTTGGCAACATAGTTTCAAAGTGTCAATTTGCATTGATACAGTATACAGTTCACTGTTCTATTGGTTTCATCTCTGGTCGTTTTCTCAGCTTTGAGCTGAATTGTAACAATTTTTCAAGAGCTTGTCACATAAGACCAAAGAAATGCATGCTGAATTTACGGTTTATGATGTTCCTGTTGTTCGCCTTTGAGTTTTTGCCGAGAATTGAATTGTGTCATAGCTGACACTTCCTGGATTATTATTTGTTTTGATCACTTTATGCTATCCTTTTCAATTTTATCATTTTAAATTACCTTTGTGGAAAGCTTTGGTACACAAGGTTCAAAAGCACTTTTCATGATTTCATGCTATCATACCATAAGTTTGCTGAGATCTACTTTTATTCCCATTTCTATCTAGAGAAGTTTTCTTCTGGTTCCATCTGAACCAAATCTACCTTTATTACTGATTCCATTTGAAATAGTTTTTTTGAGTGCTTTTATCATTTTGTTTTCTGGAATTTATTTTTCTATTCACAATCTTATCTCTCAGGTTGCTTTTTTTCCTGTACTTCTATATCTTCATGAAACATGCCACAAGGGGCTGCACAGTGCAGGATGGAATCCTTTCAGTTGAGATGCCATATTTTGGGGTCTTCTATCCACCAAAGTCACCTGGGATTTGCACCTAGCTTAATTACTCTTGGTTTTAAGTTATTTGGATGGGGAAGACTAAAGTCGTTTCTGTATCCTTGTTATCTGTACCATAGAAGAAAATATCTTCTTGGGATTTTTTTGGCATACCTTAAGATAAAGATATTTTCAATTTATCAGGATATTATCATGAAAAAACTGGTAACATGTTGGGAACCCAAAAATGTGGACAAGTTAAAAAAAAACAAAAGAAAAGAGAAATAACAGATGCTTTTTTAATATTTAAACTCTAAAGCCATTTGAATTGCATAGAGTGCACTAGTGAAAGTAAACAAGGGTGTATACCATTAATTTTGAAATATGGATTTTTTTCATTAATTTTGACATTTCTGATAACAGATAATTGGAATATAAATATCTTTAACAATTTTAATAAATGACTCCGCCAGAATGACAATGAACCCTTTATGCAGTAAAACACAACTAAGATAAATAAGACCTCTTATCCCTACCATTCTACTTATCTATCAAGTCCAAGAGAGTAGTCTATACACAAAATGATAACTACAGCATTAAAAGTGACAACAGTCTCTCTAACTTCCTCAAATGCCTCTTAAGTTTGCAGCAATGGCAAAAATCATGCCTGGCATTTCAGGACAGCAATGAACTATTTCAAATTTTCATCAACAATGTTTCATATTGATTATTATGATCAGCAATATTTCCTATAATGTTATGACAGCACTAACGACACCCTAATACTAATAAGTTAACAGCGATGCTACAAACAACATATTGATCAAGAATGATAGAGATCCAATAATGACAGATTAAGAAGATTACTAATCACAGAAGGATTGTTTTGTCAAAATAACAATAATATTAATAATGACAACAATCTCAACTGATACGACATTTTTTTTTAGATAAAAGGTCTCAGACCTATACTTTATATTAATTTTATATTGAAAGATTACATATCACAGTTCTGGTATCATACTGCTATTCCAATGCTACTACCCCTCAAAAACCCACAGTATATGACTGACTCGAAATACAAACACACCAAAAACTGATAAATCCGACCCAGTTGTATACAAGAGCAACATCATGGTGTTTTCTCTCAATTATACAACTGACAAAAACTCTAAACTGCTAGACCACCGATTCTGACATAATTGCAATACCAACTGAAGACGTATTCTTGGCCCTCGTTGCTTCCAGCACACTTGGAGGATTATCATGTGTAGCTCTGCATCATTACCTGGTACTTGCTTACCTCATATTCCTGCCCCATATTCCTGCCCCAACCCCTAGCCGCCACTTTATTTCACTTGAGTTGGATAAAACAAGCAATTTCCTAACATGTGCGACATTTATTCTTACCTGTGCACTGCTTAATCCCCACATGTCAAAGATCCCATCAAACACTCCGTGAAGAGGTCGTCACATCTTGTCATCACGTGTCTTCGTACCATAAGCATTAGCCAATGTGGAACTCCACATTAGCACCCATGGTCCCTACATTCTGTCCAGAGCTTCTAAACCAATGAGCTATTATTTATCCCATTATAAACTGATATTCTCAATCTCACAGTTCAAGCCTCTGAAAGCCCTTGCTGGATATAATTGCATATTACTATAATATACTGAGATGGGTCAACAATATCTTCTGATATCCGTCTATTTGTTTATTGGATTGATGTTCAAATTGGCCATTTATATTTCTTCCTTCAAGAATACCTTTTTAGCAGAGGAACAGTCACCCATCACCTTACATACCAACTCCTCTGATTCAAACTCATGTGAGTCTTCCTGAAGATTAACTGCCTGGTTTGCAAGCCAGTCCGCCATCGGGTGTGCTTCCCTATAGCAATGATTCACCCTGTATTCCTCAAATCGTGGCAGCATTTTCCATACCTCTAGTAACATATAGTCTATCTGCCAATTACATATCTTCTTAGCCATTAGTGCCGAGATCACTATTTGTGAGTCACCTTCTATGTGAAGTTTTTTCACCTTCCACTTCATAGCCAGCTTGATTCCTGCTAATAATGCACTTGCCTCCGCAATATTGTTTGTACCACTGCGAAGTTTCTTTGCCATAGCCTGTATAATCTTACCCTGAGCATTCCTTAATATGCATCCTGCTCCTGACCTGCCTGGGTTGCCCTTTGAAGTTCCGTCAAAGTTTAATTTAATAAACCCATCCTGCGGGGAATCCCATTTAGTCTTAGCCCTAATGGATGATTTTGCTGTTTTCCCCATCATAACCCCATTGAACAGGATGTGGATTAGTGGTCAGTTGTTTAAAATTTGTGAATCAATTGCAGTGAATACAGCTGATATTGATTTAGTTCTAGATATGTATGAGATAACATTCTCAGAAATGGATTTTTCAATTAACTCACCTTTTCCCATGGCAGCTGTTCTCTCCTGAATATTCTTTTATTTCTTTCCCACCACACATTCCATGCCACAATTGTTGGTGCAATGTTCCAAATGCTTGTAAAAAATTAGGCCTTATACAAGGTAGGCCATCCTGTCAATAGTTCTCTAAATGTTATTGGTAATGCCCCACACCATCTTAATTTGTTTAGCAGCCATGTCCAAACTTGTTGTGTGTATGGACAAGAAACAAACAGGTGATCCAAATCTTCTTTTTCACCTCCACATAAAACACACTTGAATTCCCCCACTATGCCCAACTTTTCTAATCTTCCACTTGTTAAGATCCTATTTTCTAAAGCCAACCAAGTGAAAGCTTCAGCTTTAGGTAAGATTGCATCATGCCAACAAAAAGAGTATTCCCTGCCCAATGTATCCTTTTTGTTACCTTTCAATACTTGATAGCCTTGTTTAACATTGTACCTACCATTCCTACTCTTAGATCATATTAATTGATCCAGAGAATCAGAGGGATAAATGCATCTCTGGCTCAAAATTTCTTGCAGCTGCACCCTTTGTTCTTTTGGTATATTGACTGCAGAGAGGTTTTTCCACTCGCAATTGTGCTGACCATCTATCTCAACTATCTGGAAATAATCCCTGACTCTCACACCCCATTCTTGCTGAAGGATCTCTGTCGCTTGGTTGATACTTGCAATTGTGCTTAATGGCGGATTCCCATTCCACGAATCCTCGCAAAACATAGCTCTGTCCCCTGATTTCACCATCCAAGATAAGTGAGGCAGGATTATTTTTCTACACTTGATGATGAAGTTCCACATCGGAGAGCCTTTTGTAGGGTTTGATATTGTGAAGATTCTTTCCTGAGTGCTATCATCCAAGTATTTTGCTTTTATAATCAGTGCCCACAGTGAGTTTGTTTTTTCAAATAGCTTCCATGCCAATTTTACTCCTAGGCTTGGGTTCCTTTCTTGTAATCTATGAATGTCTGTCCCACCATAAAGCTTAGGAGTACAAATGTTATCCCGTGACATAAGAGCAATCTTTTTCTTGTCATCCATATTTCCTTTCCATAAGAAGTCTCTCATATATTTCTTAAGCATCTCAATTACTATCCTCGGAGCTTGGAGAACTGACATAACATAGGTTGGAATAGAGCTGAGGACTGACTTAATTAATAAAATTCTGCCTGCTAATGATAACCACCGTGCCTTCCATAAAGAGATTCTTTCCTTAATTGAGGAAATAATACTATCCCAATATGAAACCTTATTCGTCCCATTAAAGAAAGGAACTCCCAAATATTTACATGGTATTGACGCTGCAGAAAATCCCAAATGTTTTTTGAAGTGCAGATGTAATCATCTTCGTTGAGTTAACGAAGAAGACCTTTCACTTCACTGCATTCAATTTCTGGCCTGAGGCAGTACAATATACTTCAATTGTATCTTTAATTACTTTTGCTTCCTCCATGTTTGCCAGTCCAAATAACAATGTATCATCCGCAAATAAGTTGTGTGTCATGTGAATATCAGAATCTTCTATTCTAATACCTTTCCACAACCCTAGCGATTTCTTTTTACTGATTAATCTACTCAATCCTTCCGCCAATATAATGAAAAGAAACGGAGATAATGAATCCCCTTGTCTCACCCCTAGCGTAGAGGAGAAAAAACCACAGGGGTTGCCATTAACTAGGACTGAAAATTTTGCACCCGTAATGCATGAAAGAACCCATTTACACTACTTGCTATTGAACCAGATTTTTAATAGCACTTTATGTAACGTATGCCTTCATCAGGTCTAACTTCAAAACCATTGCTTGAGAATGTTATGTTTTGATAGAATGAAGGACTTCGTGAGCCACCAAGGCTCCTTCCACTGTATCTCTGCCAGAAACAAAACCTCCTTGTTGAGGAGAAATGACCAAAGGAATGATCTTTGCTAACCGTAAGGAAATGGATTTAGTAAATATCTTATAAATAGTATTGCACAATGAAATCAGTCTATATTCTACAAATGTAGTTGGCTGCAGACATTTTGGGATAAGGGTAATAAATGTGGTATTAAATTGCTTGAGCATGGAAGCGTTCCTTTTCGACTCTTCCAAGGCTTGTAATATGTCCTTTCCCACAAACTCCCAACATTTCTGAAAGAATAATGGAGAAAATCCATCAGGTTCTGGAGCCTTATCCGGGGCCATTGAGAACACTGCTGTCTTAATCTCTTCCAGAGGAAAAAGACTCATGAGAAACTGATTATTAATATCTGATACCATAGAAGGAATACTATCCAAAACCTCCAAGCATTCCCCATCAGCTTCCTCATTATTATTTGTCAACAGATTTGAGAAAAAAGATACTGCTTCCCTCTGTATGTCTTTATCTTCTCTAAGTACTACCACCCCCTCATAATTTTTAATTTGAAATTGTGCTTCGATGTCTTGATTTTTACAGAGGCATGAAAGAACTTTGTATGTTGATCCCCCTTTTCAACCAAAGTTCTCTCTCGATCTCTGTCGCCAATACACTTCCTCTCTTGCTAAAACCTTGTCCAACTGCAATCCAAGACTCTTTTGTTTTTCATACACATCAGGGGTGAGGCCATTTCTCATAATATGATTATTAATGTCTTCTAACCGCTGTTGGAGTTTTGTCTTTTGCTGGAAGATATTTTTGAACACCGATATGTTCCACTGTTTAATATTCATCTTCATGAAATTTAATTTCTTGGCCAATTGAAACATTCTTGATCCTTTAACAAATGGGGCTTTTGTCCACCATTGTTTGAGGAGCTGCATAAATCTCTGATCCCTAAACCACATTCTTTCCATTTTAAAATACGACTTTCGTCTTATCCTTGGGACTACCTTTGGAATATCCAACTCCACTGCATAGTGATCAGACCCAGACCAAGGGAGGATTTGAGTACTAGCCATGCCCTTTTCTAACACCCAGCTTGGATTCAAGTAGAACCTATCCAGTCTGACCCCTATGTGTAGGAAATCCTTTCTTTTATTGGTCCATGTGACCTTACCATTAATGGGGATGCAACCAACCATCTCGTTTTCTTTTACAAAGTTTTTAAAATCTTGTATTACTTTCTGAGGTGGAGAAATTCCTCCAATTTTTTCCCCTAATCCCAAAATGGCTTTAAAGTCTCCTCCCATGATGATCTTTTGATTCCCGCATATCCGAAACATTTGGGTTATTGCTTCCCACAATCTTTGCTTACTGACTGTAGCAGTTGGAGCATATACATTAACCAGAATAAAGGACAATTCAAATTTATTGACCTCCGCAAGAATCTAATTTGCATTTGAGACAATTTGATTTACTTGTACTTTTAATCTTAGTTGCTGATTCGGGTTCGGGGACGGATTCGGGTTCGCGAATCCGGTTCGTGGATTTGTGAAATTTTTTTTTCCCGTTTTGGATTCGTGAGGATTCGTGAGTATATATATATATATGCATTATATATCAAAAAATATAAGAGAAATATACATAATTCTAAAACTAAATCATTTCATACTATGAATCTATGATGCTTGATCATTAAAACTTCAAATAGCATACTTGATCATTGATCTATGATTCTATGTTGACAATTCTAAAGAAAATCAGCACATTGAATTATATTACTGAATTACAAAATGACATTTCAAAATATTGTTCATTAAAGTTTGAGACATGATTCAATGTTCAATGGTTCATCAATCAAATGGATTATCAAAAAATCTTGGATCAATTGGGTCTCCAGTAGCTGCAAGTGTTTGATCAAAATCATCATTAATGGAACCCAAAGTTCCACTAGCACTAGAGGGTGCTGTCTCATCATCATCATCATCACCATCATAATCCACATCAGCCAAAGTGCTTCTAGCAAGATCCTGAATGGTCATATCTAGGTCAGCAGATTCGGGTGCTAAATCCCAAAGCTTCGTTGGCCCCTTCTTGTACTTTGGATCCTTCCGTGACAGGAGATGCAAGTTGTTGTGAACATACACCAAATTTTCTGCTTTTTTTGCAGCCAACTGGTTACGCTTGACTGAGTGGATAAAGGAGTAAGTACTCCAATTCCGCTTAGCGGCAGAAGAGCTCGCAACCTAGAGAGAAAACCAACAAAATTAAAAAAATACAAGATAAATTGAAGAGCGTTAAGTATTAAATTCTACAATGCAAGTGACAAAACAAAAAGAAAAAAAAAGTTAAAACTTAAAAACTTACTTGTGATAGAACCTTAATCGCAAGAGGTTGGAGGTATAGATAATCTTGCCCATGAAGATACCACCATGTAACAGCATCCATTTTGCTTTGGTCATTGATAGCAGTAGGGTGGAGATCTCTTCTTGAGATAAATGATCCAAATTCTCTCGTAACACTTACCCCAATATCTGGATCGCGGAAGATTTTATCAAATGCCTTCTTATACCCACTGGCAACCTCAGCATCTCTATATGGTGCCACTCTACTTGGAATACCAAGTACTTGTGCGCTATAGTACCTAGGAGAAAGAACATATGCTAGGAGGTGCAATGGTGTGGTCATCTTGTTCCAAAGATGAAGAACCATTGCTTCCACCTTTTTGTATAAGGTGTCCTCAGGATCATTCTCTCTCCTATGTATGACCTGGGATATCAAATGAAGTTCATGTAAGTTATCATTATGTCAATTTTGAATTTAAATAACTCTCAATAAACAAAGATAAAGGAATGTATTAAATTTATAACTTACCATTTTTATCTTCTCCAACACTGTGTCCATGCTATCATAGATATCCCCCAAGCATGGTAAATCAGTGTCGGCAAATCGAAGCATAGACATGATGGGATCAGTGAATTCCAAGACATACTCCACACGAGTCCACCAATCATCATCTAATATCAATGCCTTCACCTTTTGGGCCCTGACTGTACTGGACTGCTTCTAGATGCTCCATTGGTTACTAATAACCATTTGTGATAAGGCCTCCTTCACCTTGACAAGCCGTCTCAACACAATTGTGTGAGAGGCAAACCGGGTTTCAGCCACCTAAAACATGTTAGTAGAAAGTTAAAACATGACATAAAAATTATAAAATGATAAATGAAACGAAATAAGTTATAAATTAAATTTTAAAATTTACCTTCTACAATTCCAATTTTGAGTAAGTTCTGAAAATTGCTTGTGACATATGGTGATTTGTCACAAACATTTGAATCTCCTCACCCTCCTCATACACCTGTTTCACCCAGTCTATTTCGGTGCCAATTGCCTTCATCACTAGATTGAGAGAATGGACGGTGCACGGTGTCCAAAAGATGTGATCATATCTAGCCTCTATCAAAGCACCTGCAGCCTTGCAAACTTTTGCATTGTCCGTAATTACTTGGACAACATTGTGATGACCCACAGACTCTATGGATTCAATGAGAATCTAGGCAATGAACTCTGCATTTTTAAGTTCACCTTCACAGTCAACCGCCTTCAAAAACATTGACCCCTTGGAGGATACAGCAATTACATTAATTAAAGGACGGTTTTTACAATCTTTCCATCCATCTGAAACAATAGACACACCTGATTGAATCCAAGAATCTCTTATTGGTTGTAGTAGGTGCTCTACATTTTTTCTCTCATTTTGTAATATGGTGGTGCGCAACTTTTCATATTTAGGGCCATGGTAACCAGAAGGTGCTTCATTTATTCCTTCACACATGTCACTAAAATAAGGTGATCTCACAAAGTTGAATGGAATACCATTTGCAAAGAGGCAACGTCCAACTTTGGCATCAGCAATTTCTCTTAATTCAATTTGAAATGCCCTATCTAATGCGCCTCTCTTGCGGGGGGTGTTGTGTGGTTGATCTACATCTTCATCCCTAGAAGGCATAGGCAAGAATGGATGTGATCTAGATTGCATTTGAGTGGGTGGCTGCATTGTTTTCTGTTTACTGGTATAAGAAACTTGTTTCCCTTTTGCACATATTCTGTCAGCTTCTTCTTGTTCTTTTACCAAAGCTGCTATTTGTGCAGCTGGCAATCCCTTCTTATCTTCCCCCTCACACATGTTAATCCCTTGACCCGCAGGGCCTAAAAGATGATATTTTACCCGGGAGTAGGAGCTTCTAAATTGTGTTTTGCAAAAATTACATTTCCATACATACCCCCCACCTCCAACACATTGAGAAATTCTTGTGGTGTGTCTCCATAAAGGAGACCCTTTATCAATTTTAAATCTTTGAGATCCCTCCCCACCCACTGAACCTTGACTACTCATTGTTGCAATCTATAACAAAAATGAAAAAAAAAAACTTCAAAACTTATACAAAATGAAAAACTTATACTTCAAGAATCAAAACTTATCAAAAAAACTTGAGAATATGGTTCAAATGCATACCTTAGTCACTCAAATAGACTGAATAGTGCTTCTTGGAAGGTGTTTGCCACTCCACAATCGAGCTCCTTCGAATTCAATCACCTCACTTCAAGCTTGCATGAATGAGAGAGCAAAATGAGAGAGAATAATAGAGAGCACAATGAGAAATAAAATGTGTTTGGAGACTCATAAAAGGGGTCGTTTTAGGGTTAGAAGTAAAAAAAATCATATAAAAATGTCTTTTTGAAGTCATTGTTTGACTTTTCAAGTTGCAAAAGCCGCAGGTCCTTGAGGATTCGCGCGAGATCCTCTTGGATCCGCTCGGATCCTCCCTGGTCCGTGACGGATCCGGGCAGGGTCCGGACCAAACCCTGTGGATCCGTCCGGATCCACGGCTCGCGGATCCGGACGGATCCACAGGGTTTGGTCCGGACCCTGCCCGGATCCGTCCCGGATCCGGACCCGGACCCGGATCCGGCCTTGCCAGGGCGAATCCGGCAACTAAGCTTTTAATTAATCCCACATCACCACTAGCCCACCTGAAACCCCAATTGATGGAGACTGAATAACTGACCATTTGTCCCTTGTTTTGAAAGTTTTTGATGCTTGGTTTGTCGAAAATTATGTTTCTTGCAACATAATTATCTCTGCCCCACTCTTATAGATCTGGCTTTTAATGAGGTGAGCTTTGTTAGGGGCGTTAGTGCCCCTAACATTCCAAATTACTATCTTTATTGTGACCTTGGAGAGCTACTGGCTCTCCTCTGAACTGTCATTTGTTGAAGGATTAGTGCAGATGTCGCTTCCTTGGATTTCCTTGGCCCAATGTCAAAATTCAATACAGTTTGAGTGCCCTCTTCGATTTTTTCTTGTCTTTTTGCTCTTTGGAGGTCTATCTCTGTCCTTCTTTACCCCCGATCCCATTGGTGTTACAGGCAGCTTGGCCTCTGTTTGGTAAATTGCTACCTGATTCTCCTCCAACGCACTTACCTCAAATACACCCAGTTTCTCCACACAATTGTCTACTTCCAACTCGAACTCTATGGAATCATCCTTTAGCTCCTCTGATATTTCATTAATCTTTTCTTCTGCAACTTGTAGGAGAATCTCTTCTACCATATGTTCCAAATCCTCTTCATTTAATAACTTTTCGTTTTCTATCTCCCTTACCACCTCTATATTATTACTCTGTACTTTATGATTTGGGGATATTTTCTCTTGTGGAGCCAATGAACTGATTTCTTGATTGCCTTGTGACTTCTTTCCATTAACCTACACCCTCTCTAGGCTTTTATCATCGGTTTTACAGGCATCAAAACCAAGCAATCCCCTTTGGTTCTCAACATTTTCCACTACTCCCTGCTTGTCATTTGATTCTGGAACATTAATGATCAACTTGCTTACCTTATTGACTTGCAAATCCTTTAGATCCTTATCCTTATCACGAAGAAACTTACCTTTCAAATTGTCTATGTTATTAGACTGATCATATACCTCACTCTGCTACTGCTTCTCTACTTGCACCTTAGCGCTGCTGATGTCATTTACCCCATTTGCATTGAGGTATCCTGAAGAAATTGTTGCTACCTCTGCGATGTTCCTCACCACCTGATTATGAACCAAATCTATTGACAACTCCTCATTATCACAAGTTTTTGTATTGCAATCCTTGCTTCTCACCAAATTCACCTCCAAATTGCTTATACAGGCCTGATTTTCCATATCTTTCTTATCTAGATCCACTATGTTCTCTTCATCCTGAATCGAATTCCTCTTTTGCTTCAATATTTCAGTTCCATCATTGTTAATTTCTTTGAGAAGCCCACCTCCTTTTATTGCACATTGGAGAAAAGATGAGCTGAGATCCTTACAGACCTGATCAAACTCACCCACGTAACTCTGACACTTAGAAGTAAAATAACCTGACTTTTCTTGAAGATCTGCCACTCTGTTCGTATCATCCCTTAAGATCTTTTGAGACACTGTACCAAATTTGGATATGAAATCTATAGATTCAATCCATGGTTTACTTGGATCCTTCAAAAAGCAGATCCTGACTGCATTCTTGCAATCATCGAAGGAAACTAGGTCATGCTTAATGAATATACCCAATTTATTTCCCTCAATTTCCATGAGATCTAGGTCTCTGAATTCCAGCGGCAATACTGGTAAAGATACCCAAACCGGGAAATACAGATGTTGAGGAGATGGCATCGCAAAGCTTGGTGACCAATTCTGAGTATAGAGGCCACAGCCATCCGTAAACCATGATTTGGATTTGCCTACTGAGTCTCTCTCCAATTTCCCTACAAATTTTTTAAAACTACTATAAAACTACCCTCCCCATGATCTATGAGAAACACCTGTATTACACTTGCCCACATTTTATGCACCCACGGTTTCAAATCAACATCTGAGGGTTTCAAGTTCCAGAACTTACCTATCAGTGCCGTGTTGTGAAGATCCTCCACTTGTTCTTTGATCTTCTCCTTTGGAGTAATGATCTTTTTCTTCTCTACATCATTTGTTAATTCCTCACCTTTCCTTATACCTTGTCTGCTATGATCTACGACTTCGACCCTCCTGGTTTTATGATTGATATTTTCATCTTTCCATTTACCCATGTGATCTGTTTTGAATGCCGCCCCAATGTTGAATCTCTTACGATTATACCACCGATTTAGAATGAAGGGAGCTCTGCGTATTGGGATGTCATTAGGAAATGCAGCCATAGACCTTCTGGACACTAGGGCATCTCTGTAAGTTTTATTGGGTCAGACCCGATCTCCTCTCTTATTGCCTTTCCTTAAACCCAAAATTCTCTTGATGATTATATCTGTTAATTTGATGACCCCCTCTCCAATCTTGCCTGAATCTTGCTCTGTTCGGTCCTGATTTCCAATGATGCCATTGTTCTGCTCTGATTGCCTTTGTTAATTCCTAACAATCCTGATATGACATTATTAATAGCCGATGTGTAACGACAAAAATTCCCAAACAATGACTACAATATTACTACCATGTTTACAAATAAAGTAATAATAATTATATCTATTGATAAGTACAAATGACAGCACTAACATCTGCAGTTCAATAATAATGACAAACCACATAACATCACGATCATTTGACAGTTCTCTCTTGTAATGAAATTCTCACAAATCGTAAATAATGATAGTGGTGTTCACTGTTAACAAAGGCAACAGTCATAATCACTAATCTTAATAACAACAGTTGTGTCCCTTATTCACAGAGTTTTCAAACCTGATTATGCCAAGTGTCTTCACAACTGTTGGCAAGTATGTGCATTTTTGAAACAACGACAGCAATATTTGTCACTTGGTAACATAGTTAACTGCTATTTAATAATGGTAGCTGTAAATATTAACAACTACTTACAATGTTCAAGATGTATAACCCGTTTCAAACTTTCTAAAATTAATAGAGTAGAATGATAAAAAGTTTCCAGGTCTGAGATTTGTATAGAAAATGTTGGCAAAGTTGCTGTCAATGATATTTTGTAATACTGCAATATTTTCAAGAAAATGTAGGGAACCCTGCCAAGAAAAGATATATCAGGAAAAATCATCATATTTTAAAGCTATCTGCTTCTATGATCTGGACAGAAGATTTCTTAGTTAACTGTATGCATTGTCTAATTGTTTAATCTGATAGGAGAATGTCCTTACGATCTTTTGCACAAGTGTAATTATTGTTATTTGATGCCCTACTATAAAAGCTTTCCTTATCCTCAATTTTGAATTAAACCTTCCTGCAGTTGTCGATGTCTTAGTTTCTTTTTGACAACTTTTTTCATTATAATTGCTCCCATATTTGAGACAAGGAAGATCTAATACATAAGGTATCCCTTCGAATCTTACTAGATATTTTTTTATTCATTCACTAACATTCAAAATTTTCCTCTTATTTATCTTTTGGAATTCTTTCTGTATACTTCTGTTTTTGTCTGGATTTGACTTTGTCACTACTGTATAGCAAAAATCAATTCAATTGACTGCTTTCTTTTCAGTCTTGCTTTATGGAAGGTCACAATTTGCTAACTGCTTTCATTAAGTTGATTGTTAATCCAAAAGATTCATCCATTTACTGTATGTGTGCCTTTTCAGCTCTTGCAGTCAACCTCC
This sequence comes from Chamaecyparis obtusa, assembly GCA_027943335.1. NCBI lineage: Eukaryota > Viridiplantae > Streptophyta > Pinopsida > Cupressales > Cupressaceae > Chamaecyparis > Chamaecyparis obtusa. The sequence continues at coordinate 825,737 of BSBK01000118.1, read as the reverse complement.
TTAGTTATCGTTACTTTAACATTGCATACTTTTGTGTCCCATTGAACATACTCTGGTTACTTCTGAACATTAATATAAATTTTTTAAATTTTTTTACTTCCTTCTACACTTTTTGTATTATGCAACTACAAGTATTTATATTTGCATTCACCTTTCCAACCAATTCTGATGCCACTATCTTAGCTGCCCCAAAAATATTAAGTGGCCTTGTTCATACCACCTGATACACATGGCAATAGGCTAAAGTATGCAGCTAGGTTAAAAATGCAAAAGATGCTATCTCGCTATGAGTTCTGGTTGGTAAAGGGAAACAGGTTTTAAGATTGATTACCAGCTTCTCTATCATGTGTGGACTGTTATCACTCATTCTTTTTGCTGATGCTAAAGCAAAGCAGCTAAAAATGGTACATACCATTTCCATGCCACTATCTTAGCTAGCCTGAAAAGATTCAGTGGTCTTGTCCATAATGTTTGATACCAAGTTTTAGACCACTGAATCTTTTCAGGGTAGCTAAAGTACGCAATCAGGTTAAAAAATGTAAGAGATGCCTTTTTGCTATGAATTTTTCATTGCTAAATGGAAGCAAGTTTTAAGATTGACTGTCAGCTTCTCTAACACCCATGAATATGTTGGTCTTGTATATAGTGATTCTAGACTCAGTCTACTTCCTACAACAAAATGGGCTGACACTGCTCATATTTGTTTCTCCGATGTGAAAGCAGCTTAAATTTGTGAAATTGTGTCCTTATATACTAGTTAAGCAAAATATCTTCTTAGGTGCTCTCAGCTTCTGTTGTAAGAAAAAGCTTTTCAGGAAGGTTCTTGCAGGTGTAGCAATTGCATTTCCGATTGGCTGGAAAATTCTGATGGTGCTATACACTCTTATTTCCGGAGTATGAATTAAAATACATATAGTATAATTTTATTTGTCTTCTTTTGAAATTATGAACAAAATATTTTGTCATAGTTGAGCATGTGCAGGTCTCTCGGTGATAATATGTTAGTATTTTGTTGTTTAGATGAAATGACTATATTTGGTGTTAAGTTATTTATTTATATCCAGCTTATTATATATGACACTGATATTATTTAGGTGTAGGCGTTATTTCTGTTCCTATGATACCTAATATTCTGCACATTTGGTGAAGTAATTTTATTATTTTATCTAGTGTAATCTATTAGTATAAATTAACTACCAACTCTCTGTTTTTGCAGGAAACCAAGGAGAGGCTAAGGCATCTGAATCAGCCAAAAATGGCGCTCCACAAAAAATTTTGCCCATTGAGGCACCTGGTCTGTCCTTCGAAGAATTGAAGGAAGCAACAGATAATTTTGGGCCGAAGTCTCTGATTGGGGAAGGATCATACGGAAGAGTTTATTATGCAACTTTAAGCAATGGCCGTGCTGCAGCAATAAAGAAATTAGATGTCAGCAGCCAGCAAGAATCTGATTCTGATTTTCTGGCACAGGTAGTATCGGGCAACAAAACATTTGGGACTACGTCGTGTCAATACACTTTTCATGATTAATTATTTCACATCTGGCTAAATCGACCTGATCTTTGTCTTTTTCTAATTTTTTATATTTATATAGATGTTCATTATTTGCTCTTTCTAAACTTGTTTTCTCCCTATACTGTATGCAGGTATCAATGGTTTCCAGGCTGAAGCATGACCATGTTGTTGAATTGGTGGGTTATTGTGTGGAAGGGAATCTACGTGTTTTGGCCTATGAGTTTGCGACAATGGGTTCATTACATGATATATTACATGGTATAATTGGCAATATTTTTTGGTTTGAGTTTCATGTACTATATATGAAACTAGAGAATAGTGTTTTCATGCTTGTGTAAAATGTTTGAGTTTAGATGATTGAGATCCCAGAATTCCCTTAATGCAGGAAGGAAAGGAGTTCAAGGTGCTCAACCGGGTCCTGTTCTTGATTGGATGCAACGGGTTAAAATCGCTGTTGGTGCAGCAAAGGGTCTTGAGTACCTACATGAGAAAGCTCAACCTCATATAATTCACCGTGATATTAGATCAAGCAATGTTCTTCTTTTTGATGATTTTGCTGCCAAAATTGCTGATTTTAATCTTTCAAATCAAGCTCCTGACATGGCTGCCCGCCTTCATTCCACTCGTGTATTGGGAACTTTTGGCTATCATGCTCCCGAGTAAGGTTCCATCTTGTAACTCATTATTGTTGAGGACTTTTATTTTAAAAAAATGAGATTCCAAATCAATTGCTGTTTTTTAAAAATAAGCTTCCAAATCAATTGTTGTGGACATTCTTTCTTGTATTTCTTTGAGATTTTGTGGCATTTGCTCACTTTGTCTCAGTTTCGGAAGTTAAAAGGCAGTCATCTTTTTCTATTGGTGTAGTTCTTCTGTTTGTCAGTGTTAACATATTTATTTTAATAGCACGTGGAATGTTTCATTTTGCTTTTCTTGATGGAATTGACTTGGACTATGAATTTGTTCTTAGAGGATATTGTCTCATCCCATGCATGTGGAATGTTAATTGTTTTGGTAATATTATTGATCATGTTGTAGGATTAATTTGTTCTAGTGTTGATCATGATACCATGAGTGTTGTTGAACATTGATTGCCCTTGCACATTTTGGACCAAGATTTGGGAGATCTTTAGACCTTCACATCTCTCCATTCTTAGATGATTCTACTATAGATTGCCCATTCCCTTGATATAGATAATATATCCTTTGATGATGATACTTTAGAGGAGCTTGAATATATTGCAAGGCTTGCATGTTCTAATGGTACACAGACATATTCTTTTATCAAGATCACATCTTCATTTTTTGTTGTTCTTGATGAAATTAGTATTGCTACATCCATGGCCCCCATTGATTCAATGCAATATGATATTCATTGTTGGGATTCCTATCTATGAGACATCATCTCCATTTGAGGAGTTTGTATTGTTGATGTGGAGGATTCATTGGAGGACATGCACTTCTCTTGTCATCATATCTTCAATATTCTTAGATATAATTTAAATTCTTCCCTCTCTTCGTTCCACATCTTTGATTGGGCATTCACTTCCTATTTTGGAGGAGATAATGGGAGATTTTTCTATACACTATTGAATATTCTTCTTCCTAAAGGGAGAAATGTTGTTGGCAAGTACTGGATTGTTCTCTATCTTCGAGAACTCATCATTAGCACAAGGGCTACTTCTTTATGGGAACAATTTGTAGTCTCTTCTTTTCTCTTCTATTGTGGGGATGTACGTCGTACATTTGTGACAAAAGTAGTACCTGCCTGTTCATGTTGAGTTTTTTCTTTCATCACATTTGCATGTTAGTTTTCATATTTTCTCTCTTTTGGAGGTGTTTTTTCCTGTTAGATTTTCTCCATTTTTTTGGTTACAAGAGATTTATTTGTTTGTAATTAGGTCTTGTAGCCAAGACTCATCTATGCATTCATTATTCATCATTAGCGCATCTTTGCAATTCATCATACTCCATAAGTTGCACTTAAGGGGTTAAAAGATAATCATTTAAGTAATTATTATTAGGTTCCTACACATTGACATGATTAAGCTTATTTAGGACGTGTTTTGTTTCAGAATTCATAGGATTAAGACATATGGCGTGACCTAATTTAATCCTTTTTGAGGGTTTATTTTAGGGTTTCATCATTGTCTTTATAACAAAGGTTTCACTATATATTGCAATAATTATCTTTTTGCATCAATTGAATTGGTAGGGTTCATAGCAAAGTAGTTGCTCTTCTTTTGTGTGATAGAGTGTTTTAGTTGCAGGTGATCTTTGGGGTATTGTGTAAGTTCAATCATCAACTCCATCATTTGTTAAGCCCGTTTCCCATTTTTTGTGGTTTAGGTAGATAGTACTAGAGAAATTAATTTATAACCTTAAGTGTGTTATTCTTTTTAAATTTTATGTCTTCATAATGGGATTATTTAAAGTATTTTCATAAAGTGGATGCTTATAGTGGGGGTCTCTTGTCATTAAAATGATCTTTTATTTGATTCCCCTATGTGCTGTGGGGAGAGCAATTTGAAAATTCGAAAAAAGGTTTCTTTTTGGAGGGAAAGTTGGGTGCTCAAGGAGACTATATAAGCAAGGCCTTTTGACAAATGACATATGCTTGTTTTATCAACTCATTCCCTCATATATAGATTAGACATCTGATTCATCTATCAATGGAGATTGGAGGATGGAAACCCCCTAATTTTCATCACTGGATTAGCATATGGAAACCCCTGATTCATATTTGCACAATCTCATTAACAGATTCCACTTGGGCTTCATTGTAGTGGACAATTGAGGATTCAAGGTTGACTGGTGAAGGATTTGAAGGTTGCTTGAATAGGATCTAGTTGTGAATTTTCTGCTGAGTTGGGCATTCATTTTATTGTTATGATTACTGGCTTTTGATGGCTACCTCAGTGCCATTTCCTTGAATTTGATGGGCAGCTTGTTAAGCACCATATATGATGAATTGATTGCTAGTTTGCTGTGATAATTAATTTGAATTTTCTGTTTCTGAAACATATGTAATCCTTGAATTGGAGAAAAATAACAGATTTTGAGTGGACTGCTATGTTGATAGTACATAAATATTTGTATAATTGATAATTGCTGCAATTATATCTGAATTTTCTGTGATCTGTTCTTGATTCAAAGGAATCTAATTACTAAGTATTGCAATCTGGGAGGTTAGCAATTTAATTAGATATTACTCAATATTCCAATTGGGGATGTTACACAGCTCACATCAATTCTGTCCACTGAAGGATAATTCCATATCTGCATGGAAATTCTTCACTTGTTAACTTAGATTCACACGAGTGAATGCTGCATTGAGCTCTCTCCAAATAGAATATTGTCACCTTTAACTGGTTGCATCATCCACTGAGATAAGTGATTCCCATCTGCAATCAAGCAAATGCATGTGAACAGTAATATGTGCAAGTGTCACTTAGATGTTAAATTTGACTTCATTGTTTTAGGAAGCTGTGGCAACTTTACTGTTTTGGAGGCCACCTGGAGATAAGTTATAACTATGTCAAACTTGTCAACAATGGGAATCCAATAGTTTTACATATCTTTTACTGTTTTGCACATATGGGTGGCACATTGTGCACTAACCAGACCAGCAAGTTCATGGCCAGCAGAGGGTTTTTGTGACTTTAGGATGAAGTTAGGAGCAGCTAATCACAATTCACAGTGAAAAGTTTTTGAAGAAAAAATATTAACACTGCATGCATGGGTTGAGACAATATCCTGTAGGAACTAACTCATAATCCAAGTCAATGTCATTGAGAAGCTAAATGCAATAAATCAGATGCTAATTCATATACATTTTCATTTTGCAAATGTTCTTTATATGGAGACTCCAAATCTTGCATCATTTTTCTACAAAGCTTTAGCAACTTTAAAGTTTTATAGGGTGCCCATCTTATTTCAGATTAGATTATCAAGGTGAAACAATGGAGTGGTCATTAAAAGATATATCAAAAGTCTTGGAGGCTATTGGATTGATATTTTTTGTAGATTTAAATAAATATCCAAAGATTTTAATAAGGGTAACGGTAGGGTTTTTGAAAAAGCCCTAACATTTTTTTTACAAAGCAAGAAAATAGCTCAATGAAGCCCAACCAACATTAAAGGAGCAATAAGGAACAATCAGCACAAGATAACCAAACAATTAGTGCCACAACTAAAGGAGTTGAGCAAAATAAAACACAAGGTGTACAACTGAAGGACCAAAATAGACCAATTTCATCAAGGTGGTTTGAAACTAAAATGTTCTAGGGAGCGTTGAAAAACTCCTTCTGGCAGATTGTTAAAGAAAATTTCCTTTTCTAAGTGGTCTCTCTAATTTAATAGCCTCTCTTGAAGTGGAAAGGAACAAAGAATAGCTAGAGGGCCTCTCTCTCGGTTCCATTGCCCTTTTTTCTTTATTTGATTCGGGTGACCTCAATCATAATTTTTTAAAGGCTAGAGACAACTGGTCTTCTCAAAACTCCTACTTTCCTCAAATTCCCTTTTCTTACGATCTTCCTTTGACATCTCTTTTGAGATGGTCCTGCATACCTCATTAAAACTAGTTGTAGAGGGGCTACCCTTCTCGCTACTACCCACCACAAGACATTGAGAAGGCTCCATGTGTTCCTTTATCCTCCAGATGGTTTGCAATCTCTTATTGCTCAGGCACCCCATGGCTACATGATGAGTATCGAGGCAAATGTGACAAACCAACAGGGTATCCTTGAAGACAATTTATTGCATGCAATCACCCATTTTATAGGATAGAGTGATTACTAAAGGGGAACCTTTGTCAACCTCCACAATAACACAAAATCTAGTGGACAACAAGCTTTTCTTGGTGATGGGAGGTCTCTATAGAGTTACAATCCCTTCTCATTTACTTCATTTATCGATCAGGGGGTGTCTGAAGCTGTTTGTGGTAAGAAAACAATTCGGGTTTTTTTTTCTCAATGATTTACTTTTTTTTTCAGTCTGTCATAGAAACCAATCTATTTTTTGGTTCGTGGTGATGATTTATGAGATCAATCGTAGAACTAATCTAAGCACACTTTGCAGGAAAATAAGTTTATGTCAAACACTCTTGCATGCAAGGAAATCTATCTACTTTTGTAAAATTTGAATTCTATTCTGAATTGTAGAAAGGAAATTCTATCTACCACACTCTTTGCAAGAAAGGAAATCTAATCTAAATCGCACTTTGCATCTAATCAAATTAATATTGATAATCTTAAGTTTCAACACATATGAACAGATTTCTGGTTTCAACTGATTTACTGCAGAGCACTAATTGAAAAGAATGCATGTACATTCTATTTCCAAACTTAACAAATCAATTATCAAACATCTACTTCAAAATACTAAACTAGGAATGAAACTATGACGATCAGCATTCACTGCTGCAAATCAGAACAAAATTTAAACTAATGAATGAACAAACTAACTCTTAACCAAATTAACCAAAGATCACCTCCTTCTGTAGAGCTGGCCTTACTTTCCTTTGGGAGGGATCTGGAACAACGAATCTAATAGACTTCCTTCTTTATTGGCATCAAATTGGCCCCAAAAGGGGGGCAAACAACAGGATTACAAAATATATGCAAAAGCAGAAATTGACTGACAGGCAAAACTTCTAACTCCTATTACTAACTGGCCTGAATATATTTGGCTTAATTGATCAATAGAACTAAAATATAATTAAATGACTAGCTCCATTCTTTCAGTAGAACTGAAAGTGATGGTTACAATCCAACCAAAGCAATTTGAGATAAATTTAGAAGGATCTGGAGATGAGGAAAATCATGGTGCAGTGCTAATGGAACAAGGAGTTCCTTAATAAATGAGGATGATTCGAGGATCAGTGCATGGTGCCAAACACAAGTGGACTAGAGTTGTCACAAGCTACTTGGCTACGGAACTGGAGTGCCTTCTACATGGCTGTTATAATGATAGGGAGTCATTCAATTTACACTAAAGAGTTGTTTTATGAGCCGTTGGCAGCTCCCTGTTTTCGAGGAAACAAATTCCTGCAGAAGTTAATGGAGAAAACACAAATATGCAAGCATTTATCAAACGTTTTATCAATAAGGAACAACGTTCACATTTAAGTTTAAATTCCATATTCATCAACTATTATATCCTTTATAGATAAAAAAGGAACTTTGTCGATAAGTTTCTACTACCAAGTAACTTAAAATAAATTTAAACAATGTCTCAAATTATGTAAGTGAAACTATTATCATTTGAACTCAATCACTCGGATTTGGTGATAGCATCCACCACCAAATGCTGGTCAAAAGAGTTAGCGTTGCCCAACAAGTCTTCCTCCAAGTATTTTAACAGCAATGTAGAAAGCCTGGCCCATATTGGAACCATGTTGACGTGCATTCTTTCTCAGGATCAAAGTTGGGTGCCCCTTTTTTGAAGAATAAACTAGCCTTGCTGAGAAACCACATGTCATTTAAGAGGATTTGTATACAATCTTCACAGTCTGAAAAAGACATAAAAAAAAACCCTTCATCATAGCTGACGCCTGAAATCTTTAGATGGTTGGCCCTTGGGATTCCATTTCTACTGTACCAACTTCCTAAACACATCAATATTTGGCCTAGCTCCTAGAATTTATTAACAAGTGAATGCCGGACTTGAAACCTGCTTTGTCCACAATAGAATCAGGGATACCAAGCACAAAACCCTTACCTTTTGTAGTAGGAGCTAAAGATAGAGTAGAAGGGGAGGTAACCAAGCATTTGACAGCATTCACCCAAGATTTCAATGGCCTTCCACAAGCATCAACCCCTAAAACAAATGCCTCTTGAGAGACCAGACCGGCCTCAATGCCGTCCAAGGCTTAAGTGGCAGGACTGATTGAAACCTTTAGAGAGTCTGCCATGGGTCACAAAATCTGATCATACTCCTAAGCATCATAGAGACGAGGGACACCAAAAACATTGCTCAAAGGAGAGCAATGAGCTAGGGAAGAAAGGTCTTTCAAATGGCATGTGTCAGATAACTTGGCTTCATCTGATAGACTATTGCCCGCAACATCCTTGGGATCCTTAGGAGAGTCTGATACACCAACCGAAAACCAGATAAAGCCTCAATTTAACCCCTTTTTGAGATTGCTTCCTTTTGAAACGTCAGTCTTGTCAGCAACCATGGTCCACGATAGAATTGGCCATCGAAGGGATTGTGATGGAAGAATTGCCAAACAAACCTGTCAAGAAATGCTTGGTCCCCACTGAGTGTGTGCCAAAGATGACGTGATAGGCCTCAAGCCAGATATCCATGAGCTTCTCCTCCTCGTCATTGTTGTAGGAGCTGTTCTGTTCATCTTTGATTTCCCCCCTCTCCTAAACTGTGATCATCTTCGTCCTTTGATTCAGGCTCTTCCAGCTCTTTGCTGATTTAAAACCAAACATGAACTCGTTTATGTTTTTGGAAGGACTGTTGTTTCAAACTAAATATAGAAAACCAAGCTAATCATTTTTCTCGACTTAGTGTGAAAGCTGAAACAGTTGTTTCTGTCATCCACCTGTTCAAGATATCTGAGGACTGGCAGGACTATTTTCTGTTGGGTTAATAATATTATTGTCTTTTTATATTTCTTATCTATTCTTTATAAATTTTCTACAGGGTTTAAGTAAATATCAACATTTTTGAATACCCCATGTTTCTTAGTGCGGTCTTAAGTTTATTTTATTATTACAGTATTAGCAAGTGTTTTGTTCCTCCATATTTGGTCCTGCTCGATGATGTTTGCCCTTCTATGCATAACTTGCAAGATCAAAAGAACATGTTAAGGGAGGTGTCTCTTGGATATCCAATTGATGAATGCCAGATTGGCTGAGAACCAGTTAAATCAAATCACCTTTTCTCAATCTTGTATTTGTATCAATCCAATTTTTTTCTTTTTTAGTAATATTTTGCTTTGCTTGTCCTTCGCAATTTAATCTCTCAACTTGCTATAACTACATCTATGATTGCATTTCTTGAGTTGGGGCAGCTATATTCGTTAATTCAAGAACTTGAAAACTAGATTATACTCTAACAAAATTCCTTCGATTATTTTCTTTGTAATTTGGCAAACATGATAATCATAACATCATAACTGGGGGAAATTTATGTGGTTGCTGGAAATGAATGAGAAATTAATTTTATGCTATTTGGGGATTTTTAGTACTAATGTTTACCAATTGGCCTTTTTGTTCCTTTTTATATACAAATGTTTTTTATTTGAAAATGAGGACTGGCTCAAATTTTCATGAACAGTATTGCTTTTCTTTAGGAATTTGCAATTTTTCGTATTCCAGCATATAAAACCTTTCTGGAACTGGAAACATAATTCTACTTTACGACCAAATGTAGTTTAAAAATTAAAACTTTGATATTGAAAAGATTTGCCAGGATTTCTAAACTTCCAATAAATTTTTGAAAATTATTCCCAGCGCTAATGATTGGGTTTTTGAACAATCATTAAAACTTGAGTTTTTTACAGTTTAACATAATATCATGTATCTGGATATATTTGTGTAAATTTTTTTTGCCTCCAATGTTTAGATCCTCCTTTGAGATTTCACTTCAGGGAATTATTTTTTAAGCAATTATGTTTATATGAATCTGGCTGTATAATACAACTACCATATTGACTTCCATGCTGTTCCATTGCAGCTTCAAATTTTGATAAATACTGAAGTGTTTCAAAAGTAAGCATGCCATTTAATGTACTTAACAGGCTCCCACAGTTACCAATGCTACTTTTCTTTAAGGATTACTTTAGATGGAAATAAGCATTGCATATATTTTTCATTTAGATCAGAAGTGTATGCTATATTAGGTGCTTCCTATAATAAAACAGCAGGGCAACATTTGAGTGTTCAAGGTTGTGGTTGTGACAATTTCATTTCCATTCTCCTTTCAGGTATGCTATGACTGGTCAGTTAACTCAAAAGAGTGATGTATATAGTTTTGGGGTGGTGCTACTTGAGCTTTTGACAGGAAGAAAACCAGTGGACCATACAATGCCCAGGGGACAGCAAAGCCTTGTTACTTGGGTTAGTGTTCTATTTTGGATTTGAGTCTCCTCTTGGATGGGAAAATTTAAATGATAATCAGAACTTTGCTAAAGGAAGAATTCATATTGTTGAGAAGAAATATTTCATCTTTTCTTCTTTCCTTCTCAAAAATAACAAAACACTATCAATGGTGATACGTTGCAATGACTCTGCAGATAATGTATTCTTAAGTCTCACTGCCCTGCTGTAGTTAATCATTAGCTTACTTAATTTGTCATGCTGAGGCTTGTCAAGTATAGATAGTGGATCCACTATGTATAGTTTTATTTCACTTCTATTTTTAGAAGTTGGGGAAAATGATGTATTTTATGCTTTTGCCATGCATACAGGCAACTCCAAGGTTGAGCGAAGACAAAGTAAAGCAGTGTGTTGACCCAAAGTTGAAGGGTGAATATCCTCCCAAGGCTGTTGCTAAGGTGTGGAGCTTTTAATCTCATTCCTGTTTGATAGATCTGTTTTATAGTTTTTTTTTATGAGAAGGCATAGTAGTTTTCTTTCAAGAAAGGCAAGTTAGGGTTTAATGAGCCAGGTCCATTGCATATAAATTCTAATGTTATATTTCTCTGTGACAGATGGCTGCTGTTGCAGCATTATGTGTGCAGTATGAAGCAGACTTTCGTCCCAACATGAGTATTGTTGTCAAGGCACTTCAGCCATTGCTCAATCCAAAACCAACTCCCTCTGCTGCTGATCCTCACGCCTGATGCTCCAGTGACAATCTTTTCCACAATTTTCTGATTTTTTTATCAATCATTTTGTAATTGGTCTGTGGATCATTAGATGATGGTATTTGCTTCTAGAGTTACTATCTTCAAATAATTTTTATCAGTGATTGAAGTTGCTAAATTGTGCGTGTCACCTAAGATGTTGCCTACAGATTTCTTTCAACAGCCTTAGAGTTTTTTGTTCTTTATAGAGAGTCTCAAGCAATGTTAATTTGACATATGAATTTCTAAGGCTTACTGTATTGGACACATAAATTGTATTTGTAGCTCTGCTCATTCATTGGATTTTTGTGTACATGTTTTAATATTTATGTACAAGTTTCATGTGTAGTGGAGTTTCATTCTAAATGATGCTTATTGTCATTCCGTCTTGGAGGCACTCTTCTTTTTCTTGTATGAGTGCGTCTCTCTCTCTTTCTCTCTACATATATACATACATATACATATTTTGGGTCAAGACTGATATCTTACACTGAGATAGGCTTCATGCTGGATTCTCTGATGTCCTTGGTCTGCAAAACATTTGGTGTCCGATCATTGACTAACCTTGTTATACTTATCCATGGCCAAGAAGGCTCTAGTTTGGAGATTGATTACAGCATAATATCTTTTTTCTTATTTTTAAAATCAAAGTGAGACTTGGATGGTCCTATTTCATCTGATCTCATATTTCTGTCAACAGTGCTTCCCCCTGTAAAGCTCTATATGTTGGCAAATTGGCCATTTATGAGATTCTGCACATCCTCACTTTTTGGAAGTATGATAGCAGCTAGATGCTTAGGAGGTTTGAGGTGCAAGAACACCACCTAAAACAATGAATTGCAAACAAGTACACGATCACATTTCTAGTTACAAAATTAATTGAGATGAGGAGATTCTTGGGTGACCAAAATTGGTCCAAGCACATATTATAAAAGAGTAAGATGTCAAAAGGAGAAAACCCCAAAAGTACCGTCTGGGGTTTAAATTTGACAGTTGATCTTTTCTTCTTTAGCAATTTTTTAGTTATGGTGAGCCTGTGAAGAAAATATTTTATGTAAATTTCTTCCATCAATAATATTTATCTCTCTAAATAGGGTTCATTTATTCTTGAACATTATCTTAAAAGCATTTGTTCTGTGTATATACATTTTATATTTGATACATCAGGTAAATAAGTGACAAAATTTGGCAGATTCATATAAATTGAGACAGTATGCGCCATGCACCAGTCATCGAGATATAGATCTTCAAAGCCCACACTTCTTTACATTCCTGCATGCCTACATAACATGCAAAGTCAAATGGCAATTCAGCAAATAGAGAAACATTTAGATTTGGAAATAACATAATATTGCAATAGACATCATTGCAACTCAGACATATTGCTGGAAAAAAATCATTATTGGGAGGAACCCCAAGAAGAGCGAGTAAAACTCTGCATGCCACTATATGACAGCCATTACATTCTTCATGGGCTACTATTACCGGATAAACCCTTCACTGGGAAGAACTCCAAAAAGGTTGAGTAAAATTCTGCATGCCACTATATGACAGCCATTACAATTTATTACAACTACCATGCTAGCTACATCTGCAGACTACAAATGATACCGATAGATACTTACAACAAACAGTGCCACAATAATAGAATGGACTACAATTAACAAAACCTTACGGGGAAATGGCCCACATCCAGCATTATAATCATCAACTAGATTTTTTCCCAATCCTGCCCACAGTATGCATAAAACTGAAAGAAATACCACCTTCATTACCAATGAGAAACTCTATATCTCCCAAAATGAAGGATAACTGTTACATCACTTTTAAGTTTCAACAGTCTCAAAAATGGACTACTACCTCCAATTGCATGAGCCTTGCCTTCACAAAACATGGAGAGACAATGTAGACTTCCAACGAGCTACCAAACACAAAAAGTTGAAAAGCCAAATGCCTCCATGGAAGTTCAAATGCCACGAGGCTTCAAATTCTGCTCACCATGCGACAGAAGAAATCTATGCTGCTTTTGCTGGTAATAAGTTTGCTGATTTCGCTAGCTATGTTCATTATGGTGATTAGGGCATTCATGAGGGTGAACAAGCATTTGCCAGGGTGAATTTGGCATTCACTGCTTGTAATACTGGTGAACTAGACATTCTTGCTTTTGTGGGTCCTTTCAGGGTCTACAACTTTGAACCGATGTATTTAAGGGCAATCTCACACCCTCCTTGACCTGCACCAATCCTTTCCACACCATTGTGTGCTGGTTTGATGACAATATCATATCCTCAGATGTCTCAGTTACCCTTAAATGAGCTAGAATAGCATTCTAATTTTTCGGATCAATGTTTGTAGGCTATAATAAGAAAGGGATAGCCAACTTACATTCATCATCGCAGCTTCTATTCTTCCTCTGTGGTTGTTTCAAGTTTCAACCAAGTTTCGAAAATTAATTTAATCTGTTTTTAAATTATGATAGTTAATGATTCTCAAATTAGAATGCAACGAAGGAGACAACAAGGTAACAGTAAGATCATGAACTATCATTACTTGGAAACAAAAAAAATAATTTTCAACTCTGGTACAAGCACACCATCATGCAATTGAACATCTCACAAATTGAAAAGTCATACATATTATAAGCAAAAGTTGTATCAAAGATACATTTTGTATCTAGGGTCTGACAAAGCAAAAATAGATTGCCATGTTGCAATTCTGTTCAAAAGAATTAGGCATACTTTGATGAAAAAGCACAAGAAAAAATAAAGCACAAGCAAAAGAAGCTATAGTACTAGATTTATCTTTAGAAGCATAACCTCTAAGCTGTAGGGTTATTGCCATTCTTTAAATATTCTTACACTGATAATTAATGTGAACTTTACGTCAATAAGATCAAATCACCTTTTCTTTGAAACTTTGGTTACAAGATTGTGATAGGCAGTTTGGCTTAGAATGGTTTGTGGTGTATTAACAAACTACCATTTTTTTGCAATTCTTTTAATTCCAATTCTAACAAATTATGGAAAACATTACAAGTCTACTCTTTTTAAGGAGGATGATGATGTTTGAGAATAAATATTTGTAAGAAATTGTTCAAAAGGTCTAGACTTTTTTTGTTGTTGTCAAAATCACAAAATAATTCTATTTTAGCAATTGAAATCAAAAGAAAAAAAAACTTATTCTTAAAAGCACCATATGATAAGATCGAAAAGTTGATTTTACCCCAAATATTTCCAGACTGATAAATCATAAAATAGTAGCAATATGACTAAACAGATCAGTTATCGAGCCACACCAGTCAAATACAATGTCTTGCATTTCTTCAATATCTACAAGATTAGTGGCAAAAGGGACGAAATTGAACTATCACTTAAACAAGTGCACTGCTTAGAATTGTCGATTGTCGATTGCCGAAGGAGAAAAATAGTAAGTTTATCCGCACAGCCACAAAGAAATGCACGATTGAAAAAGAGATGGCTAAAACAATTTAAGCGATGAAATAAACATAGAAAAAATGGACACGGGGATTCTTGTTACCAACAATGGAACTAAGGTCATCTGAAGTAGGGGTGCGAGGAGATAAAGGGTAAAGATTCGAAGAAGGTGCAGTGGCAAGTCATATCCACAGGTTGCAAATAATGGGGAAATATATAGAAAGATGTTGCTGGTCTTAAATCAGTTATTTATTTTAATTTTTGAAACAAAAGATAATCACATTAATTAATAAAGTAGTAAAAAGGTCAGCAGCCCACGCAGTAAAAAGAGAAGATTACAATAAAACCAACCAAGAGCTGGATAAAAAATTCCTTCTCCATCTGATATTGAACCATACCTCGATTCATTTTCACACTTTCTGTTTGTAAAAGAACTGGCCAATCAATTATAATCTCTACTGACATGTTCAAACCAATTGATTATAAGTTCTTTTCATGTTCAAATCTTATTAGTTCTTGCATATTATTTCATTTATTTAACTTGGTCTAGTGGTGGAGAACTTGTAATCTTGAAAGAGAGGTAACAAGTTCAAATCTCACAAGGAGTGCGAGGTAGTCTCATATCACTGTCACCATATGTAAACCTAAAAATAAATTATTGGTATCATAGACTATAAAAGGTCATTTCCTTTCTTTTTTCAATAATACTAATTTAATTAATAATATTATATTGATTTAATAGTACAACCAAATTTCATTATAAATTTATAAAAGATGCGTTGAGACATTCTACAGTCACATATGGATGCAAAAGCCTTTGTCAATTTATAGATGACCTATTTAATTTGATAACTTATTATACTTCTTACATTGCAGTTACAAAAATAAATTTTAATTTGATGACTTATTATACTGGTTGCATTGCAGTTACAAAAAGAATTTAAAACATTGGCTGATCGCTTCCATTACACGCAGTTATAAAAAGAATTTGAAATTTGAAATGTTTTGTATGTGTGTTTCTTTTATGAGATTCTTTTAGTGGAATGGATTTAGAAGATCATTGTAGGAGAAAGAAACGCTTCTCCTCACCGGTAAACCACCACACAGTCAATTCCTCGTCTTCACTGCAACTATTCATCAAGCTTTCCTTCCATTTCATTTAAGAATTTGAAGTTAAAGACTTTACTAAAAATTATAATACAGTCATAAAGAGATAACATTGTGATCTCACCTTCCTGCAATTTTGGTAACGGGTATGGACAGAGCTTACATCCCAGGAAGCAGATTTTTCATTTGATGAAGACTTAACATTTTTGTCTGATTGCAAAGCTTTAAGGGTTTTTTAAGGGCTTTTTTTTAGCATGGTCAATTCCTTAGAGATGATGGTATTGCCCTTACGTTTGCAACTGGATAGCAACTTTTGTGGGTATCATTTTATTTTGAGATTTTTAAATTTAGAAATGTCCATACTTTTGACTTGAAATGCTATTCTTCGTTGGTGCAAGGGGCGTTACATCTACGGCACTTGGGTTCTTGTCAGAAAAATACATGAAGCAATAATGTAAAAGGCAGGATTTGAGTTTCTATAGAGGCAAGTTCATAGTGCAGAATCACACAATTTGGATTTAATGGAAAGTCTTTAGAAACTTTCAAGCAAATGTAAATCATAGTTTTAATGAAAAACTCCATCACCTCTGCCAGTGTTCTCCCAGTCTGCGCCAATGTTTTTCATTAGTGTGCAGGTCTTCATGGAAGCGTGAAAGAGAGAGGAAAATTATTTGTTACACATGCGGTGCCAGAAATGTATGCAGCGTTGAAGCATAGATAAATCATAAAATAGTTTTTCCAAATGCTTCAACGAACCTACCTTCAATCTTCAAGTTGGAAACACAAAAAAGGAGAGCTATCTACCAATGAAAGCTTATACAATTGTGGAAGGGCAAAGATATTCAAAGTGACTAAATGTGAAACAAATTACTAATCTGTTGGGCTGCTTGTCACACCTGTGGTTTTGTATGGGTGTGAAATTTGGGGCAGCAGCTTGTCGGTTTAGAAATGGAAACAGGTAGAAAGAATATAGAAACACCTTATCATCAGCAGCCTTAAAATCAAAACCATGGTGCCTTATGAGATTTTATTGGCAGAGGTGGGTGCCTTTCCCTTAGAAGCTGTTGCAATGGTCCGACTGATATGCTACTTAAAGAAAACTCAGAATATGGGAAGCCATCGCTGACCTAGGCTAGTCATTGAAGAAAAGCTAAAAAGGAGAAAAAACACATGGATGAAGCAAAACAACAAATGGATACAAAAGTGGGACGTCAACATCAAAAGTGGGACGTCAAATTCCTTAAGAAGTTTGTTCGCAAAAGATTTTGTAACATCATGTGGGCAAGGCACACGGGGAGGAAAAAATCGTACAATGTTAAGGAATTTAACCCCAACACTTGCCACGAGGAAAAAACGTATTTAGGAGCGGCTATTAAGTGGAAAGCCAAAATGCTTATAGCCTAGCTTAGAACTAGCTCTCACCAGTTGAGATGCGAGACGGGTAGATGGAAAGTACCAAAAGAGGAATGTGAAAATAGGACCTGCCTATTCTATGACACAGGGGCCATTGAAACAGAACATCACTTTGTCATGGAATGCCCGACATACAGTGACATTAGATCCGGGTGCTCATAGATGTTAGAAAACAACAGTACGAGCCACCTCTTCGAAGAAAAGCAGTTGGACAAGACCGCAAACTTGATCATCAAAATGCACCGAAGAAGAGAAGAATTAGTTAAAGGGTTACAACTAGATTAGGCTAGTTGTCAGCAGGAGGGTCCCATGGGCTGCTTTGGCCTCGTGGACGTTGTTAAAATCCTTCATTCATTCATTCATGCCAGTGGCCCATGAAAAGGAAATGGATATCTTACAAATTATTTACCATAACAATTATGATCAAGATCTCTAATCAAAGAAATCTGATATAAATGTATATAGAAACTCAAATTGTGCTTCCATTATAAGAATTCTCTAATTTTGCTATCGATAAGGAATATTTAAAGAGTGGAAAAATTGGAGATGAAACCAAATTTCATCATAGCAAAGAGAAATTTGAAGTTACAATGAAGACATGAGGCTCATTGTGTTAGTTAAGATGTGGGAATGAATTGAAGTACGGAAGCGACACTATTTTTAAAAACATTTTCAAGAGTTGCTACTTCTACCAACTCTTATTATATAAAGATATAGTGAGTTCTTTTTTTTGTTAATTTGTTATCTTTTGTATTTGTTGGCTAAAAGTTTTGTAAGTCATTGTGACCACAATTTGCAAAATTGTAATTTTAGGCAACACCAAGTGAGATTACTCCCTCCTCTCAGCAATAGGGGAGACTCCGTTCTTACCGTAGGTGGCTCCAACAAAGACTTAATTGAAAATTATAAAATACAACTGTTTTCTTAATCTATTCCTCTTTTTTTAGGAATGATTTTACAAACTACTTATAAACATCACTAAAACTTAACAAAAAGTACTTGTCGCTACGATAATGTCGATGGCTTGTGAGTTGACATAACAACAACACATAAGACACCAATCTACTTTATATGATTGGAATAGTTGCAGAAACCCAAAGTCTTCTACACTTATCCCGAATGATGGTTTCATAACTTGAATAAATGGTAAGGCACAAAGTCTCTTACCAAATACTCACTAAACTCTATGAAATTACTTAGCATTAAAGCACAAAGTCTTTCAGCCTTAAGTATTTGAAGTCACTATCAACTATATCAATTTTCCCTTATACATCACAAAGTCTCAAAAAACTCAAATTGAACTATAACTCTGAACGCAATATGCAACTCAAAGTCTGTAAGATTGAATTCAAATCCCTCTTGAAGAAATCATAAAACTCAATCAATATTTAAAAAATGTTGTCACATAACACCTTGAATCAACACAAAGTTTAAAAGCAAGTTGCCTCTTTTATTGAAAGCAATTTAATCTACATCCAAGCACAAAGTCTTAGATAAGATAAGATAAGATAAATTTATTAATGTCCAACAAGAGACCACAAGGGTCTATGGGACTGAAGAGTGTACAACATAGAAGACCGCCAACAAATTGGTAGAGTTTTCTTGCATTGCCCAAAAGATAATATTTACAATGAAGCTACTCCTTTATATAGGTGAGAGGCTGAGAGAGAAAGGCAGGATAAACCTAACAAACTTTGACTAATTCCCTAACTAACTTTGATTTATTCAAACTAGAGGTTCTAACTAACTTGACTTGCAGTTGGATTACATGCAATCACTTTACATGTGAAAATCCTCTTGTAATTACAACTTGTTCCCAATTACATGTAATTTGTCAATAATTTTTTTTATAAAATGCATGATGAAAACAAACTAAATGTCTGACAAGACACGACTCTTATTACATCATCCTTTGTCGGTCTTCATGTTGCTACATGATGCTCCATGATTGATGTGCTCAGGTTTGGTGGAAGCATCTTTAACTGTAACATGAATTTGCATCCTTGATTGTTCTGCATCATAATGATGGTTACTGGAAAAGCATATTTGTTTCTTTCTGTCTCTCTCTTGAAAGCATTCTATGCCTGCAATCATTCCATCGCTCACCCCTTTCCTTGTATGGATCCATCACATGATTGTTCTTGCCTCATATCACTCTTTAGTCCTGGAATTTGTTTGCAAAATAAGACCAATGCCATGATATGTTGATTGGGTAGATCATACGGGCAAACAAGATAAGTCGCGAGCCTTTCTTCCAAGCTAGAACTTTGCAAATCTAGAGCTATGCATGTTGGACAATGAAACCTTGAGGGAAAATGGAAGGAATCAACTTTTAAAATGGGGCAAAAGATGAATTACGAGATTTTTCTTGAGCACCACAGGTGAATGAAATTCAAGTACTTGGTATGAAAATGAGATGCAAGTGCGTATATATACAAGTGGAGGTACTTCTTACTCATAAGTGAGATTTTTAAATCCAATTACAAGTCTTTTAGGAAAGGTTTGCTACCTCCAAACGAGTTTTTAAAGCCCACTTGGAGGTTGGAAAGATACTTCATTTTGTGCTTGGAAGACACTTGCAAGTGGGGTTTTAAAGTCCACTTGCAGGTAAGGGAAAAACTTAGCTCTTTTGAGAAAAATAAACTTACAAACAAGGTTTTTAATTCTGCCTGCAACTGAGGAAAATATACATTCTTGAAGTTCTTTTTATGGGGAAAAATCTTGCATTTCAACTTGCATCATTTTGGGGAAGAACTTGTATTGTTATGAAAACAATACATCCAAACTTTCAAAGCCAAAAATCCTCTTTTGACTCAACAACAATGTCGAAATACAAAAACGTGATAGCAAGGCAACTGGAACAAAAACAACTTACAAAAACTTAGAAGGAAACCCCAATATCGCTGCTCCAAAACTTACTTAGGAAAAGATCTACAAATCATGGCTATCTAGGTAACACAAATTTAATCAAATACTATAAAAAAAAATCAATGCATTTTCTGTTCATGATAGCATCTTGACTAATGGCCAAGTATGAGAGCTAAAATGCAAGAAAATAGCAACCTCTTTGGACTGGTTCAACTCCAAAATGTGGTTTGAGCACAAGTTTACAAGTCGACTTGCAATAGAGGTAAAAAATGACGCCTATAGAGAGGTAACACAATTTGCATTGATCACGACAAGCTCCAAAATGTCTTGAGTTTTCCCTAGGCTGGGCTTTTCAAATGCTACAAACATGTAATGATCTTTTCTTTTGCAAAAACACAAGTAAATGCCCTAGATGAGCTTTACTAATGATGTTACAAGTGCTATAGATTTATTTCTCTTACAATCACTTTAAATGCCCTAGACAGGCTTTCAAACCATGATACAAGTTGCAAAATGCTTAATAATAGTAGTAACGAGATTTTGGATTGATGTCGCAAGTGTTGGAAACAATATTTCTTCTTAAAAATTACACGTGTGCCCTAAACAAGTTTTTCCAATGATGTTGCAAGGTAAAAAGACTGCACCAAGTGTCGTTTTGTCATATGAGAGAGGAGACACATTTTATGAGCCACGATGCAAGTTAAAAATTCTAAAATATGGAAGAATATCATAGATGGGTTTTAGAAACCACATTTCAACTCCAAACATTCATTTTAAAATAATTATTTGCCCTTTAAAATGTATGGTCGGGCTTTTGCTTCGACGTTGCAAGTCGATTTGAAGTTTTAATCATCAAGACAGGTTTTTGGACTTGTGATACAAGTAGTAAAGATTTTATTTTAAATGCATAACATATTGTTGGGATTTGAAAGCCCGCCCATATGTTATAAAATTTAAAACAATTCCTCTCTATGCAAAATGGTGAGTATGATGGGCTTTTGGAATGACAATACAAGCATTTTAATCATACGTCGCATACTTGTGATGTCTATTAAAAACACTATCCTAGGAAAAAGACACACTTTTACAAGCATTTGTTATGAAGGAAAATATGTAAACGGGCTTTAAAGGCCCATTTACATGCTTACATTTACATTAAAATAAATAATTTCTCTTTAAAAATAACACTGTAAACACAAGGGTGGACTTTTGATTTCCCATTACAAGTGAATGATACCCAAGACAATATGCAATAACCCACAGAAAGCCTAAAATTAATGACTTAAGAGGCCTTGGTGGGCTTTTGATTCCACATCGTAGGCTTTTAAACAAAGAACAAGGACCTGCAGTGGGCTATAAAACTCTAGTAGCAGGTACCTTAATTCTTTATTATCTCTTAGATTATAGGTCTGAATTAGGCCTACAATAGCTTGAAATGAGCGGAATTAAAAAAAACAAATGACCTAGGGTGAAAAAAAACCAAAAAACAAACAAAACAATCAAGAAAAATCAATCAAGGACTTGAAGGTTACCAAAAAATGAGTACCTACAATTAGGAAAGAAAAACTCGTCTTTGCAAAAAATACAAAGAAAAACTCAACGGACACCTTTGAAAATGGCATCCGCAGGATGTAAAACTTAGAACAATTGAAGGGATAATTGATTGCCTTTGTAAAACATCATTAGGAACACCTAACTTAGAGAATTTCAACTACGAATTCATGAGAAAATTGTGTAGGGTTGTCCAGTTTTGCGAATACCAAATTGAGGACAACAACTGACTCTAGTTGGGGAACATACCTCGTTTTTCCTAAAAAACAATGAGGAATATGGAATCTAGATCTTTAAGCGCCTTAGTATCCATTGGATTGCAGAGTCAAGCATCAAAGACATAAAATGACAAAAAGGATGACACGACCAACGCAAAGAAGACCTAGTTAAAAAAACACAAACTGTGCAGGCACACTTATTGAAAACAAAAACCTAACCTAACAAAACTAGCCAAAAATTGAAACTTTTCAAATGAAGCCATTCACAGGCTCAACAAAATAGCTACCTCTTTAATATCTTAGAGTACCTTGCATGTTCATAGGCAACTTTATAAACATGAAACACGAACAGTTGGAGCAATGATGCCAATGCTTGATGCAACACCTCTTGGAAGAGTCAAACAAATTCACCTTCTTGAGATGAATTATATGTACTACTGCCCCAAAGTAGGTCCATGAATTCATACTGTTCCCACTGAACTGCAAATACATGTTTAGCCTCTTCCTCAATTATATATTCATGCTCAGGTACAAGTGGAACTATTGACTTTTCATTAGCCTCCAACCAAGCAAGATATCTTGTGGTACATCCCCTTGATCATATGAAGACTAAACTCTTCTTGCTAGTTGTAACTTGCTTGACTATTCATCAACCACTAGCACCTCAAGGTGATTGGAGAAACCTTGCTCATGTGATTCAAGTGATGACATGATTGAACTGCATACCTTAGTATGTTGTTCACAAACTCTAGAGTTGGAAAAGTCTTGATTTTTTATGAAAGGTTCCTTTTCAAGCTTTGGGGTAGGACGTTCATGCAAAGTATATTCAAGTTCATGACCTTGAGACACAAATGCATCATTTTCATCTTGATTAGGATTTTCTTGCATGTCCATTCTAATGTCATGATTATCTTGAACATTGGAAGAAATATTTTCCTTCCTCATCTTATCATCACTGGCTTTTTGATATTGGGTGAACCAAAAAAAAGAGTCGCCAACTATATTTGCTTCCTTTTCCTAGAAGAGAATAATGAGATCACTAGCTTCAAATTTAGGATGCTTTGTTGCTGCCTTCACTGATGGTGCCTCAATAGCAAGCTTCTTTGGTGATGAAACTAACTTATGATGATTCCCACTAGCAGGACTACACACAACATTTGAGAGGGGCCTCCTTTGTACATCCTTTCTTAGAGTGAAGAACATACCTTGAGCTATTCAGGGATAACTTTAAGAAACCCCTCCCGAAAAAAAAGCCTAAAATGCTGGCGAATCCAACATCTTGTGGGCAGGAAAATTTTAATATCGAGGGCGATTTTTTTGTTCCATATAGGGAAATAAAATATTATATGTTGGCGATTTTTTTCTTGCCCTAGCAAAAATCATTTTAAATGTGGCGAATTAATATTTTTTTTCACTGACGGATATATAAATGATGGCTATTTTTTCCCTTGCCAAAAATGAATTAATAATTTCAGAGGCGAATTACTTGTTTTGTAGGAAAATGAATAATAATGGTCTTGGCTAATCTTCAGTGGTAAACTGAAAAATTGTTTAATCTGAAAGCGAAATTTGCACATTTATTGGTAAACTGAAAAATTGTTTAATCTCAAATCGTTGTTCTTCTTAATCTACGACTTTGTAAGGTTGTTTTTGGCATCTTGTTAAGTTGTTTCTCAAATTATGCACTGTTGAAACTTGAAATGTTACTGTTAGTCTGCGACTTAGTTAAAAATAGCGAACTGTTAATAATTAACTATTTTCCTTTAATCTGATTGGTTAAAAGTTAACAAATGGAGCTTCAAGGAAAACTAAAGATTAATAGATTATAAGCTTAACAAAGTTAAATATAATTTTGATAATCTATGTGTCAAATTTTTATTTCATACCTATCTTGTCACCTATTCCTAACTTTTTTTTCATTATAAAATCTTTTAAATGATGAAGAATAGTTTATAAACAAGTATCACAATTTTCAATATATGTTAAATTTTAATAATTTATAGATATTATAACTATATTATATTTTAATTTTGAAACTAAATAATAAATATGAATAAAAATAGACCATTTGCAATTATATTTTTAAATTGTAATTATAACCATATCATATATATATAATATAATTATTTATACTATAATATAATATAATATAATATAATTACAACCATACGATATAATCATAACCATATAATATAATATAATTATATTCATAACGATATGATATAATAAATAATAATAATAATAATAATAATAATCATAACAATATAATATAATATAATATAATATAATTATAATATAATATAATATAATATAATTTAACCATATAATATAATATAATATAATTATAATATAATATAATATAATATAATTTAACCATATAATATAATATAATATAATACAATCTGAAGACTGATAGATCGACGGCCCGGGATGAATTTCGGGCTGATTTGGGGAATCTTTTCCCATCTGCCCAGATTCATCCGGAATATTATTTTTATAATAATAATAAATCTTAAATGATTACATAATATAAGTAATATTATTTTTAATTGAATGCCAAAAAACATATTATAATTTATAAAAAATACATTATTAAAATATAAAATATAAACCAATGCAGTTACATTAAAAAAAATTAAAAATATTTAAAAACAATAATAATTTAATAATTTAATTAAAAATAATAGAACATATGATATAATTATTTATACTATAATATAATATAATATAATTACAACCGTATGATACATTGATATAATCATAACCATATAATATAATATAATTATAACCATATAATATTTATATAATATAATAATAATTAATAATAATAATAATAATGACCATCGACTATCGAGTCTGAGTCATCGACGGCCCGGGATGAATTTCGGGCCGATTTGGGGAATCTTTTCCCATATAGGTTATGATTATTATTATTATATTGTATTATTTAATATTATTTATAATATTAAATAATAAAATATAATAATAATAATAATAAATTTAATAAACATTTGATAGTCTATAGATCGATGGCCCAAGATGAATTTCGGGCCGATTTGGGGAATGCTTTCCCATCTGCCAATATTCATCCGGAATCGTGACACGTGTAACTTATGTACATTATTGAGTCTTGACAATTTATTACTGTTAGATGTACATTGTACATTAAAGTTAAAACCATTAATTACTTATTACTTTCGTTTTAACTATTAAACTTCAAGTATTTACGAGAGTCCGATACGATAGCCATAGGGTTTTCAAATTTTAAATTTTCAAAGACTGGCAGAATTCCATTTTGTGTTCTGATTTCTGAAGACTGAAGTCTGAAAGTGTGACACTGTGAAACTTTGTTATCAGCCGACAACACCAATTATCCAATCTCAATTCCAGGTATTTAATTTTTTTCAAAAAAATTCCATTGCAATTTGCAGCAATAGAAATCTTGATTTTAATTGTCTTAGGTTTGCACTTTAAAATTATTTTGAATAGGGCATGAAGTCTAATAACCAGTAGTGCCAGGCATGGGCAAAACAAAGTCAAAAACCTCCCAAACGAGTGCACCCATAAAGGAAAAGAACACCATTATAGAACTCAGACGAGTGCTACAAACCCCAGGTTTCACTGATGAGTGTCATGATATTTTTGATCCTGTTATCCATGGAGATTCTGAAATCATGGCAATTAGACATTCATTGTTTAGTAAGTGGAAAGATCCACAGAAGGGGAGAATTTATTACAAATATAACAGCAGTATTGGGGCATATACAAATAAACTAGCTGCTGTGGTTACTAGATTAGCAAACCTCGCTGTACCCGAAGTATTCCCTTGCCCTGAAATTGTAATGCTATGCACTCAGAATTATGATGAAAATAGAAAGGCAATTGTAAACCAAAACACTCAGGAGGAAATTTTATCAATAACTGAGAGTGAATTTCTGACTCTGTTAGACCTAGGGTTAGGGTTTAGAACAGAAAGCTCTAAGGAGCGCATTGACTTGGATAAACTAGCTTAGGCTTATGACAAGCTGGAAAGATGTTTTCAAGATTCATATATTAAGGGTTTAATACCCTCAGAGTCCACTACTAGTGTTACACTGGACAAAGACCATAAGCCTCCTTATCGGTATGATATTTTTGTGCCATGGGTTCAGAATACTATTTCTTTGTTATCATTTTGTCTGGGATTGGACAGTAACAAGGAAGTGGGGGCCAGTGTTCTTGAAATGATTTATAATATCCATTGTCGAGGGTAGTCAGTTGAGCAGGTAGATGTAAGATATAGTTTTGTTCAGCACATTGTTGAATCTATGCAACAACAATTACTGATGATTAAACAAAGTACAACTACAGGCAAGACCAAGACATTTAGGTTCACAAGTTACTTGTGCTACCTTCTTTTAGCAAAGCATCGCCCAATATTTGAGACAGAGAACAACAAGCTTGGTATTGAGGTCTATAAGTTTGATGAGAGAACCCAGAAGAAATCAGAGACTCCAAGTCCAGTATATGAGTGGACACATAAGATGAGGATGACTGCTGCAAATAAAAACTACAACCATTTTGTAGACTTCTTTTTGGCACCTATTTACCAAAAAATCATAGGCACTTCGATGCCTAGATTTCCTGTGTCTTGTAAAGATTGCATTCAACTGGGAAGTTAGATTCAATTGGCTGACTGGTTCTTTATGGAAGAGTACATTCTCTTAAGGTTTTACGGTTCAGCGGTTGAACCCTGCAAACTTCCAATGCATGTTACAGAAAGCGTTTTTACACTGGAATATGTACGGCAGATGGAGAGCGCAGATGAACTTTTCAGTGGACAACAAAAGAAAATGATATTTCCTTCCTTGCCTTTCGCAATTGGAGGCCTCACATTTGAGAGAAAGGCTTTCAAACTGGCAAATGAATTGGTAACTTTTTTTGGCTTTGATTTTGTCAGTCACTGGAATTATGATCCACTGAACATAATACAAACGAGACTTATTGCCAATGGGAACTCTGCGAGCAAATATCAACATCAGGAGATGCCATTGATAGAAAAGTTTAAAAACAAGGATTCATGGGATGAGGTTAAGAAAGAGATGGAGAAACATGCAACAGAGAATAATATTTCAATGCAAGAATTGTCATCCCAAATTATGACATTGCACAAATCAGAGCCTCTGACATACTTAAATTTCTACAAGAAAGCATTTCAACCTTCTACGAGGTCTATGCCTAAAGAAATTAAAGAGGCATGCAAAGCTGAAATGTGGTGTCAAACCAAGATGACTGATTTCTGGAAAATGAGGCAAAATTTGGGTGAACCAAAGACATCAGCTATTTTTGATGAAATTGAGGAGGATGAAATTTTTAGCAATTATTGGAATAAAGAGCATCCAACTGTACTATATGATTTTGGCTGTGACGGTGATAATGAAAGGCAGAAGGACCTCCAGTCTGATGCTGACATTCAAGGTATTCAGGATTCTGGGTCAACCAGGGGCAGAGATATTGTTACACTTCAAATGAGTGATTCTATTAAACAAACGTATAGTAGAGGGGCAACTATGATACAAAAAATGGGTTATGCAGGTCTAGGGCCCATTGGTGCAAGTGGTGAAGGGATTTGGAATCCACTTCCAGTACCAGAGCCACCCAAAAGAGGATGTAAACCAATCATTGGACTCTCTGACAATGAAGATGATTCATCTAGAAAGGGCAAAAAACATTATGTCTCTGCTTCTGAAGGTCATCCCAAAACATTATTTGTTAAATCTTCAAATCCAGTTGTAGTTGATCCCACTGGCACTGGCACTAGCATGGATGAACCTTGTGCAAAAAAGCAAAAAGTTATGACAATTACACTGCCAACAATGTCAGCGGTTACTTCACCAATGTATGCACCAGTAGCTTCTATACAAAACCTAGAAAATAGTCCTAAAACGCCAGGATTTGGAATGGGCCATCTTCAGTCTGTTGGCAATCCTCAAAATACAATTGTAGGTGGAGTAAGTTTAACTGGAGTTGGAGGAGCACACAAGGATACAACTGATAATTCACCTTTCAAACACTCAATTCTGTCAGCAAACCCAGATTTTAGTTTGAATGAATTTGCATCAAAGTTTGAACAGACAAGCGAAAGAAATAGGCAAATTATGAAGACTTTGAAAAGTGATGCAGTTGCTGAATGTCAGGGATCTACTAACAGAATATTTCCAACATATGATCCAAACAATGAAATGATGAACTTCATGGCTGTTATGCCCCTGGGTAGAGATAATATTCCACCACAAAATGTAATAAATCCTAACGATATACAAGTTACCAGTCTTCAAATGGATTTGTCAAAAGTGAAAAATATTGACAAAATCAATATATCTAAAGAGAGCAACAAAATGGTCTACTCTACACTTCTGAAAGCGGAGAGGGAAAACAAAAGGCTTACAAAGCAAATAGAAAAGTTACAGGAAGACCTTGATAATGTGAAGGCGAAGGAGAAAGCAGCAGACAATAGGTTCAAAGATTTGCAAAATAGGATAAAGAAATCTTCTCCTACAGAGGCAATTGTCCAGCAAGAAAAGATGAATGAACAAGTGGAAAAATTGACTAAAGAATTGGATGAGTGCCAAAAAAGACTTCAGGATGAACAAGCCTCTAGTGCACAGTTGTTCAAGTCTGTAGAGAGTAGTGCATAGGTCAACAATAAATTGAAAACTGACCTGGACTATGCTGTCAAGGGAAATAATATTTTGAAGACTGAATTGGAGAATGAAAAGAAACAGTCGATGTCTAGGGCAAATATGATTTTTAATTTGCAAAAGGAATTGGGGAATGAGAAGAAAAAAGAGGAGTCTAGTGCAAAAACAATCAACAATTTGAATAAGCAATTGGAGAACATGAAACAAAAAGAGGAGTCAACTGCAAAAACTATCAGTAATTTGGAGAAGGAATTGGAGAATGTGAAGAAAACAGAGTCTAGTGCTACTGCAAACACTAACATAATCCACCAAATGAGGAGGGAATTGGAGAATGCAAAGAAAAAAGAAGAGTCAGCTACAAAGAAAATCTTCGATTTGAGAAAGGAATTGGAGAACACGAAGAAAGAGGAGTCTACTGACTCTACTCAAAGACTCCATGATTTGAAGAAGGAATTGGACAATGTGAAGAAAAAGGAGGAGTCCACTGCAAAGGCAATCCATGATTTGAAAAGGGAACTCGGGGATGAGAAGAAAAAAGAGGTAACTGCTGCAAAGACAATCCAAGATTTGAAGAAGAAATTGGAGGATGAGAGGAAGAGAGCAACTAATTTGCAAGGGCAAGTAGAGGAAATACATAAAAAGAGTGAAAAAGAGATGTCTCAAATGAAGAAAAAGATGGAGAATGTAATGGCAGAAAATAGAGCGACCTCTTCCGAAGACCATCATGTGAAGGATACTATAATAAACATGGTTAAGCTTATCAAACAAGAAAATTGGGACAAAATAATGAAGAACACTGATAGTTTGTTTGAATGGCTTGATTTAAATAGCAATATCAGACTTCTCTTTGAAAATGTAAAAAGTGATTTTTTTGGTAAAAGACAAATCTTCACCAAATCCTTAAAAAATCTTTCTGACCAAATTTTGAGTAAAGTAAAGATATCCAGTGATAGGGATTTGGCAAAGCATGGAATAAACAGCCGCTTGGATGCCTCTGTAATGACCATTGATGTCGGTCACCATTGTGAACAAGTAACGGAAATGGGTGAAGCTCTCAAATCTGTTTCCAAAGAATTGAAGAAGATGAATAACATCATACTGAACTTCTGAATGCTGGATTACCAAATCCAGCTTACTCAAATGCCAGATTCATTGGAAATGAAAATTACATGAAAAGGTTGCAGGAGAGCATGAATCATGATTTAGGCAACTTGCCTGAGGATACCACTCCAGAAGGAATTGCAAGTTGCATCAAACCACTGTCAATAATGAATGAAGTTGTAGATAAATTCCTCGATTCATTTAAAAATATCTCTCAGAAGTATTTATTGTTGACGAGGTTACAACTATTTAGCTACAACCTCAAACAAATGGAGCCACCAAATGATGCAGAATGGAGCGCCCTAAAGAAATTCTTAGAAGCTGGGTCATCTTCTGAAACTGAAGCTGTTACTGTTGCTGTCATTGGCAGTCATGACTCATAGCTGATAGCACTAAGAAGTAACAACTCAGTAAGTGATAGTACTATAATCGTTTTGTTACTTGTTTCTCTTTAATTTCAAATTTTGGATTTAATTTCAACTTTGTTTAATGTTAATTGTTACAGGAATCAAGAGCTAGCATATCAGGATAGTTGGGCAGCCAAGCACTGGCATACTATTACTACACAGCAGATGGAAAAAAATTCCCTACTAGAAAAAATTGTACAATTGGCAATGTGATTGTACACACATAATGTATTATGTAGTAATAATCTGATTATATATACAATTACAAACCGACCTACAGCTATTGTTGCTCCCTTATATCTGCAAAAGGGAATTCAGGGTCATTTCAATTTGACATTGAGTCATTTGCAAAGGGTTGTAATTGTTTGTAATTGACAATTGTTAAATGTATTATGTTACATGCTGATTTATAATTATAAATTATAATACAATTTTTTTTAAATAGAGCTTATTCTGTTAAATGCATTATGTTACAATTTCTTAAAGAAACTAGAATCAATGAAAATCTCAACATGTTACAAAAATACAATCAATGAAAATCTCAACATGTAAGTTTGTATTATCAACATGTTCAAAAAAAACATTTAAGCATCTATAAAAGGACAGTGAAACTGTGAATGAAGGCTATAAATTGACTTCTACAAACATAATAAATTAGTAGATAGAGTCTTAGATCAGAGCTACTACTTCTAGCCTACTACTTGACTCACAGAAGTTAGAACTTGAGGTTGAGAAGTTGCTATAGTTGCCATTCCGCCTGGACCGGCTCAGCATCACTATCATCAGAATCCTCCTCATTTATTGCATACAACATTTGATTGTTCGTTGTGTTTTCTTCAGATTCACTGTCAGCGTCAGACTCACTATGCATGTCAAAGTCAACATCATCTTCATTGCTTCCAATATCAGGATATGAACCACTGCCACTACCATTGCCACCACCACTACCACTGCCACTTGGGTTTGAAATGTTGGCAATCCCTCTTCTTTGACATCGTTTTCTCCAAATGCTGACAGCCCTGTCATAAGGGAAATTTTCTACCTCATACCTAGAATTATAGAGCCTCAGACAATTATCCAAATTTTTGTCTAATTTGTTTCTAACCTTTGACTTCAGGAAGCCCAAAGTACTGAAAACTCTCTCATCCTCCACTGAACCCAATATCATTGTCAAACATAAATCGGTAAGCTTGAAATATTCTGGTATTGCCTCTCTCAACTGATTGCTCTCACCAAGGTTTTTCCAAAGCTTTGTTACCGCTCCCTCTTCATTTGGGTTCTCCATAAGAGCATATTGTTCCCTCATTATGTTTGCAAAAGAATATGATTGATCTCTCAGTCGAGATTCATCTAAAATTCCATTTATAGTGATTCCATTGATTACTTTAGGTTTGCAAAAATGCTGAATCAGAGTCGTCATCCTTCTTCAAAAATCAGTCGGATAGTTTAGAGACCAATATTGTGGAAAAACAATTGACATTGCTTCGAGCAGTTCCTCTGGAGGGAATCTGTCTCTGATTTCTGATGAAAGATTGTAGCAAACTCGCTTGACAGAGTCAAGCACAGAGTCTTTGATCTTCTTGAAGTCTTCACTTGTAACACGTGAAAGTACCTTCTCTGGTTCTGATTCAACTTCACTTCCTGCTTCGTCAGGGTTGACGCGGGCATAGTACTGCATTGGTATGTCAACTCCACATACCCTGGCATATACCTCATCGTTTGCACCAATATGTAAAAAGTTCCTAGGATTGTTCAAATCTGTGATTTCTATCCACTTTGCAAACTTTGATTCATCTAATGGTAGTAATCGATACAGAGTATCTAGGCTACTACATGTCATTTTACGCAGCTTATTATATTCTGCAATGTACATAGCTCTTTGTTGAACCTTTTTTATAATATTTCTCATGTCCTGTAGCATGGCGAGAATAGCTGCTAAAGTTAAGAGTACCTTAACATTAGTTAGGCTTGAATATAGCCGAGGGAATCTGTCTCGCACAGAGTGGATTAGTCCAAGCAATGACGGGTATTCAGACATTACTCGATGTGCCGGTCCATCCAAAGAGATCCATCTGGTATCATTGTCTTTAAGAAGCTTCTTCCCATCAGTAAGTCCTTGAGAAAAGTGTTGAAATTCCCGGACTCGTTTTGGACTTCGACATAAGTATTGGTAAATCTCTTTGATTAGAGATTCCACTTTACTTACACAACCAAAATTGCTAACAATTCCAAAAGCTAGATTCATTCGATGGGCCATGCAATGAATGGGAATAGCGTAGGGTGCCAAATCATCCTTGATCTTTTTGCAAAGACCACCTTTATGACCTTGCATAACCAAAGCTCCATCTGCTCCAACACACACCAACTTTTTGGCAATCTCCATGCTATCCAAACCTCCAGATTCAATTAGAGTAGTCTTTAATAATTCATATAAATTTTCAGCTGTCGCACTACAATTCAATTTAGCAACAGATAGTATAAATGGTTGACGACAAAGATTGTTTACAGTATAAACATGCATGCACACCCAGGAAGTATTATCAATTGTTGTAACTTCATCTAGAGACAATGCAATGAAATTTGAGTCTTTTATTTTTTCCTTCATATCTTCTTTTTCAACCTGTGCAAGACATCTAGCCCATTCCCATCCGCTCTTTACTGACCAGTGACTGTTCGGATAGTTTTGAGTTTTCAAAAAGTGCAATAAGGCAGGAATTGAAGGGTAGTCTGTCATAGGACGTCCTCTACTCAATAAATAAAAGACCACACTTAATTGAACTACTTTTCCCATATTTTGCACTTCCGTTGCTTTCCCAACGAAATCTTCAATGGAACCTTTTACTGCAGAATGCTTATCCCGTAATTGCTGGTGTAACTCGTATATTTCGGCATTCCTGATATGCAGACAGTTGTCCTTTGTTTTCCAAGTTAGCACGGATTTTTCAACTCCATCTATAATTTCCTTCTTGTAAACTTTACCGACATGCTTTTCTATGGTATCAATTTTAAGCTGCAACCTCTTCTCCTTCTTTGTTATCTCTGTGCAAATGTTACATCTGCATTCAGTAGGAGGCGCACCATCAATTGGATTGGGCACTGGTTCAATGAACCAGTACTTTTCCACCCATTCTAACTGAAAACTCCTTTGGGACAGATCCCAGCGAGATCGATCTTTCGTCGATCCCAATTTTCTTTTCCCCTTTTGTGCATGAGCATGATTTATGGAATCAGTTTTGGTTTTCTCACCCGACTGGTCCAGGATTGACTCCAACTCTATAATCTCAGTTTGTGACTCCCTACTCAGGGGAAGTGCCTCCAAATCATGTTCAAGTTCGTCCTCGACTGAGATATCAGGTTCACCAACTTGAACTTCAATATGGTTTGAGGGTCCAACTTGTGATGAATCTCCTTTTTCAACTGGAGATCTAACTTGTGAATCTTGTAGCTTGCCAACATTTCCACCACCAAAATATGCTGCTATGGTTCTGCGTTTTGGTAATGGTGGCTTCTCTTGGCATTCAGGGATCCTATCGGAACCCCTGTTACCCCTCTTATTTGACATGGCAAACCGATAAAGGCTGCAAAAAATATATCAACTTAGTTGTTGAACAAAAGACTCAACTACTTAGACTACATATAATAACAATAATATGATTCATTCTCAAAAAATGGGTTCTACTGCTACGGTACTACAGTCTACGGTACTACCCAAGGGCCAATATAATTCGCAAACCTATAGGCTATCTTAGCATTACACTGGACAGTGTCACAGTAAAACTAAAAAAATAACCAGTACCACTGTACCAGTGGTCCAGAACCACTGTTGACATAAAAAATAAATTAAAAAGCACTTGCCTTTTAAAAAAACCAGGGTCCACGAGTCAATGGCTAATGCACTTAGCACTCTGAAAGTTCGGCAGCAATAAGAAATGCCAGTCTCCAGACTAGAAAAGAGCGAACTGTGTAGAATAATAATATTTTATAGTCCAATCTAGGTTGGCGAATTAGGCGGGATTAACAAGCGGGAATGTCAAATGCAGGCGAAATGCACCTTCCTATGCAAGCCCACAGTAGGAAATAGTTGGCTAAACGGGGCTGGTGGTCGACACACATCCGAAAAATGGTTGGCGACGCCCAACCCAAGGGAAAATTATTTGGTTGTAGTAATGGCGAAAGAACGTGGGCCAATAAGAAACAGCATGCAAAAGCTGGCGATATGTTTAAAATAAATGAATCCAAAACGTATATTGCATTGGCGATTGCACCGATAGTTTTGACCAATCATGTGATAACTAATGGGCGACTACCCCGGGCGTTGGACCCAAATCTAATAAATATCCAGCAATGCAGTTGACCTGCGTTGCGTGCTCTATTCGCCAAATGACGATTGACCCGTCAGACGGGATCGCCAAAAGGCGAAGATTCGCCACTAAAGTTATCTCTGGAGCTATTTCCTTTTTGAGGGAAAGCAAGTCATTTGCCAACCTCTACACTGTAGGGTCCATCCTTGTGATGGAACTAAATGAATCCGAAGAAAATGAACTTTTTCAAACCCACATGCTTTATTATTATCTATCCAACAAGAATGATATCATCCTCAATTTCAATTGCCAAAGTTTGTGCTGCCACAAGAGTAGCTGGGGCTGCTCTTTTTAACAGAAAGGTGACCTCAGGAATTTGAGAATTCACAAAGAAACACTTTAAATTTGCAATTGTAGGTTGAGAAACAACTAGAATTCTTTGTGTCAATTTGTTGAAATGAGCAACAAATTCATGCATAGGCACGTCAGATGCCTTCTACAATTGAGTGAGTTGAGCCAATAGGGTATGAGCATCTTCAGGAGGCTTGAACCTTTCTTCAAACTTGGCTATGAGAGTAGCCCAGTTTGTGATAGTCTATGTCGAGAGATGGTAAAATCAGTCAACAACGACTCCTTGGAGAGTTTCCACGAATAACCTCACAAACACGTCCTCATGTTCAATACCATGTACATCACATGTAATGTAAAAAGTAGCAATATCTTCATTAGGATGTTGTCCATCACCAAAGAACTTTGAAAAATTCTCTCGTGAGCCATCAAGAAGAACATGTAGAGCTAAAGCTAGTTTTAGTGGACCAAAAGCATTTTCCCAAGGACCTTGAACAACCATTTTATGTCCTTGGTGAAATATTTGAAAAACTATAGAAAATAAAAATACAATGGAATAATTACATGAATAGGACATGGGTATACTTCAAATGAAAGCATGAGGCTTTCGAATGCGGATCGTGTTCCCAGTACAATCGCAAAAAACTATTGGCTAAAACTGTAACTTTTGACAATGTGATCAAGTGCGATTAATCTCTCCTCTTAGCAATAGGGGAGGCTCCCTTCTTACCGTAGGTGGCTCCAACAAAGTCTTAACTAGAAATTACAAAATACACTGATTCTCTTAATATATTCCTCTTTTTTCAGGAATGATTTTACAAACAACTTATGGACAACACTAAAACTTAACAAAAAGTACTTGTTGCTTTGATAATATTGATGGCTTGTGAGTTGATGTAAGAACAACACATAAGACACCAATCTACTTTATATGGTTGGAATAGTTGCAGAAACCCAAAGTCTTATGCACTTATCCCGAATGATGATTTGATAGCTTGAATAAATGGTAAGGCACAAAGTCTCTTACCAAATACTTACTAAATTCTATGAAACTACTTAACGCCGAAGCACAAATTCTTCTAGCCTTAAGTATTTGAAGCCACTATCAACTATATCAATTTTCCCTTATGCAACACAAAGTCTCCAAAAACTCAAATTGAACTATAACTCTGAACACAATATGTAGCTCAAAGTCTATAAGATTGAATTCAAATCCCTCTTAAACAAAGCATAAAACTCACAATCAATATTCAGAAAATGTTTTCACATAACACCTTGAATCAACACAAAGTTTGAAAGCAAGTTGCCTCTTTAATTAAAAGCAATTTAATCTAAATCAAAGCACAAAGTGTTAGAGTGCATATACAAATTGGCAGAGTTTTCTTGCATTGCCCAAAAGATGATATTTAGAATGAATCCACTCATTTATATAGGTGAGGGGCTAAGAGAGAAAGGTGGGAGAAACCCAACAAACTTTGACTAACTCCCTATCTAACTTTGACTTATTCAAACAATAGGTCCTAACTAACTTGATCTGCAGTTGGATTATATGCAATCACTTTACAGGTGGAAATCCCCTTGTAATTACGACTTGTTCCCAATTACATGTAATTTATCAATAAGAAAATTAAAAAATGCATGATGAAAATAAACTGTCTGACAAGACATGACTCCTATTACATCATCCTTTGTTGGTCTTCATGCTGCTACAAGATGCTCTATGATTGATGTGCTCAGGTTTGGTGGAAGCATCTCAAACTGGAACATGAATCTGCATCCTTGATTGTTCTGCACCATAATAGCGGTTATTGGAAACACACATTTTTTTTCCATCTCTGTCTTGAAAGCATTTTACTCCCGCAATCATTCCATCACTCATCCCTTTCATTCTATGGATTTGACATATGATTGTTCTTGCCTCGTGTCACTCTTTAGTCGTGGAATCTATTTGCGAAATATGACCAATGCCATGATTTGTTGTAAGCCTTTCTTTCAAGCTAGAAATTTGAAAATCTAAAGCTATGCATGTTGGACAATGAAACCTTGAGGGAAAAAGGAAGGAATTAGCTTTTAAAATAGGGAAAATGATGAATTACGGGGTTTTTCTTGAGCACCGCATGTGAATGGAATGCAAGTACTTGGTATGAAAATGAGATGCAAGTGCGTATATATACAAGTGGAGGTACTTCTTACTCATAAGCGAGGTTTTTAAATCCAATTACAAGTCTTTTTGGAAAGGTTTTGTACTTGCAAACGGGTTTTTAAAGCCCACTTGGAGGTTGGAAAGATACCTCATTTTGTGCGTGGAAGACACTTGCAAGTGGGGTTTTAAAGTCCACTTGCAGGTCGGGGAGAAACTTATCTCTTTTGAGCAAAATAAACTTACAAACATGATCTTTAATTCTGCCTGCAAGTGAGGAAAATATACATTCTTGAAGTTCTTAATTTGGGGGAAAATCTTGCATTTGAACTTGCATCATTTTGGAGAAGAACATGTATTATTATGAAAACAATACATTCAAACTTTCGAAGCCAGAATCCTCTTTTGAATTAGCAACAATGTAGAAAAAATGCTCAAAAACGTGATAGCAAGGTAGTTGGAACAAAAACAACTTACAAAATCTTAGAAGGAAACCCCAATATCGCTGCTCCAAAACTTATTTAGGAAAAGATCTACAAATCATGGCTATATAGGCAACACAAATTTGACCAAATCCTCTAAAGAAAATCACTGCATTTTCAGTCCATGATAGCCTCTTGACAAATGGCCAAGTATGTGAGCTGAAATGCAAGAAAATAGAAACCTCTTTGGACTGGTTCAACTCCAAAACATGGTTTGAGCATGAGTTTACAGGTCGACTTGCAATAGAGGTTAAAAATGACACCTTTAGAGAGGTAACGCAGATTGCATCGATCACTACAAGCTCCAAAATGTCTTGAGTTGGTCCTAGAACATGATTTTCAAATGCTACAAGCATGTAATGATCTCTTCTTTTTCAAAGATACAATTAAACACCTTACAAGAGCTTTACAAATGATGTTTCAAGGGCTGAAGATTTCATTTTCTTTCAAAATCATTTCAAATGCCCTAGACGGGCTTTCAAAACCATGATACAAGCTGTGAAATGCTTAGTAACAACAGTGACAGGCTTTTGGATTGATGTCGCAAGTGCTGGAAACCACATTTCTTCTTGAAAATTACCTGCGTCTGCCTTAGATGGGTTTTTCCAATGATGTTGCAAGCTAAAAACACTACACCAAGTGTCGTTTTGTGAAATGAGAGAGGAGACGCATTTTATGCCATGAAAAGTTCAACTTTTGTGCCATTTTTTTACATTGTCAGCAATTCTTTAGAACATGTGCCTAGACCGTGCTTGTTGATTTCTACATGTCTACCTGGGTAACTGCAATGATAGCGTAAACTCCCATTTTTAGCGTAGGCATAAATGAATGAATGAATGATTTTAATGACGTCAACTAACTCCAGATAGGATTTGACAACACTACCTTGGTTGATTTCTGCAACATACTGAGCTGTGCAGGGATTTCTCCTGTGAACTGGTTTTGATTTAAAATCATCTTATCCAAAGATTCAAGATTGTTGATTCTGTATGCATAAAAGTTGCAAAAAAAAATCATTGATACAAACATTAAGGAACACAAGATGATTTTTGGGATAAATTGTAGCTTATTTTTCACCATCTCAAATGCAACAATAATGAGGTTCTTCAATATTTATTGAGAAAACTCTATTAAGTTCATTCTTATTGACATGAGAATATGAGGTAAAAGGTGAATTATAAATTACATAGGAATATAAATAGCCTAGAGAGCAATGCTGCTAACCAAAGTAAGCATATATATGTTTGAATATTAATATTTGTTGTCCCATTAGATAGAATTGAACAATTAATTTCTAAGCAAACAACACATGAGATCACAACAATATTTGTATCTAAGAAAAAACCTAATGCTCAAATATATGACTCATTTTTGGTTTATGATAATTAATACTTTTTTGGTGTTAATTAATATCTCTTGTATTTGAATAAATTCTTGCTTTAAATTTAAATGGCTGGACTTTGTATGCTTGTCTTTTTCGATTAATCCACCACAGTGTTGAAACAAACTGATAGTTTCCCACTAATCATGCCAAATTCAATTGCTAAACACATTTAAGAAAACCCAAAACTATCGGCTCATCGTTGCATATAAAAAAATATGCAACTGCTAGTAAAATAATTATTTGCCCTTTAAAATGCATGGTCAAGCTTTTGCTTTGACATTGCAAGTCAATTTGGAGTTTTAATCATGAAGACGGGCTTTTGGACTTATGATACAAGTAGTAAAGGTTTTATTTTAAATACATAAAATATAATCAAGCTTTGAAAGCCCATCCACATGTTATAAAATTTAAAACCAATTCTTCTCTATGCAAAACAATGAGCATGACGAGCTTTTGGAATGACAATACAAGCATTTTAATCATACACACACCTTCGATGTCTATTATAAACTCCATCCTAGGAAAAAATCACACTTTGTAAATACTTTTACAAGCATTTGTTATGAAGGAAAATATGTAAACGGGCTTTAAAAGCCCGTTAACATGCTTACATTTACATTAAAATAAACAATTTCCCTTAAAAAACAACATTGTAAATGCAAGGGTGGACTTTTGATTTCCCATTACAAGCGAATGATACCCAAGATAATATGCAATAACCCAAGCAAATCCCATATTTCATGACTTAAGAGGCCTTGGTGGACTTTGATTCCACATCACAGGCTTTTAAACAAAGAACAAGGACATGTAGTTGGGCTTTAAAACCCCACTAGTAGGTACCTTCATTCTTTATTATTCCTTAGAATATAGCTTTGAATTAGGCCTACAATAGCTTTAAACGAGCAAAACTCATAAAGCAATAGACCTAGGGCGAAAAAACAAAACAAACAATCAAGAAAAATCAATCAAGGACTTGAAGGGTACCAAAAATTGAATACCTACAATCAAGAAAGAAAAACTTGTCTTTGCGAAAAGACAAAAAAAGCTTGAAGAAAACCTTCAAAAATGACATTCGTAGGACATAAGACTTAGAAGAATTCAAGGGATAATTGATTGTCTTCGTAAAAAATCATTTGGAACACCCGACTTAGAGAATTTCAACTACAAATTCATAAATCGCATAGGGTTGTCCAATTTTGTGAATATAAAATTGAGGATAACAGTATTTTCTGATTTTTTATTACAAATATTGGGTGTTATATAAGTTTTGAGAAAATACAGATGATTTGTTTTGAAATAGGGTATAGAAGAAATCTTTCAATTTATGAATGAAAAGGTCATATATATTGTGCATTATCCAAATATAATATTAGGATGGAAGATATTAGTTTCAGTGTGTTTTGAAATTTATGTAATTGGATTCTCTTGGGAACAGTTTTAGGATCTATATTGAAAAAAAAACATTTCAATTTAGGGATGATTCAGGTAAATTTATTATGTGAAAATTTGATTGAAGTAAATTTACAAAGTTTAAGAGGAGTTGTATAGTGATTTTATTGACTTGTTCAATTGGACTTAAATTCAAATTATTTTTTCCTACTTTTAAGACTCCACATTTTATATTCAGAATTGATACCTCTTAGGATTCTTTACTTGAATTTTTCAAAATATAGGTATGCTAATTATTAATTAATAAGTAAAAATATTTTTTATATAATAAATATATATTTTTAGTAACAATGCATTTATAAATATTAATGATATTAAAGTAAGAGTTAAAACTTTAGCATTAGCATTTTCAATATAGTTTAGTTTTATTTTAATATTTTATTTCAAGTAGGTTTAACTTTCTATTGCTTTTTATTTTTCAAAATTGAGTTCATGTTTCAAATATTGAGTGTTAGATCCTCAAAACTATATGCAACGTTTCACTAGGTACCTATTATTTTAGTTTAAAGTCAAAATCTATAAATTGGTAACAAAACATCAAACTACTGATCTCATCTAATCCTAACACTAAATACATATCCTAACACTTTTGGCAGGAACTCGACTCATCTTGTCTCTTGTTTAAAGAAAGCAATCATAAAATATTTTAATTTCCTAAAAATTAATATCTAATAAAAGATTGTTTACCTTCCACATTCCATTCACACGATTGATGATCAACACCGAATCACCATAAACTCTCATAACTACCACTTCTTTTAAGACTGATATTTTGGATCTTTGAAAGAGTTGAAATCTATTGGCATTTTCAAGATTCTTCTCCATACTATTACGATGCTTATTGGATATTTTCCTTCATCTTCAAAAATGACTTTGCCAAAGATAGCTTATGGTAAAAACCACTTCACTAACTAATTTGTATATCTTGACCCTTTTCTTATGCAACTTGATGATGAGTGCCCCTAATTGCTCAATTGTCTCCCTGTTGAATAAATCAACCCAATATTTTGTTAATGCTATAAGGCACTGAGAGGGGGGGGGGATGAAACAGTGCAACCACATATCTATATGAACTTTTACTTAACTTGTAGATTATCCAACATGTAAAAGTAAATATCACATACAAACATAACACATAAAATGATGTAGGGGCATCCTTGGTTCCTGAAGATTCTGGCAGTCTCGGTAATTGTCTGGTGGAGTTTGGTTACTTGGCTGGTGATCTTGGTAGAAGACTGGAGTTTCTCAGTGTTTGGTGATAGTTCTCGGTAGGAGTCTGTTCAGCTTCACTGATGAAGATTGGTGGTCGTGGTAGTAGATCTCGGTCGGAAGTACCGATGGAGCTCAGTGGATGGTGGTCACTCAATGACTCGGTGTTTTTGGTGCTCGGTGCTTGGTTACTGGCTGGGTCTCGGTGTTTATTACTGGCGCTCAATATTCTTGCTGACCGAATTGTTTGTTTGGATGAATCGGCTTGGCCGACTGGCACATTTAATTTGGGTCATGCTCCTCGAGTTATGGATTGATCATTGGATGTGTGGGGACCTAGATTTGGCATGTTGCATTCTCCTATGTGAATTTGGATGTCGACATAGAGAATTAATTATTGGAAGGCTATGTCAGAGCCGACTGCTATTGCTTTTAATTTGTCTATCTTTGGAAGCCGACTGGGTTTTGGGATTTATTTGTTTATAAAGCCGACTTATGGTTGTGTAGTATTCAAGGAGGGCACTAGTAGAATTGGCACTTGTTTTTGATGAAAAAATTGTTGAATTTTCTACCAAGATTGGTCGAATGATCTAGAAATGGTCTTGTCGCTATTTTTCTAGTCAAAATTTTGACACATCGTTGTTAAGGTAGAATGTTCTATGCCAATCTTGGTCGAAATTGACATTTGCAATTGGCAAGTTTATTCATCGAGCTTGTGACCAATGTTGGTCGAAATGTTTGGCCCGTCCGACCAGGATGCCAAACCCATGATGCTAAATTTTGACACAAAATGGTTGATATGTAGACCAGTTTTGGTGAGGGTTTCGACCAAAGTTAGTAGAAAAAATGACTAATATGGAATGTTAAAAAAAAAACACCTGAAGATAAATACCCAGAGTAATCACCAACGACATCCTGGTCGGTGATTAGTCTAGATATTTATCTTCCGATGTTACTTTGCATTAATATATGGCTATGTATTTTGTTATGTTACTTTACTATTATCATAATGGTTTATTATTGTAAGAATTTGCCTGAGGCAAAGAATAGATGCCAAGATCTAAAAGCTCAAGAGATAGCACAAACAAGAGAGACAAGACAATATGATCAAATGAAGAATTCAATAATGATAAAATGATAATGGATAATTCCATTACATACAATGTAGGAATGCCTCAATATATAGGCAATGCATGATAACTAGAAGTTATGCAAGTGATAAGCTATCAACTAGACATGGTGGGATCACATGTCCACCAAAGGTGGATCATCCTCCATGGAAAGTATGAGAAACATGTGCAACAATGAGAGGATGATAATGTGATAAGAGCACTAAAGGTGGATCTCACACACAAAGAGGTATGTGATGACAAATATCACACCTAAAGTGGAGATTCTCCTAACCATGTGCTAAAAAGAAATGCAAACTCCTAGGTGT
Organism: Chamaecyparis obtusa; assembly: GCA_027943335.1. Taxonomy (NCBI): domain Eukaryota; kingdom Viridiplantae; phylum Streptophyta; class Pinopsida; order Cupressales; family Cupressaceae; genus Chamaecyparis; species Chamaecyparis obtusa. The sequence continues at coordinate 782,890 of BSBK01000118.1, read as the reverse complement.
CTCAAGGACAACTTATATGAAAATGCATTATCCTAAGTAAACTTAAGTAAAGTGTAATTAGTAAATATTTAATTACACCAACAATTATGAACTTATTTGATGCTGGTTACTAGTTGTTAAATGAGGCAACTGCAAACATTTTAATAGATTTTTATAATTAAATTATGAAATTTGCATATACTAGTGATCTTCGTATTCAAAAAAACATTACATGATTTATTATTGTAAGCCCCCTCTGACTTACACATCTAGAAAATGAAACTACAACCTATTGGGATTGAGACAAACCTTATAAAACAACAGCAACTAAGAAGGATTGCTTGCCAACAGCTATTGAATACAAGGTCCTCCAACCATTGCCATCATGATAACATTCAACCTACACTCACAAAAACTAAAAGCTAAATCACAAATCTCATAGTTTTTTTCCCTCAGCTTCTTAAGGAATGGATAATTCTCAAGTTGCTCCTTATTAGTACCAGTAATGTAGTAAATATCTTTCTGGTCCTTCTTCATTTTTTATATGTATTGGTCGAGCGATGTAAGTTTATAGCCAGATTTTGTGCTATTAAAACAGATAGAGAATACCAGTATAAATGGGTAGCATGAAAATTTTAATGATTAGAAATAAAGAGCAACACCTTAGTAAGGTAATCATCCACAATCAAGAAAACAAATCATATGCTTTCAAAATGGGTAGTAGCAGTCACCTTTCAAATCTCAGAAGCTTTGCAAGCCTGTTTCTATTTGATGCATCCTCGATTATACCTAGCTTGATAGATTTTCCAAACTCATTCTAGAATTTGGTGTACTTGCCCTTTTTCTCCGAATCTATTTATGAGTCAACATCTGCATTAAATATATCCTTTAGTACATTAGCATTCAATAATTTCCTAGACAGAGCAGTTCAATGCCTACAATAAGTGTATTTCCACCTATTGTCCAAGCCTATATAAATGTGAAATTGTGAATAACTGAATATGTCTTTACCTAATTTCAAATGATGTGTCTATCTATCCATATGCTTGCAGTTTTGACCAAATTGTTGCTATTACTAAGGGAAACTGTCATCTGAAGTTGACAATCTAATAGTAATACTACAAATCATTTTGTCCAAGTATGAGTGCTAACATTATTAAAAAAAAATAAATCAGGATTGTTAAATGATTTAGAATTCAAAACATTATGGCTTAAAATCCTTCTGATGTCTTATCCATGCTCTTCGAGTCTATTGTTAAAAACCCTTTTATTATCATCCTAGCAGATACATTCACAATATTCTGAAAATAGACTAACCAAACTTTAAAGTTGCAATTCACAAACCTTTGAAAGTGAATGGTAGAAGTTGGAATATTCTTCATCAGTGACCTCCTTCAGATTCTGAAGGCAGACTGCCTTGACATCATTTAGAAGCTCCCACTCATATGTCATTTCCTTAACAGTTTTAGCCTTCAGCTCTAGATGTAAGTGGTACAAGAAATAAAGAAGGATAAGAATAATATAAAAATTCCCTATTTTCCACACCATCTGATGCTCAACAAACTAACTAAAAAAGAACTGTAAATGATTTGTAGACATGTCTTTCCCGTATATGTAATTGCTATAATAATGTTTGAATACGTAGTATATAACTCTTATTGATATGTTGATGTGGAGTTTGTTTCTCAATGTAATGATATATATATCTCTATATGAGTAGGTATTGATCTCGTAATTGCTTATTAGATTTTATCTTATGAAATGATGATGAGTTTTCCAATGGATTTAATATTTCTGAGTATCTCGTGATTCCTAAGAATGTGCTAGTGCAGGCTGGTATTGTCTTTGTAACTATGGATATGAATCTTCAACAAAAACTAAAAAGACTTTAAATTAAAGTAGTAATTGATCCTCTAATTGACAACGCAATCTCCTTTTGTACAATGAAATCACTGACTATGTGAGAGCTCCTGATGTAGTTGCTAACTATATCTATGTAACTAATGTTTAGTCATCCCAATGGCTACTTGATTGTACCAAATTAAACATTCCTGTATGGAGTTATTGCTCTATAATGTCAAGTGTTTATTCATAGCCTTCTAGCGCTAACTGTAACATGCTTTGTAGCTAACGATTATGCGTTCATTTTATAATATAAGATGGAAGTGTTGTTCGATTAAACAACTCAACTCCATGCGCTGGAAAAATGATCTTCTTTTGTCATTTGATGATTGAGGGCAATGATTTCAAAAGTATATGGATTGTTTTTTTTTCCAGGTGCCCCTTAACTGAGTGATTACAAATGTCATTATATCTTATGGGCATATTGGAAGTCACATGGGGAAAGACACATCTGTAGATCATTTTCTATTTTGGGATTGATGAAGCATCAAACTTGGAGCTCGGTCAGGATCCACTGCTGTGTGATCTACAAAACATTATCACTCTAGATCTTGATTCATCCCTGAGGGCCATAATAGGATAGATTTAGATGTTTGACAACACTGGTAGTGGGGAATGGGATGTTGGCTAATGCGCGTGCTTGTTGCAGAGATTTCTCACATGATACTTTTGACAGTCTTCGTCACATGGCCCTTGTTGGACACCCAGTCCTTTGTAATAGTCAGTCAGGTACGAAGAGTTATCTTTTTGCAAAGAGACACCATCAGTGAGCGAGATTTTGTCTATAAATGGCCTCCATGGAACTCATTTTCATCTCGGAGTTGATGGTGAATCATTTGGGCATTAGCTGTCACTGTGTTAAAGTGGAGGTGCTAATGGAATCGCCGGAGGAATAGATTCAAAGGATTTTCAGCCGGGCCAACGAGAAGGAACAAATGACTATGGTGATGATCTAGGGAGTAGAATATTGGGAGAGAGAACATGTTCATGATGGGAGTTTGATTGCAGATCTCTTCCAACCCATCATTTAGGTCCTCGACCACTTGCTACCCGCAGTTGGCATGGTGCGCAAGATGGTGGCAGATGACTTGTATTCAGAGGTGGTCGTTGCGATGGAAAAAAATGAAATGAAGCTATCAGACATTTGTTTGCTGGGTCACTTCCCTCTTGAGGTAGAAGGTAAGAAAAAATAGATGAAGAAGGCTTGGGCAACCTTCAAGACAAGCATCGTAAAGGAGTACGATTTGGCCAAATTTGAGGCTTTTATTCAAGAAAATGGGAACCTCTTTCCAAAGGAAGGAGGATCTAGGCTGATGTCAATTGGCAATTGGATCATGTATTTGTATCACTGATCCTTTCCGGTTGCTCAAATATAGAGTTGCATATCCATCTCCCTTTGTAATTTCATTTTTTTGCAATATAATGGGTACTGCCCCCTAGGTAGAGCTTGCTTAAAGCATTGTTTGTACACTCGTTTCAATTTCTTCTTTTAATTTTGCAACCTTTGATTTACTGCTTTGTTTCTTAGGAAAAGGTTTAGAATAATTATATGAGGAGTTTTTTTGGGATAAAGATAGAGTTTGGGAATAATTAAAATCTAAATCCTGGTATCCATTACCCTCAATATCATGTTGATCAACATCTTGAATAAGCTTAGATTTTACATTATTACATTGCGATGTGGGTATTTCTTGAGCATTGTATATTAATACATCCTTTTAACATTATATTGATAGCCATTTGACTTGTAAATATTCTTTGATCCCTATTTTTCTAATATAACTTGGGAAATGAAATTGTGGACCTTTGCGCAGAACAAGTGAGGAAACTAGAAGATAATTCTACATGTTTACAAGGGTTATTGGTTTTCAATGTTGTCAGTGGGGGAACAAGATCTAGGTTGAGTTCATTTCTTCTTGGATGGATTTTTGTTGAATATGGAAAAAATAAAATCTTGCATTTATCATTTATCCATCCCAAAGATAAAATATGACCAATGCTAGAGAAGTAATTAATTTGGGTATCTTTTAAGCACCTTGTAAGAATTAATAATACTTAGTTTGATACATAAATAAATGGATAATGTCTCATTTAATTAGTTTACTCTTGTCCAAATTTATAATGGAAGACCTCTTGGTGTTATTTCCTTGATATTTTCGTGAGGATTCTCTCAAGAAAAAAAAAACAATGCAAGAATAGAAAGTATTTACCTGAATACCAACACCAATGACAATTCCCATGAGGAAGTTAGGCACAACACTAGCTATGGCCATCATAAGACTTTCCACCACTATAACACTTGCATATAGGAACAACACCAAAAAAGCATAATGACTCAAACCAGGATGTAGCCTAACCATGTAATACCAAACTATCCCTAATATTATTGAGATCATAAGCAAATAGGGCGTCCCTGATAGAATATTTCCCACCACAAAAGCCACAACCCCATAATGCCCATTCATCCTTTCTCGCTAAAATACCTACATTACACAATACAAATAATAATTTCATTTAGAATCATGAAATTTCAGAGTCCATAATGATCTAGATGAAATACCTACATCACACAATAAAAATAATAATTCATTAGAATCATGAAATTTTATCAGATAAATGAAGTTACCTTCATATCTTCAACAAAAGATGGGAAGCCTCCAATAGACATGAAAGTAACAAAGCCAAAAATGAAGGAAGCACAAGATCCTCTCGCCTGAACATATATTGTACAACATGTTTAAGTCAAAAATTTGAGTAGCACAAAACTTATGTCAATGAAAATTTTAGGGGTGACATGAAAATGTAGTCTTGCTAGTATGGAATTATAGGATGTACCAACATTCAAGTAGATGGTTCCTATACAAATTGTGAGAAAAATGTAGATGACAATCCTGAGCCAATAATACCTAGCGTCTCTGCTCATATTGACAAATGACCTACACCTTAAAACATAACACTGCATCAAGAAACTAGCTTGGTTGCTCCCTGAATCCAACACTATTCCTCTCTGCAAATCAAAACCTCAAATCAAAAAAATGCTTCTAGAAATTCATTGCCTTTAATATATCAACATACAAACATTATATCCCATGATATTTCATGTTTCATTTTAGGCATTATATCAAACAACTCACTGCCATGTCCATAATTTGACCATTCTGTACATATTGCAATCACCTTCTCAATCTTGAAGACTGGAAGGTGAAGCCCACCAGTTGTAAGACCTTATAATTGCACTTAACCTAAGAAAGATGGATACAAGTAATCACAACTGGGAAGCTTTCTTCTTTAATTGCAACAATTCCTCTAAATGAGATGGAGGAAGAAGGGGTGACATCGTTGAAATAAATAGGAAGAGATGAGTGAGTTTTTGTACAATGCGGATGAATATTGCTTGCAATAGATTTAATGTGAGAATGACAAGAGACATTCTCTTTTGTTGGGCTAAAATGCTATAGCAAAGTTAACACCATGCAAAGCCATCATCTGCCACATGTCCCATGTACATGTCATGTGGAAGTATTGACAAGCTAGGTGGATTGTTTATGAATGATAAGTGCAAATGACATATTGTTAACATATATTACTACTTTGTGTGAGGAAATGAGAGTCCAAAGGAACTGATTTAACACTTCACCTACTAAAAAACACAAACCAATGAAATAATCCAGATTAGGCCAAGAGAGGTTGACACATTCAAGAAGAGAATACTTACACAAAATGAAGCCGAATCATGATAGACAAGTTGACTATTGGCCCTTTTAGTTTGTTATTTGATAGTTACTTGACAATGACATATTCAAAATGCACTTATGAGAAAAGACCTATAACAAATGAAATTGATTAAATAATGAAGGTATGTTAATTTGAGATTCACTTGGTTTCGAGAATACTTTAATATTCTCTACTTAACAAGGCCAACCACGTGAAGGTGGAAGCTCATTTGGCCTCACCCCCCTCCCCCTAACATCAATCTAAATTCCCCATTAACATCTAATTACACACTTCATTCATCCATTTATGAACTATAACATTCAATCAATACAATCACATAACATTCATTAATATGATATAACATTTATTAATACGCAACACTAATCAATAATTCATTAACACATAATAATATTCATTAACATGGCATAAAATTCAATATTAATATGCAACATACATAGATAATTACTTAAAACAATGTTCTTTCATTATCCAACAAAGTTAATCAAATAAGTTTTATCAAAGAGCATTTTTAAGAAATCATTTCTTTTTTGGGTTTTTCTTAGATTTCTTAAGGTAAAGGCTGAGAGGAGCATCAATATATTCCTCCTCCTCTTGTGGTTGTGATCTCAAATTATGATGCTTCCTCATGTCTTGAGGAGCATGAGGCTTCTGCACTAAAGGGGGTCTACTGCAATAACAAGTAAATAGGTTAAATTCGCATACTTTTTTTTATTGTTACATGTATTTCATTAACCAGTAGAACATAACTGTTGGACTACAAATGATTTGGAATATGATTGAAGAATCTATGATTGCAAGATCACTAAGGAGTTGCTGATTAGATATGTAATATGATTAAATCAGTATTATGTTGTCATTGATGTCAACCAGTTTGACAACACTTATCTTGTAAGTTACTATACCGAGACATTTGAAGAAAGGTGAAAGAGATGAAGAACAGAGAAATCTACATGAGGAAAGATGTACATGATAGATGAGGATAAGGAACACATTGAGTAACTTGTTGATGAGTCTATGACTTGATGATATTGACTTTATTATGTTGCATTCATCTATGATGAAGTATAGAGCTGAAAGATACAAAGCAGTGTTGTCGGTAAATGAAGCATTTCTAGTATACACTGACGGAGTGTAGTGTATACCGATCGCAGTATTAACCGAGCAGTGTTCACCGACGCATTTCTTTGTTAACCGAGTAGAACAGAATGTATTAAATGATTAGTTTAGCTGATAAGATTGATGAGCTGGCAAGAGTATAACATCGAGGTAACAGATAATGTTTGTTACACAGATTGACGACTGACAAAATTTAGGGAAGATCTAATAGAAAATATTGAAACATGTTATTAACAAAAGTACGGAGAGAGTTTGAAGCAGCAAAATCTATGAATGAGATTAAGCGGCAAAATCTGATGGTGGAGAAGAAAATGATTTACTCATCTATATAAGAGAACGGTTTTTCTTTATGAAAATGCTAGAAGAAGAAGCTACAGGAATATCACATGAACAAGGATTTCATGTATTTTGATCATACTGGTTAGTGAGAACTGAGCTGCAGAACCATTACCGAGCTACAAAGAGCAATTACCGACGGACAATAAGTTGATACAATATTGAATCTGAAGTGAATTATTGATCATAAGGATTTGTATGGACTAAATATTGATTTGTAATCTGTAATTGAAGTTGTATTAGGGCAGGTCATTTACTATTACATATTTAACCATTGTATACAGTCAAATCTCTTAACCGAGTGGACTCTGAAAGTCTTATGATGTATCATTCATAGAATGAACATTGTTATCCTGTCAACCCCATAGTGAATGCTAGTTGGATGATAACTTCTAGTCTAAAATCCTCTAACCAGGTCACACCTTACAGTGTGTTTGTAACCTTTAACAGGGTTGGGTCTTAACCGACCTCACTTCAGAAGAGTGAACAATTTTGGGTTGCCGGTCCTAGGTGGTTTTTCCCTTTACAGGGTTTCCACGTTAAATCTCTTGTGTTATGTCTTGATTGTGATATTTGTTTGTTATCATTCTTTACATGTTACATGTTAGATTTGATCGACAAACTATTTTAGCATTAGATTGGTAATCGGTAAAGCACAGACAGTAAGAGTTATTATTGTTTACCGACGAGCAAAAATTGAAGAAATTGTTTTGAATTATACATTTTGATTTGGGACGTTGGATAAATGATTCACCCCCCCCCCCTCTTAGTTATTCTAACAATAACATGCATTTTTCTTTACCTAACAATGCAACATCATATATAATAACATTTTGATCTGCCGCCACCTCAACATGCTCAACATGCTCTAAAATATTCAAAAAAAGGTTACACGGCTAATTGCAATTAAAGATGTTAAATCTATTAATAATTATGTAATTTATTTCCAATAGAAAATTAATACCTCCACCACTGTGATGCACATCATGGCCTTTGTCACGCCTAGGTTCTGTGATAGGCTTTGAAGGCTGCAGTGAAATATCATGCACATTGTTATCATGAAATAGTCAATTTATGTCCGAAATTAACTAATTCAATTTGGTTTACTTTTCATTTGACCAATTTACCTATGTCTCATTTGGTGTAGTAGATTCTTCATTATGGCTTTCGGATTCTTGGTGTAGGCATGCAACCATGACTATATAGCCTTCCTTCAAGGCTATTCTTTTGTCTTCATCCATGGGCTCTACATTGAATTTTGTGCCCTGTATTTTTTGTTTAATATCATCAATTTTACATGTATAATTTGATTAAACAAAATTGTTTGCAACCTTATATATAAAAATTTGATATGAAATTCCAATGCTGCTACTTACAAGTCGAGAGTGAAGTTTCATATAGCCACCAGAGCCAAGTTTGTGTTGGCCAACCTTATTCAATCTCGCTTTTGTAGCTTTTGATGTGTCTTGCAGTCTATGAAAAGTTTGAAATGTGTTAGATTATATATTTACAAAGATCACTAATTAGTGCATGATTACATTCTACTTAATATTATCACGACATACCTTCTTTTCCTGTCTTCTGGTTGAATTCCTCTACCCTTTAGCCTTTTCTCTTTTTCATCTTCCATTATTTCATTCCACTCCATCGGTGGAATCATAGGAGGACACTCGTACTTTGGGTTATCCTTTAGAGCCCTTCTATATTGGTCCCTCATAGTATTTATATGTTTGGATGCTATTTTAAGAATCATGGCACTGTCAAAAGTTTTATTTCCAAAGAGGTCCTCTAAAGATTTAATGAGCTGATTTAAGTCAACATCCTATTCATTCCACCTTTTTTAAAAAACAAAATTGTTAGATATCATAAATTTAATATAGTACAACAAATGGAAGATAAGAAAAATATTGTACCAATATTATGAAGCTACGTACCTTTTACGTATGGTGTGCCCAAATAGCTTCAATGTCATTTCAAAAAGAGTATCATAAAAAACATCATTTCCTACAAAAACAACATGGGATTATTAGTCCAAAATGAGTTATGTATAAGTAAATTAAAATTACACTATAAATAATAACAATTTTAAAGCACCTGGAAGCTTTGGTACTTTTAATGGAAACATATTTTTCTTGTTCAACAACAATGACCCCACAAATGAACCAGTACTAGTAACACGAGATGATCCAGGAAATGGTTGAGCTTCACTAGTACTGGTCTCTGTTCTTGTACTGGGTGTAGGTGTATCTATTAGTGCACAAAATAGGTCCATGCATATAAAATTCACACAAGAAAAAAATCAATGCATGATTAGCACATAACAAAATATATAAAAACAAGGTTTTACCAGTTGCAGCTAGTACAAAGGAAGATGTCTGCAAGCTCCTTATTGAGGACAATGCATCCAACAATATCATATTGTTGATCGAAGGAGGCATCTGCACTTCATCATGAGCTGAAGAATACATTGTTAGCAAAGAAATTTGCAATGGATAAAGATTAAATGGGGTACTAGAAGCATCCCAAATATAAGTTGAGTCAATAATGCATACAAAGGTTAAATGAATGGTTAAAGGTTTAAGAATTATTTACATGAAGGCTGTGTGCTACAACCCTCACCATATTGACCACGTTTCATAGGTGTCAAAAAATCTTGTAAGAAGAACACATCATATTTTAGATCATGATCCATAAGATAGTATAAAATATAAACATCTATTGAACTTTAATTATTGCTTAAGATTAATTACTTCTTACATTCATACAATTGACTCTATGTATCAATTCATCTTTGAGTGCCTCTGTCTCCTTAGTTTTGTTTGGTTCCATGAAAAGGTTAAGAATTTCTTTACTATATTTATTTAGAATCCGAGTAGCCATGAAAATAGGGTTAGTGCTAAATGTGATGTCATCTAAAAATGCCGCCTCTATTTCAGATCGCAATTGATCTGCTGTCATTTGTGCTTTTACCTATCAATAAGTATCAAGTTGTGACATCAATATCAATAAACTTCTATCAAAATAACTCCAAAGCCATAAAGGAAAGAACATAATAATATGACATTTGTTTCTATATAATTTTTAGAATTACACTAATTAAGGTTTACCTTTGATGAAGAAGGTGTGTGAGGAAAATCCCCGCTTGTGTCTTGTGGTTGATCCATGTCACCCTATGACAAAGATTAGTAATTCTTAGCAATCAACAGCGAAATGAAAGTGATAAACTTACCAAAAAATATTATTAATAAAATAATAAATTGTATATTGGAGTCAATATTAATTGGAGGCAATTGGTTTAAATGTTATACTTACCAGTCCCATGATAGGGAATTTTTTGTATCTACACGATTCAAAATGTAATTTATCAAAAACTCTTCCCCTGCACTTATTGATTTTATCGCACATACAAATACACGATTTCCCTCACATGCCTCGAATATACAATTTGATCGCTTATTAGTTGACACAGGTCAAGAACTATTTATAAAACCTACAATATTCCCTGTTGCTTTTGGCCTTCCATCAATATACAAAGTGAGCCTTTTAGTTTGATCATTTACTTTGCATTGTATATAATTTGTTGACAATGCATACTTACACATACTTTTTTTATATTGCACAATCCACATCCAATTATTGTAATTGTAACAAGGTCCTACATACTCCATCACTTCAAAAACTTGATTATAATTGACCTTTATGCCATCCATGGAAAATAAGCCCAAACCATGTAATGAAGATGGAGCTATGCGATATATCCTTTCGTTAATAGAAAAATCAGTGTTAACTGGAGGTAGTTCCTTGGGTACCCATTCTTTTTGAAGATGTGTGTACCTTAAGGGAACCTTCTTGTCACCTTTGGTCTCATTATTATAAGAACATGACCCCCCCTCAGAAAGGAAAAATTGCATTCATTTATTGAATTTTCTTCTAATCTTTTGACATTGATCTCCCTATTTTAGACCTACTAGATGTCTCACTTTTGTCTTCTATTTCCACATTTTCCTCACTTGAGGAAGACAAATCAAACAAATACCTATTTGGTGATACTTGCAATCCATCAAATGAGAGACATACTAGGAACTATATATTTTGCTGACTAAAGAGAAGGAAACCAAATAATAAATTATGCTCATCGATCCATGTCAAAGGCGTTAAATTTCTTGCATATGTAAATCATTTATCTTAAGTTAGCCAAAATTTACATGATATGTAAGCTACAAATTACATAGAGGACAAAATTTACATGATGCAAAATATACTCCATGACATTAGAGTTCAACACATAATAACTTAATTATAAAAACATACAAGTCAAACAAATTTCTATGAATAAATTAATACCTCATACGTGACATTGATCATACCTTGACATACATTTCATTGATCATGTTATTGATCATCCTCCTCATCCATGTCATCATCATGAATATCATCATCATCATCATCACCATCATCGTACCTGTCACCTTGATCATCATCATCATTGTCATCATCATCATGACCAACACCACCACCATCTTCATCACCATCACCATCATCTTCATCACCATTATCATGACCATCATCATCATCACCATCATCGCCTTGATCAACACCATCTTCATCACCATGATCATGATCGTAATCATCATCACCATCATCATCAACATCACCGGAATCATCATCATTTTCTTCTTCTTCTTCTTCTCAATAGTACATTTGAGACCTTTTTCCAATGGCCGACCGTCAAAATTCTGAGCATATACCATCGATTAAGTGACACCACCCTCTGTCATAGTTTTGCTGAAAAAAATGACGTCTTTGATTAGCGTCGTAATTACGATGACTATGGCTGTCGTAAAAAGGGGGTGCCAACATGGCGAACATACCATTAGGCCTATTTGTGGGTGTCACATTTGTGATGCCTATCGGTCGCTAAAAAATACAAATGACAAAGACCCGTCAGAATCTTTTGGTGGGTAGCCGTCATTTGTAGTTTGTTTGCTGACAAATTTTCTGTTTATGCAATGGATATCCATCAGAAGTTTACAATGGATATCCATCATTTGTAGTGTATTAATGACATCGATGTTGTACATGCGAAGGATACCCATTAGAAGTTTACAATAGATATCTGTCCTTTATAGTTTTTTACCGACAGTGATGCTGTACATGCGATGGCTGGATGTCGAATGTTTTTAAAAAATAGCCGTTGCTATTTTATGGCCATCATAGTTGCGATGAAAATCAGTTTAGAATATATATATATATATATATATATATATATATATATATATATATATATATATATATATATATATATATATATATATATATATATATATATATATATATATATATATATATATATATATATATATATATATATATATATATATATATATATATATATTTTGATTGAGTTGGTATCGATTCAGAACGGTGTTCTTGCAGATCTAGTTCAAGCTGGTTACATTACTTTCAGATCTCGATCGACTTGCAAGGTGGTTTGGTGAGTCAAGGTATTTTATTCCTACTTGTGATTTGGTTATGTCATTCAGAGATAACTTTGTAGTAGATTCGATAGCAGCTCGTGGATTATTGAGTCGAGTCTAGAGACTTGGATTTGGAATGGATCCTACCGAATCGAGATTTGTGACAGTGACTGCCAGCACAAGAAGCTAGTGCGACGATCAGAGATGCATTCTTCCTTATGTGTTCATGGGATATATGTGGACTTGATTGCATTCAAATCTGATTCGAGCGACTTCTTGACTTCTTTGGTCTGAATTGGATGTTCTTTGTTCCTATGGAGTGTAGCAGTGACTTGACTTGGAGTTTGAGTAGACCGTGCATTGATCGACTTGAAGATAGAATCGAGCTACTCTTAGCATTGTTGTTGAGATCAAGTTGTGATGGATCACTAGGATTGCCTACCATTTTTGCCATAATTTTGAATGAGTTAGATGTGATGTCAAGAGAGCGACTTGCAAAACTTGCACATTGGAGATTCGTAGATCACTATGGTGTCCATGATGACTTGGGAGAAGTCTTCTTCTTGGTGAACCAAGTTGAGAGACTTAGATTACAGAAAGTGGGTCATTTGATGTGAGTTATGAGACATTAGATGCCTCTTCATAGTGGGTTCGTGGTGTGGTCTATGGTGTTTCTTTGCGACTAGGTTCTTGGTAGAGATCTATTGATTTGATAGCCATTGAGATGGATCGATATGACTTGATCTTGGGTCAAGAATTCTTGAGGTGAGCTGAAGTGATCATTGCTCCTTGAAGTGATTGATGTTTCTGATAGATAGCCGTTGATTTTAGTTTTGTCATCGGTTATTCTATGGTTTTTGTTGTAATTGCGACGTCTCACACTATTTTTTTTAAAAAAATATATTTGTCATACGTGGATTGAGATCTTAAATTATTGAGCTTCTCTTTGTTTCGAGAATAGTTTAACATTCTCTACTTAACAAGGCCAACCACGTGAAGGTGGAAGCTCATCTGACCCCTCCTAGGAGCCTCTTATGACCCTCTATGACATTTTAAGACCTTTAAGATGTATTCTTATGGATTGTAAAGCGTCATAAGGGGTCTTGGGACACAAAAGCTAAGAAACATAAATGTAGGCATCATGATCACAATTTTTTGGAAACACAACATAATTGAGTGGTATACCCATATGATGCAACACAATCACTACTCCTCCAGTTCCAAGTCAACATTGCAGGAAACAAAACCCATATAGATAAAGAATAAATTTAGAGAGCAAAGGAGGAGGGCCATAACGACTGAAATAATATAGGGACCTTGTATTATTTTGGTCATTATGGCCCTCCTTCGCTCTTTAAATGTATTCCTTATCTATGGTTTTTGGATCCCACAGTGTCAACTTGGAATCAGAGGAGTGATATATAGTTGTGTTGCATCGTCTAGGTATACCATTCAATTATGTTGTCTCCAAAAAATTGTGACCATGATGCCTACATTTATGTTTCTTAGCTATTGTGATATCTACATTTATGTTTCTCAGCTGTCGTGTTTATGTGCATGTTCTTTATGTGTATCTACTAGAAATTATAATTTTTTTTTTAAGTATCTACAATAGCCCTTTGTTAACCACATTTACGCATATGGTCCCAACAAAGTAGTGCACAAACTACACAAAGAAGGCATCACAAAAATATAATTTTTGCTTTCCCCATTGAAGCAATCTTGGCGGCACTAGCTTCCTCTCGAGCCTTGCACAAGTTGCACTCATTTCCTACATCAGGTATAGATGTAGATGGGGTAGATGTAAATGTGGTCTCATCAACCCACCAAAAGTATTGACATCCACTATTTTCCTGCAATACCAAATGTACATCAGTTCTTCATAAAATGATTAGTTGTCACATTATTTTTAAACATAAAATATAATTACGTATCCAGACCTTTTTCCTATTTGGGCAAACCCAAAATTGATGCCCAGGATTACTTGTTGTGCATGACATCTTCAACATGCATGGGCGAATACCACATTGACACATAGGCACATTGATCGAAGTCATCAATGCTATTTTGACAAATATTGCATTATCACAAATATTGCATTGTCATTATTTTGTTCATTCATACTAATTATAATTACAATAAAAAGAAACATACTAATGTAGACTTGCACATTTTTTGGCTACGTTGAAGTCTTTGGTTTAAATCACTAGACACTCAAAACAAAATGACAGACCAAAGACAACCATGCAATAAAAATCAATTACTAAGCAATTCAAAATTAGCTCACTCCATTACAGGGAACAAAAGGAATCCCCTGTGATTTAACATCATTGATGTGCAAGGAAATAGAAAATTAGCAGAAGCAACTCTCATAAGATAGTATTTATATTAAATGCATTGATATAAAAAAATACCCCAAAAAATTATAAAGAAAGGTAATTTGCTTAATCACGTCACTAATTTGTGCATGTCTAAATATTGGTGTCTTTCAAGTGATTTGATTCTTGTCATGCCCACTACAAATGAGAATAGCCTTAACTAGTGAGGTTGTTTAAGTATATAGAGATTAAATACACTCTTTTAAAATGAAATTTCTCTTAACAAAAGATCAAATATATAAGTAGGACATATAAAACAAGGTGAATATGAGTAGTACATATAAAACAATTGTTAGAACATGCCAAATATTTGACATAATTGTACATTTCATTCATGTCATTGATATTCTTCTTCATCCATCTCATCATCAAGATCATCGTTGTTGACGACATCATCACCAACACTATCATCATCGTCATCACCATCAGCATCATCATCATTTTCATCATCATCATCATCAGCAGCAACATCATCATTGTCTTCTTCTTCATATTCTTCTTCGACTAGCTCTCGATCGTGATCATCATCTACATCATCTTCCACTTCTTCATCTTCCTTGGTATCTTCTTCCATCACATTATACTTTATCGACTTTCCTCTCAGATCATGTCTAACAACAAATGACCAACCCGGTTTATGTGGAACCTTTGAGTAAAATACCTGCTCACATTGGCTTGGAAGAACATAGGACTCTTCTCTAACTGGCTCAAACAACCTTGTATTAATCATTGGAAATCCATTGTTATGTTCAATAATAGTTCTATCAGGGTCATTTTTATTGAGTCGTAGTCTATATCATTTCACAACAAAGAGAACTAATTTGAAGGAATTAAAGTCATAGTAAAGTATATCAACCAAAATACCATAGTATTGATTTTGTAACTCTCGAGGATGTAAGTCATTTCAAGATGAAATATTAGTCACTTGGAACACTGCACTTATCCCAGAATCACAAGTTCTCTTCGTGTCATCCAACTTTTTGATGCAAAATTTATAACCATTGCATAACATAGCCTTGTGGTGTTTCACCTGTAATAATGTCAAACATGTATAAATTATTACATCACGAGTTGAAAAACATACGGTTGATTAATTATCAAATTTATAAGTACCTGGTGATCTCTTAAACCATATGCTAAATCTA
Organism: Chamaecyparis obtusa; assembly: GCA_027943335.1. Taxonomy (NCBI): domain Eukaryota; kingdom Viridiplantae; phylum Streptophyta; class Pinopsida; order Cupressales; family Cupressaceae; genus Chamaecyparis; species Chamaecyparis obtusa. The sequence goes on along the minus strand of BSBK01000118.1, from coordinate 766,822 downwards.
TTTCCTTTTGTGTAACATTGGGATCTCCATTACGATGAGCTTGTATAACCAATGAAGACACAGATTCCCATGTTAATATATGACCATCATGTTGACATCGTTCAATCCATATTGTCATCTAATCTTTGATTATTTGCAATAAAAAAATGTATTACATCCCACTCTTTAGCAGCTGTACAAAAGTAAATAGGTGACTTACAACAAATTTATTTTGAAGATTAAGAATTAATTAACTACAATAACATCTCATAATTTATTACCTTTCACTTTCCTAAATCTACTGTTTCCCACCAAGTACTCCCCTTCAAATTTTTTAATGGAGTCGAGATCCCAAATGCAATCTATATGGGTCTTTGCTACAAGATTAGGAAGATATTGAGTAACGTACACCATCATCTGGTATACCATATATCCCTCAACCATAGAACCATCGGGACGTGCTCTTTGTCGTACCAAACCCTTAAAAAATTTCAAGTGTCTCTCAACCATTCACATTGATCTAGCATGTACAAGTCCACACATTTCAATCTCCTCAACTTGGTGTATGAGGTAGTATTCTTATGCATTGAAAAATGTTGAAGATAAACACTTTTGCATTTCACACATTAGTCGATAAATTCTTTTCTTCCAATATTTTATATCTTCTTTATAGATTTCTTTAGATGAAAACCACCTACAAGGGATTCAAGACACATAAATATATAAATACAAGACCTTACAATATATTACTTGTTTGATATTATTGAACAAATATCACTGCTTACCTCATATATTTTCCAAGATCATATATCACTTGTTTGATATTATCGTCAAAGTTCTCTGGGAGAGATAGGGGTAGAAAATACTACAACAATTGTCAACTAATCATTTCATACAATGAAAATTGAATGCAGTTACACAAATATATTGTAAATACAAAAGACTATGAATTACCTTGATGAAGGTATGCCAATCATGCGTTTTCATCTCTGACCCAAAATCATTTTTATTTGATATGAGATTTCTTATATCCACAGCAAATCCTATAAAAAATTAAATTTTTCAAATGACTTCTTTTATGACATTACTTTGTTGCTTTGTTAATAACCAAGGAAGAGCACTTGCATTAATCCGGTCTCCATTGCTATTTGATTCAATGATATTTTTCATTACATGATTTGAATCATCAATGTCACTATAAATTTTGCCAAATTTTTCTTTGTCACGTCTTCCGTCCAATATTTTTCACAGTTCCTCTGTTACATTCTTTCTAATATGCATAGTATCAAACAAATGCATAATTTGTAGCTGCTCATAGTAGGGCAACCTACTGAATTCTGTAGGCTTACATTTTAGTCCTTTTGGAAGCTAGTCAGTGATGCCTTCACGATCTTCAAGATCATCAACTACATAAATAGCCAACAAAACATAATCAAAATATATAATTTTCAAACATCGACCATTAGGTGGAGTGATATTACCTCGAATTCTATTATATTACAACTTCCATAGGTGAGGTGTCATTCTTTGGGGCTTTGATGTAGTCTCTTCTTTCCCATTGAAAAGATGTCTTTCCGCACTTCAATACTTATGATTTCTGGGGAGAAACTACCTATACTCATCAAACACCTACTTTCTTAAATTTTTAGAATGACGAGATTTCATCTTTGGACCACACATTGGATATGAAAATTTTCTCTTTGTTTGAATACCTACAAGATAACGATACAATTGGATTAAATATGTATATTTTTAAAATTTGAATTATCACGTACAACTAGAATTATCCATTACATACCACATAAATGTGTCAACCCTAGAGCATCATGAATTGTCCACACAAGCATTACATAGAATTAAAATTGTCTTTGTCCAATTAGTCTAGAGATGTCATACATAGTGAAACCTTTCCATAACACCAACAGCTTGTCAATAAGAGGTGCAATATATAAATTCATATCTTTCACTTGGTACTTACTTAGTTGAATTAACAACAACATCAGATAATTATTGTGGTCATTTCACTCCAAGACTTATAATTGCATGTAGATAAATATAAAATAATAAGATACCCGAAACAATCATTGCCAACATAATGTACTCCCTCTTTATTGACATCCACGGAGGAAGGTTATTATTTATAATAAAAATAGGCCACACCGAGTAAACAGATCTCATCACTCCATGCGGATTGACACCATTTGCTGCTAGAGAAAGCTTAAGATTTTGAGATTTTTCTTTAAAGTGTGGCCACTTTTCCTCTATGTCCATAAATGATGAACCATCCACAGGCATTTGAATAATGTCATCTCGACTCCTGCGGCATGCATGGTAGTCCATAAATTGTGCCAAACTATTGCACCTGAATAATCATTTCCAACGTGGAATAATGGGGATGTAACGAAGAACTTTGTGAGGTACATTTTTTATCATTTGATCATCTCGATATCTGCTCGTATGAAATTCAAGTCATTCTATTACAATTTTGTGTTTTTTATAATAAATAATATGATCTTTGGGACAAGCATCTATTGTTTGATACTCCATTCCAATATGTTTCATAGTGGCACATAATTCTCGGTATGAGTGAGGGAGAACATTTGATGGTGGTAACAGAAAGTCACATATTAATCTACAACAAATAATATAAATCGTTACTATAAACAATCTTAATCGTACATGTTTCACCTTTTATAGACTACAATGACATATATGATAAACCTTAGCATACGTGACATTGCTATGTTGGATAAACCATTCATAACTTTCAAATTCACCAATAATAATACAATAGAGAGAAGATTAGATTGGGAGCCTTCGTAAAGGGCCATGTCCGCCTTCTCAAGTAGAGGTATATCATGGAAGTCGTCAATGTCATCCTCATCATAATCGTCATCATCAACAGCACCAACACCAGTACCAAATGTCTTAATGATCAATGCATTCATACCATCATCTTCAAATGTTTTTTCTGGCACATGATCGTCATCTTCCATGGGATCATGATCTTCAACTTCAATACTCACATCTCCATGTTCCTCTATATTCAAATTGGGGAGATCGACCTATATAAAAATGATGATAATCAAACCCCTCTTCAATGTGATATTCAAACCTCCTTCCATGGTTCATATGTATATTAATTGTGAAAATAATATAACAAACAATTTACCACTGGATGATAATCAAACCCCCCTTCAATGTGACCATTCTCCCTACAATGTCTCTTTGCTATTTTGATTTTGATTCTTCTTGTCTTTAAGCCATTACAAATCTTGCATGGACAATAACATTTATCATCACCTTCTCTTTGAAAGTTAGACAACAATCTAGTGATTGTCTCCCTATTTTGATCGAATTCCCTTGTATTATCTGACATGATCCTTAATGTGTATATCTACAAAATAAATTGGAGATGCCTCCTTTCATTAGCTTCATGTCACCTTCTCATAGCTTCTCATTTCCTATAGATTTCACCAAAGGCTTTGTAGGAAACCAAGTAAGGGGTATTCTTTAGTTCAAACACATTGAGCTGCTACAACTGAATTATAAATCATGAATTCACTACAAAATTAATTCACTATAAATCAAGGGGCATTATAAATCATGAATTCACTATAAAATTAATCTATTGCTCTAGATTTCATATGGACATTTTGTCAAATGGTTGGCATGTATGTTTATTCAAATGGAGTTATATCATTTGGAATGGATATATGATAGGTTGATATCGAATTCTATGTCCCTATTTGATCTAATAGCATCAATATAACAAACATAACATCGACCAATCAAATAGGGACATGAGGTGCTCAAACGATGAGCTCATAGAACAATATATTTAGTCTTAATAAAATCATATAAAATAACATATATTGTGTGAAGTGTTTGATCTCTCTTTATTTGTTTTGTTGTTGATATTCACTATGTGGTACTCCCCGTTTATGATCATTTCATGAGGAAACGTCTTAATGGCTTGCGGGCTACAAGCTAGGGCATTATGCATTACTTATGAGCTCACTGTTTGAGCACCGACTAATCAAATAGGGACATGAGGTGCTCAAATAGTGAGCTGATAAACAATGTGTGATAAGGTAGTTGTAGGTAGTTATCTCTTCTATAATGATGGAGGAGTGAAAGGTAATGATCAATGAGGTTGTTGCTATTAGATCATACATGAATACACTTCCTATTTTGAATTTGAGCTCGAACATCATGCAATGTTATTTCTGTCATTGCATGCTTGCTACTGTTGTGCACCATATATTTTTTTATACACTGTTTATTTCATTGAGACAATGAGCTTGACATTTGTAATGTATTTTCTATTATTGAATCAATGCTACCATGTTGTTGAGGCTGTAGATGCATTGAATCACCACTACCATTCTATTTTGATAGAAGCAATATAACAAACAGAGCACTATCCAATCAAATAGGGACATCAGTAAGACATTTAATACATTATTACTTCATCATGATGATAAAAATTTCATTGGCTCAAAGCACATAAAAATTTAAAACAGTAGGATATCTTAATCTTTATGAGCTCAAATTCAAAACAGTAAGTGTATTATTTTATTACTGATATCCCTATTTGATGTCCCTATTTTATTACTGATGTTCCTATTTGATCTAATAGCATCAATATAACAAATAGAGCACCGACCAATCAAATAGGCACATGAGGTGCTCAAACAGTGAGCTCATAAAACAATATATTTAGTCTTAATAAAATCTTATAAAACAACATATTGTGTGAAGTGTTTGATCTCTCTTTATTTGTTTTGTTGTTGATATTCACTATGTGGTACTCCCTGTTTATGATCATTTCATGAGGAAATGTCTTGATGGCTTATGAGCTGCAAACCAAGGCATCATGCATTATTTATGAGCTCATTGTTTGAGCACCAGCCAATCAAATAGGGACATGAGGTGCTCAAACAATGAGCTCATAAAAAATGCATGATAAGATAGTTGTAGGTAGTTATCTCTTCTATAATGATGGAGGAGTGAAAGATAATGATCAATGAGTTTGTTTCTATTAGATCATACATGAATACACTTACTGTTTTGAATTTGAGCTTGGGCATCATGCAATGTTATTTCTATCATTGCATGCTTGTTGTTGTTGTGCACCATATATTATTTTATACACTGTTTATTTTATTGAGACCGTGAGCTTTGCATTTGTAATGTATTTTCTATTATTGGATCAATGCTACCATGTTGTTGAGGCTATAGATACATTGAATCACCACAGTCATTCTATTTTGATAGCAACAATATAACAAATAGAGCACCGTCCAATCAAATAAGGACATCGGTAAGACATTTAATGCATTATTACTTCATCATGATGATAAAAATTTCATTGGCTCAAAGCACATAGAAATTCAAAATAGTAGGATATCTTATGTTTATGAACTCAAATTCAAAATAGTAAGTGTATTATTTTATTATTGATGTCCCTATTTTATGTCCCTATTTTATTACCGATGTCCCTATTTGATCTAATAGCATCAATATAACAAACAGAGCATCGACCAATCAAATAGGGACATGAGGTGCTCAAACCGTGAGCTCATAAAACAATATATTTAGTCTTAATAAAATATTATAAAGAAACATATATTGTGTGAAGTGTTTGATTTCTCTTTATTTGTTTTTTTGTTGATATTCACTATGTGGTACTACCCGTTTATGATCATTTCATGATCATGAGGAAAGGTCTTGATGACTTGCAGGCTACAAGCTAGGGCATCATGCATTATTTATGAGCTCACTATTTGAGCACTGACCTATCAAATAGGGACATGAGGTGCTCAAAAAGTGAGCTCATAAACAATGCATGATGCCCTAGTTGTAGGTAGTTATCTCTTCTATAATGATGGAGGAGTGAAATGTAATGATCAATGAGGTTGCTGCTATTAGATCATATATTAATACACTTACTATTTTAAATTTGAGCTCGGGCATCATGCAATATTATTGTTGTCATTGCATGCTTGCTGCTGTTGTGCACCATATATTATTTTATACACTATTTATTTCATTGAGATTGTGAGCTTGACATTTGTAATGTATTTTCTGTTATTGGATCAATGCTACCATGTTGTTGAGGCTCTAGATGCATTGAATCACCACTGCCATTCTATTTTGATAGCAACAATATAACAAATAGAGCACCAACTAATCAAATAGGGACATCTGTAAGACATTTAATGCATTATTACTTCATCATGATGATAAAAAATTCATTGGCTCAAAGCACATAGAATGTGGGTAGATGCATTGAATCACCACTTCCATTGTATTTTGATGAAGAGGAACTATGTTATAACATTTCAAGGCATGAAATTTTATAACTGTACATATATTTTATGAGTATAACTGTACAACAAAAGAGCACCCACATGCCTTGGTTTTTATTAGTCTATGAAAGGTTTTGGTTTTTCTTTCCCAATTGAGATGTCATCCTAAGATTCAAAAGAACCAAAGGTAATAATAAGTCTTGAACATAAATGCATGATTATGGATCCTCAAGTAGGAGTTGTGATGCAAAAGAAGAACACTTATATGGGTTTACCCACATAAGGACAATGGTTTCATTCATCTTTCTTTCAAGTGCTCTTGGGTACTTTCCTTGGCCTCTAGGCTTGGGCATCCTATAGGGGTTGAACCAAAATTACGAAGGCAATAAGAACACATAGAAAATTAGGTTTGGGGACTTAGACTTATGTTCAATCCTTAGTAATGGTTTGGAGAACTAATTACTAGATGAGTGACTATAGTACCCTAGTTTGCATTATTAGACGATCTTGTTTAATTTGTGTTCATTTCATGCAAAGATACATGTAAATGAAAATAAATTTTTTTATCTAAAGATTACATGTATATATATGAAAAATAACTTGTATATACTATACAAGGAAAATAATTTTTAGAAGAAAATGCAAGAGTACAGACATACATAAAAGGATGAACATAAATAATAGGGGTGCCATACATTGCTTAAAGTGATAAATTTTTTACCCGGGTATGAATCTAGTGTGCCCCTGTGTGATCCATAACCTGCAAAGAAAAGAAAGATGGGGGTTAGATAAAAAATATCTAAGCAATAAATGAAATCCTATTACTGATCCTCATCTACAATTATGCATGTGCATAGTCAAGCCATACACTTCTGAAAGAAAAACCATGCTACAGGACACGTGCACTCAGAAGAATGTTGTATAAAGTAAGACATTCATGAGCAAGCTTGAGTAAGCAATGGAAGGGGCATACATCATCATCAAATCGGAGGAGAAAAGATCAAATCTACATATTAAGGGAGGAGTACATCATGGATTTCAAGTAAAGTTCATAACATCACAACATGGTTGGCATCCCCAAGGAGGCCCCATTGCATGCAGTGAGTAAGCTACATCAAAACAAAGAGGTACACAAATCTGCATCATCTATACATTAATGCTATGGCATGGAGTATATTTGAATTTGTATTTTAAAGGATAAGTAAGAAAGTTGCATGATGCTAGTGAAATTAACAAAGGTACAGATCTAATGAAGTAATGAAGCTTCCCACATTCTATGTGCTTTGAGCCAATAAATTTTTTATCATCATGATGAAGTAATAATGCATTAAATGTCTTATTGATGTCCCTATTTGATTGGACGATGCTCTATTTGTTATATTGCTACTATCAAAATAGAATGGCAGTGGTGATTCAATGCATCTACAACTTCAACAACATGGTAGCATTGATGTAATAACAGAAAATACATTACAAATTTCAAGCTCACGGTCTCAATGAAATAAATAGTGTATAAAACAATATATGGTGCACAACAACAACAAGCATGCAATGACAACAATAATATTGCGTGATGCTCGAGCTCAAATTCAAAACTATAAGTGTATTAATGTATGATCTAATAGCAACAACCTCATTGATCATTACCTTTCACTCCTCCATCATTATAGAAGAGATAACTACCTATAACTATATTTCATAATTCTTCCTTTGAAGTATATATATATATATATGTTAGGATTAACAAGGCAGAAATAACAATTATGTGCAAATATAACTAATATCAGAAAATAATAAACCACACAGAATAGAACACAATGGCACACAGATTTAACGTGGTTCACCCAATCCCTGGGCTACGTCCACCAACAGCGAGTCCAATATTATTATTATCCAGTGATTACAACCTGATTACAATCCGTAATCCCTTACAGCCCAACTCTGCCGCAAGTACTAAAATCATACATCAAAAAAATCCCTAACCCTAAGCTATATTATACAATATTTTTCCGCTTTAGGGTTAGAATGAGTTATAAGTAGTCGGCCTCAAAAAAATTTTCCTCGGGGGCTGCGCCCCCGAACCCCTGCTCTTGGGGGCTACCGCCCCCAAACCCCCGCTCGGGGCCCGGCCCGGCCCCAAACCCCGGCGAGGTCAGGAGGAAAAGTGTACAGTACTTTCCTGGATAGTACTTTCCTGATTAGTCACCACAAGCTAACAATATATATATATATATATATATATATATATATATATATATATATATATATATATATATATATATATATATATATATATATATATATATATATATATATATATATATATATATATATATATATATATATATATATATATATATATATATATATATATATATATATATATATATATATATCATCAGCCAATCAAATAGGGACATGAGGTGCTCAAATAGTGAGCTCATAAACAATGCATGATGCCCTAGCTTGTAGCCTGCAAGCCATCAAAACATTTACTCATGAAATGATCATAAACGAGGAGTACCACATAGTGAATATCAACAAAAAAATAAATAAAAAGAGATCAAACATTTCACACAATGCCTTGAAGGTAATAAAAATAATGCCCTAGCTCTCAAAGCTCGTGGGTCATCAAGCATTCCAAATGAAAAGATGTAAACAATGACAGTATTAAACAATGAGCTCATGAACAATGTATGATGCCTTAGCTTGCAGCCTGTGAGCCATTAAGATATTTCCTCATTAAATGATTATAAACGGGGAGTACCGCATAGTGAATATCAAAACCAAAACAAATAAAAAGAGATCAAACACTTCACACAATATATGTTACTTTATAAGATTTTATTAAGACTAAATATATTGTTTTATGAGCTCACTGTTTGAGCACCTCATGTCCCTATTTGATTGGTTAGTGTTCTATTTGTTATATTGATGCTATTAGATCAAATAGGGACATCAGTAATAAAATAATACATTTACTATTTTGAATTTGAGCTCATAAAGATTAAGATGTCCCTATTTACATCTTTTCATCAAATGACCCAAAAACATCAAGAATGGTCCTATATGGTCGCTAATAGCTAAATTTTAGAAGAATATGAATGAATGCAAACATACATAAGTGGATGAACATAAATAATGAAGGTACCAAACATTGCCTGAAGTAATGAAGTGTTGACCTAGGGTTCAATCTAGTATGCTCTTGTATGATCCAAAACCTGCAAGGAAGGAAAAGATGGGGTTAGATCCAAAAGATCTAAGCAATGCCTGACACCCTAGTATTGATTGTAATCTACAATTATGCATGTGCATAGTCAAGCCATACACTTCTAAAATGAACTATGCTACAGAACATGTGCACTCAAGAAACATATGCATGTAGTGAGTAAATCAAGACCAAAATGGAGCAAAAAGTATGATGTCAAATATGTTATCAAGCAACACCTCATGGGCTATGAGTCAACATGGTATATATGTTGTTTATACAAGATTAGTAAAAGGACATCTACAAATTCAACATGGCAATATTAATCCAATAACAAGAAATACATTACAAATGCCAAGCTCAAGGTCTCAATGAAATAAATAGTGTATAAAACAATATATGATGCCCAAGCTCAAATTCAAAATATTAAGTGTATTAATGTATGATCTAATAGCAAAAATCTCATTGATCATTACCTTTGACTCCTCCATCATTATAGAAGAGATAACTACCTACAAATATATTTCATAATTCCTCCTTTGAAGTCATAGGTTAGTTTAAAATGGAGAAAGTATACAAACTCACCAATTTAATCCCAAAATTTCATAACATTGCATTCTTTTTGTTGTTATGGTGCACAACAATAGCAAGCATGCAATGACAATAATAACATTGCATGATGCCTGAGCTCAAAAGGGGGTGCCAAGATTTTATCAAGCCTAAATATATGATGTAAACTTATAATTATACTTTATATATATAATACAATGGTATGTAGTATAATCTATACATTTGTGAGATGTGATTAATTCCAGTTATATAATGTTTTGGGATTAAATTGGTGAGTTTGTATAGTTTCTTCATTTTAAACTAACCTATGACTTCAAATGAAGAATTATGAAACATAGTTGTAGGTAGTTATCTCTTCTATAATGATGAAGGAGTCAAAGGTAATGATCAATGAGGTTGCTGCTATTAGATCATATACATTAATACACTTACTATTTTGACAACAATAACATTGCATGATGCGTGAGCTCAAATTCAAAATAGTAAGTGTATTATTTTATTACTGATGTCCTTATTTGATCTAATACAATCAATATAACAAACAGATCACCGACCAATCAAATAGGGACATGAGGTGCTCAAACAATGATCTCATAAACAATGCATGATGCCCTAGCTTGCATCCCATGAGCCATAAAGATATTTCTTCATGAAATGATCATAAACAGGGAGTACCACATAGTGAATATCAACAACAAAACAAATAAAAAGAGATCCAACACTTCACACAATGTCTTGAAGGTAATAGAAATGATGCACTAGCTCTCAAAGCTCACAGGTCATTAAACATTTGAAATGAAAAGATGTAAACAATGCCAGTATTAAACAATGAGCTCATGAACAATGTATGATGCCCTAGCTTACAACCCATGAGCCATCAAAAAATTTCCTCATGAAATGATCATAAATGGGGAGCACCACATAGTGAATATCAATAACAAAAAAAATAACGAGAGATCAAACACTTCACACAATGCCTTGAAGGTAATAAAAATGATGCCCTAACTCTCAAAGCTCATAGGTCATCAAGCATTCCAAATGAAAAGATGTAAACAATGCCAGTATTAAATAGTGAGCTCATGAACAATGTATGATGCCCTAGCTTGCAGCCCATGAGCCATCAAGACATTTCCTCATGAAATGATCATAAACAGGGAGTACCACATAGTGAATATCAACAACAAAAAAAATAAAGAGAGATCAAACACTTCACACAATGCCTTGAAGGTAATAGCAATGATGCCCTAGCTCTCAAACCTCATGGGTCATCAAGCATTCCAAATGAAAAGATGTAAACAATGACAGTATTCAATAGTGAGCTCATAAACAATGTATGATGCCCTAGCTTGCAACCCGCGAGCCATCAAGATATTTCCTCATGAAATGATCATAAACGGGGAGTACCATATAGTGAATATCAACAACAAAATAAATAAAGAGAGATCAAACACTTCACACAATGCCTTGAAGGTAATAGCAATGATGCCCTAGCTCTCAAAGCTCGCGGGTCATCGAGCATTCCAAATGCTAAGATGTAAACAATGCCACTAGTAACATTCATATTGTGTCATTAAATCAATAAATTCTGTCAAAATGAAATTGAGTTAATGAGAAGACAAAACTTGAATGCCTACCTCAAGTGCCAGTGCCCTCTTCCCACATGGTGCCAACCTCTTCGCACATGCCAAACTCAAATACCCTCTTCGTGCCACACAAAAGTGCAGTGTCGTCTTCGTGACAACTCTTCGAATTCACAAAAATTACAAATGACACTTTCTTTTTCTTTTTCTTTTGTTTATAACCAACCGGGTGTCGCAATTACGATGTTATCATCTCTATTACAACACTGTCAGGGGCACTTGCAAAAAAAAACATAAAAAAAAAACACAAATGGTAGTGGCATCGCAAATTAGCATCAAAATTTGATGCCAAATGTTGTAGTGTCTTCATTGTGTAACAGTCATTTGTGATCATCATTTACTTCATCTTCTGATTCTTTAGTTACTTCTTCCATCACATCATACTTTACCGGTTTTCCTCTTGGATCATGTCTAACAACAAATGACCAACCCGATTTATGTGGAACACCAAAGTAAAACACTGGCTCTCATTGGCTTGGAAGAACATAGGGCTCATCTCTAGTTGGATCAAATGACCTTGTATTAATAATTGTAAATCCACTATCATGTTCAATAATAGTCCTATCAGGATCATTTTGATTCAGCCGTAGCCTATACCATTTAATGACAAATAAAACTAATTTGAATGAATTAAAGTCACACTCAAGCATATCATCCAAAATGCTATAGTATCAATTTTCAGATTGTTGAGGATGTATGTCATTTCTAGATGAAATATTAGTGACCTCGAAGACTACAATTATCCCAAAATCAAAAGTTTTCTTCGTGTCGTTTAACTTTTTTATGTGAAATTTACAGCCATGGTAGTACATAGCTTTGTGGTGTTTGATCTGCAATTATTCAAACATGTCAAGATTATTTGCATCGATCTATTAGTTGATATTAAACTTATGGGTCATGGTTAGTAAACTTATACATATCTTTCTACCTCTTAAACCATATGCTAGATCAAGTATCATTGGCGTAACATTGGGATCTCCATTACGATGAAATTTTTTAACCAATGATGTAACACCATCCCATGTTAATGAGAAACCATTTTTTTGAGATTGTTGAATCCATACTGTCATCCAATCAAGAGTGTTTGCAATATACAAATGTAGTGCATCCCACTCACAACTAATTGTAAAGAAAACAAATAGACCACTTAGAAACAACTTATATTAAAAATTTATAAGAATTAATAAACTACAATAACATCGTATAATTACGTCTCACTTTCCTCAATCTACCTTTTCTCATCAAGTAGTCCCCTTCGAATTTGTTAATAGAGTTGGGATCCCAAATGCGATCTACATAGATATTTGTTGCAAACTTTGGAAGATATTCACTAATGTACACCATGGTTTGGTATACCATATATCCCTCCACCATAGAACCCTTAGGATATGCTATTTGTCGAACCAAGCCCTTCATAAATTTCAAGTGCCTCTCAACCATCCACATTGATCTAGTTTGTACAGGTCCACACAATTCAATCTCCTCAACTTGATGTATGAGGTAGTGTTCTTGAGCATAGAAAAAAGTTGGAGGTAGACACTTTTGCATTTCACACATAAGCTGGAGAATTTTTCTCTTCCAATATTTTATATCTTTTTTATCAATTTCTTTAGATGATAACCACCTAAAAGAGATTCAACTCACAAGAACATATAAACAAGATTTTAGAAAAAAATATACAATAAATTACATAAAAAGTAAAGCAAGTCATAAATATAATATTTGTACAACAAGTCTAATAAATAATACTTCTAACCTCATGTATTTTCCAAGATCATATATAACTTGTTCAACACTGTTGTCAAACTGGTGTGGGAGGGATAGAGGTAGGACATACTGCAATAATTAAAAAATGATCTTTTCAATATATTATAAAATAATATAATAAAAAGTACATGCAATTTTAAAAATATATTGTAAATAGAGAACATGACCTACCTTGATGAAGGTATGCCAATCATGTGTTTTCAACCCTAGCCCAAAATCACCTTTCTTTGATACAAGACTACTTATATTTACAGCAAATCCTGTTGGAAATTTTGTTTTGTTATGACTTCTTTTAATGCATCATTTTGCTGCTCAGTTAATAACCAAGGAAGGGAACTCGTATTTATGCAGTCTCCATTGCTATTTGATTCAATGAAATTTTTCAGTGCATGATTGGATTTATGAATGTCATTACACATTTTGGCAATTTTTTGTTTGTCACGCCTTCCATCCAATAATTTCTATAGTGTCTTTGTTACATTATTTCCAATATGCATAACATCAAACAAATGCACAATTGGGAGATCCTTGTAGTAAGACAACCTACTAAATTGACTAGGATAACTTTTTATTCCTCTAGGAAGTTGGTCATTGATGCCTTGGTGACTTTCATGAGCATCAATTACATCATTAGTAAATAAAAGAAAATATCAAAATATAAATTTTAAACAAAAATCATCAAATAAAATGACATTACCTCGGCGATTTAGTCTACTGTATTTCAACTTTCATAGATGATGTGTCATTCTTTGTGGCCTTGACGTTGTCTCTTCTTTCCCATTAAAAATATGTTTTTCGATAATTTGATACTTATGATTATTGTGGAGAAAGTGCCTAAACTCATTGAACATCTACTTTCTTAAACTTCTTGAATGATGAGATTTCATCTTCGGACCACAAACTGGACATGAAAATTTACTTTGTCTGAAGACCTAAAAGATACCGTACAATTGGATCATGTACAATTATCATGCGCAACTTAAACATACAACAATAATGTGTAAGCACTATAACATACCAAAAATATGTGACCTTAACAATATATAACATATCGCAAAAATGAGTTAGCCCAGGGGCATCATGTATTGGTCATACAAACATTGCATGGAATTAAAATTGTCTTTGTCCTATTGGTCTAGAGATGTCATACATAGTGACCTCATTCCATAACTTCAACAACTTATCAATAAGGGGCTCAATATACACGTTCATATCTTTAACTTGGTACTTACCTAGTTGAATGAACAAAAATATTACATAATTATTATGACCATTTTGATGCGGTGTTTATAAATTAATTTAGATAACTATTAAATATAAAAATACCTAGTACAATCATTGAAAACATTATGTGATCTCTCTTTATGGACATCTAAAGAGGAATGTTATTGTTAATAACAAAAACATGCCACATTGAATAAATAGATCTCATGTCTCCAAATAGATTGACACTATTCGCTGCCAATGAAAGCTTGAGATTACGAGGTTCTTCTTTAAAGTGTGGCTATGTTGTTTCTATGTCTTTAAATTGTAGAACCATCCATAGAAATTCACATAATGTCATCTTGACTTCTATTGTGTGCATGGTAATCCATAAGTTGTGCCAAGCTAGTGCACCTGAATAATCGTTGAAGACGTGGAATAATGAGAATGTACCAAAGAACCTTGTGAGGCACCTTTTTTGTTATTTGATCTGACTGATATCTACTAATATGACAATCAGGGCATTATGTTACAAATTCATGTTGTTTATAATATAGAATGTGATCATTGGGACATGCATGTATTGTTTGATACTTCATTCCAATTTGATTCATAATGGTAGATAATTCTCGGTATGAATGAGGTAGAATGTTTGATGGTGGTAACCTATCAACCTACAACAAAAAATATGAATTGTTAATATAATGAATAGTAATGGTATGCTAACATTGAAGATGACAAAAATGGCATGCCTTAGCATACATGACATTGCTACATTGGATAAACCATTCATAACCTTCAAGCTCACCAACAACACTATAGTGGAGAGAAGATTTATTTGGGAGCCTTGGTATAGGGGCTCGTATGCCTTCTCAAGTATTGGTATATCAAGACCATCTTCATCATCATTATCAGATGTGCTAGTACCATCATCATGATCAGCTACGCCAATACCATCTTCTTCAATCATGTCCTTTGGCACATTATCAGATGGGCCAATACCATCATCTTCAATTGTGTTCTCTGCCACAGGATCATCTTCTTCCATGGGAGCATTACCCTCGGCTTGGATATTCACACCTCCATGTTCCTCCAGTTGGAAATCCACATTCACCAATCGATGAAAATTGTACCCCCTTCAATGTGACCATGTTTCCTACAATGACTTTGGGCTGTTGTCATTAGAATTATTTGATTCTTTAAGCCCTTACACTTTTTTCAAGGACAATTACATTTATCAACTTTTCTTTGGAATTGAGACCACAATCTAGCAATTGTCTCATTATTTTGTTCTAGGTTCATATTGCCAGGTGTGGACTTTCTTCACAGAGAATTATTCAGACTATAAATATACAAAATGTAAATATACAAGCATTAGTAGTATCTTGTATATAATAAAAAATAATAAAATATTACAAGATTATACAAGATTTACAAATAGACACACAAATCATGCTCACTAGATTAGGCCAACCAATTTGCACATTCCTTCCCAAATCATCTTTCCTAATATCTTTCCTCCACCATAATTTGGACTTAGTATTTTAATGTGATTAAGGTTTTTAAGTTCATAATTGGTTAGAATGCAAAGTTGCAAAAACAAAAATGTTAACATTAATAATCAGCCACCATTGATGAAATTTCATTAGTAATCAACCACCCTTTATAACGAATGATAATTATGTTGTTCGCCAAAATAATCATTTATGATTATTTTGGTGAGCTTAATCATGAATGGTTATCATTAACAACTTGACCAACCCAATTACATTAACAAATTGAAGAACATGCTCACATATCAAGTTAGTGAGATCTTTAAAGGTGTTCTTAAGCATCAAATTGATAAATTTAGATATGAACAGGCTAGTGTGAAAAATTGGCATATGCAATTCTATTTATGGGGCACAACCATACTTATGACATAGCTGCACTAAAAGACATTTTATGGGATGCATATGGCAAGGATTAGAGAAATGTGAAGTGGTGGTTGGTAGATGTGAATTGGAAACAAATAAGTGAGTGTGACAAAGGAGCCATGTTAATTGTTAAGACCACACATTTATGAGATCCACACAAAGTGATATAAAGGAGGGGTTAAATGAACATGGTAAGATATTTTATCCTTACATAAATGCTAAAGCAAGAAGATCATAAAATGATTGCTCGCAATAGGTGAAATTAAAATCTAGACTAAGTACTTTTACTAATATTATTAGTTAATCCTAAGAGAAGGTAAGTGGTACTCCTTTCCACATAACAATTTGTAATGACCTAGAATTAACATAATTATGTCATTTCCCACTTATTTATTCTATCTTCCTTGACAGGAATGTCTTAATGCAAAAACATATCAACAAGTGACATGTTCTTGTACTTGGTTTTGCATTATAGCTCAATTCATATCCATATCTACACTACTCTTTAACACATTGATCTTCTCATTTTGATTTTACAACATTTAGAATTACTTTAATACATTCACAATTAAACTCAAGATCGTTGATGTATTTTCCATGGTTTATTTCTATATTCCTTTTTAGATAGGAGTGAACTTGAAATTCAAATTATAAAATTCAAATTTCAACTTCCCTACTCATTTCAACAAGTTGTTTATAGTTGGCTAGTACAAATTTTGTGCAACATGTTCACAAATTTAATGTGCACCTTGATTTTCTTTTTAAAACACACTCCAATTCTAAAAGACAATAAATAAACCAAATTTGTACCATCACTACATAGGCTATTTGCATGTTTGTGAATGCTAGTCTTTGGTATCACTCATACCATTAATCTAATCCACCAAGAGGTTTGACTTTGGAGAACATGCTTGCTTATCAAGTCAATAATCTCCTCAAATATAATCTTAAACATAACCTTAATAAATTTAGATATCATAAAGATAAGTAAATCTTTAGACATACTTATTAAATCATTCTCACATATTACAAATCACATTATATATGACATATTAGATTCATAGTAAATTTAAGATGAGTATATTCACTTTTTATATGAGATATTAGATTCATAGTAAATTTAAGATGAGTATAAATAAATTCAATTTGACATTACCCATTTTCTTAAAACTATACAGATTTTGAAACACCATCAAATTTTAGATGAAGACAAACAAATTCAATACAACACCACCATTTTTTTTCAAAATTGTATCATCAATCCCAAAACTAAACACACATATTCCTCTCATATAATTTCCATACGCATATTCTTCATCCATATATTAATGCTTAATTTACTCCATGTACTCATTATATAAAATCAATGCAAATGATTATTCATTACAATATTATTTATTTGAAAATTTTCTAGAATGCCAAAAGTCGTCTGCTAGTTTCACAAGTTGAAAAGCATAAAAGGATTCCATTTAGGGCTTAAAAACACTAAAAAAAAGAATCCAATCTAGCCAAAAATTATTCCAATTGATGGATCTAAAACTGAAAAATTCAACAAACCGGTTTTATATTAACTAAACAAAACTCAAGGAACCCAAGTCAACTATGTTTTAGAAAGAACAAATGTATTAAAGACAAAAATATATAGTTGTTAAGGTTTGTCTGAATATAAATAAAAGTCTAAGGCTGGATAGTTGGCATAACATTATGATTAGTCTAAGTCTATGGCTTATTCTTTTTAAAATTGGAATTCTTTGTTGATGCAATAAACAATACTCTTGAGTTGGGATTATTTGTTGTAGGGATAACTAATTTCAAGTTGTTTTTGCGATTTGTATTTCTGTACAAGGACTTAAACACATTTTTGTTCTCACAAACTGCCCCATATTAACCATTTGGTCGAAACTATTATATTAAAGTCTTACCTTCTATTATGTTTCTATTTTGGAACTAACAACTTAGTGTTCTTCAGCGAGTTTGGTCTGATCACAGCACTGTAGTTTTATTAATGGAAAGATGAACTGTAGGAATTTTTTATTGTACTCTGCATGAGGAGTTTAGTGATTTCGATGTTAGTACTAAGTTCAAGTTGTTTTTGGGATATGTATTTCTACACGAGGACTTCACAAATTTTTATTCTCACAAACTGCCCCATATTAACCATTTGGTCAAAACTGTTATATTAAAGTTTTACCTTCTATTATGTTTGTATTTTGGAACTAATAGCTTAGTTTTCTTCAAAGAGTTTGGTCCAATCACAACACTATAGGTAGTGAATTAGCAACCACTGTTATGAAAAAGTTGCCTTATGAAAAGTTGGAATTGGCTGGTAACCCTTGAAATTTTCAATGATATTATCTCAACATCATTTAAGTACCTAGGTTGGCCATTTTTGCCATTATTATTGTAAGTATTTGAGCATATCTTGTCCTATAGAGCATTTACAATCCTTTGATGTGTTTTTCAGTGAACTCAATCTTTTGATGTAGATAATTTTTTGGACCTTAATATTATGAATTCTAATATGTGTTTATCTTTTAAATATATGAATAACATGTTTCACATATTCATTATCAGTTCCAGGTAAGCTTTATAGTATATAGATGAGAACCGAAATCCTTTTCAACTTTTTCTTATTGCTAAATTGTTTATTGATGCACTTTCAGCAATATATTTGGAAAATAGAAAGATTCCTTTCATCAATGAAGGAGATCTAAAATCTCCTAATTTTGAAGCACAAACATTATGTCCACCACTATTGGCTAGGACAAGGCATCTATGAATTCTTTGTTATAATATTTCACGAAACCTGTTACATTCTTTATATTGTACAACATCATTATTGTGCTCATGCCAATGGAAGTTCTGATAAGTTTATTTTAGGACACTTATTTCCTCATTAAACAATGACTTCAGTGAGCTTGTGAAGTGCTGTTATATTAATTTGTATCTACTATATACAAAGGCTTTTCAATATCCTTGTACTTCCATTCCATATAATTTTAAATTTACCTTTATAGGTTTCAAGTTTTTTGGTATATTTATTTTAAGATAATTGTTTTTAGGGACTTGAATGGAATAGAAGGGATGGAAGATCCAAATGGTATAGGGGCAACTATAGCTGAATTTATTTTTCATTTCTAGTTATGCATATCTAGATCACATGAAAGGGAGCTGGCAACAAAAGGATTTTTGATCTTGCAAAGTCTAAAAAGGATGTAAAAAATGCAGTAGTTTCTTATTCACGATTAATAGATTTTCTAGTTACATTTCTAAAGTCCAAAATTACAGTTGCAAAGTTCAATACAGGTTTAACCATAGGGATTCTATGTGATGATGAATTAAGAAAATTTTTTTTGCTACGATGATGCATACATCCTTTGCTTAGACTGCTAAGGTTAGTCTATAGAAGCTTAGAAAAACTAGCAACAAACGCAACTATGTAGGATCGCATGGTGGTTTGGTAGCAGAGAAGGTTTGGTTGGGTTCAAGATATTTACGATCCTGGGAGAACATTTACAAGATATTTATAGTAGCAGAGCAGGTTTGGTAGGAGTAGATTGGGATAAACAAATGAATGCCCTTCAATATTTATTGTTTCCCTATATTCCTTCCATTATTTCTCTGTCTCTATATATTCCTTCTCTAGTTGGATAGATGGCTGAATGGATGTTGATTCAATTCTAGATAACGGTGGAGTGAGAAAGGTATTAGATGACAGTTTAAAAACCCCTCATTGGCTCATTTTAAACATTACATTTTTCTCTATACGAGCCTTGAATTAAAATATACCTCTCCTCTGAAATGAAATGGAACCCTAGCCACGTGAATGGACAAGAATGTTGCCCAAAAATGAGCTGTAAAATACCAAATAGAGATATGAAAGACAAAAACGTAGAGGTATATAAGGAGCACATACCTGTTTAGGGGAAAAAATGGATTAATGCTGCCCAAAAATGTGTCAGAATGTCAATGCAGTGTAAGAGACTCCAACAAATGATTCAAGGAAAATGTCAAGGTAAGGGTAAATGTGGAAGAAACTACAACAAAAACACACTCACCTCAACTAGCTCCCGCATGCCCAGACCTCCAAACCTCCTTCCCACAATACCCAAAGAGTGATAAAATGATATCAAACCCTTTTTTTGTTTATACCAAATGATTTCAACCAAATCGGGCCTCATAAACATTAAAAGCCAAATTTTGACCAAATCGGGCTCATAAACTAAAAAAAATTGAATCTAACAAGCCAAAAAAAGGCCTTGGTCAAAATTAAAGGTAGAAAATTGACCTCAAATGTATTAGTGCAGGTATGACTTAGAGTAGTAGGAGGTAGGTAGAAGGAAGTAGAGGAAGTGTAGTGAGTTAGTAGCTTGCAAGCTTAGGAACAAGAATATTTCTTGGTGACTTATGAGCACAAGTTTAGATCTTTATTGGAGTGCCTACCAGTGTCCTGTTGTGTTATAGACCTAGGCTAGCTGAGAGGTGTGTTGGATCCTACGTGATCTTGTTGAATTTTTGTAATCTTTGATGTATTGTCGTAACTGAGAAGGCCTTATAGCTTGACATGTTGCTTGTAAGCTTGGTTACTGATGAATAAAAAATATTTTGATTCTATATTTGTGTTGTTGTGTTATTATGCATTTTTGGTGTTTGGATGCAAGTTTGGACAGTCCTTTATTAGATCCTCCAACCTTGACTACATCAAGTGGTATCAAAGCGAGTTGATCTTGTTGGGAGAAAGGTTGGGGAAGAGATTGTGTGCAATCTGAGTTATAGATCTATGTTACTGAACTTGTGAAATTATGGCCTAATTGTTCATGCAAGGTGGCAGGTTGCGATTTGACTTGCATACAACTTGGAGGTTGTCACAAGGTGGTCAGTGTAGGGTTTGTTGCAGATGGTTTTTGAAGATCTTTGGCAAATGTCTCCGAGAGGATTGGACCCTGGTGTGATTGTTTCTCTTCTGAGAGGTTTTCTTGGTGGGAAACATATTTATTGAGATGTATGGAGAACTGGGTTGATAACCTTGTGAAGGAAAGTGTTGTTGAGATTTGTAAAGCTTACTAGAGTTGGGACATGCCAATTCAGAAGAAAGTTGTCTGACCAATTAGAAGACTGGTTTGAGAGAGAAGACATATTGACAAGGTTACTTGTGCCAGTATGGAGGTATGTGAAATTGGTTTTGATGTTTAGTTGGTGGATTTTGACATGAAACTTGCAGAGAAACTTATGGTTATTGCTAAGATACCTGTGCTTACTAACAATGTTGTTGACCTTGTTAAGGCTGGTGAGAAGATTGGTTTTCATGTTTAGTCGGTTGTGTCTGACATGGAGATTGCAGAGCATCTAGTTGTGCATGGTTAGGTTGCTATTGATGAGGAGTTACCTACTATTGAACACCTTTGTGATGATGGTGTAACCAAATTACTTTTGTTCGGTGTTGAGGTGCAGATTTTTTTTTCTGGTTGCAGACTTAAGACGTTGGTTGATAGTAATGAGTCTTGTGATGAGGTTCTAAGATGGGATTCTAACTTGATACTTGGTGATGGGTTGAAGGTTTGGTTTTTTATTGATGTTGAATAGGTTGATTGTTTGGTTGCAGATCAGTTAAGGAGGACTTGGCTGATGAACTTGTGCATTTTCTTGACTTCGTGGATTGAAAAGCCTTGTGTGAAGATGAAGTGGATGTTAGATTTTATTGAAGGATAAAAGTGTGGGGCACACTTTCTTATTTACCCCGAGTGTCTGATGCAAGGGTATCCTCAGTTCTTGAAGATTCTAGCAGTCTCGGTAACTATCTGGTGGAGTTTGGTTACTTGGCTGGTGATCTCGGTAGAAGACTGGAGTTTCTCGATGTTTGTTGATAGTTATCAATCGGAGTCTATTCGGATTCACCGATGGAGCTCAGTGTTCATGGTAGTATATCTCAGTGGATGGTGCTCACTTGGTGACTCAGTGTTTTTGGTTCCTGGTGCTTAGTTACCGATTGGGTCTTGGTGTTTATTATTGGCGCTCAGTATTCTTGTTGACCGACTTATTTTTTTGGATGAATTGGCTTGGTCGACTAGTGCATTTAATTTGGGTTGTACTCCTCAAGTTATGGATTGATTGTTGGACATGTGGGGACCTAGATCTAGCATGTTGCATTCTCCTATATGGATCTGGATGCTGACATAGAGAATTAATTTTTGGAAGGCTATGTGAGAGCTGACTGTTATTGCATTTAATATTTGTTTGTCTTTGGAAGCCAATTGGATTTTGGGATTTATTTATTTGTAAAGTCAACTTATGGCTATGTAGTGTTTAAGGAGGGTATGGGTAGAGTAGTAGGAGGCAATCAGAAGGAATTAGAGGAAGTGTAGCGAGTTATTAGCTTGCGATCTTAGGAATAAGAAGATTGCTTGGTGAATTGAGAGCACAAGTTTAGATCTTTCTTGGAGTGCCTACTAGTGTCCTATTATGTTACATACCTGGGCTATCTAAGAGGTGTGTTGGATCGTATGTGATCTTGTTGAATTGTTGTAATCTTTGATGTACTTGGCCATAACTAAAAAGGCCTTACAACTTGGCATGTTGCTTGTAATCTTGGTTATTGATGAATAAAGAAGATTTTGATTTTATATTTGTGTTGTGTTGTTTTATTCTGCATTGTTGGTGTTTGGCCGCAAGTTTGGACCATCCTTTATTGGATCCTCTGACCTTGACTGCATCATAAAACATATACATAATCAACCACACAATAACACTAATATTTTGTGTGGAAATCCTTGTTAGAGGGAAAAATCACTATGGGAATTTTCACCTACTAATCTCACTAGCGCACCAAATAATATCCGCCATGTTAGGATCAATTACAAAACCTTGCTAAGGGTATACCCGGTTAAGAGTATCTATAGCATAGTCAAAAGCTATTACAAAGTCCTATTAGGAACTACCCTTTTAAGGGATTAAACTTCAGACATATTAGGATCTTGCATACCCTGTTAGGAGTAACCTAGTTAAAGGATTTTAATTGTAAGCTTGTTAGAACTTGCCTTGAGAAAGAACTCAAATAAGACTGATATGATTGTAGCACACTCTACCTGTCAAATCCACTTCATCACTTCTCAATTCACTTCTTTGATCATACACACTTCAACTTCAATGATCATAAACATCACAACATCTAACCATCATATTTTACCTTTAATTTAATCTCTTATATACACTTTTAGGTTGATGGAATAACCCTAAAATGTGTTACTAATGTCAGCCTCCAAAATCCATACAATATCATAAGAGATCACACACACATAGGAAATTGTGATCTATAATGTCATCTCTTGATAATATAATTAAAAAACAAAACAAATTTAAACATTAATCCAACTGCTACCTTAATTTCATCACCTTGACAAATTGGTTGGCTATTCTAGCCGATATCACTTGTGTTTCCTCCAAATCTTCCATTTTACTTCGAATTAGATTACACGATCACACCACTAGATCTGTTTATATCATCACTACACACTACATTCACCATGACTGACTATGTTATCAACAAACACTCTGTATACTTAGAGAAATCCTTGTGCAATCATCTTCACCACCAGTATACTGGATTTATTCATCCTAAAAGACTTTATTTCCAACAATGACAACACTTCAATGTGCATCCCATGAAAAAAATTTCTCCAACACCAGCTTCATCAAATGCCAATAGATTTAGCTATCAAGATACTTACCTAACTAACATTGATGTCCTTGAAGGCATCACACTCTAAAATGAAATGATTTTCTATTTTCGCTCTCTTTCTTCCCAAGATTATTTTGGTCTTTTCTAACATCCATTGTCATAGTGAAGTTGATGTGAGTTAGTTCTTAACTGAGAAATAATAATTTTGGCCCTCCAAGAGTTATTGGCTTCTATGTACTCTTTTTGGTGATGATTATTGGCCCCTATGTACACTTTTTGATGATGATTACAAGTGGGGTTAAACTCTTCAATATATATAGAACCATTATACAATTCCAAAGGTTTTCCTTTCCACACATTTTTTGGATCTAAACTGACTTTATCCCTTCCTTAGAAATTGAATAACCACACAAAATGTAACTCATGTTTGTCTTCAATAAGTGCCACAACAAGGGCATGAGAGTTAAAAGGTTTGCGACTACATTATGGAAAGTTGTAATATTTTTGACTAACCAAATGTAACAATTGACAACATTTTTTTTCCACCAAAGTGAAAAAGGATACTTATTTTTCTGACTAATAACAAAGATGGAGCAACACTGTACTTAAATTGGGAACATGGATTTAAATACTATCATTTGTAATGGTAGAAGATGACATTGGTACATCATATGAGAACAATGCTACATTATATGAAATTACCTATAGTTGGACATACCATCCATTGGTGAATGCAATAATTAAATATATTCAATAATAAAATGAGCTATATGAACCTAGAATATGTTTTAGCTTGACGAACAAAGATGAAGAGGTATGCACAAGTGAGAAATTAAATAGACTAGCTCATGAAATTGATAATATAGAATGTGTGAATTCATATGATGTAAAGGATGAGCAAGAAATTATTTTCTTTTTTGATGTATTACCTTCTTTTCTCCCTATCATTGATAATGAAGTTTCCAATTATGTTTTTTTGCATGAAAAAAATGAGACAATTGTTAGTGAAGTGATTGTTAATTTGAGGGACTTACCCTTGACGATTGTAAAGTTGGTGATAATTTAGATGCATCTAAGAACCTATTTATTTGGTGCAAGAATTTTAATTCTTTTAATATGGGCTTATTTTCAATTTTGTTAGAAATATATGTTATAGTGATTTAAGAACAAAATGTTGGCATAGGGGTAGTTTTAGTATTATATATGACACAATAATTGCCAAAATGAGTTAGAAACATATAGACAATTTGAACAACTTGGTTCTTCACTCAAGGTATCCCATGGTATTGATCTTTGTACTGATGGTGGGTGTCATGACTTGATTCATGCCTATGATTCATATATTGAAAAGTGTATCAATACATGTGAAAGTGGTATATGCTTTCCACTTGTAATTCATGGGATTAGTGTGCCCTTTTTTCATAATGATCCTTTTCTTTGTAATTAATATATAGCTTCTAGTGTTGTGGATGATAATCATGAGCTTGAATTGGAATCCTTCATGTGGTTCTAACAAGAAAATGATGATGGTGTTGAGCGATAACATATATGCCAAGTTGAAGATCCACAAATTATAGTTTATATTGAAGGAGTACAAGAGCTTGTAAATTTTATGTTTGATTAGTAGGAGGGATCTTTCCTTTTTGAAAACTAACAATACAATTAAAAATAAGTTTTTTTGCATTTGCATTGGAAATATTTTCTTTCTTTCCTTAATTTCAGTAAGGAGGTCAATAGGTATGTTGACACTACATTCACAACCGAGGGATATTTACTCTCTACCATGAGTTTTAATTTTTTGATATCAACCTATTCTTTAAGGTTTCACCTACTTCTATTGTAAATGTGAGTGCTATGCCATGGAATGAGTAATACACCTAATATTCATTATTACATTGTAAAAATAAATTTGATAGTGAAGTGGTTCTTTAATTCTTGGGTAGTATTTATGATTGGTACACATTGATACGAGACATTACTTGATGTAGTTGAGTGGTGGGCATGGATCTGACTTGAAGAAGATCAAATCCTTCAACATGCTTGTATTTAATAGAGACAAATTATTGTAGTAGTTTTTCCATGTTCTTACACCATGGGTTTCCATTATAATTGTAATTTTTAGTTGCAACCATATATTATATTTCCTCGTGCTTTCATGTCATTGGTCATATGTCATTTAGCATCGTACTAGAGACAAATGATTGTTGAAATTTTTCCACAACCTTACATCATAGTTTTCCATGTAGAATCAAACTTACAATTATATTTTAAGTTTTAGTCAAATCACATATTCTAGTTCCTTGTGCATTCATGTCATCGGTTGTCTTCCATTTAGCCTTGTACACATTATTTTTTAATTTTAGTTTATGTTTTATGTTTTATATATTATAGTGTTTTTGTGCATTTGACCCTTATTTGTCATGATGAAGTGTTTTTTCCTCGATCTTCCCTTGTGTTGTTTCTTTTTTCATGTGCTCTTACACAATTCCTTTAGATTCTAGTTGTTCCTAAAAGTGACACACATCCCAAATCAAAACCAAAATTTGGACCCAACCTTGTAGTGCCAAATATTTCTTGAGTCCCATCTCCTTTGTGTGTTTTGACCTTTTTCCCATCACATATATTGATATAAGAAATACTTGTATGTGTCTCAATTTGTCAATTTTTTGTGTGTTCCACTTTTTGATTCCCCTATTTAGCTATTGTAATAAAGGAATTTTGACTTTGTCAAAAGGGAAATGTATATTCTTTGAGTAAATTTCACTACATACACTCATATTAGATTTAGTTAGTTAAATGTTTAAAATTACCAAGCTAGTGAAAATATGTAAACATGGGTATAAATTAACCTAACAATGAGAAATATGGATAACAAAGAGCCTTTGATAGAAATATGAGCATCCCATTCAAGGGAACTAGCATGTAGCATGGATGTTTGTGGGAAATGTTATCATCTTATGTGAATAGAAATATCCAAAAAAATGAAAAGAACTACTCCGTGATTCAACTAACTTGTAAATCCCAAAAACTAGAAACACCAAAAAATATTGTACAACAAAGATATAGAAGAAAACAAACTATATAATAAGGTTGAAATGATCTAAATATTAGTTAAGAAATAAAAACACATGTGAACCTCCATGCATTTTAATTCCTTCAAAACACTTGCACACACAAAGAAGACAAAAATATGTGGGAACTTGCCTTAGACAAGTCCCTACTTTATTGTTTCCACCTAGTCACGTTCCTACTTTTGTGTTCCACCTATTAGAATAACTGAGAGGGGGGTGAATCGGTTAATCATTGTCCCAATACAAAATGTATAATCCAAAAACAAATACTTCAATTTCTACTGCTCGTTAACTTAAAATACTTTCACTGTCTATGCATTTACTAATTACCAGTCTAAAACTTATAGCAGTTATTGATCAAATCAAATATGCAACATGCAAATATGGCATCAAAAAAATATCAAAATCAACACATAACATAAGAGATTTAATGTGGAAACCCTGTGAAGGGAAAAACCACTTGGGACCAGCAACCCAAAATATTCACTCTTCCAAAGTGAGGTCGGTGAAGACCCAACCTTGTTAAAGGTTACAAACACATTGTTAGGTGTGACCTTGTTAGAGGATTTAAGACCAACCATTATCGTCCAACCAGCAATCACTCTGGGGTTGACAGGATAACAATGTTCATTCTATGAATGATACATAATAAGACTATCTTAGTCCACTCAGTTAAGAGATTTGACTATGTACAATGGTTAAATATGTAACAGTAGATGATATGA
This sequence comes from Chamaecyparis obtusa, assembly GCA_027943335.1. NCBI lineage: Eukaryota > Viridiplantae > Streptophyta > Pinopsida > Cupressales > Cupressaceae > Chamaecyparis > Chamaecyparis obtusa. Next base: position 738,754 of record BSBK01000118.1, on the reverse strand, counting down.
TCTATTACAACTTCAATTGCAAATTACAGATCAATATTCAACTCATACGAATCTTTATGATCAATGTAACAATTCTGTTTTAAATAATGTTCAACTTACTGTCCATCGGTAATCACTCTTTGTTGCTTGGTAATGCTCTACAGTAGGGTTCTCCTTAACTAGTATGATCAGAATGCATGAAAACTTGTTCACACAATTATTCTACAGTTTTCTTTTCTTCTGGCATCACCACCTTGTGATGAAATCTTCAGTCTCTTATATAGACATGTAAACCATTTTCTTTTGCTCCATCAAATTTTTCCACTTAATCATCTTCATTGATTTTGCCTCTTAAACATACCTAAACACTTGTGTCAATAACATGTTTGGTTCTCATCCTTTAGATCTTTCCTAAATTTTGTTAGTCGTCGATCTGCATAATAAACATTATATGTTACCTCATAATCATACACTTTCCAGCTCATCAATCTTATCAGCTAAACTAATCATTTAGTTCATTTTGTTCTTCTAGGTTAACAAAGAAATGTGTCAGTGAACACAAGCTCGGTTAACACTATGCTCGGTATACACTACACTCTGTCGGTGTATACTGAAATGCTTCATCAACAGTCAACACTGCTTTGTGTCTTTCAACTCTTTTCCTCATTATAGATGAATGAAACATAATCAAGTCAATAACATGAATTCATAGACTCATCAACAAGTTACTCAATGTATTCTTTATCCTCATCTATCATATCCATCTTCCTCATGTAGATATATCTGTTCTTCATCTCTTTCACTCCTTCTCTATAGATGTTTCAGTATAGTAACTTACAAGATAAGTACTGTCAAACTAGTTGACATCAATGACAACATAATACTGATTTAATCATATTACATATCTAATCAATCAGCTCGGTGATCTTAAATCATAGATTCTTCAATCATGTTCTAAATCGGTTGTAGTTCATCAATCTCTCCCTTTGGCATTGATGGCAACTCAAGTAATATGAAATATACCATACACATACCAAACATGTATTCTACAACTCTATGAATAAATGTCATACAAGCTTTCCCTAGCTTAATATGTTTAATCACTACGTTAGTTAACAACATTACAAAATACAACTTTTCCAATTTGCAAGTATGATCTTTCAGATTCCTTCTTCTGTTCTCAGTAACTGATCTTCAATGCTCTCCATTCTTCAAGTTGTCTCTCCCTCAGATAGTTCTCATTGGTGCATATTGTTATATATGTTTCATATTGTTTATCTCTCCCTTTGACAACAATGCCAAAGAAACAAAATAAACAAACAACTACTCAGTAGCCAAGTAACTCTCTATTGTCCAATGCATACTCTGTATATCTGTATACTAATATGCCAATTTGTTCCAGTACTTTTCAAAGCTTTAGACATGATCCAAAGTGTGAACTAGGCTGCATCAACATGTATGATCTTCAAATAAGATTAGGCTGATGCAACATATGGATCACCTTAGTGACCAGTATATAGGGGAAGGACCCCAAGTCTACTCCTCAAGTACTCAAATGTGTCCTTCGGTAGAGCTTTTGTAAAGATATATGCAAGTTGTTCTTTTGATGTAACAAATTATAGCTTAACTTGCTTCTCCTATAATTGTTCTCTCAAGTAGTGATACTTAATTGATATATGCTTTGTCTTAGAATGCATCACTAGATTCTTTGAAATATTAATTGCACTAGTGTTATCACAATATATAATCATTGGCTCAGTGATTATCTCATTCATACCTTCCAGAACTTGCTTAATATATACAATGTTTGAATAGTTTGTAGTAGCAACAACATACTTTGCTTCAGCTGTAGACTGAGAAATGCAAGCTTGCTTCTTACTTGTCGAGGTAACAAGTCTTTCACCAAAGAAAAATGCTCCTCCGATGGTGCTTTTTCTATCATCCACATTTCTAGCCCAATCAGCGTCGGTATAGACTTTGAGTTCAAACTTTCCTTCCTTAGGATACCATAATCCATAGTCCTCTATTTTCTTCAGGTATCTTAAGATTCTTTTAGTAGCAATCATTTGTGATTCTCTAGGATTAGCAAGAAATCTAGCAACTATTCCCACAACATGTGCTATGCCTAGTCTACTATGAACTACATACATTAACTTACCAATCATTAATCGGTACAGTGTTTGGTTTACCTCTGTAGTTTCATCTTCCTTAGTCAATTTGCAACTAGTAGCCATCGGTGTTCCCATAGGTTTAACATCTTCCATGCCAAATGTTTTCAATACTTCTTTTATGTATTTAGACTATGTGATGAATATCCCATCACTCTGTTGAATCACTTGTAGTCCAAGAAAGAACTTAATCTCTCCAAACATAGACATCTCAAATTCATTCCTCATATCATTAGCAAAGGCTTTACATATTTGATCTTGACCTCCAAATATGATATCATTCACAAATATCTTAGCAATAAGAATTGTATCATTAGTATCTCCTTTCATATATAGATTGTTGTTCTCACTTGTTCTTACAAATCCTATACTTAACAAATAAGTATGTAGCCTCTCATACCAGGCTCTTGGTGCTTGCTTCAAACCATATAAAGCTTTATGTAATCTACATACCATGTCTTTCTTTTCTGGATCAACAAACCCTTCGGGTTGTTCTATGTATACTTCTTCTTCAAGTATTCCATTCAGAAATATTGACTTAACATCCATTTGATATACTTTGAATTTCTTGTGTGCAGCATATGCAAGTAGCATTTTGACTCCTTCCAATCTAGCAATGGGTGCAAAGGTTTCACCATAGTCAATGCCTTCCTTCTGTGCATATCCTTTGCATACCAATCTAGCTTTATTTCTTGTCACTTCTCCATTCTCATTCTGCTTGTTCCTAAATATCCACTTAGTACTGATAACATTCTTATCTTTAGGTCAGGGTACTAAGGTCCAGGTTTTGTTCTTCTCTATTTGTTCTATTTCTTCCTTTATTGCATTAACCCATTCATCATTCTCTAATGCAACTTTCACATTTTTCAGTTCATAATCACAAACTAGACATGTACCTTGTCTTTCTTTGCTCCTTGTTTTCATACCATCTTGTTTGTCTCCAATGATTTTTGATTTAGGATGATTCCTTCTAACAAAACTCACCAGTACTCTATCTCTTCTTTCTTGTTCATCCTGTGCAAGTTCATTTTCTTGCTCGGTAGGGCCATCCTGCTCATCGATTTCTCTTTCCTGTTGCTCGGTATTATTTTCCTGCTAACTGGTTATCACAGGTTGCAGCTGTGGTAGATAGTCTGGGTTTTCAATGTAAGTGAATCTACCATAGTCTTTTGTTTCCTTTGTACTTTCCTCTATGTTCTTTTCATCAAACTCATCAACTTGGACATTAGTTCTTTCAATCATTTTATTAGTAGTTTTATTTAGACACTTATATGCTTTGCTTTTACTAGAATATCCTAGAAATATTCCTTCATCACCTTTTGAGTCAAATTTACCATTTCTCTCATCTTTCAGAATAAAACATTTGCTTCCAAAAATCTTGAAATAACTTATAGTTGGTTTGTGTCCAAACCACAACTCATAGGGTGTCTTGTTGGTGTCCTTCTTTAATTGCACTCAGTTCAATACATAAACTGTTGTACTGACAGCTTCCCTCTAGTATGTCTGAGCAAGATTCTTTTGCAGCATCAATGTCCTAGCATAGTCAACTATTGACCTGTTCCTTCTTTCAGCAATCCCATTCTACTGAGGTTTCCTCAGTGCAGAGACCTATCTTTTGATACCATGCTCATTACAGAAATTAGTAAATTCATCAGAGATAAATTCACTTCCTTTATCAGATCTTAGGCATTTTAGTTCCTTACTAGTCTCTTTTTCTACTTTAGCCTTATACCACTTAAACATCTTAAATGCTTTAGATTTTTCTTTTAAGAACATATTAGTCATCAATCTAGTATAGTCATCAACAAAAAGAATAAAGTATCTATCACCATAATAACTCTGAGTTCTCATAGGACCACATAGGTCGGTATGAATCAACTCAAGTATCTTCTTTGTTGAATAATACTTACTTTTGAAACTATATTTAGTCATCTTACCTTTCTGGCATTCATGACACATAACATGATCTGGTTTTGACAAGTTAGGCAACCCTCTAACTCTTTTCCTTTTACTGATCTTAATCATGTTATCAAAGTTCACATGGCATAACCTTTTATGCCACAACCAAGCATCTTCATTTTTCATCATCAAGCAAGAAGACTCATCAGTATCAAGATAAAATAGATTACCTCTTGATTGTTCTCCAGTTCTAACTAGTCTTCCTCCATAATCAAAGATTTTCACTTTCTTGCTCTCAAAAGTAACTCGGTGACCTGAATTATTCAGCCGTGCCACACTTAACAAGTTATAGTTCAATCCATCTACCCAATAAGCATTATCACATTTTATCATGTCATTTATCATCAAGGTTCCTTTGCCTCTTACCATACAGGGTGTGTCATTACCCATCTTAACTGATCCTCCATTGTATTCTTCAAGTAGATCAAACTTCTCCTCATCACCAGTCATGTGATGTGTACAACCATTGTCTATGATCCATGTATTATTTTTGTTAACTTTAGAGATCAGTGATGTTTCTACATGTTTTTCTTCTTCCTCCTCTGAGTCATCTTTCATAGAAACAAATACAACTTCTACATCATCATCAGAATCAGATTCATATTCATTATCTTCAGCTATGAAACATACCTTTTTTCCTTTGTCATTGTTGTCTCAGTTATCTCTGCTATGCCAATAGCCTCTGTTGACTCTTCTCCCATAGCTTTCTTCAGATCGGTCTTTAGATCTTTCATCATCTTTCTTATGTGGACATCTAGTAGCGATGTGGCCAACCTCTTTATAGTTAAAGCATGCCAAAGGTAGCTTACCTCTATACCTTCCTTTACCTTTGGGTAATCTTCTGGTCATAAGAGCTTCTAGTTCATCAAGCTCATCATTGGTATCACTATCATCATTATTATTACTTTAGCTAGACTTACCAATCTTCAGAGAAGACATGAAAGTGGATTCCATAGATGGTACAAAATTGTTATCAAAGTTATTTAATTCAAAGGTTGTAAGTTTACCAATCAAATTGTCAAGTGTAAGTACATTACCAGATGCAGACCTTGTCTCATGAATAACAGATATTCTAATTGCATAAACCGGCAATAAAGTTTTGAGTATTTTTCTAACAACTGTCTCTTCACTAATGAATCCATCATATGCTCTAATAGCATGTACCACCTCTTTTAGTCTATTTGTATATTTCACAATATTCTCACCTTATTTTATCTTCATATCATCGAATCTGCCCCTTAAGCTCTCTGCTCTAGCTCTTTTAACATTTGCATCTCCACTGTAAACTTGAGAAAGTTTATCCCACATGGATTTTGTAGTAGTGCAGCTTTTAATATCTTCAAATTTGTCATTGGTACAGGTAGCATCAATTTCCATCATAGTAATATTGTGTTCATGCCTATCTTTCAATTGATCAAGTGTCAAGGGACAAGGGGTCGGTTCTATATAGCCATTCTCCATCAATTCTAGTGCTGCATTCCCAATTCTAGATATGTGCAACTTCATCTGGCTCTGCCATACTGTGAAGTTCTCTTTGTTTAGCTTTGGCACTTCCCTCTTATACATTTTGAGATCTTTGTATGGAAGTCCTTAAAAATCTGTTCCAAGCAACCAATGCTCTGATACCAATTGTTAGAATAACTGAGAGGGGGCTAAATTAGTTAATCACTGTCCCAATACAAAATGTATAATCCAAAAACAAATACTTCAATTTCTGCTGCTCGGTAACTTAAAATACTTTCACTGTCTGTGCATTTACCAATTATCAGTCTAAAACTTATAGCAGTTACCGATCAAATCAAATATGCAACATGCAAATATGACATCAAACAAATATCACAATCAACACATAATACAAGAGATTTAACATGGAAACCCTATGAAGGGAAAAAACACCTGGGACCGGGAACCCAAAATATTCACTCTTTTGAAGTGACGTCACTGAAGACCCAACCATGTTAAAGGTTACAAACACACTATTAGGTGTGACCTTGTTAGAGGATTTAAGACCAACCGTTATCGTCCAACCAGTAGTCACTCTGGGTTGACAAGATAACAATGTTCATTCTACGAAGGATACATAATAAGACTTTCTTAGTTCACTCAGTTAAGAGATTTGATTGTGTATAATGGTTAAATATGTAATAGTAGGTGATCTGATCTATTACAACTTCAATTGTAGATTATAGATCAATATTCAGCTCATACAAATATTTCTGATCAATGTAACAATTCTATTTCAAACAATGTTCAACTTACTGTCCATTGGTAATCACTCTCTATCACTCAATAATGCTTTACAGTAGGGTTCTCCTTAACCAGTATGATCAGAATGCATAAAAACTTGTTCACACGATTATTCTATAGTTTTCTTTTCTTTCGGCATCACCACCTTGTGATGAAATCTTCAGTCTCTTATATAGACATGTAAACCATTTTCTTTTGCTCCATCAAATTTTTCCACTTAATCATCTTCATTGATTTTGCCTCTTAAACATACCTCGACACTTGTGTCAATAGCACGTTTGGTTCTCATCCTTTAGATCTTTCTTGAATTTTGTTAGCTGTCGATCTGCGTAACAAACATTATCTGTTCCCTCATAATCATACACTTTCCAGCTCATCAATCTTATCGGCTAAACTAATCATTTAGTTCATTCTATTTTTCTTGGTTAACAAAGAAATGTGTCAGTGAACACAAGCTCAATTAACACTGTGCTCAGTATACACTACACTCCGTCAGTGTATACTGAAATGCTTCATCAACTGACAACACTGCTTTGTGTCTTTCAACTCTTTTCCTCATTATAGATGAATGAAATAGAATCAAGTCAATAACATGAAGTCATAGACTCATCAACAAGTTACTCAATGTATTCTTTATCCTCATCTGTCATATCCATCTTCCTCATGTAGATATATTTGTTCTTCATCTCTTTCACTCCTTCTCTACAAATGTTTCGGTATAGTAACTTACAAGATAAGTACTATCAAACTAGTTGACATAAATGACAACATAATACTAATTTAATCATATTACATATCTAATCAATCAGCCCGGTGATCTTAAATCACAGATTCTTCAATTAGGTTCTAAATCAGTTGTAGTTCATCACCACCTCCATAGAACCAAGATATTGCTAGATAAAATATAAATAGATTGATATAATGATAAATGATTTGATAAGGGGTATGATATATATTAAATCCCTAAGATTCTTACAGGCACAAGAAAGAATAATAGTGTTACTTATGAGGCTTGAGAGATAGAGAGAGAGCCTACTTTAGACCAAATTTTCCACAATCTATTTGGAACCTACTTTAGTATAATTTACCCTAGATACTTTTAATCCTAATTTTTCCCTATTCCACTTTAAAAGCTCATCATTAATCCAAAAAGTGAATAATCATCAGATGCCAAAAGTAGGACCAAATTTGATATCACAAACCTTGATTCTTGTGTTCCCCTTTCGTAGAGTTAATTTTGGGAGGCTAGGGAAGCTGGATCCTTAGTCCCATAATTACAGTAGCCATATTTCATTTTGAATTTGGTCTTAATCTTTTCACTTGACCATTTCATTTTGACCTTTTATAAAAAAATTCACTATGTGATCCCTATATAAAATACAACCTCTATCATTAATAAACCTATAGATTCCAAGAACAAGCATTTTCAAATTGAATTCAATCTAGAGAAATCAAGGAGAAACAAGCTACAAGATCTACAATATTATTACAAAGAAGCTACACTCAAGTATTAATTCATGCCACACACTAACAATTTAAGGGCTCTAAGGAACACTACATGAAGCCTTTATGTGAAACTTCATGAGAAGGTTTCATACCTAAGGAAATCTTGTCATTCCAACATTTCCATATTTCATTACTTGTTTATCCTTTATCATCCGTAAGAAACACCACACTCTTTCATCATCATAGCTATCATGGAGATGAGAAAATAAAAATGGGATTTTACTTAGGAAAGACCCTATGAAACACAATCATTCTTACCTATTTTTCATGAGTATAGGTTTAGATCTGTAGTGTCACAAACTAAACCCTATGTATTTATGACACTTGAGCGTTAAGCTCAATTCATTTGTAATAGAATCCATGATTGACCTTTTGCATTTTGACATTATGGATCCTACGATCAAAGCATTCATTACCCTTGGCCCAAATTTGGAGTCAATTTAATTAGATGACAATGTGGCACATGGACATCTACACAATGTGCATTCATACAGGAAGAATCCATTTTAGAAAAAAGAGAATATTCCATATTAGACCAAATTTGGTACATGTCTATCTTTTGTATGCATTCAAAATAGCCACTCCTACCCATTCTGAGAAAAAACCCATCATTCTCCATCCTCTTCATTTTCATTATTTGGAAACACAATCTCACTCTTGGCTCTCGTTCCAATCTCCATAGTGAAGCTCTATCAAATTATACACACTATCTTACAACAACTTAGTCCTCATCTACACAAGTGAATCTATCATCTCACAAGAGGGGTCTACATTTGCATAATGCTATCTCTTCTCCCTTATCTTTACATATGTTATCTTGTTTTGTCAATACATGTACTATCTATTTACACTATGATCTTTTTGTAATATAGATTTTCCTCCATTAAGTAAGGTTTGTTTCTATTACTTTGTCAATGTCATTCATCTCATGTAATAGGTGTTTTCCTCCACTATGCAAGTTTTATTTCTATGTGCATATCTTACGTAATAGGGGTTTTGGTTTGTTAAGCATGGTTCATTTCTATTACATAATCATTATCAATTTTATTCCAAATATACCTATTTGGTTGTTTGTGGAGGTGGAAACACACAAATTAGGGGTTTGACTGCAACAAGCCCCTATACATCCCCAACACATTTTCCTATTTCTATGTTTGTAGGTGGTGAATAGGTTCATGGAGAAAAGAAGAGCATGCAAGAGTAATCCATAAGTTTTTTTCTATTTATGTCCGTATGGACTAGAGTGTGATGCACAAACATCACCATGGTATGTTTGTCTCCGAGGCTAATACCTTGTCCTTTTTAGGGAAATAAATTCATAGCTTTATCTTTAATTTATATAATAAGAATATTTCCATCATTTTGTATTTATCATTTATTTCAACATTTCCATTTTTGTGTTGCATTGATAGTTCTTTTTTGTTTATCTTTCTAGCGCACTAGAGTGCTAGTTTAGTGAGGTAGCATAAGGTACATTTTATCTTTGGGATCTCAATATCCTAAGGCTAGAAAATCCCCTACTATACATTTTTGTGAATTTGATGTGAATTCCTCAATGTCATATCTTTTCCTTCAAGAATTTGATGCATTCAACAAGGAATTCTCGAAGGATGACTTAGATATGTTGGAAGATGTCCTAGACAATTTCCTAGAGGCATCTCCTCATATCCAAGAATCTTCTAAAGGTTTCCCACACTTGGATCCTCCTTCTTTTAAGGTCAAAGAGTCTATGAATGTTATTGTTGTCTTTGTGACTCCTTCGAAGCCTAAGAGATCTGTCATTTAAGTGACTGTTTCTAGTCCTCCTAAAAAGGCTCGATCCATATATAGTAAACATTTTCGTAATGATTCTCATAATTTATTCCTTAAGTTACTTGATTAAAAAATAACTCCTATAATTTTGTTTATCATACTTATAATAATAGAAGGAATAAAGATAACATTAACTAGCCTAGTGAAATTCTATCAACTCCTTAGCCAAACCTTCCACAAGTATGCAAGCCTTCACCTAAGAAATCAAGTGAATATAATCCTATCAAGGAACCCTGAGTTACTTTGGCTAAAATCTTAGTTTGGGACATGTTTTAAATGATCACAGTTTACTAAGGTATTCTTTAAGAATCTCTCCAAAAGATCTTTCTACCTTCCTTTGCAAGAATGACATACGTGAATGTGTTGATGGGCCATATACACGTAGATATGCCAAATATCACGTTCTATCCACATGAAATTCTACCTATGAAAGTGAGGAATCTAGAAAACCCATTGATGATAATAGTCTATTTCAATGATGTTGGTATAAGGTGAACCCTCATTGATATTGGTTCGACACTCAATGTTTGTGGTATGGATTTATTAGTCAAGATCAAGGGGGATAAGATATTTTTGGCTATGTTTTCATTATTAATCTATGGCTTTGATAATATTGGAAAGACTACTTTGGGCATGGTAATATTTTGTTTAAAGTTTGTAGCATTCACAATTCCAACCCTAGTGTATGTTATGCTAGGGCCTCTTCCTTATAACTTTCTTCTAGGAAGATCTTGGTTTCATGTCTTGGGAACTATTTCATCTAGTTTACATGATTTTTCTAAGTTTATGGCCAAAAATAAAGTGGTCACTATTATCGCCGACTCAGATGCCATGAATTTAAGCCAAATAGATATCATGGGTCAAACATAGAGCTCTCCCACTTTCCAGATAATATTTTGTTGATGTCTTCCAACATGCTAACATCCTCCTCTTTGGTGCCAAATGAGGTGGACACTGAGGGAAAGGTTGTATTGAAGGAAAAAACTAGAAAATAAGGAACCTTTGAAAGAGAGTCCTCCCAAAGTAGATCCACCCAAGGTAAAAAGTCCTAAATCTACCCACATTGAATAAACTTCAAAATATTCTTCAAATGAGGTCAACACATATTTGGGTGATGATTCATAAACCTAGGATAGTATTGATTCTTGTATTGGTGAATTTGAGTTAAACCTTGTACACTTAAAAATTCCTAAATAAAATTTTCCATGGGTACAAAGGAAGATTATGCTTCTATAAAGCTAGGCAATACTTACCATGTTGATAATCTTTTCTATACCAAACTCCAAAGTTCTAGGGAACTCCAATCTACCTATGGATTGGGGTATAAGTTGGTTTTAAATCGTGGCTATGATGATAGAGATTGTGGTCCTAATGAAGAAGGTATTTGAGTTTTTTTGGAAGTGTAACTTCAACACCACAACACTAGGCTTAGATATCACACCACATATTGCAAGGAAAAACCATGGTTGAATGTTAACATAATTATTGTTGAATTGCTACCTCTCAATTTGGTTCTCCCTAAGTACATCTATACTAGTGAGAGATCTAAGGAGGTTTTTATAAATTATTTATCCTCAGAATAATCTTTAGAAATGTTCATAGGTTCTTACTCTAGTTTTCCACCCTATCATCACAAAGGTTGAATCCCTTAAATTGCTTAAAAATTAAAGCATATTTTGGAGAATTTGTTAAAGATGTTGACGAGGAAGAAACCTTGTCTCATGATGCCACATCTTGAAGACCCTAGTACACTTATTAGGGTAGATAATATCAATGTCATCATGTATTAAAAAACCCCTAATAGAATGATAAAGATTTGTAAGTGTCTCTCTGCAAAGGAAGCTAAGTTACATGCTAATCTTCTACATTAGTATTCCAATGTATTCACTTGGTAATATGAAGACATGCTTGGTATTTATGAGTCCATGGTGGTTCATATTCTTTTTGATATAGGAGGATCCTCCACAATAAATCTAAATTGATGGTGACAAAAATTTTGGTGTCAAATGTTGATTAAAAGTCCATATTATAGATCTCATCAAGACCTTTCTAAAACACTTTTAACGGGGTCAAAAAGATGTCGTATGCAAAATTTATAGCCTTCATAAGTTGAAGGCCTGATAGAGGTGCATTCACATGTGGACCACTAACATGTTGACATGTGGCATGATAAAAATGACACATGAAAACTTAAAATAATGGCATGTGGACAAAATGGCAATTCAATGTAAAAATATACTAAGTGGTATTTGAATCCACAACCTACTCAAAGTAACTTTATGACTTTACCATTACCCCACATGGTTTACACATGCATTGATAAGGACTCATTTAAATTTAAATGAGGATAAATTTGAATTTAATGAAAAAGTGAGTTTAGTGGGATTTGATCACTCAACCATCCCTACTCCAACAAATACCTTTATCAATGTACCAAACATGTGGACATTGGAATTAAATGGGCACACTTTTTTTTTATTGTGTGGCCCAATGTTGGAGGAAAAAGTTAATAAAGGATGCTCACATGTGGATTTGAACCAACAACCTCATAATATGAGGATAAGACTCATCCATTGCACCAAAACATACAAATGTGTTTGATTATGGGTGGAAGTGTATTTAAATTATATATTTTTTGAAAAAGTAAAATTAAATGTAATGAGAAGGCTTGAACATGTGACCTTTTCTATATAAAGGCTAGGTATTTCCATTGCAACACACACTTATTTTTGGTAGAGAAGTGTCCAGAATTGATTTGTATAAGCAGTTTTGGAGAAGTAAATATTTTAAATAGCCTTTTTTTATTTACAAGAAGAATTTATATAAACTCTAAGTGAGTTTATATCTTCCTAGAAGAATCCAGAAGACTATACTATAGGTCTTTATGTATGAAGGAGGTTTTGATGTATTTTTCCATCAATACTAATGGATAGATTGCGCATTTGAAGTGGACCTGAAGACGCAGCCCTTAAGGGGCAAACTTCATTATCAACTTGTAGTGTATGGTCTTTATGTTATTATGGTTCTTGTTTAATTTTAATTATTTGAATTACATATTGAATGTTATTTGTTCAATAAAGTGTTATAAAAATTGAGCAATGATGTTTTAAAGTATTGGAACTCAAATTAGTGTAAAAGGAAATAGTTTGAGCACTAATTTTGGATCAATCATGCTATCTCCTAATGCTAAGTTTGTTAATAAAAAATATCTGAAAGATGAATCCTAGGGGCGCCTATTAGTCAAGACTGGAAAATAAAAGATCCTAAAAGAAGGCTTTATCCATCATATTAAATATTCACCTTGTATATCAAATATATTTGTTGTTAGTAAACTTGACGGTTGTATTTACAAATGCATCCAATTTCAAGATCCGAATAAGGATTATTTGGGAGATGTTTTTCCATTGCCTAATATTAATATGATTTTTTATTTTATGGTAGGCCATGCATTACTTTCCTTTAAACATAAATTCTTTAATTATAATCAAATTCATATTAACATGGGCAATCATATCAATGTTCAATGACCTTGATTTCCCATGATTTTATTCATAAGATTTGAGAATATTATGTGGATAAAATATTGGAAAATTCAATCCTTTGTTGAGATCACGTTAACAATATTAGACTTATCTTGAAGAAACTTTGGCTCTATAAGATGAAACCTAATCCCCTCAAGTGTATTTTTAGTGTATATTTCAACAAAATTTTCAAATTTATTATTTTTCCATGTGGAATTGAAGTCAATACAAATAGGATCAACATAATTGTTAACATGCCTCCACCTAAGAACATCTCTCAGCTTCATAGTTTACAAGGAAAGATTCAGACCATACAAAGATTTGTGTCTTAGTTGGCTAATTGTACCCTTCCATTCAAATGACTTTTGAAGAAGGATGTGCATTTAAAGTGATACAATGAATGTCAATATGCTTTTGTTTCCATCAAAATTAATTTGGCCAATCCTCCTATCCTAATGTTGGATATGCAAGATAGACACTTTCTTAGATGGACCATAGAAAATAGAACCCTAGAAAGAGGTGATGATGTAAGGACCCGACCAATTAGGGAAAAATTTCCCTCTTTTTTTGGGATGTGCATTTACATTTCTCTAGTTCTCATACAAATTATGATTGGGTTTCAAGAAATTTATTGCTAGACAAACTTTACATATCAACACACATGTAATCAAGTTTTAGAAAACCAATTGCAAGACATTCCCTACATAATTTTAATTGGTTTTTGAAACCCAATTGCATGCTTCTTTCACGGGGTCTTCACTAAATGGGAAATACAATATCATGTGCGTTCATATTGGGGGGTTTAAAATGGGAGAAAACAGGGGGCAATATATTGCCTAAATAGGGGGAGGGGGTTTTTTTTTTGGGGAGGGGGGTAGGGGTTTATATAGGAAAACATGTGGGGGGGGGGGGTATTGGAGGGGGATGACAAAAAAGGAGTTTGGGGCAATATTTTTTTAAAAATAGGAGATTATTTAGTATGCCACAAACACACATGCTATTATTTAGGTTCACTAAGTGAAGTCCCCGTGGCTTATTTTCACTACATACACTTGGAATCAAGTTTCTCAAACCTGATTGCAAGGAGACTATCTCCACTAACACATGTAATTAGGGTTCTGAGACCTAATTACATGTAATTGTTTTCACTTCCAAGTAGATTCATAACTTGGGTTTTGAAACATGAATTGTAGTTATTCTTGCACTTAGCCAATTAGACCTGCTTGGGAAAGATCCAATCTTATCCATCCTACACGCATGTTCTTGGAATATTGGTAAATCGGGGGATTAGACCCAATTTTGTAACACATCCATTGTACTCTAGTTGCCTATAATACTGTGATTGTTATCAAATATTTGTAGGAGGTGTTCAAATATTTGAAGAACTACCTTCAACACCAAAGAAGAAGATGAAATATAAATATCAGAAATACCAAAGTAATATTTTACCTTGTTCAATGGCTTCAAATATCAATGAAATTAAGGATACTAAAATTGGACATGTTGACATATTGGAGTTCATCGATAAAAATAAGACACAACCTCCAATTATTTTATGAAGTTAATTCTCAACTGTAATATTTATAGGGTCACCTCTTTCCCTATGTCAACCTTGGAACCTGAGTTTGTCCTTGTAGTGGCCTCCCATTTTGAAAAAGAGACAAGGATGGTAAAGGATGTAGATGGAAATATAGTATTTAGGTTGGATGAGAATATTTTTTCTAAATAATCAAGTGTCCACAAGCTAGTGAATATGTTGACATCACTATAGAACTATCATATTTCTATCAAGATTCAATTGTGTAGTTTTTGAGTCAAACTCATCAACCCATGTTTCCCAAGTAGTAGTTCACAAGAATTAATCTCTCATGATAATTAATGGAATACATAGGACTCATTGTATCTAGGTGATGCTCACATAGGTGAAGCACCAAGACTTTCCAAGAGGTCACCCATCCCAGAATTACTCCAATACTAGGATGGGTGACCTCTTAGGAATTCTCAGTACTTCACCTCTGTAAGGATCACCTAGATGCAATGAGTGCTAAGTGTTCCATTCATTCTCATGAGGGATTGGTTATTGTGAATCACTACTCATGAAACATGTGTCAATGAGTTTGAATAAAAAAATACATAGTTAAATCCTAAGAGAAATTTCATAATTTGACTTGTTGTGGATAATATCTACTAGTTATCAATCATTATAGACACTACTCAAGCCTTCAATAATTAAAATATAGAAATTTGTAGAGAGAAATTCAATGCCAATTGGCTTAAAACACCAAGTTTGAACACCTCCATGTGGACACAACTTTATTGTGCTGATTTAAAATAAGAAATCAATGGCATTATTTTACTCGTTAGAAAGATCAAAGGATTGAAGAAGTATAATATCATTAAGGAATGCAAGTACCAATACATCAACATCATGGAGAAATAAACTCAAAAAATCTTTTAGGGAGATAAATCAATGATGTTTTGTGTGAACAATTTTCCTAGATGAACACCATTCTTACTTTCTATATAAATTCATATATTGTATATGCTATTGCATCCCAAAAATAGTTTCTAGGTCTCACCATAGAGGGTGATAGGAGACAAGTACTTGTATGGAATTATTATAATCAATTGAATCTTAAGCCAAGAAGGAGTCATTATAGAAGAGTTTAGGATACATTTTATGGTGTGTTAATATGTTTCTTTGACAATAAGCTCCAAAATGAAAGAGCATTAGAGGCCTCCTAAAAAATGGTTAATGAATATAGTTGTATTGTCTTGCAATTTTACACATTCACATATATAAGAGTAGGATATTTTGATGGTTATCCATATATGCATATGAGGTATTGCACACAAAAAATCATCTTGATGGAGGTAGAAAGATAGATAATGACTGACTATTCATTATAGATAATTAGTACCCCATTAAGTAGGTTTCAAGTTCCCTTTGGAAAATAGGGAGATATTCATTGATGACCTCTGCCAAAACCAATGCTATGGAAATGAAGATGCATAATATCACTTCAAAGAAATTCAAGGTGAGAGAAGATTTTGACAATAGAGATATGGAAGAGAAAATGAAGAGATCCTTCACTCATGTTCATTGGGTGGAAGATATATAGATAGATCAATGATTTGAAGAGGATATAAAGAGGTTATATTACAATCGAATCATTTTGGAGCAAATTGTTAATCTGGATTTAACAAATATCCTATATGACATGGTGGATGATGAGAATGTGCTTGATCTTGTTTATGAGTAGAATAGAATTGAAGATACACCATTACCTCCTATTTATTGTCTAGTAAAATAATTTGTGTCTATTAGGGAGAGATTTCATCCCATCCTTGCTAATACTAACACTTGGTTACAAAGTAAGGGCATAAAGTTGACTAAATTAAAGACTATCTCTAAGGATGATATAACAAGGCTTGTTGCTCACAAATTTGAATTGGAACAAAGAACATATAAGATGCTTCTTTTTCCAAGAAAGTGACCAAAATCAGGCTTAAAATGGGAAAATAAAAGGTTAGAAAGTGTTACCCAAAATTACAACATGCAGAACAATGAACACAAATAGGAAAAGATTGCATTTATAGGAGTCTAATTAACACTACATTTTAGGTGATGTTGATTAACATTTCATTATTGCATTCAATACCAATTTTTTATATTTTACTTTAAGTATTGATTACATTCCAAATTTTTAGATTCATAATTGATCATAACATTGTGCATTCAAATTGAATGTAGTATACAAATGTTCTTCCATGTTTCATATTTCATGTCAATAAAGAGTACATTTTGCAGAATAGAAAGCATGATAGAAGTATGAGTAGGGTCCCATGCATTGCCTTTGTTGTCTACATTTTTTTGACTGGTTGTCTGTCAAGTCTATCAAGTCCTCAGGTCCATTGTCCAGGTCTTCATCTTTTAGAGGTCTTTAGGGTTATCATGCATCATGAGAGAGAAAAATGTGTTAGATCCAATTGGATCTAAGTAATGCGTAAAACAAGAACATCATACAACAATCAATCTTTCAGAGTTGCATATCTATCTGGTATTCCAATGCAATAAGGAAATGTGCATCCACATAAAATGAAAGGTAGTATTAAAGGGACGTGTTTACATGAAACCTTTTACTATTTATGGTCATCATTATGCATGTTGTCTTTATATTTAAACCAAATATCTAAATCAAAGGGACTTAATACTTGTGACTAAGAAACCTTTTTTAGAATTAGCAGGATCTTGTTAGATTAGTGAACACCAATTCATAAATGTCACCATTTTTGGCATTTTCATAAAACTGATGTGTTAATTATGTTCACTAACCTAAAAAGATTAGTTTGATGTTATTTTTAAGCTCAACAGAGTGAAAATGCAGTTCTCAATTGACTGGTTTTCACATCATAGTCATAAAATGATGTAGTATAAAGTGTATTAAAAGATGCTACAACATGTACTTTCAAAGATAGTAAAATCACAAGTACAAGTTTCAGAAACAACCATGTTGTAAATGCCAAAAGTCCTCCTGGATAATGATTGGTAAACAATGACATTAAGTTCCATGTTCAATTAAATCTGAATTTAAATCATGAGATCACAATAAACATGCTTGGCTATAGGATGTATTAAATGTCAATGTGCATATCCAAAATGTATTGCTGAAAGAAATACTTCAAGAATTATTTTTCAAAGTGTCAAAGAGAATGTTTACAGTGTGTGTTTGATGGTTGTCGCAAGCCCATGCTCGAACTCTGTCAAATTTCATTCTGGTCTTTTTGAGTGTCATGAGCCCGTGCTTGAACCTCTTAAACAAATTATTAAACATTTTTACATTTTGTTGCATTTCATTTTAGTAAAAATCATAAGCACTATTCACTGTTTGCATTGCAAAGTAATTAAAAACTAGTCATTCACTAGTTATCAAACATATATTCATAGTAAAAGATTCATGTTCATGCATAGGGGCAGAATGGAAAGAAATATCTTTTTGCAAAGTGTTGATTCAATCAAGTATTTTCAATCAGCTAGGAGAGCCATTGTCACCATTATTATCTCTCATTGAAAAGAGCTATAAATAAATAAAATTTTTGTTGCAAGTTTTTACAGTCTGATGTTTGTGAGCCTCATGAGCCCATGCTCGAACCTCAAAAACTACTCATAATTTATACATTTTGAATCAGATGGCAGAAAAAAGATTTAAATGTCCTTTTATTCAAGTTTCATGTACATGTTATAATCACATCATTGTATTGTAAATCAAATAGCAGTGGTTAAACATGGTGGTCTCGGTTTGCACAAGATAATAGTACAAGGTTCAATGGTGCAGGAGAACCTCTATGAGGGCCCTCAACTTCTTGTTTGGTGTGTTTATGCTATGTATTTGGAATAAGAGTCACAATGGAGTTTGACTCAATTTTGGTTGTGTCTAGGCTTTGTGATAGTCCTAGAGGTCTACTGGTCTTTATAGTTTGCTATGCCCTTTAACTCAAGCAAGGTTGTCAACTTGAGGTTTTTGGGGTTCTTCTTGAGTAGTGGTATAGGAGTTTGTGTTTAGTGGTCATTTGATGCACATGAGTGCTTTGGAAGGCCTAGTAATGGTCTATTATGATGAGTGAGAAAAAGTTACTCAAGAAACTAGAAGTTGCTCAAAAGTTACTAGCAACTTTTTACTTTGTAATGACTACCTAAGCTAAGAGGCTTAATACACCCTAAAGACCTAACAATAACTCCAAGAAAAGCATATTTAAGTCTTTTCTAACCCTAATGTATGGGTTGGTTGTCAAATTTGAAAAGCTACAGTACGGGAAGGTAGACTGGTGAAGTTTTGTGTGCAACAGTCACTGTTGAATGATTGAATAACTGTGAATACAATGAGCTTTGTGTGAATCTAATTTTTAAATGTTGTGTTGAGTGTTTATATTATTCTTTTTGTGCTTGTAGTTTCATTTCATTAGAGGTTTTATTAGTTTTGTTTGAGTTCTTTGTGTTAACTAGTGCTCTGCTAGTTTTGGAGAGCTTAATGCAAATGGGGTTGTAGATATTGTTTCCATCTTGGGATTGCCATGGGACTATGGAATCCAAGAATATAGACCCTAACCTATAACATAATGAAAGCAGGGGCCCAGAAAATGAGGACAAACATTAGTTTGGCAAAGCCCTAGGCGAGTTCAACAGAGCCCGGCTAGGTGCAAGCAACAAACCAAGAGCTCTAACAGATAGTAGAAGAGGTGTCAAGGTGTGTCCTTTGGAGGGGGTCAAGAAGGATGTATGAAGGCTCTATATTGTGAAGGAGAAGGTTTCAAAAGGTGTAGAAAGGTGCTATTGAAGACTGGGACCTTGGAGAGTCTCTAAAACCCTCAAAACCCTCAATTTTGCCAAAGGTGTTGTACGGCCGTTTGAGAGCCCAAGACCTCAAAAATATTTGAGTATGAGGAAATTGTAAAAGGTTTCATTAAGGCAAGGAATTTTGATTCTATACGAGGAAGGTGTAATAGGTCCTACAAATCTAGAAGGAGGCCTAATTGGCACTTCCTTGTAGCCTTAGAATGCAAAGGAACCCCTAAATTGGGTGATTCCAAAACCTTGAAAATGCTTTGAGAAGGTTTTTTTAGTCCCAAAAAGACCTTAGAACTCATCATTTTCACTGGTGGAGCTCAGGAAGAAGTTAGAAGCCTAAAAGACCCTTTATAGCCTATGTGAGGGGATAGTAGTTAGAATGTGAAGCAAGTAGGTGGATGTTTGGGATTGTTGAACTTGGTGGGAAGGCTAGGCAGGTTAGGGGAAGTCCTTTGAAGGATAATGAAGCCTATAGACCTTCATAGGTGTTTGAGGAACACTGAGATCCTAGTTGAGGATCAGGAGCATAGACAAGCTAGTCTATCCTAGCTAATCCCATCATTCAAGCAAGGGTCACTGTCACCAATGAAGTTGAGGATACATCATATATAATCACTAATGAGTAATAAATGTCAAGCGAGGTCAACAGTGAGTGAGTTGAACAAGCTTAACAGTCGTGGTCACTGTTCAAGATTTAACAATGGACTTAGGCTATGGATTTAGAGACAGTATCGAATAATAACTGGTGTATTCAAAGGCCAAGCTAAAGATAGGTTTTGATGAGATGTGATAGTGCTACATAACTGGATTACATCAAACAAAAGCCAATAATGATGGCTATAAATGTCTATAGAAAAATGGATCATCACGACTGGTGTAAACAATGACAGTGATACATGACTGGTGAACCATAAAGCTAGGAAAAGAGGATAGTGGAGACATTTTTATAAAGGCATGAACACACGACTGAAGGTAGTAAAGGTTACAAAAAGAAGAGGATAGAGTCTATTTTTAAGAAAAGGGTCACTACCCAGGACAACGTAGAACTCAATCAAAATCGAGTTGAAAATAAATTTTGTCCTTTCAGCTAATATCTAATGTTGATTCCATTGTAAGAGTATAAGCATGACAATGATCACTGTCTAACAGTGATAGAATCAGCTGGTACATAAAGAAATAATGCTAAGAGTTGACTGGTGGACACTTTAAAACCCTAGGTCGATTGAGCTTGGATTAGAAGTATATAATATTAGATAGTGATAACCCAAGAGCCATAACATCAATCAAAGATAAACTAAAGATAGTGAGTAAAGACTGGTGTATTTTAAAGAAGACACAATAAGCAAAGAAACTCTTAAATCATTGCAGAGGAAAAGAGTAATAGCAGAATCGGCAAAATAGATTAAACATTATACAAATGAAGCATTGAAAAGAGAGAAATGTACTTATCTTCATGTTTAGACTATGTTTTTTTGGCACAGTTCACAACCCGTGTCGAGCTCCAACCTAGATTCAAGGTTCGAGACTCCAGATCTAAGCTGAGCTCATTGTTCTAAGTGTAGAAGATCATAGCCCAAAGCTGAGTTCAAAGGAGGAGCTTGTTGTTTCAAGCACCAGTTTGAGCCTACTATCACATATAGACCGAGCTTTGTGCTCAAAGATTTTGCGAAAGGGATTAAAATGGAGTTAAACTCAACAATCAAAACTCAAACCCATTATTCAAAAACTAAAGCTCGAAGTTCACCAAATCTTACCGAGTTTCCAGTCACAACTACGAGTCGGGTTTTAAGCCATTAAACTCAAGAAACACTAGTCAGAGTCTGAGATTTGTGCCAAGTTCAGTCTCATCTGAGCTTCAAGAAAAGGAGGTTGAGTGTTCAATACCTCATGCTTGAGTTCAAAGTCACAATGGGATTCACAGCTATAAGCCAAAAGTAAACCAAGCCCAAGTTCCAAGCTCAAGATCTATACCAAAGCCTATAGTCACAGCTTGAGCTCAACCCAAGTTCAAGCTCGAAGCTCAATCTAAAGTTGTGATTGAAATATGGGGTCACAGCTGAGCTTTGGATTACAAGGATAATCCCAATTAAGTGCCTGTTTCAGTCCCAACTTCAACTTGCACTTCAAAGTTTAGGATACGCTCAAAGCTAGAGGCCCATAACTCACATTAAATCCCAAAATACTAGCAAGAATTCATGGAGATACCATGGTTTTGGCAAAGTTTCACCATTGGTTAGGGTTTTTTCCCTAATATTTTCACAAAGGCAAACACAAATGAATGTGAAGATCAAGGAATAGAGTGGAGTTTTAGAATTCTGAAATCCAACTAGCAGAGCATTGAATGCCTTAATTCCCATAGTGTACATCATGCAGAGCCTTGAGTTTGCTATTGCCACCTCATTGCCTTAGATATTTCATATTTTTCAAGTTTCTTAAGTGGTCATGTCGACCCTTTCACAAATTTTGCAATAAGCTTAAATTTAGGTATTTTTATCTAGGTTTAGATTTTTTATAGGCTCATTTTATATTGATTTTTTCTCAATTTATATTTTGTATATGTTGGTATGTTTTTGTTAAAGATTTTATCTTACAAAACCAACATTAGGGCTAGATTTTAGGCATTACTCTAGGCTTGATTTTAGGGCTTTTGGCATAAATTAAGGCCAAAATTGGAGATATTTTAGGGCTAAAATCAGGAGGCTATGATTTTTGAATTTGAAGCTTAGAGGGCTATAAAACTAATTTTCTTAATCAGTTTTAGGGGTTCCAGATTCTTGAGAGAAGGCCTTAGTGAGTGATTTTGTTCCTTTGTGCCTTAGCTTATTTTTTGTAACCTACATGTCAGATTTTTGAGGAAAATAAAGCAGATGATCCATATTTTCTCATATTGTGAGCATTGATTTTAAATCCTTTTCTTCATTCTTTATAAGTGTTTATCTATTTTGGTAGCAAATAGAAGTGAATTCTTTCTATTCCTCCTCTATGTGAACAAAATCCAAACCTTATGTAGAATATGTATGTTTGTTAACAGATTGTACTATTTGTGGTTTATACCCTAGTAGCAAATCCAAATTAACCTATACGTTGATCAGTGATTGATAGTGTTAGTCTCATTGATATGTGCATTGTGGTTGATGTTTTGGATTCCAAGCAAATCTAAGTTCAAATTTGTTGTATAACCCCTTTTTTCCTTTCAGTTTTAAATCCTTTTTCCCTTTTCCCAATGAAGTTTCAATTAGGAGGTGATATTTCTAAATCAAATAGGAGCCGACCTAGAATTCAGAGACTCCTTCTCAATCAGAGTCCACCCACAACTCAAGAAGGTTTCCATTGTTAGGATGAGATATCATTAAACCCTAATGCCTGAGTTAGGGTGGTATTTTAAAACCTAAACAAAAAGCTGAAGAGGAATCATTTTCCAAAGGAAAGGAATGGACCAAGATAAAATATGAGGAACAAAGTGAAGGGCCTTGATAACTTGAAGATCGAGAACTTCCAATGAAAGAAGAAGTATACACTCTTGAGGAACATCCTACTGTATCAAATTACAACTCTACTCATGTCTTCCCACTTGATAATAATGTAGGCTCCTCTTACATACTGTCTATTGATCTAGTCACCTATTCAATTTATGCTCAATCAACTCTATCCTCATCTACCACAGAGTCTCTCCATGACACTCCTCATTACGATTTGGAGAATGTGTTTGACCCTTTTCCCTCTTATTCCATTTTTTATGAGATAACCACTATAAATTTTGATTCTACCATCATTGACTTTTATCAATGCAAGAATTCATCTAGTGGATGGAAGGAATTTCTTGGATAGCATGATGCATAATAATGTGTGTTTTGCTTTAGTACCTAAGGTTTCTAAGGAGAAAGTCTTGGTAGAAGAACATCCTATAGAAATCACTAGATTGTTGAATGATTATACTAACATCATATCTGATAATGTTCCTGATGGATTACCACCAATGAGGAGTATTAGTCATTGTATAGATTTGATAACATGCACTAGTCTGCCTAATAAAGCAGCTTATAGGATGACATCGACAAAGAATAAAGAAATCAATAGGAAAGTGCAAGATGTTTTGCAGAGAGGGTTGATTAGAGAAATTTTGAGTCCATGTGTAGTTTACATAGTGTTAGCATCTAAGAAAGATGGACAATGGAGGATGTGTACTGATTCTAGATTCATCAACTAGATTACAATTAAGTATCGGTTTCCTTTTCCAAGGATGGATGATTTGATGGATTGTCTGAGTGAGGCTAATTATTTCACCAAGATAGACTTGAAGAGTGGATATCATCATATTAGAATAAGAGAAGATGATGAGTGGAAAAATGCATTTAAGACAAATGAAGGATTGTATGAGTGGTTGGTAATGCCTTTTGGATTATCTAATGGACTTAGTACTTTCATGAGGTTAATGAATGAAGTCTTGAAGAAATTATTGGGTAAGTATGTCATTATGTTCTTTGATGATATCTTGATTTTCAGTAAGATAAAAGAGGAACATTTTTTGCATGTTATACAAGTATTATAGAGGTTGAGAGAAGAGAAATTGTTGATAAACATCAAGAAGTGTACTTTCATGAAAGAGGAGTTAGTATACTTGAGATTTTTAATATCTAATGAAGGATTGAAGATGGATCATGAGAAAGTGAAATCCATTGTTGAGTGGCCTATACTGGTGACATTTGGAGAGGTAAGATTATTTCATGGGTTAGCTAGTTCCTACAAAAAGTTCATTAGAAACTTTAGCTCAATCCGTGGACCGATGACTGAAACTATGAGAGGAGATAGGAAGGAGTTTAAATGGACACATGGAGCACAAAGGATATTTGATTTATTGAAGAAAAAGGTGACATACCAATCAATATTATCTTTTCCTAATTTTAATAAGGTATTTCAAGTGGATTGTGATGCTAGTGGAAATGCAATTGGAGCTATCTTGACTCAAGAAGGGAGACTTGTTGCTTACTTAAGTGAGAAGATTAATGATGCTAAAAGAAGGTATTTAGTGTACGATCAGGAATTTTATGCTATAATTTAGGCTTTAAATAAATTTAGACATTATTTTCTACCTAAGGAGTTTGTACCGTATACTCATCATTAAGCATTAAAGTATTTGAGTAGCCAAGGTAAGTTGAATTAGAGACATTTGACATGGGTTGAGTTTGTGAAAAGTTATACATTTTTGTTGAAACATAAGAGTGGTGTGTCAAATAAATTTTCTCATGCTTTGAGTAGGAGGAGGATTTTGTTGACTAAAATGAAGATTTCAGTGTTGGGGTTTGATGAATTGAAGGTATTGTCTGAAGAAGATCCAATCTTCAATGAACCTTGGAAATATTGTAAGGAACTTGTTGTAGATATAAGTAAATGATTGGATTATTTCATTCATGATGGAATGTTATTCAGGGGTAGTTAGTTATGTATACCTAGAAGTTCCACGAGAGATAATTTGATTAATGAGAAACATAGTGGATGTTTAACATGAAATTTTGGAATAGATAAGACAATATCATTGGTGAGTGAGAATTAATTTTGGCCACAAGTTCATAAGGATGTGAGGAATTTTTTATAGGGTTGTAAAGTGTGTCAAGTTGCCAAAGGTAGTAGTCATAATGTGGGATTCTATACATCTTTGACAATACCAATCAGCCCTTACAAGGAGATCAATATATATTTTGTGATTGGTTTAATGAGAACACATATGGGATATGATTCTATCCTTTTGGTTGTAGACATATTTTCTAAGATGGCACATTTTATTCCTTGTAGGAAGAAAACTAATGTAGTGCATGTATCTGATTTATTTTTCAAGGAGATTGTGAGATTACATGGATTACCTAAGAGCATTTTTTTAGACATGGATAGTAGGTTTATTGGATATTTTTTGAGGACACTTTGGAAGAAGATGAAATATAACTTGAAGTTTAGTTCTACTTTTCATCCACAAACTGATGGACAAACAAAGGTTGTGAACAAGAGTTTATGGAGCTTGTTGAGGTGTTTAGTTGGAGATAAACCTATAAATTGAGATTTAGTTTTACCTCAAGCTAAGTTTGCTTATAATAATTTAGTAAATAGAAGTACATGGAAGACACCATTTGAAGTGGTTACTAGGTTTAATCCTAAGGGGGTATTAGAATTAAAAGAGCCTAGTCATGAAGTTAGGAAGAGTGTTGAAGGAGAGGAATTTATTGATTTTTCGATCTACTGAATGGAATCTCTAGTTGTGATCGTGCCAACTCATTAATACATTTGAGGCTGAAATTTCTATGATCACATCACTTATTTTCTTTCTTGGATGTTGTTCCATATGATTCAGGAGTTGACCTATTTGTTGCAACATGTTTTCTCTATTATTGGAAAATGTGAACTTTTCTGGGCCGACCTATAATTGTAACTATATAAGCTTATGGACTTATTCCTAAGGGATAAGTGATATCATAATATTATTTGGCCATAGTTTGGCTAGGGTTTGTAAGGGATTTGTGATCATAATCAGGCATGTAGGCTTTACATGTAAGACTACATGTTGTAGATTGGTTTTAATTGATTTTCTAAAAATATTTGAAGGATGATCTTTCATTTCTTTCCATCTTGTCTTATTGTTTCCATTGTGTTGTGTTGGCTACAAGGATTGAACTGATCTCTTATAAGTTTCTCCATCCTTTACTTCATCATGTATTCCATACACTTACCTCATCCATAGTGTTTACTACAATTTAGTCACAAGTTGTCTCTATTCAAACTATAGATGCTAGCATTCGAGAAGGTACCCTTGATCTTACTTCATGGATGGGAGTGGTTACACCAAAAATAAATAAACTATCTCTCCAAATGACTTTGATTTTAGTCAACTTGCTCCTTCCAAAACCAAGGAAGATAAGAGGCGTATCATTATATCTAGGGTGAAGGTCGATAAAGATAAAACAAAATATGCAAAAGTGAAAATTCCTCCTCTTGAGAAGACCATTATGGAGTTGGATTCTAATGATTACATCATGAGAAGAGTTCATATTGGAAATTAAAATCATGAAAGTAGCATAAAAAGATGCACATGATTTCTTTCAGTCACTCATACAAAGGGTTGATCGTACTAAGGCTTTGAAGGAATAGTTGAAATATGAAAATGAGGAGATAACTTCAGTGCTCTTGAAGATTGTCAAGTACACAAAAAAGATTGATCTAATAACCACATAAATTTTTGAGGAGTTAATTAAGATGGGATGGGAGAAAGGTTTTTGCAATTGATTCATGGGCTAATAGGTTGTTTCAACAAGGTAGTCATATTTCGAGGATGACCCTACAAATGATGGCACATTGGAAAAAGATCAAGTTTGGGTTGGATCAAACTTTGGAAGTCTTGTCTCAAGATTTACAATCCTAGGAGAAGGATCTTGAAACTTGACTTAAATTTAGAGATATGGTTTGGAGGTGTTAGTTAATAATGGAGATATTCCTTCTAGAAAAGAGTATGTTGAATTCAAGGAGCTCATGAGACACATAGTGGAAGTCACTAATGATTTGATGAAGGACTTCAATTTACTCTCAAATCAGGTGTTGAGAAGGAGAAAGAAATTATTTCCAAATTTGAAGAGATTCCTTGCAATTTGTTAGATGATGATGAGAAACTCCTTTTTGATGATACAATGCTTCAAGAGTTTAACTTGTTAATTCAAGATGAGGTTGAGGTTGATGATTTATCTGTAGCTTCTATTGATAAGTTGAAGTAAATTAGTTATGTATTGTGGAATAAATCAATAGTTGGTTGTTTCTTTCCATATTTTATTCACAACCCCTCTACTTTATTTATGAGGATGCTCATTATAAATATTTATATTTGATGCAAGCAACACAAATCTGCCCAAATTGCGTAGCATTATAAAACTTAGCTTCTCCATTGCAAATCAGTTTTCATGTTAATAAAAGGAGAAATTGTGTGTTTAATATTTGAGTTAGAGCATTATCTTATGTAACCAAAATGATCTTTAGTCATTATGGCTGAATAACATTGAATTAATTTGAGGCATTGGGGATATTTTTATTGAGTTTTAAAGGATTTTTAAACCTGAATTTTATAGTCTTTGAGATGCAACTTTGAGTTTAAAAGATAATAATTAGTGTTTGAGTTAAGAAATACTTATCATATTTGTGTTGCAAGCTTTCTTATGTTTATGAGTTTTGATTCTTAATATATGAAGAAGTCTTTCTGCTATTATATATTGTATCTTTGTTGTCAAATATTTGTAAGAAGATGCACAAGTATTTGAGCTTAGGTAAATTTATTGATTAGCTAGTTTGTTGGTATACATAAGGTTATTTCATATAACTCTCAGTATAGTGGGATTGTTGCTCCAATTGATACTTCATAGTGGACTTATTAAAGTTGTAAATTTGTATCAAGATCTATTGAATGTGAGAGAGCCATCCTTGTTGAAAAAAGAGGAAGTGACACATGTAACATATTGATTCTAGTTTAGTGTATATTCCTAGTTAATTATTTAGTTGTTTATAGAAGCAATAAGAAGGGTGCCTCCCCTTTCTAGAGGAGAGACTTTGTATTATATACTCTAACTAAAGTTACCATTTTGCAATTGGTTGACATAAAGTCAGTTACAAAATATAATACATTTCTTTTAATTAAACATGTGGGTGTAAAATTAAATTATGATATCATCTAATCTAATCATACATAGAAAAAACATAGATAACATACATGAAATAAAATGTATAGATCCACAAGAAAGAATAATGGTTGAATTAAAATTTGTATACATATATCATCAATGTATAAGTACCAATATACATGTGTCACATCACTACAAAAATATATGATGTCTGTATACATGTGTATAAGTATACTATACAAAATAATTTTATACATAATATCTAATAATCTATCTCCCTCTAAAAAAATGTGCATACAAAATCAAGACTTTCTTGAAGCCTAGGTCCTTGAACTTGTTAGTCTTGGAAGATCTTGGTCTTAGTGTGGTGGTTGTTAGATTAAAATATACTAGAAGGGAGTGAATTAGGAGCTCCATGTACAAAGCCCCTTCATCTCTCCTCTTACCTGAATGATAGTTTTCCTTAGGTCTATCTCTCATTTCCTCACCTCCTCTACCTTGTCCACCAATTGACACATTTGGAGATGGTCAAGGTCTCTAATGGCACCAATCTATTATCTATTAACCTTCCTCTGGAGGTCACCAACCTAGCTTTTCAATGTTTCATGTTCCTCCTTGACACTTTATTCCTAAGTTACTGCTAGCTCTCACTCCACTAGGGCTTATTCTTTCTCTATGAGAAAAATACATAAAATTGACATTAGTCTAGTCCATTTTCCTTTTCGTGGCATCCAACTATGCATATTACTACATGATCTTGAATCAAGCCTCCTTTACCCTATCCTAAGCCATGCTAAAGAATAAAATAGGTAAACATGTCTCCCAACTAATTGGAATGGCCTATATGCATCTAGAAAAAGATCTTGAGTGGCAACATCTAGAATCATATCCTTGAGCACATGGAATATTTACCCAAGAAATTGCACCATGCCATCTACATACATATATAGAGAAGATCATATCAATACATGTATCATTATAATCTCATAGATGCCTATTCTATCAAATACTCTATCTTCATCATAACAAATATACCTTGATTGCTAATTTGCTAGTCTAGGTCTAGTGGCAATGCCCAATCATATGATGTCCCTAGGTCCCCCTAGGCATCATAGGAGGTGAATGCACCCATGAAGGTTGTGGAGAAATACTAATTGGTGAACTTAGCACATGTGTTCAAATAGATATGATTGAGATGGCTGCTATGACCTACACGTTGTCACTACCTCAACCTATCACCCTTAGCATACTATTATGGAGGACTCTTGTGTGGATTCCTCGACGATATGCATTCTAGACTCTACCAAGGGATCTTTTTTTCCCGTCACCACCTCAACCTCTTTCCCTTAGCCTATTTATATATAGGATTCTTGCATGGAATCCTTGGTGACATGAGCTATGGACTCTGCCAAGTACTCTTTCTTGCCTCCTCCTAATGTCCCCCAACTCATCCTAGCTCTCCCCCTAGTGTATCAATAATGAAGATGGGGGAAAGGCATTTGTGGGACCACCAAGATAATAAACCATCTTTCACAAGGACATCATTAATGTTTAGTGTGGAATGTTGGCATCTCTTCTCTTATCAGTGGAATCACTGGTGTATCATAAATTGTGGGGCTTGGGAGGTCGAGTGGTCAGGTGACACTCCAAGATAACTTGACATATGTGGGAGGTGCAATAAGTAGTGTCATACCTATCCAAACTAGCACATACATCATCACTAGTGAGATCACACCAATATATAATTATGGTAGCCGACTATAAATTAATTATGTTGCATCTGTGGTAGCTTCTCTCTATTGGTACCCCATGTAGCCAGTCCCAACATGGCTTACAGAAAATGTCTCTTTCTCTGAAGTAGTCTATAATGAGCCCCTAGAACATGAGGTCTCCACATATTCACTTGCCTTGCCATAGTGTGCAAGTGTGGGCCTGTCACAATGGTGGTCAATAGGGTATAGAAACCCTACTCATTTGGTCCATGTGATGTTGTCCAACATCCATATCTATAGTAGGGTATAGGAAGTAAGAATATGGTACTCATTATGTACATACCTACTAAGTGTACATCCATCCTCTCTCCTCCATCTCTCTAATATTAGGACTAAGGCTCTTGAGAAGGTGAGATCCCCATTTATTGGTGGTGACTTATGAAATACCACCATGGTGATGAAAATGTGCTTAACCAGAGGAATTTGAACTCAACTATGCTCAAGCCACTATAGGTAGATGTTCCTGGAGTCATTAATAGCTTTTCCGGTACACCATTAGTTTCTAGCTACAAGATCCTTTGCTATCAAAAGGGTATCCATGGTCACCCACTCTCCTCGAATGGGGAGGCACAAGATCTAATGAAAGTTCGCTAAAGTGATGATCATATCCATGGTTGGGAGATGAAAGGACATGGTTTCTACATCCCATCTCTCCATCAACACCATCAACATAGGCACATGAAATCACATCTCTATTAGTTGATATAGCCACTAGAGGCCCACCTATCAAAGTATACTTGCAATACCTACTAGTATCTCCTTTGATCTTCCATGGAGTTTACTAAGTAGATATCCATCGATATTCTTTCCAACCTTTGGCAAAGTCTACAACAAAAAAATAATGATGTATCATCCCATGTGATGCCTAAGAAAAAATATCTATCACTTTTAAAAATTTCTATAGACTAAGTCATTAGGACTCTTGCATGCCTTGAGGAGGCTAGCACATCCAAAGGATGACAACATGATCATTCATTCAAAATGCATGCACGGATCTTAGATGATTGTAACTCTTGATCCATTGCGATGCACAACTCCCTATCCACTGTGATGTGCAACTCCTTGATATTGGAGGATTGTAACTCTCATATGGGAAACATTTTCACTGAAGTTCTATAGAAAATTCAATCAAAATCCAACAATGAATAGTGAAAATGACCCTTCTAAGGGCCCGCCTTGCTAATCTATAGCAAGATTTTGCTCAAAACTTTGATTTTTTTTGTGGTAATACTAGTTCATTTTCCTTCCCATTTTCCCCACCTACTAGAGAAAAAAATGTGAGGGACATATATTCACACTGAACCATGTTTTTCCATTTCAAATGATACTAATGCTTCTTAATAATTCTTCTCATAGAAGTACCTTCATCTATTTTTTGTGCTAACAAAATTTTAATTTTTTGCAGTACCTAATTTTTCATGATGGATGTTGTGGTTTCATGTTGAGTGTTGGGGGAATCACCTATGTTTACCAAGTTGACCTCTACGACCGCTACAATATCATTTTTCAAGTTTAATTAATGCTTTTAATGTACTACATGATTTTAATGAACATATCATTTGAGTCACTTTAGTGCACTTGATCTCTTGAGTCCATTAATTCACTAAAGTGGGGGCAAAATGCAGATTCACAAATTGCACCCTATGTATTTATAAAACTTGAACATTAAGCCTGATGCATTTATGATGAAATCCACAATTGATGTTTTGCATTTTCACATCACAGAGCTTAAGAGAAAATTGTTCATTATCCCTAGCCCAAATTTGGAGTCAATTTGTTTGGATGATAAAAAAATACATGGATGTTTGTATGGCACTCATTCATCCCAAAACTTTTTGTTTAAAAAAAGGCATATATTATGTATGAGATTGATTTGAAACATATTCCTTCATTTGGATGTTCAAAATGGCTACTCACACCCAAATTGAGCAATAAAACCTTCCATCCTCCTTATTTTCACTCTTTGAAAACACTATCTTACTCTCATCTATCACTTTGATCTCGATGACAAAGCTTTGTCAGAATCTACACACTATCTTGTAGCAGCTTAGTCTCCTCATCTACACAAGAGAAGCTATCATCTGAATAGAGGGGGCCTACATTGAGTAATGCTATCTTGTTTGTCATATCTTTACATTTGATATTTTATTTTATGAATACATATACTATATATTCACACTATAATCTTTGTCTACTAGGGGTTTTCCTTTATTAAAAGAGGTTTGTTTCTATTTTCTTATCTCATGTAATAGGGGTTTTACTCCATTAATCAAAATTATTTCTATTACTTTATCATTATGGGTTTTATTCCAACTCTATCTATTTGGTTATTTGTGGAGGTGGAAATATGAAAATAGGGGTTTATGTGCGACAAGCCCCTATACATGCTCAACACATTTATCTTTTTCAATATGTGTAGGTGGTGAATATAAGGCTCATGAAGCATACATGAGTAAGATGAGAGTATTTTTCTATTTCTATCTAAACAAACTATGACATGTAGATGTCCTTGCGATACATTGGAATTCAAGGCCAAGACCTTTTCATTTTCATAGTAATAATTTTCATAGCTTTAGCTTTTTATTTTTTTAATTGGAATATTTCTAGCTTCTTGTATTTTCTAGTTATTCTAGCATTTCAATTTTGTATTACGTTGATATTTCTTTTCTTGTTTATCTTCCTAGCTCACTAGAACGTTAGTTTAGTGAGGTAGTGTAAGGTACATTTTCTCTTCATAATCTCAATATCCCAAGGTTAAAAAATCATCTACTCTATAAGATTAATCAATGAAAGTAATACAAGAGTGAACAGTAGACTATTACAAGTTGAGACACACTTCAAATAAGAAAAAAAATCTCGAATAGCTTACTAGGTGTCCTCATCCTACTATTCTAGGCTAAAATTTTGGGAGACACAATTTCATAGCCTTTTACCTACATTCTTGCTCACCTTCTCTAATTTCATGCACCTTAGACTAGGGTGCTCAACACCCATGTTCAACATATTTTCCTCTAGATTTTAGATGTAGGTTCCTCTTTATATCTCCTTTTCAAATATGTACCTTTCTTCTACATTTCTATTTTACACTTCATATATTGTTAATCTTCTTCAATTTTAACCTAGTTGATTTTCAAACACACAAAATCAAATTCAAATCACATGAAATAAAAAATGAGGGTGAACCTAGGAAAATTTGGCTTTTCCCCATTGTAACAACCAAGCCCATTCATTGCTCTCTAATGTGGCCTTGGAAAAGGAAGTAATTTTATGTTAATGGACATGTTCTCAATGATCACTTTTTCTACATCTTAGTGACATTTATTTATATATTATTTTGTTGGAGTTAGAGATGTAGGGATAACTTTAAAGTAGTACTTTTGGTATAAGTTACGAAAAAATCCCAATCCTTGAAATTCTTCATTGTTATCTCATTAAGACTATAGGTTTTAAAATGATGCCCCAACATATCATTAGGTATTTTATGACCTTGATATGTCCTACAATAGGAAAAATAATGAAACATAATACATAAAAGAAATAGAATATACCCCAATTTATATCCATTAATGTTATAAGGATAGTGATGACCTTGAATAGACAAGATGGATAAAAATATAAACTAGAAGCAAAAATTAAATTATTATTCAATCTACTAGAGTGTTACCTCTTGCCAAGGTGTTGAAAAAGGATAATACACATATGATTTACATTGATGTGAGGAATTATATATCCAACAAAGGTTAATGATAAATAATACATGATATGGAGAATGATATATCACAACAAGGAAAAAGATAGATGCTGATTTATATGGGGAATGATACATCCTTTGAAGTAAAATAATGGAAAAGAGAGTTTCAAGATGTCACATGATGGGACATTTGGGTATTAATGAGATCAATTTTTGGATTAGCAATTTTGGTTGCAGTAATAAAATATACACACACAAGGTTGGAAGAGATTTGAGCTTGATAATTATCTTGGGTATTGGTATGTTGGGCTTAATTTTATCTTGATGAACTACAACTGATTTAGAACACTGAATGAAGAATCTATGATTTAAGATCACTCAGGAGTTGTTGATTAGATATGCAAGATGATTAAATAAGTATTATGTTGTCACTGATGTCAACTAGCTTGATAGTACTTATCTTGTAAGTTAATATACTGACACATCTGAAGAAAGGTGAAAGAGATGAAGAACATAAATATCTACATGAGGAAGATGTATATATCAGATGAGGATAAGGAATACACTGAGTAACTTGTTGATGAGTCTATGACTTGATGATATCGACTTTATTATGTAGCATTCATCTATGATGAAGAATAGAGAAGAAAGACAAAAAGCAGTGTTGTCGGTAAATGAAGCATTCCAGTATACACCGACAGAGTGTAGTGTATACCAAGCGCAGTGTTAACCGAGCTTGTTTCACTGACGCATTTCTTTGTTAATTGAGAAAAATAGAAAGGAATTAAATGATTAGTTTAGCTGATAAAGTGATGAGTTGTAAAGTGTATGAAATCAAGGTAACAAATAAGGTTTGTTATGAAGATCGACAACTAACATAATTCAAGAAAGATCTAATGGAGCAGATTGAAACATGTTACTGACACATCAGCTGAAGAAGGTTACAATGGAAAAATCAATGAATAAGATTAAGTGGAAAAATCTGATGGATAAAAAAGAAAATGATTTACTCGTCTATATAAGAGACATTGATTTCATTGTTGAAAGATGTCAGAAGAAGAAGATACAGCAGAATTATCGCGTGAAGGATTTTTCATGCATTTTGAACATACTAGTTAGTGAGAATCGAACTACAAAATAATTACCGTGCTACAAAGAGTAATTACCAACAGATAGTAAGTTGATATAGTATTGAATTTGAAGTGATATATTGATCAGAAAGATTTGATTGAGCTGAACATTGATCTATAAACTGTAATTGAAGTTGTTTCAAGGCAAATCATGTACTGTTACATATTTAACCATTGTACACAATCAAATCTCTTAACCGAGTGGACTAAGAAAGTCTTTTTTATGTTTCATTCATAGAGTGAACATTGTTATCCTATCAACCCCAGAGTGACTGTTGGTTGGACGATAACTTCTGGTCTAAAATCCTCTAACAAGGTCACACCTAATAGTGTGTTTGTAAACCTTTAACATGGTTGGGTCTTCACTGACCTCACTTTAGAAGAGTGAACATTTTGGGTTGCTGGTCCTAGGTGGTTTTTCCCTTCACAGGGTTTCCATGCTAAATCTCTTGTGTTATGTGTTGATTGTGATATTTTTTTTTTATCAAACTTTGCATATTACATGTTAGATTTGATCGGTAACTACTATAAGTTTTAAATTGACAATGGGTAAAAACACAGATAGTGAAAGTATTTTATGTTTACCGAGTAGCAGAAGTTGAAGACTTTGTTTTGGATTATACATTTTGTTTTGGGACACTGGATAACTGATTCACCCCCCTCTTAGTTATTCTAAAAATTGGTATTAGAGATGTGGTTGCTTAGAACAAAGTTTTAAGGACTCCAACAAAAATGCCTCAAGATGTATAAGAGGGAAGTGCCAAAGATGAACAAAGAGAACTTCGTAGTATGGCAAAGCCGGATGAAGTTGCACATATCTAGAATTAGAATTCTGCACTAGAACTAATGCAAAATGGCTACATTGAACTGACACCAGGTCCCTTGACACTTGATCAACTGAAGGATAGACATGAACACAATATTACTATGATGAAACTTGCTACAACCTGTACCGATGCTGAATTTGAAGACATTAAGGGATGCACAACTACCAAAGCCATGTGGGATAAACTGACTCTAATATATAGTGGAGATTTGAATGTTAAGAAAGCCAGAGTAGAAAGCTTAAGAGGTCGATTTGATGATATGAAGATGAAAGAAGGTGAGAACATTGTGCAATACACAAATAGACTAAAAGAGGTAGTGCATGCTATTAGAGCATTCGATGGAGTTATTGAGGATGAAATAGTGATAAGCAAGATTCTCAAAACTTTGCTGCCAGTTTATGCGATCAGGATCTCTGCAATTCATGAAACAAGAGCTACATCCAACCTTACTCTTGACACACTGATCGGTAAGCTTAAAAACTTTGAATTGAATAATTTTGACAACAATGTTGTACCTTATGTTGAATCTGCTTTCATGTCTTCTTTGAAGATTGGTAAGTCTAGTAGCAGGAATAGTAAGAATAATGATAGTGATAGTGGTACCGATGATGAGCTTGAAGCCCTTATGGCTAGAAGATTACCCAAAGGTAAAGGAAGGTATAGAGGTAATCTACCTTTGGCATGCTTTAATTGTAAAGAAGTTGGCCACATTGCTGCTAGATGTCTGAATAAGAAAGATGATGATAGATCCAAAGACCCATCCAAAGGAAGCTATGGGAGAAGAGTCAACAAAGGCTATCGACACAATAACAGAGATAACCAAGATAGCTATGACAAAGGGAAAATGGTATGTTACATAGTCAAAGAATTTGAATCTGAATCAGACACTGATGACGATGTAGAAGTAGTATTTGTTGCTATGAAGGATGATTCAGAGGAAGAAGAGAAACATGAAGAAACAACACTGATATCTAAAGTAAGCAGAAATGATACATGGATCATAGACAGTGGCTGTACACATCATATGATTGGTGATATAGAGAAATTTGATCTACTTGATGAATATGATGGAGGATCTGTAAGGATGGGAAATGATGCACCCTGTATGGTAAGAGGTAAAGGTTCACTGATGATTAATGATAGAATAAAATGTGAAAATGCATATTGGGTAGATGGATTGAACTATAATTTGTTAAGTGTGGCACATCTGAATAAATTAGGCCACCGACTTTCTTTTGAGAGCAAGAAGGTCAAAATCTATGATGATGGAGGAAGACTTGTTGGAACCGGTACACAATCTAGAGGTAATCTATTTTATCTTGATATTGATCAGTATTCTTGTTTATTAATGAAGGATGAAGATGCATGGTTGTGGCATAAACAGTTATGCCATGTGAACTTTGATAACATGATCAAGATTAGTAAGAGGAAAAGAGTTAGAGGGTTACCTAACTTATCAAAACCGGATCATGCTATATGTCATGAATGTCAGAAAGGTAAGATGACTAAGTCTAGTTTTAAAAGAAAAGACTACTCAACAAAGAAGATACTTGAGTTGGTTCATACCAACCTATGTGGTCCTATGAGAACTTAGAGTTATTATGGTGATAGATACTTTATTATTTTTGTTGATGACTATACTAGATTGATGACAGTTATGTTCTTAAAAGAAAAATTTGAAGCATTTAAGATGTTTAAGTGGTATAAGGCAAAGGTAGAAAAAGAGACTGGAAAAGAATTAAAATGCTTAAGATATGAGAGAGGAGGTGAATTTATCTCTGATGAATTTACTAATTTTTGTAATGAGCATGGTATCAAAAGACAGGTCTCTGCATCGAGAACACCTCAACAGAATGGGATTATTGAAAGAAGGAATAGGTCAATCATTGACTGTGCAAGGACACTAATGCTGCAAAACAATATTTCTCAGACATACTGGAGGGAAGCTATCAGTACAACTATATATGTGCTTAACTAAGTACAACTAAAGAAGGACACCAACTAGACACCCTATGAACTATGGTTTGGACACAAACCTACTGTAAGTTATTTCAGGATTTTTGGAAGAAAATATTTTATTTTGAAAGATGAAAGAAATGGGAAATTTGATTCTAAAGGTGATGAAGGAATATTCTTAGGATATTCTACTAAGAGTAAAGCATACAAATGTCTAAATAAGGTTACAAATAAGATAATTGAAAGTACTAATGTCCGTGTTGATGATTTTGGTGACAAGAACATAGAGGAAGCTAGAAAGGAACCAGAAGACTATGTTAGATTCACTTACATTGAACATCCTGACTATCTACTAAAGTCACAACCTGTGATAACTGTGATGAACTACAATTGATTTAGAACATTGAATGAAGAATATGTGATTTAAGATCACTAACGAGTTGCTGATTAGATATACAAGATGATTATGTTGTCATTGATGTCAAACTAGCTTGACAATACTTATCTTGTAAGTTACTATACCGACACATCTGAAGAAAGGTGAAAGAGATGAAGAACATAAATATCTACATGAGAAAGATGTATATATTAGATGAGGATAAGGAATACATTGAGTAACTTGTTGATGAGTCTATGACTTGATGATATCGACTTTATTATGTTGCATTCATCTATGATGAAGAATAGAACTGAAAGACACAAAGCAGTGTTGTCGGTAAATAAAGCATTCCAGTATACACTGATGGAGTGTAGTGTATACCGAGTGTAGTGTTAACCGAGCTTGTGTTCACCGATGCATTTCTTTGTTAACCAAGCAAAATAGAAAGGAATTAAATGATCAATTTAGCCAATAAAGTGTATGAAATCAAGGTAACAGATAAAGTTTGTTATGAAGATCAACGACTAATATAATTCAAGAAAGATCTAATGGAGCAGATTGAAACATGTTACTGACACATCAGCCAAAGAAGGTTAGAGTGACAAAATCAATGAATAAGATTAAGTGGCAAAATCTGATGGACAAAAAGAAAATGATTTACTCGCCTATATAAGAGACATTGGTTTCATTGTTCAAAGACACTGGAAGTAGAAGATACTGCAAAATTATCACGTGAAGGAGTTTTCATGCATTTTGATCATACTGATTAGTGAGAACTGAACTGCAAAACAATTACCGAGCTATAGAGGGTAATTACCGATGGACAGTAAGTTGATATAGAATTGAATCTGAAGTGATATATTGATCAGAAAGATTTGATTGAGCTGAACATTGATCTGTAAATTGCAATTGAAGTTGTTTCAAGGTAGATCATCTACTGTTACATATTTAACCATTGTACATAGTCAAATCTCTTAACTGAGTTGACTAAGAAAGTCTTTTTGATGTTTCATTCATAGAGTGAATATTGTTATCCTGTCAACCCCAAAGTGACTGCTGGTTGGACAATAACTTCTAGTCTAAAATCCTCTAACAAGGTCACACCTAACAGTGTGTTTGTAAACCTTTAATAGGGTTGGGTCTTCACCGACCTCACTTCAGAAGAGTGAACATTTTTGGGTTGCTGGTCCTAGGTGGTTTTTCCCTTCATAGGGTTTCCACATTAAATCTCTTGTGTTATGTGTTGATTGTGATATTTGTTTGTTATCAAACTTTGCATATTACATGTTATATTTGATCTTTAACTACTATAAGTTTTAACTGACAATCAGTAAAAAATAGGCTGTGAAAGTATTTTATGTTTACCGAGTAGTAGAAGTTGAAGAATTTATTTTGGGACACTGGATAACTGATTCAACCCCCTCTCAGTTATTCTAACAATTGGTATCAGAGCCAAGTTGCTTAGAACAGAGTTTTAAGGACTCTAGCAAAAGGGTCTCAACATGTATAAGAGGGAAGTGCCAAAGCTGAACAAAGAGAACTTCACAGTATGGCAGATCCAGATGAAGTTGCACATATCTGGAATTGGGAATTTTGCACTAGAATTGATAGAGAATGGCTACGTTGAACCGACACCAGTTCCCCTGACAATTGATCAACTAAAGGACATGCATGAACATAATATTACTATGATGGAACTTGTTGCTACCTATATCGATGTTGAATTTGAAGACATTAAGGGATGCACAACTACCAAAGCCATGTGGGATAAATTGACTCTAATATACAGTGGAGATGCGAATGTTAAGAGAGCCAGAGCAGAAAGCCTAAGAGGTCGATTTGATGATATGAAGATGAAAGAAGGTGAGAACATTGTGCAATACATAAATAGACTAAACGAGGTAGTATATGCTATTAGAGCATCCAATGGAGTTATTGATGATGAAACAGTGATAAGAAAGATTCTCAGAACTTTTTTGCTAGTTTATGTGATCAAGATCTCTGCAATTCATGAAACAAGGGCTACATCCAACCTTACTCTTGACACACTGATCGGTAAGCTTACAACCTTTGAATTGAATAACTTTGACAATAGTGTTGTACCTTCTTTTGAATCTGCTTTCATGTCCTCTTTGAAGATTGATAAGTCTAGTAGCAGGAATAGTAAGAATAATGATAGTGATAGTGGTACTGATGATGAGCTTGATGAGTTTGAAGCTCTTATGGCCAGAAGATTACCCAAAGGTAAAGGAAGGTATAGAGGTAAGCTAGCTTTGGCATGCTTTAATTGTAAAGAAGTTGGCCACATCATTGCTAGATGTCCAAATAAGAAAGATGATGATAGATGCAAAGATTGATCCGAAGGAAGCTATGGGAGAAGAGTCAATAGAGGCTACTGACACAACAATAGAGATAACCAAGATAGCTATGACAAAGGGAAAAAGGTATGTTACATAGTTGAAGAATTTGAATCTGAATCTAACACTGATGATGATGTAGAAGTAGTATTTGTTGTTATGAAAGATGATTCAGAGGAAGAAGAGAAACATGAAGAAACAACACTAATCTCTAAAGTAAGCAGAAATGATACATGGATCATAGACAGTGGTTGTACACATCATATGACTAGTGATATAGATGTTAGAATAACTGAGAGGGGGGTGAATCAGTTATCTATTGTCCCAAAAAAAAATGTATAATTCAAAACAACTTCTTCAATTTTTGCTCCTCGGTAAACAATAAATACTTTCACTGTCTGTGCTTTTACCGATTACCAGTCAAATACTTTAACGGTTACCAATCAAATCTAACATGTAACATGCAAAGTATGATAACAAATAAATATCAGAATCAACACATAACACAAGAGATTTAATGTGGAAACCATGTAAAGGGAAAAACCACCTGGGACCGACAACCCAAAATTGTTCACTCTTCTAAAGTGAGGTTGGTTAAGACCCAACCCTATTAAAGGTTTACAAACACACTGTCAGGTGTGACCTTGTTAGAGGATTTTAGACTAGAATTTATCATCCAACCAGCATTCACTATGGGGTTGACAGGATAACAATGTTCATTCTATGAATGATACATCATAAGACTTTCAGAGTCCACTTGGTTAGGAGATTGTCTGTATACAATGGTTAAATATGTAACAACAAATGAACTACCTTAATACAACTTCAATTGTAGATTATAGATCAATATTCAGTCCTTAAAAATCCTTCTAACCAATATTACACTTTAGATTCAATACTATATCAACTTATTGTCCATCGGTAATTGCTCTTTGTAGCTCGGTAATTGTTCTGCAGCTCGGTTCTTACTTAACCAGTATGATGAGAATGCATGAAGACTTTGTTCATGCAATATTCCTATAGCTTCTACTTCTTTCAACATCTTTTCATAATGAAATTTTGTTCTCTTATATAGACGGGTAAATCATTTTCTTCTCCTCCATCAGATTTTGCCACTTAACCACATTCATAGATTTTGCCGCTTCAAACTTTCTCAACTGACGTGTCAGTTACACATTTCAATCTACTTCGTTAGATTTTCCTTTAATTTTT
Source organism: Chamaecyparis obtusa (assembly GCA_027943335.1). Taxonomy (NCBI): domain Eukaryota; kingdom Viridiplantae; phylum Streptophyta; class Pinopsida; order Cupressales; family Cupressaceae; genus Chamaecyparis; species Chamaecyparis obtusa. The sequence continues at coordinate 697,247 of BSBK01000118.1, read as the reverse complement.
TTAGCCATCAATCTTCATAACAAACATTATTTTTTATCACTAAAATCGAGATACTTTACAGCTCATCAATCTTATCAGCTAAACTAATCATTTAGTTCATTCTATTCCACTCGGTTAACAAGAAATGTGTCGGTGAACACTACTCGGTTAATGCTGCAATCGGTATACACTACACTCCATCGGTGTATATTCAGGAATAAATTAAATGAAAATGGTGAAGTCACAAGAAATAAAGCCAGATTGGTATGCAAGGGATATGCACAGGAAGAAGGCATTGACTATGGTGAAACATTTGCACTTGTTGCTAGATTGGAAGGAGTTAGAATGCTACTTGCATATGTTGCACACAAGAAATTCAAAGTCTATCAAATGGATATGAAGCCAGCATTTCTGAATGGTATACTTGAAGAAGAAGTTTACATCGAACAACCTGAAAGATTTGTTGATCCTGACAATAAAGACATGGTATGTAGATTACATAAATCTTTATATGGTTTGAAGCAAGCACCTAGAGCATGGTATGAAAGACTGCACACTTACTTGTTAAGTATTGGATTTGTTAGAACAAGTGAAAACAACAATTTTTATATGAAAGGTGATACTGATGATACTATTATCATTGCTAAAATTTTTGTTGATGATATTATTTTTGGAGGTCAAGATCATATATGTAAATCTTTTGCTGATGACATGAGGAATGAATTTGAAATATCTATGTTCAGAGAGATTAAGTTCTTTCTTGGACTACAAGTGATTCAACAGAGTGATGGAATATTCATCACACAATCTAAATACATAAAGGAAGTACTGAAGAAATTTGGCATGGAAGATGCTAAACTTGTGGGAACACCGATGGCTACTGGATGCAAATTGACAAAGGAGGATGAAACTATAGAGGTAAACCAGACACTTTACCGATCCATGATTGGTAAGTTAATGTACATAGTTCACAGTAGACCAGATATAGCACATGCTATGGGAATTGTTGCAAGATTTTTTGCTAATCCTAGAGAATCATATGTGATAGCTACAAAAAGGATCTTAAGATACTTGAAGAAAATAGAAAATTATGGATTATGGTATCCTAAGGAAGGTAAGTTTGAACTAAAAGTTTACACCGATGCTGATTGGGCTGGAAATGTGGATGATAGAAAAAGCACCACTGGAGGAGCATTTTTCTTTGGTGAAAGACTTGTAACCTAGACAAGTAAAAAGAAGGCTTGTATTTCTCAGTCTATAGCTGAAGCAGAGTATGTTTCTGCTACTACTAACTATTCAAACGTTGCATATATCAAGCAAGTTTTGGAAGGGATGAATGAGGTAATCACTGACCCGGTGATTATATATTGTGACAACACAAGTGCTATTAATATTTCAAAGAATCCTGTGATGCACTCTAAGACAAAGCATATATCTATTAAATATCATTACTTAAGAGAACAAGTGCAAGAGAAGCAAGTGAAGTTATAATTTGTCACATCTAAAGAACAACTTGCAGATATTTTTACAAAGCCTCTACCGAAGGACACATTTGAATACTTGAGGACTAGACTTGGGGTCTATCCCCTATCTATAGGTCAGTAAGGTGATCTGGTTGTTGTAGCAGCCTACTTTTATTAGAAGATCATTCATGTTGATGTAGCATAGTTCACACTTTGAATCATGTTCAAGGTTGTGATTAAGTTTGGAGAACTTGAACCAATTAGAATATCAGTATACAGAGATACAGAGGATGACATAATTGTTTGTTTATTTTTTTCTTTGGCATTGTTGTCAAAGGGAGAGATAACTAATATGAAAATGGACAAGCACCGATGAGAATTATCTAAGGGAGAGACAATCTGAATGAGATAGGGTATTAAAGAAAATAAAGAATAAGAGAACTGAAAAGATCACAACTACAGAATGGAAGTTGTATTATCTAATGTTGTTTAGTAACGTAGTGACTAAACATATTAAGTCTATTCAACTTACAACATTGTGTTCACAAAGTTGTAGCATATATGTTTGGTATGTGTATGGTACATTTCATATTACTTGAGTTGCCATCAATGCCAAAGGAAGAGATTGTTGGACTACAACTGACTTGGAATCTGATTGTAGAATTCATGATTAAAGATCACTGAGAAGTTGCTGATTAGATATGTAATATGATTAAATCATTATTATGTTTTCATTGATGTCAACTAATTTGACAACACTTATCTTGTAAGTTACTATACTGAGACATCTGTAGAAAGGTGAAAGAGATGAAGAACAGAGAAATCTACATGGGGAAAGATGTACATGACAGATGAGGATAAGAAAAAAATTGAGTAACTTGTTGATGAGTCTATGACTTGATGATATTGACTTTATTATGTTGCATTCATCTATGATAAAGCATAGAGCTGAAAGACACAAAGCAGTGTTGTCCAACAATAGAGAAATTTGATCTACTTGATGAATATGATGGAGGATTTGTAAGGATGGGAAATGATGCACCCTGTATGGTAAGAGGTAAAGGTTCACTGATGATTAATGATAGAATAAAATGTGAAAATGCATACTAGGTAGATGAACTGAACTATAATTTGTTAAGTGTGGTATAGCTAAATAACTCAGGTCACTGACTTGCTTTTGAGAGCAGAAAGGTGAGAATCTATGATGATGGAGGAAGACTTGTCAGAACTGGTACACACTTCAGAGGTAATCTATTTTATCTTGATATTGATTAGTCTTCTTGTTTATTAATGAAGGATGAAGATGCATGGTTGTGGCATAAAAGGTTATGCCATGTGAACTTTGATAACATGATCAAGATTAGTAAGAGGAAAAGAGTTAGAGGGTTGCCTAACTTATCAAAATTGGATCATGCAATGTGTCATGAATGTTAGAAAGGTAAGATGACTAAGTCTAGATTTAAAAGAAAAGACTACTCAAAAAAGAAGATACTTGAGTTGGTTCATACTGACCTATGTGGTCCTATGAGAACTAAAAGTTATTATGGTGATAGATACTTTATTATTTTTGTTGATGACTATACTAGACTGATGACAGTTATGTTCTTAAAGAAAAATATGAAGCATTTAAGATGTTTAAGTGGTATAAGGCAAAGGTAGAAAAAGAGACTGGAAAAGAGTTAAAATTCTTAAGATTTGATAGAGGAGGTGAAATAATCTCTGATGAATTTACCAATTTTTGTAATGAGCATGGTATCAAAAGACATGTCTCTACACCAAGAACACCTCAGTAGAATGGGATTGCTGAAAGAAGGAACAAGTCAATCATTGACTATGCAAGGACACTAATGTTGCAAAACATTATTTCTTAGACATACTAGAGGGAAGCTATCAGTATAGCTGTATATGTGCTTAACCGAGTACAACTAAAGAAGGACACCAACCAGACACCCTATGAGATATGGTTTGGACACAAACCTACTGTAAGTTATTTTTGAATTTTTAGAAGCAAATGTTTTTTTCTGAAAGATGAGAGAAATGGGAAATTTGATTTTAAAGGTGATGAAGGAATATTCTTAGGATATTCTACTAAGAGTAAAGCATACAAATGTCTAAATAAGGTTACAAAAAAGATAATTGAAAGTACTAATGTCCATGTTGATGAGTTTGATGACAAGAACACAGAGGAAGAAAGAAAGGAACCAAAAGACTATGGTAGATTCACTTACATTGAACTTCCTGACTATCTATCGAAGTCACAACCTGTGATAACCAGTCAATAGGAAAATAACCTTGAGGAACAGGAAAGGGAAACCAACAAACAAGATGGAGCTATCGAGGAAGTACATGAACCTGAACAGGATGAAAAAGAAAGGAGAAAATGAGTACTAGCTAGATTTGTCAGAAGATATCATCCTGAGACACAAATTATTAGAGACAGACAAGCTGGCATGCAGACAAGAAACAAAGCAAGACAAGGTACATGTCTAGTTTGTGAATTTGAACCAAAAAATGTGAAAGTTGCATTAGAGAATGAAGAATGGGTTAATGCAATGAAAGAGGAAATAGAAAAAATAGAGAAGAAAAAAACTTGGTCCTTAGTACCCCGACCTAAAGATAAAAATGTTATCGGTACTAAGTGGATATTCAGAAACAAATTGAATGAAAATGGTGAAGTGACAAGAAATAAAGCGAGATTGGTATGCAAGGGATATGCATAGAAAGAAGGCATTGACTAGGGGGGACATTTGCACCTGTTGCTAGATTGGAAGGATTTAGAATGCTACTTGCATATGCTACACACAAAAAATTTAAGATTTATCAAATGGATGTGAAGTCAACATTTCTGAATGGTATACCCGAAGAAGAGGTTTACATAGAACAACCTGAAGGATTCATTAATCCAAACAATAGAAACATGGTATGTAGGTTACACAAAGCTTTATATGGTTTGAAGCAAGCACCAAGAGCTTGGTATGAAAAGCTACATACTTACTTGTTAAGTATTGGATTTGTAAGAACTAGTAAAAAAGACAATTTGTACATGAAAGGTGATACTGATGACACTATTCTTATTGCTGAAATTTTTGTTGATGACATTATTTTTGGAGGTCAAGATCATGTATGTAAATATTTTTTTGATGACATGAGGAATGATTTTTAAATGTCTATGTTCGGAGAGATTAAATTCTTTCTAGGATTACAAGTGATTCAACACAGTGATGGGATATTCATCACACAATCTAAGTACTTAAAGGAAGTCTTGAAGACATTTGGCATGGAAGATGTTAAACCTGTGGGAACATCGATGGCTACTAGATGTAAAATGACAAAGGAAGATGAAACTACAGAGGTAAACCAGACTCTTTACCGATCCATGATTGGTAAGTTAATGTATGCAGCTCACAGTAGACCAGATATAGCACATGTTGTGGGAATTGTTGCTAGATTTTCTGCTAATCCAAGAGAATCACACATGATTGCTGCTAAAAGGATCTTAAGATACCTTAAAAAGACATAGGATTATGGTTTATGGTATCCTAAGGAAGGTAAGTTTGAACTAATGGTCTATACCGATGCTGATTGGGTTGGAAATGTAGATGACAAAAAAAGAACCACCGAAGGAGCATTCTTTTTTGGTGAAAGACTTGTAACCTAGACAAGTAAAAAGCAAGCTTGTATTTCTCATTCTACAACTAAAGCAAAGTATTTTGTTGCTACTACTAATTTCTCAAACATTGCATATATCAACCAAGTGTTGGAATGAATGAATGAGGTGATCACTGACCCGATGATTATATACTGTGACAACACTAGTGCTATCAATATATCAAAGAATCTAGTGATGCACTCTAAGACAAAGCATATATCAATTAAGTATCACTACTTAAGAGAACAAGTGCAAGAGAAGCAAGTGAAGTTAGAATTTGTTACATCTAAAGAATAACTTGTAGATATCTTTACAAAGCCTTTAAGGAAGGACACATTTGAATATTTAAGGACTAGACTTGGGGTTCATCCCTTATCTATCGGTCACTAATGTGATCTGGATGTTGCATCAGCCTACATTTATCAGAAGATCACACATGTTGATGCAGCATAGTTCACACTTTGGATTATGTTCAAGGTTGTGATTAAGTTTGAAGAACTGAAACAGATTGGGATATTAGTATACAGAGATACAAAGAATGTATTGGACAATAGAGAGTTACTTAGCTACTACAGAGATGATTATTTATTTGTTTCTTTGGTATTGTTGTCAAAGGGAGAGATAAATAATATGAAACAATATGCACCGATGAGAACTATCTAAGGGAGAGATAATCTGAAAGAAATAGAACATGGAAGATTAGTTACTGAGAACAAATGAAGGAATTTGAGAGCTGAAAAGATCATATTTGTAGAATGTCAAAGCTGTATTTTATAATGTTGTTTAGTAACATAGTGATTAAACATATTAAGCTAGGGAGAGCTTGAACAACATTTGTTTACAGAGTTGTAGAATACATGTTTGGTATGTGTATGGTACACCTCATATTACTTAAGTTGCCATCAATGCCAAAGGGAGAGATTGATGAACTACAACTGATTTAGAACATTGAATGAAGAATCTATGATTTAAGATCACTGAGGAGTTGTGATTAGATATGCAAGATGATTAAATTAGTATTATGTTTTCATTGATTTCAAACTAGCTTGACAATACTTATCTTGCAAGTTACTATACCAACACATCTGAAGAAAGGTGAAAGAGATGAAGAACAAAAATATCTACATGAGGAAGATGTATATATCAGATGAGGGTAAGGAATACATTGAGTAACTTGTTGATGAGTCTATGACTTGATGATATCAACTTTATTATGTTGCATTCATCTATGATGAAGAATAGAGCAGAAAGACACAAAGCAATGTTGTCAGTAAATAAAGCATTCTAGTATACACCAACGGAGTGTAGTGTATACCGAGCATAGTGTTAATCGAGCTTGTCTTCACCGACGCATTTCTTTGTTAACCAAACAAAATAGAAAAGAATTAAATGATCAGTTTAGCCGATAAAGTGATGGGCTGTAAAGTGTATGAAATCAAGGTAACAGATAAAGTTTGTTATGAAGATCAATGGCTAATATAATTCAAGAAAGATCTAATGGAGCAGATTGAAACATGTTACTGACACATCAGCCAAAGAAGGTTAGAGCGGAAAAATCAATGAATAAGATTAAGTGACAAAATTTGATGGACAAAAAGAAAATGATTTACTCGCCTATATAAGAGACATTGGTTTCATTGTTCAAAGATGAAAGAAGTAGAAGATACTGTAAAATTATCATGTGAAGGAGTTTTCATGCATTTTGATCATACTGGTTAGTGAGAACAGAACTGCAGAACAATTACCGAGCTACCAAGAGTAATTACCGATGGACAGTAAGTTGATATAGTATTGAATTTGAAGTGATATATTGATCAGAAAGATTTGATTGAGCTGAACATTGATCTATAAACTACAATTGAAGTTATTTCAAGGTAGATCATCTACTATTACATATTTAACCATTGTACATAGTCAAATCTCTTAACCGAGTGGACTAAGAAAGTCTTTTTTATGTTTCATTCATAGAGTGAACATTGTTATCCTATCAACCCCAAAGTGACTGCTGTATGCACCTTAAAATGGTCGCCTAGACTTTGGGCCCCATTTATTCAATTTATCAATCTTGAATTAGTTTTATCAATAATCAATATTTTCAACAATATTATTCTCTTGATCAAGTCTTAATTTCAATCATATATTAGATTTTTATCCTATGGGCTAACCATTTATCCTAAGTCTTTATTTGATTAAAAAGAATATTTCCTCCCCTTTTGATTAAATAAAAAGCCCACCTTTTCCTCTTATCCTAAGTTGCACAAATAAAGCATTATTCCTATTTTACAAAAAAAAAAAGTACTTTTTGTCTCACATGAGGCTCAAAAGTCAACACTTCACTCTCATTGGAGGATACTTGTCCACATGGATTGCTCCTCTTTCAAGCTCCACCGCTGATTAAGACCTTTTTCCTCTTAATCTCCATGGTCCATTTCTTTGCATTTCTTATAAAAGGAGAGCTCTCTCCTTCATTTGCATACCATGTTTTTATGCTAATGTTATGCTGCAGGTTTTAGGTGCATTTGGAGCTTTTGAGGATATTGAAGACTTGTTGTTTTCATTATTTAGTTGCATATTTACCTTCTTAGTTTCATGATAATGGCATTCTTAGTATAGATTTCCTTTTATGCAATAGAATAAGCTCACATAGTCTAAATAGGAAGTATTGTAATCCATTGCTATCTCCTTTCATAGAATAGTTGCATTGTACTTTCCTTTCATAGCTTAGATTACATTCTCATTTAGATTTGCATTACATTGCATATTTGATTCTTGGAGATATTGGCATTGTTGCCCTTGTCTTCATTTGAATCTCTCATTGTGTGGTTGACTAGCAAGGTCACAAGTTTGTAGCTCTAGCTGAGAGCAAATCCATAGCCTTGCAACTCCATGCATAGAGAGCTATGAGCCGCTTTGTGAGGCCTCATTCTTGAGAAACCTTGCATGTAATGGTTCATAGAAGTGCACCATTTTAGTGTGTACATTTCTGGCACCCACCTGGGGTAGAGTAGATAGGCTTTGTCCTTTGTTTCCTTGCATTTTCATCATTTTTTGGATTATTTTTTAGAAATTTTGCAGTTCTGGTTTTCTGTCTCAGAATATCGCACGATACTTCTTAGTATATCGCATGATACTTCTCAGTATATCATGCGATATACCTTTATATAGCGGTGTGACACTTCGCGTAAGAGAAGAATCACCCGCCAGTACTGAGGTATATCATCTGGCATCATGTGAAATATCGCCTGGCGTCATGCGAAGTATCGCCCAGACTGAGGTATATCGCGCGACTATAGGAAACTGTGTCACGCGATACTGGTGAAGCCTGAAGTATATCGCCTAATCTAACAGAGACTTGCATTTCCAATTTTTTCATCCAAATTTGATCATTTTAGTTTGCTGGTTTATTTTACTGTATTTAGATAGGTCTACCCTGCATCTTTTAGCTTGAATCTATCAGTTTATTGCATATTTACATTTAGATTTTGATTTTGCTAATCTTGTTGGTCTAACAAGTTGTGTTTGTAGGTGCTCTCATTGCTTGAAATTTGCTAAAAACGCATGTCAAAGAGGGCTACTAACAGTTTTTGCAGGGCTGCCCAAGCATAAAAACATTAAAAAAAAAAAATTTCTTGCTTGTTTATTTACTTTCTTTTCAAGTGTGGCATTCACTAATTGTATTAGGAATCTTTAAAACCTTGTGAAAGAGATTTTGAGGTGTTAGGAGAAGTATGCTCTTCACCTTTAGGTGAACCAAAAAATCTTGACCCATCTTAAGGTTTTGGAAGCAAGGGAGTAATTGAATCTCTTTGCTTAGTGTGTTTGGGAGAAGTTTTTGAGATAGGGGAGTATGCTCTTCACCCTTGAGGTGAACCAAAAACCTTGAACCTCAAAAATTATCTATTTTTGTTTAGCTGTTAGAATCTTTTAGCGGGCCTGCTCTTGAGCAATCAAGAGGAACGACTCAAGTGGGGACAACCTTGTCATCATTTTTCTTGGTGGCAAGTGATTCCAACTCACTATAATCTCAAGGCTATCAAGGACACCAAAAACCTTGGTAGACATTACACTTATCTTCGTTTGATGTGAGTAGCTCATGGGATTGCAACCATGGGGAAAACATTGAACAAGAATGCTTAAGGTACTCTTGAGGCCGTGAGGTCCCAGTCCTTTATGAGGAGCAAGAGGGGCGTTGTGAATGGAAATTCTTATTAAGAACCGTTAGATAGAAGCCACCTTGTTTAGCCGCTTATCTTCTTAGTGCAAGGATTGATCCAAGTGGTTTACCCGGATCACCTTAAGATACTCACCATATGTGTCCCTTTGGTTGTGTCATTTGACACTTTCACGACAAAGCCAACATCTCTTGTGGGTAACCACTTGGTGTGAGGCGAGGGGCCATCAAGTTGTGGGCTAAGTTGGTAAGTATTGAGCCTTGACTTTTTAGGATAGATTTTCTTGATTTGTCTTCGGTTGTGTGATGCCAGTGCAAACGTTCTTACATATAAACAATCGGTAGCATTCATAGGGTGCTTTTTCAATTTTGATATCACAAGTGTTTGTCTTGGCAAGGTTGCTTTTTCCCTTGTTTTAAGTGCTTGAGACGTGTTTGATCCCTCACTATTTGCAAACCTGTCAAAATTCTACTGATATTGTGATTGAAATCGAAAACATCAACCATCAGACTAAAAATTTTGACCAAGCAGACCCAAAAATGCAAATTTTACACAATTTTGGTCAAGAGTTAAACAATTCTGCAACAGTATCGCACTCTGTAACGTGAAATATCATGTGATACTTCGCGCTTGCTAAAAATATAACCTGCTTTGAAGAGAAATATCGTGCGATAGTTCACCCTTGACGGACTATCGCCCGACCTGCCTGGAGTATATCGCCTGCCAGTACTGAGGTATATCACCTGGCCTAAGGTGAAGTATCATGCGCTTATAGGTATATCACCCCAGTAGCCTGGAGTATGTCGCCTAGGTAATTTCTGTCGTGCTTGCAATTTGGTCAGTTTCAGTTGCTGTTAATCAGGTTAGGTCTTAGAGTAGGCTTCTTGCTCTGACGTTTGAGACCTGTCTTGACTCTAAATTTTTGGTTTTAGTCCTCCGGGATAACATCATTTGATTTACGAAATCACTTTGGAATAATTGTCAAATTAGAAGGCCATTCTTCGTGCCAAGGTTCATCTCTAAGATTGTTAGCTACATTCTTGGAAAATTTTAGAACTCTTATTGTCCAAATCACTTTCAATCTCAATTTCAATCATATTTTGGCCTAGTCCAACCTCCTGATTCAAAAGTGAAAGGGTAGTCACCCTTTGATTTGAAGCACCTCTTTGACAATGTTGGTAAAGCCCCTTTTCTATTTTCTCATTTCTCTTTGGACAATAGAGGACTTTGATTATCCTAGTTTGGTGTTGACTCTTTGAGAGGTCACCTTATCATCAAGAGTATCTCTCTTTCATGTCAGTTACGACAAGGTACCAAGTCAATCAAGGGAAGTGACCCCCTGTTGCCTTTAGCCAATTACCACCCGTCAAGACTCGTCGACAACCTAAGGGAAAAGGACCCCTTTTTGATCAATCTCCTAAGAGTAAATCTGAGGTTTGTTTTAATCCGGGAGCTAATCCTAGTGAAGTAAGCACCTCTTTTATACCACTTTCATCAAGTATGGACATGAGTTACACTTTCACCCGACAACAAAGAGAAGCCATGAATCAAACTCTTGAGGATATCTTCCAACGACATAGAAAAGAGTATGGTGGTTCTTCTCATGCTAGTCCACCCAGATCACCTCCCAACAATGTGAGGTATTTTGATGCTCACCAACGAGCCGAGAGGCATCATAAGCAAGCTCACTCAGATTCAGGGTCACAACACGAAGACCAGAACAATGAATCTAGTGATCACCACATAAATGTAGCCAATGCAATAAGGCATTCGAGACAATCCTCCCCACTTAAAGACACCTCTCGATATGCAAATACAAGATTGAGAAGCATTGAGAGGGAGAAGTAAGCCTATTTAGATGAATAGGCTGCTAAAAAGGAAAAATTTAGACAACTAGAAGAAGAGGAACGTGCGTTGTTGGATATACAAAAAAGAGTCACCCAAGAAGAAGAAGATAGACTCTACGCACAACAACTCCAAAGCCAATTCAACGGAAGGGGAACCAATAGTGGGAACAACTCACCCCCATCCACACCCTCCCCAAGTCCTAGAAGGAGGTGAAGAACACCCTCACGATCCCCAAGTCCTAGAGGAAGAAGGATTTCAAGATACGACCATCATAGGAGACAGTCATCTCATAGACATTCAAAGCAACCCTCCCAATGAGCACATCATGGCTCACAACATGGAGGAAGTTATGCTAAATTTGATCATATGGATTTCATGACTATGCAACAAGAACCATCCTTTCAAGCATATGTGGAGCAATATGTGGAACAAAACAAAGATCAATTCTTGGAAAGTCTTATTAACAAAGGCGCTAAAGTTCCATATAATTTTGATGTTCACCAAAAGATCAAGAAACAGAGCCCTTCCACTGATGAGGTGATCTTACAAATGCAAAAGGATATAGACAGGATGAAGGCTCCCAAGAGCATGTTTCATTTGGACTCCATATGTCCTAACCCCATTGACAAAAGTGTGGTGATGGTAGAATTCCCTAAGAAAGCTGAGTTCTCAACATATGACAAATATGATGGCACTGGTGACCCTCACGACCATGTTCGACAGTTCTACATAATGAGCTTTTCCTTTCACCATGAAGACTCCTACTTGATGAGATTATTCCCAAGGAGCTTAAAAGGTCAAGCCATGGAGTGGTTCACCAACCTTTCCCCTCCAGTAAAGACATTTAAAGAACTTGTCCAAAGGTTTGTTCAGCATTTTGCTTACAACTTATCGAGGTCGGTCACAATGCTTGATTTGTGCAAACTCAAGCAAAATCAAGGGGAATCTTTTGTCACATTTTTACAACAATGGAGGTGATTGTGTTCAAAATACCCAAGGACAATCCTTGAGGAGGAGAGAATTGATATCATTGTGAGCAATCTAATACCAGAACTAAGATATGAAGTCAAGAAAATCTTATTTAATTCTTTTGATACTATGGTAGAGGTGGCATGTCGCATTGAGGATGTCCTAAAAGAACAAGGAATTTTGGCTAAAACAACAAATAACAATGGTCAGAATAACAATGCTAATGGTAACAAGGACAAAAAAAACTCCTATTGGAATAAAAATAAGCAAGTGGTCAATGACGGAGTTGTTGACTCATCTCAACCCAAAAATGAAGGAGTTCTTAACCTCTCTCATGCAGTTCAAGCTATGAAGCTGCAAACGTCTTCAACACAACAAGACAAACCTAAATATCAAAGGAGATCTAAAACGGAGAAAAGACAATTTACCAAATTGGGAGAATCTTATGCAGATGTTTTTAAGACATTAGTTGCTCGTAATTTGGCACACCCACAGGATCCTACAAAACATCATATACTGGATCCTTTACCTCATTGGTGGGATGCAAAGGCTTTTTGCGTTTTCCATAATGGGATTGGACATGACATAGAAAATTGTTTTAAACTCAAGCATCTTGTCCAAGACCTTATTGAAAAAGGAAAATTACAAGTTGATGGTTTAACCACTAATGCGGATCATAAAGCCTTTAAAGAGCCCTTGCCTAAATATGAGAAAGGAGAGAGTTCTAACAATAAGAATGGCAAGGCGGCTATCAACTATACATACACAAATGCTGACAATGTGATTAACATGCTTGAAGTGGCTGACGATAACATCAACATGGTGAGAAGGAAAGATCCTTATGGACATGATGTGGACTCAACTCCTATGACTGATGAAAGACCCACTGTGGTGATAAGAGGTCCTCACTCACAAAGAATGCCCCAGTCCCTCAATGTTGTCACTAGGGGTCAGGCCCAAGCACCCATTATCATCAGAGGTCCTAGCACTAGCAAGTCTAAGCATCCCGTGTCCAAAAGCATTCCTCCTAAATCTGCCATTGGTCCTGATTCCAATTATAATCTTATTGACCAATTACAATGAACACCCGCGTAGATATCCATTTTTGAGCTTTTAGAATTGTCCCCTAAGCATAAGCATGTCCTTGAAGATGCTTTGTGAGCAGCCAGTGTCCCTAACGACTTAAATAGTGATCAATTCCAGAATATGGTCAACCATTTGGCTAGCCCTCATTACCTCACCTTCTCAGAAGAAGATGACAAATCCATCAGTCACCCACATAACTTGGCCTTACACATCGAAGTCATGATTCATAAAACCTGTGTCAGGCGTGTACTGATAGATGGGGGTGCGGGGCTCAATATTTGTACCATGAGTTTGTTGCTGGCTCTAGGATATTCTGAGAATGTCATTGACACAAGGAAAAAGATCACAATCAAAGCATATGATGAAGCAGAAAGAAGTTCTAAGGGATTAGCTGTTTTGCCTATTCACATTGGTCCAGTAGAAAAGGATATCTTATTTCAAATTGTTGATGTTGGACCTTTAGCCTACAACATTTTGCTAGGTAGGCCATGGATTTATGAAATGCAAGCAGTCCCATCAACATATCACCAGTGTGTTAAATTTTCCCATAATGGTGTCAAAATTTGCATACCTGGAGATAGTGCTTTGTCAGTTAATAACATTTCTGCTGGATCACATGTACCTTTGAATAGGGAAGCTGACAGTCCTAGTAATTCACTTGAACAATGCAAGCAACAATTTAAGACCATAGATCTTGGGATGGGAGATTATAAAATTGATTCTTTTACAAAAATGCCAATCTCTCCTAGGTCTTATGGGAGACCATCACCAAATATGAAACCTTCATCATCAGCAATGACATTATTTGGAACATTTGTTGAGTCTTTGGTCCCCATTCAGGAAGAGAAAGAGGAAGTTGCCGTAAGGGACTGGATCTATCACAAGGAAAAGTACAAACACAATGAGAATTTTGCTCCTTCACCTGAAGCTTATGGGAGAGGGTATACACTGGTTAAGAATATGGGTTATCCTAGATATGGTCCCCTTAGCCATAGGCTGGATGCTAAAGCTGAGCCTCTTGATCATGCTCTTTTTGGATGAAAGAATAAGTCCACAGTTGGCTTAGGTTTTGACAATAAGAAGAAGAAAGGTGTCCCTGTCCCATCTACGATGGACAGTGACAGTGACTCAGACCATATGCCTGATCTATCTAAACAACAAGATGTGTCTGATGATTGGGTTCCCTCAAAAAATCTCCTTTGGGGAGATTCTACAGATTTGATATTTGATAGTCCTACTATCCCAGCTATGACAGATAATGACTGTATGGCTGCTAGATCGATAAAGGAAAGTGTTGCTATCCTAGCTGTGACGAATAGTACCAATGCTAGCACTAGAGAGGGGGAAACCCTTCCTAACCTTGAGGCTTCTACATCACGAGGCCCAAATGATGACTCAGACATAGACTCCCATGAATATGAATGGGACTCGCTTTCAGATGCAATAGTTGATTTGGACATAGATATTGTCCATGCTTATAGTACCCAACCTGACATGGCCCACGATCCTAGTGTAGGACTAGAGGATTGCACTCTTCAAATTGCCATAGTGGACGACGCTTCGTTTGGTAGGATGAGTCCTAATTCGGGTATCTTAGGAGATGACTTGATGAACTCTGATTATATGGTCACTAGAGATGACACCTTTCCTATCAACAACATTGAACCAGTCATTGACCTACCCCTTGTTCACTTTGACCTAATTGACTGGTCTCAACGCCATCAAGAGCCTATATTCCTCACTTTTCAAAATGATTACGAAATTGCCTGCTATCTGAATGCTCTTGAGCCCGTGGCTTCTTCCACCAGTGAACCAATAACCAGCATGACAGAGCCTGATATTAAGTACCTCAGTCTAAAAATAAAAGAGAAAGAAAAAAAGAAAAATAGGTCTGATGGTGAAAACCACTTTGTGGCGGTATCAAAACCAAAAATAGTAAAAAGAAATGACGCATCTGAGGGTGAAAACCTCTTTGAGGCACCTAAGGATGGGGTACTTAATAACTTGCTGAGTTATTTTCAGGATAGATCATCAGTATTGATTGAGCCAACAAAGCCAGTCAATTTGAACACAGAAGAATATCCTCAAATAGTCCATCTTGCTCAGTCTTTATCAGAAGAAGAGACCAAGGCATATGTACAGTTCTTACAAAAAAAGAAAATTAATTTTGCATGGACCTATTCAGACATGCCAGGGCTTGACACAAAGCTTATAATGCATCACTTATCCATAGCTCCAGGAGTTAAACCAGTGAAATAGAGACTCAGAAAAATGCATCCACATGTAGCTCTCCTTGTCAAAGGGGAATTAGAAAAACTTTTGAGAGCTGGATTCATTAGAGCCATCGATTATGCAGAATGGATCTCCAACATAGTACCAGTTTCCAAACATGATGGGTCCATTCATGTATGGGTCCACTTCCAAACATTGACATGATAGTGGACATGACAGCGGGCTATGAGATATACTCTCTAATGGATGGTTTCTCTGGGTATAATCAAATTAAAATAGCTCCTGAAGACCAAGAGAAAATAGCATTCACATGTGCATGGGGAACCTATTGCTGGAACGTCATGCCATTTGGATTAAAGAATGTAGGAGCAACCTACCAAAGAGCTATGACCACTATCTTTCATGATATGATGCACAATAATATGGAAGATTATGTGGATGATACCCTAGCAAAATCAAGAAAATGGGACACACACCTCGATGATCTGGAAGTAATTTTAGATTGCATGGAATAGTTTCAACTCAGATTGAATCCAAAGAAGTGTGCATTTGGTGTCACCTCAGGCAAACTTTTAGGATTCATAATATCAGCAAAAGGTATCAGGTTGATCCCGAAAAGGTCCAAGCAATTCTAGATATGCCACCTCCTCAAAATATCAGTCAAATGAGAAGTCTTCAGGGACATCTTCAATCGATTAGGAGGTTTATTTCTCAGCTTGCAGATAGAGTGCAACCCTTTAATAAGATATTGCATAAGGGTGCTTCTTGTGTTTGGAACGAGGATTGTCAAAAGAGCCTAGATTAGATCAAACAATACTTGGCTAATCCTCCGATCCTAATGCCTCCTATTCCAGGGAAACCATTAATCCTATATATTTCAACTACAGACACTTCTCTGGGGGCATTGTTGGCTCAATCAGATGATACTAGGAAAGAACGGGCCATATACTATATCAGCCATACTCTAGTCTCCTATGAGATCAATTACAATAAAATTGAGAAGTCTTGTCTTGCAGTGGTGTTTGCCTCTCAAAAGTTGCAGCACTATATGCTTGCTCATACCATACATTTGGTTGCAAACATTGATCCTCTCAAATACTTGCTTAGTAAGGCTGCCCCCATGGGTAGACTTGCTAAATGGATGATGGTCCTAACTGAATTTGACATAGAGTACGTTGAAAGGAAGGCCATAAAAGGACAAGCTATTGCTGACCAATTAGCTGATTTCTCAATTCAGGATAGTATGCCGGTCCAAGTGGAATTCCTAGATGAACACATCTTGTATATGACTACTCGCACTTGGACAATGTTCTTTGATGGTTCCCGCATGCAAAATGGATCAGGTGCTGGAATATTATTTGTTTCTCCACATGGGTACAATATTCCAAAGTCTTACAAACTTTTATTCCCATGTACGAATAATATTGCAGAATATGAAGCTTTAACCAATGGCTTGAGAATGGCTATAGAATGGAACATCACAGAGTTACATGTCTTTGGGGATTCCCAGTTAATCATCAACCAAGTCAATGAGGAGTATCAAACCAAGGATGATAAATTGATACCCTACAAGAAGATGGTTGACTCATTGAAGCGTTACTTCACCTTTGTTACATTTCAACAGATCCTTAGGATAGAGAACAAAGCTGCAGATGCCATGGCCACATTAGCTTCCCTTCTTCAGTTGGAGACACATGAATCAAGATTTGAATTCCTGGTGGAAGAGCTACACCATCCCATCTTTGACTCACCTGAAAGCCATGTCATTTGTACCATTGTCACACACGAGTCTTCCCGATATGGTGCTATCTATTCATATCTTCATGATGGCATCATCCCTGACACATTCAATCGCTCTGAACACTAAAACCTCATCCGTAATGCCTCTCGCCACACCCTCATCTCTGGTGATTTATATAGGAGGGGTTTAGATGGGACGCTCCTTAGGTGCTTGGAAAAGGAGGAATCCAACCAAGCGTTAGTTGACATCCACGAGGGCATTTGTGGTGGACATTCTAATGGTCTTGCCATGGCCCAAAGGTTGCTTAGGGTAGGATATTATTGGCCCATGATGCAAATAGATGCAGTAGCCTTTGCTAAGTCTTGTGAAAAATGTCAGAAACATGGAAACCTGATTCATGCTCCAAGTAGGGAGCTGATTCCTTCTGTTTCTCATTGGCCATTTCAGCGCTGGGCCTTTGATCTAGTTGGGAAAATTCATCCCAACTCATCAAGTGGACATAAGTTCATTATTACTACCACTGACTACTTCACAAAATGGGTGGAAGCTGTGCCACTTTCTGTTGCTTCAGGGAAGACTATCTCCTTGTTCATCTTGAATCATATTATTTGCTGATTTGGAGTGCCTTCTGAGATTATCACTGATAATGGAGGTCAATTTACGAATAAGGACCTAAAGCACTTATGCAAAAAGTTTAAAATTAAGCAACATTGGTCCTTCATTTACTTTCCACAGGGAAACGGACAGACAGAAGCTTCTAACAAAACCATTCTTAAAATTCTTCATAGGACAGTGCACAAGAATGGTAGGGATTGGCACTTGCAAATCAATCCAGCACTATGGGCTTACAGAACAAGCATTCGCACCCCTACAGGAGCCACTCCTTTTTCTCTTACCTATGGCACTGAAGTGGTATTGCCTTTAGAAGTCGAGATACCATCACTTAGGGTCTCACTCAAAGGTTTGATTACAGATGAGGATTACTGCATCATGAGGTTACAGGAACTAGAACTTCTAGATGAGAAGCGTAAGGCTTCCTTCGATCATATGAGAGTGTATCAGAAGCGTATGTCCAAGGCATTCAACAAGAAGGTTTGCCCTAGAGAATTTCAAATAGGTGATCTTGTTTTGCGAGAAAATCCTAAGAACCAACAGAACAGAGAGCAAAAGGGCAAGTTTGAACCTAACTGGCTTGGACCATATGTCATCACAGCTGCTTTTGGTACTGGTGTGTATTTACTGTCAGATCCTGATGGAGAACAGCTCCCTGATCCCATCAACATTGTGCACCTTAAGAAGTTCTATTCTTGATGCCTGTTTCTGTCTAGGGGCATCCTTTGTATATATTTTATTGATCCTGAAAAAAATACCAAAAAAATTGATATATGATGCTGAAAAAATCCTAAAAAGCATATACAGTCCTGAAAAAATACAAAAAAATAAAAAAATTCAAAAAAATTCAAAAAAAATAGAAAAAGTGCCTTGGTGAAAACCTGGAAACAGCCGCCTTGGTAGCAAAAATAAAAAAAAATCAAAAAATGAAAAAAGAATCCAAGTGGTGAAAACCTGGAAACAGGCGCTACTTGAGGCCTTTGCACCCCTATTTGTTAGCATGCGTCCTCGACACTGAACCTTTCTCCATCATACCCTGACCTTATTTGGCTTAGTCTAGAATTGGTCTGTGTCTTTGTCTAGGGGGCATAACTGTTAGCATTGGTCTTTTAGGTGCGTTTGTCTCTTGGGGCATTTCACAACAGGTGTTTTTCAACACCACCCCAAATAGTGTTTTTCAACACTACCCTTGCGTCAAGTGTTTCTTAACACTTATTAGGTGTCTTACCCAACAGTCTTGTATGATGTGATATTTATCACTAAGCAGATATGATACTCAGAGTTTGACTATATGACCAACACACACACACACTTAAACAATCAACTCACTGATGATATGATGACTTTATTTTTCTTTGTGTGCTATCTATGAGGATTTCTTTGATGAGTGGTCTCTCCCTGAGAAGTTTTCAATGATGCATAGCTAGAAGACTGAGGGAATGAGAACATGTTTTCTTTCTTTATCTACTTGTGGGTATATTTTGTTAATCCTAACTGTCATGAGCATTTATGCTGGTCTTACTTGACCCTATGGATTGACAAGGTATTATCCTTGACTATTTTGCGAGTGCATGCTTCTAGCTATCCTGATTTTCATGTATCTTGATACAAGCATAATCTCGCCATATCAAACTTAGGTAATCTCACTGCACTAGTCATCTTGACCTACATGTCTTTGATGCCTAGGTGGGATTTCCACATTTCTATCTGATAAAGATCATATTCATATCCACATAGTTATGCTAGTGTGCATTGTATGATCTTACGACGCTACCAATAATGCTTGATGATGATAATTAGATGTCTATAAGCATTGTGACCTTGCAAGTCAACCACTTTCATAGTAGCGTGCATTTTTAGGGTCATGATAGTCTAGTTTTGCATTTCTTGCATATGGAGAGAGCTCTCCTTTTTCATCTTACGTAGACCTGTTAGTTGACTGCGCTCACCTTTTCTTCTTCTCGATCATGTCTTTCACTCCTTGTCTTTTTCATCTCGAACCTATTCCTGTTCATCACAAGGGGTTAATCGTATCATCATATCTATATCAAAACTATCATTTTCAAAAAACATAAGTCTATATCATACACATGAGAATTAAACATACATCTATGAGAGAGAACATACATAAGTATATACATAAGCATTTTTTAGCAAAATGACAAGACAATATACATAAACTGATACATCCATCACAAGAGAGACATAAACACATGATACAATCAAACATCTAGTAAATCTCATATATACATCAATACAATATACAAATGGGATCCCAAATCTAGATCAATGTCTCAAGATATGTGTAAACATCTATCAACCTAAGACCTAACCCTAAGACTCGCTACCACCCTCGTGAGGAGCTCATGGTGGTGGAGGAGGCATAGCTCTCCTATCGAGTACCACATCTGATACCCCTGCCCTCTGAGAGTATGATGGTGCTCTCTCACCCTCTGGAATGGCCTGCAGGAGGAGTCCATGATAGTAGGCTGCTCTCGCTGACTCCCGTCAGAGCTCTAGTGCATCTGCCTGTGCCATTGCCTCACAGCGTGCTATCTCTACCCTGAGATCGGCTATCTGTTGATCTCGCTCTGCTCTCAGATCTAGTAGTTGCTGATCTCTCACTACTATAGTAATCCAAAGCTATTGTATCTCTACCTCTTGAGCATGCATCTAGGCTCTTAGATCATCCCCACTTGCAGGCTGCTCCTGCTGTGCCTCTGCCTGTCGGGGAGCTGGTCTCACCTCATCCTCGAGCGTCACTGATCTCTATCCTCATGACCATTTTTGGCCACCTAATCTCAATCCCTCTCCTCTCTCCATCCTCCTCCCTCTCCCCCTCCCACCATCTCCTCCATCCCCTCCCTCCCCTCCGTCCCCTCTGTCTCCTCCGTCTCCCCTGTCATCCCCTCCGTCTCCTCCCTGCGCTGGTACCTGTGCATCTGGTACCATAAACTGAGGGAATGGCACCCTCCACCGCTCTGCTCTGTAGGTTGCATCAACCCCCACATCTGCCACATCTAAGAAATACTCCTAGGGCTCACTTCTGATACCCGTTGTCTCTGCGACAGCCTGCTGATAATCCAACATGGGTAGCCACCCATGACCCTCCTCATCCCTAGCCCTGGCATATGTAGTAGTCTCTGTCGAGACTCGCTGCTGCCTCCCAAAATGCCACCACACCTGAGTGATGCAAAACCTCTCCACTATCTCTGCATATCGACCTACTAGTGGCCGAGTGCACAGCATGTAACTCAGCTCATCGGCCGCATCTCCCTAGACCTCCACCTCCTTGTATGGCCTCCATGTGAACGAGGCTATCTCATCCAAAATCCTCCTGTAGTATGTCACATCCCCAGTATGGGCATGTGATATGAACCTGAGGTACCTATAGATAAAGGGGTACCTCCTCTCCCTCGGCTGAATCCTGGGGCGCACCACAGTGATGTGCTCCCACGCCCACACCTGTGCCAGGATGGCACCCCACGCCCATGTCTAACTATCTCTGTAGATGATCTCATGTAACTCATGGTACATCTCTACCAATATGGTAGGACCCCATGCCATCCGACGAGGCCTGCCTACCAAATCAATCAGTAACCGAGCCCATCCGAGCGGGAATCCATTCTAACTGTGATCAGTCATCAGGATCTGTGAGATAATGGAGGCCACAATAAATGGCACTGGGTAGTCTCTGCCAAAATCATCTATCAGCCTCTCCCAGCTGATATGCCTATCCAGAATAGTGACATCCTGGAACATCTCCTGAACCAGTCGGCGCCCCTCAGTGGCATCTTGATCATAGTACACCTGTGCCAACAAACAAATTATGTCAGTTTTCATCATATGAAAACATTACTTTTATGATTATATCTCAAAACATGATTATACTCACCGGCTTGCCATGACATGGCACTCGTAAGATCCTGTAGACGTCCTCTAAAGTGATCAATGCCTCTCTAGTAGGCAAGTGGAAGGTGTTGTGCTCACTATGCCATCTCTCGGCAAGAGCAGTCAACAACCCATGGTCCGCTCTAATGTACGGATATCTCAATAAGTATCTGAATCCCATGGCCCGGACATCAGCATTGCCCGAATCATCTAGATCTCGGACACATCTCAATCCCGTCACCTTCGGCGCTCTGATGATCAGCACCGAAAAGACCTCCTACAAGCCAAAAACCAAGTCATTAGTTAGCACATATCATGATGGATGTCTAAACATTAGTATAAAACATCGCTAAAATGTAACATTGTCTAGACCCATGTCATTTTTGCTCAAAAATGCGTAAAAAATCAAAATTTTAACCTAGGCGATATTGTTTTTTGGAGAAGTATCACGCAATACTTCTCCCTATAGCGGGGTGATATACCTTATTCCGCATGATACTTCACCTGGTATCGTGTGATCTTTCACCCAGTATCGTGCGATATTGGTGCCTTAGGTCGCGCGATACTTTGGGGACCCGCGAAGTATCGCGTGACATTTCTCCCCAAAGGGCGTGATACTTCTAAAGTATTGCGCGATATTTCGTGCAACAAAAAATTTTTGAAATTTAAAAATTTGAAAAACGTGCTAAAATAGGTATTAAATGCGAAAAATGACTCAACAAACTTGAGTTTTTAAAAACATACCGGGGCGGGATAGTGTGGTGGCCGGTTGTGCAACCGGGCGCGCTCGAATCGATGCCTGTGGACGGGAACTCCTACTTGCTGGGCCATTTTCTCTCTCTAAAGCTCTGAAAATTTTCAAATCGCTAAAAGACAAATGATTTTTGAAAATGACATTTTGACCCCTTTTATAGCCTTTTGACTTTTTGACCTCATTTTCAAAACACCTCGAAATTGTGCAAAAATTGCACCCCTAGCTAATTTCGATGTCCTGGATCCATTTTTGGACTTGAAATCAAAATCCAAGGTCATCTTGATCATCAAAATTAGGTTTCAAAATCTTCCCTTCTTTTGTGTAGTTGACTGATCTTTTGAGGCCTAATCTTTCGATCTTTGTTGGGGCATTGTCATTTCTTCATTTCCATGTCTTCCAAACTTCTAGTCTTTCATTCATATTCATTCCATTCCCTCCTTTCTCATGTTTGACTACATCTTTTCAGTTAGGTTGGGGCATGTTTTATTGCCTAATGGTTAACCTATTGACCCTTACCTTCGATTATGATTTCATTCTGATTTGATCAAATCCTTATCGATTCGTTGTTCTCCTCTCTATGATTTCGATTTCGACTCTGAGGGGGCAGTATTTATGGGATTCTCATACCTGATTTCCTTGATTCTCTTGATTCAGACATCTTTTGTGAGCTTTCGCTCAAATTTGAGATTCTTATCTCTTACTTTGAATGTGATCCCGAATCGACCTCATGTTCAAAGGTCTTTGTCTATATTTGTCTGGGTGTGATCCCGAATCGACCTCACATCTGATTTGTTTTGTGATCCCAGATCGATCTCACATTTCAATTCTTCTTTGACTACATGTGTTCCCAAATTGATCACACATTAGTCAAAGAGGGGCAAATGTATGCACCCTAAAATGGTCGCCTAGACTTTGGGCCCCATTTATTCGATTTATCAATCTTGAATCAATTTTATCAATAATCAATATTTTCAACAATATTAATCTCTTGATCAAGTCTTAATTTCAATCATATATTGGATTTTTATCCTATGGGCTAACCATTTATCCTAAGTCTTTATTTGATTAAAAGAAATATTTCCTCCCCTTTTGATTAAATAAAAAGCCCACCTTTTCCTCTTATCCTAAGTTGCACAAATAAAGCATTATTCCTATTTTACAAAAAAAAAAAGTACTTTTTGTCTCACATGAGGCTCAAAAGTCAACACTTCACTCTCATTGGAGGATACTTGTGCACATGGATTGCTCCTCTTTCAAGCTCCACCGCTGATTAAGACCTTTTGCCTCTTAATCTCCATGGTCCATTTCTTTGCATTTCTTATAAAAGGAGAGCTCTCTCCTTCATTTGCATACCATGTTTTTATGCTAATGTTATGCTGCAGGTTTTAGGTGCATTTGGAGCTTTTGAGGATATTGAAGACTTGTTGTTTTCATTATTTAGTTGCATATTTACCTTCTTAGTTGCATGATAATGGCATTATTAGTATAGATTTCCTTTTATGCAATAGAATAAGCTCACATAGTCTAAATAGGAAGTATTGTAATCCATTGCTATCTCCTTTCATAGAATAGTTGCATTGTACTTTCCTTTCATAGCTTAGATTACATTCTCATTTAGATTTGCATTACATTGCATATTTGATTCTTGGAGATATTGGCATTGTTGCCCTTGTCTTCATTTGAATCTCTCATTGTGTGGTTGACTAGCAAGGTCACAAGTTTGTAGCTCTAGCTGAGAGCAAATCCATAGCCTTGCAACTCCATGCATAGAGAGCTATGAGCCACTTTGTGAGGCCTCATTCTTGAGAAACCTTGCATGTAATGGTTCATAGAAGTGCACCATTTTAGTGTGTACAACTACTAGTTGGATGATAACTTCTGGTCTAAAATCCTCTAACAAAGTCACACCTAACAGCGTTTTTGTAAACCTTTAACAGGGTTGGGTCTTCACTAACCTCTCTTCAAAAGAGTGAACATTTTGAGGTTACCAGTCCTAGGTGGTTTTTCCCTTCACAGGGTTTCCACATTAAATCTCTTGTGTTATGTGTTGATTATGATATTTATTTGTTATCATACTTTGCATATTACATGTTAGATTTGATCAGTAACTACTACAACTTTTAACTGACAATCGGTAAAAACACAGACTGTGAAATTATTTTATGTTTACCAAGTAGCAGGAGTTGAAGAATTTGTTTTGGATTATACATTTTGTTTTTGGACACTGGATAACTGATTCACCCCCCTCTCAGTTATTCTAACAAATTGGTCAATAGGAAAATAACCCTGAGGAATAGGAAAGGGAAACTGACAATCAAGATGGAGCTATCGAGAAAGCACATAAACCTAAACATGATGAACAAGAAAGGAGAAGCTGAGTACTCACTAGTTTTTACAGAAGACATCATCTTGAGAGACAAATTATTGGAGACAGACAAGCTGGCATGCAGACAAGAAGCGAAGCAAGACAAGGTACATGTCTAGTTTGTGAATTTGAACCAAAAAATGTGAAAGTTGCATTAGAGAATGAACAATGGGTTAATGCAATGAAAGAGGAAATAGAGCAAATAGAGAAGAACAAAACTTGGTCCTTAGTACCCCGACCTAGAAATAAAAATGTTATCGGTACTAAGTGGATATTCAAGAACAAACTGAATGAAAATGGTGAAGTGACAAGAAATAAAGCAAGATTGGTATGCAAGGGATATGCACAGGAAGAAGGCATTGAATATGGTGAGACATTTGCACCTATTGCTAGATTGGAAGGAGTTAGAATGCTACTTGCATATGTTGCACACAAGAAATTCAGAGTTTATCAAATGGATGTGAAGTTAGCATTTCTGAATGGTATACTTGAAGAAGAGGTCTACATAGAACGACCTGAAGGATTCATTGATCCAGACAATAGAGACGTGGTATGTAGATTACACAACTTTATATGGTTTTAAGCAAGCACCGAGAGCTTGGTATGAAAGGCTACATACTTGCTAAGTATTGGATTTGTAAGAACTAGTGAAAACAATAATTTGTACATGAAAGGTGATATTGATGACACTATTCTTATTGCTGAAATTTTTGTTGATGATATTATTTTTGGAGGTCAAGATCATGTATGTAAATCTTTTGCTGATGACATGAGGAATGAGTTTGAAATGTCTATGTTCGGAGAGATTAAATTATTTCTAGGATTACAAGTGATTCAGCAGAGTGATGGGATATTCATTACATAGTCTAAGTACATAAAGGAAGTCTTGAAGACATTTGGCATGGAAGATGTTAAACCTGTGGGAACACTGATGGCTACTAGATGTAAAATGACAAAGGAAGATGAAACTACAGAGGTAAACTAGACACTTTATCGATCCATTATTAGTAAGCTAATGTATGTAGTTCACAGTAGACTAGATATAGCACATGTTGTGGGAATTGTTGGTAGATTTTTTGCTAATCCTAGAGAATCACACATGATTTCTACTAAAAGGATCTTAAGATACCTAAAAAATATAGAGGATTATGGTTTATGGTATCCTAAGGAAGGTAAGTTTGAACTGATGGTCTATACCGATGCTGATTGGGCTGGAAATGTGGATGACAAAAAAAGCACCACTGGAGGAGCATTCTTCTTTGGTGAAAGACTTGTAACCTGGATAAGTAAAAAGCAGGCTTGTATTTCTTAATCTATAGCTAAAGTAGAGTATGTTGCTACTGCTACTAATTGCTCAAACATTACATATATCAAGCAAGTGTTGGAAGGAATGAATGAGGTAATCACTGACCCAGTGATTATATACTGTGACAACACAAGTGCTATCAATATTTCAAAGAATCCAGTGATGCACTCTAAGACAAAGCATATATCAATTACGTATTACTACTTAAGAGAACAAGTGCAAGAGAAGCAAGTGAATTTAGAATTTGTTACATCTAAAGAACAACTTGTAGATATCTTTACAAAGCCTCTACCGAAGGACACATTTGAATGTTTAAGGACTAGACTTGGGGTCTGTCCCCTATCTATCGGTCACTAATGTGATCTAGATATTGCATCAACTTAAACTTATCAGAAGATCACACATGTTGATGTAGCGTAGTTCACACTTTGGATAATGTTCAAGGTTGTGATTAAGTTTGAAGAACTGAAACAGATTGGGATATTAGTATACAAAGAATGTATTGGACAACAAATAGTTACTTAGCTACTACATAGCTGATTATTTATTTGTTTCTTTGGCATTGTTGTCAAAGGGAGAGATAAATAATATGAAACAATATGCACCAATGAGAACTATCTAAGGGAGAGATAATTTAAATGAAACAGAGCACTGAAGATTAGTTATTGAGAACAAAAGAAGGAATCTGAGAGCTGAAAAGATCATATTTGTAGAATGTCAAAGCTGTATTGATAATGTTGTTTAGTAACATAGTGATTAAACATATTAAGCTAGGGAGATCTTGTACACCATTTGTTTACAGAGTTGTAGAATACATGTTTGGTATGTGTATGGTACACTTCATATTACTTGAGTGGCCATCAATGCCAAAGGGAGAGATTGATGAACTACAACTGATTTAGAACACTGAATGAAGAATATGTGATTTAAGATCACTGAGGAGTTTCTGATTAGATATGCAAGATGATTAAATCAGTATTATGTTGTCATTGATTTCAACTAGCTTGACAATACTTATCTTGTAAGTTACTATTCCAACACATCTGAATAATGGTGAAAGAGATGAAGAACAGAAATATCTACATGAGGAAGATGTATATATTAGACGAGGATAAGGAATACACTGAGTAACTTGTTGATGAGTCTATGACTTGATGATATCAACTTTATTATGTTGCATTCATCTATGATGAAGAATAGATTAGAAAGACACAAAGCAGTGTTGTCAGTAAATGAAGCATTCCAGTATACACTGACAGAGTGTAGTGTATACCAAGCGCAGTGTTAACCGAGCACAATGTTCATCGACGCATTTTTTTGTTAACCGAGAAAAATAGAAAGGAATTAAATGATTAGTTTAGCCGATAAGTGATGAGTTGTAAAGTGTATGAAATTGAGGTAACAGATAAGGTTTGTTATGAAGATCAATAGCTAACATAATTCAAGAAAGATCTAATGGAGCAAATTAAAATGTGTTACTGGCACATTAGCCAAAGAAGGTTACAGTGGAAAAATCAATGAATAAGATTAAGCGGCAAAATTTGATGGACAAAAAGAAAATGATTTACTCGTCTATATAAGAGACATTGATTTCATTGTTGAAAGATGCCAAAAGAAGAAGATATTGCAGAATTATCATGTGAAGGATTTTTCATGCATTCTGATCATACTGGTTAGTGAGAACTGAACTACAGAAAAATTACCGAGCTACAGAGAGTAATTACCGACGGAAAGTAAGTTGATATAGTATTGAATCTGAAGTGATATATTGATCAGAAAGATTTGAATGAGCTAAACATTGATCTGTAAACTACAATTGAAGTTTTTTCAAGGAAGATCATCTACTGTTACATATTTAACCATTGTACACAGTCAAATCTCTTAACCGAGTGGACTAAGAAAGTCTTTTTGATGTTTCATTCATAGAGTGAACATTGTTATCCTGTCAACCCCAGAGTGACTGCTGGTTGGATGAAAACTTCTGGTCTAAAATCCTCTAACAAGGTCAGACCTAACAGTGTGTTTGTAAACCTTTAACAGGGTTGGGTCTTCACCAACCTCACTTCAGAAGAATGAACATTTTGGGTTGCTAGTCCCAAGTTATTTTTCCCTTCATAGGGTTTCCACATTAAATCTCTTGTGTTATGTGTTGATTGTGATATTTGTTTGTTATCATACTTTGCATATTACATGTTAGATTTGATCGGTAACTACTATAAGTTTTAAACTAACAATCGGTAAAAACACAGACAATGAAAGTATTTTATGTTTACCGAGTATCAAAAGTTGAAGAATTTGTTTTGGATTATACATTTTTTTTTGGGACACTGGATAACTGATTCACCCCCCTCTCAGTTATTCTAACATATCTATAATCATGTTATATTATATTTCTCAATATTTCCCTACCATCTTCCTTTATGAGAGCCTTATATTTAGTCCACCCTTCCAATGTTCCTCATTTCTTATATTTTTAATAGTCAATTTTGGAGATCCAGACTAATATATTTAATAGGAGGTTTGGACTAATTAGGACTCTTATCATAAGGAGTGGGTTGTGGCCTAAGAATTACAAAACAACCTTAGCTTTCAATTCTTGTCTTTTATTTGGGAGCTCTCCTATCAACTTCTTCTGAGGATCACTATAACATAAAGATCTCCTTCCACCCATTCTAAAAGAACCTTAACTTTAATTTTTATACCAGTTAGAAGATATTAGAGTTACCACCCAACATTTGGGAATGAAAAATTTCTCAACAAGAGGCTTCTAAAATGATAAAATATTGTTGTGTTGAATCAACTCTATCCGCAATGAAGTCACCAATCTATTGGTGTTTCTAACTAGTTGCCTAATTGCCTCTGTATAATAGCCATTCTAATGGTCAATAATCTTATATTAGTAGCCTACAACTAGGAGAAAATATTTTTTTTTCTCTATTACTCTTAATTTTTTCCAACACTTGGGGATATTCACTAAACTCAATATCAATGGATTTAACCTTCACTATACTAGGTATTTCTATAGAAAAAATATTCTGAAAAAAATTCACCAAGAAAGATAAGTTCTACTCAAAGGTGTAGGAGTACATAGGTGAGTCCTCAACACCCCCAAGATCCCTATAGGACCACAATAACTTCCAAAAGAGAGAATGAAAAGAATACTTAGATGATACAAGACTGATTGAGTATAAAAAATGAGCATGAAGATGCACATGAGAGGCCTTACTTATAAAGTCAAGGTGAGAGGTAGGATTAGACAAGAGTGTGATATGTGTCATAATCCAATGCAATGAGACAACTAAAGGGTTGACCTAGGTAAGTAAAAATATAGTTGTCAAGAGATGAGATAAGATCATGCGACAACTAAATAATCTTATAGGACATCAACTGATACTCCTATAGAGTTATTTTGTTGTCATTAGTTTTGCTAAATTCATATTGATTGTCAAAGTGAGTCAGTAAAGAAAATAAGTTAGTCAGTAAAGGAAAAGATAATTTTGATAAAGGGAAATAAGGAACAGACACCGAGCAGTGCAAAATAGTTACCGAGTCAAAGTGCATGATAGTACTTATTGAGCCAAGAGTATACATGTTATCGAGTAAGAACAAAATGTGTTACTGAGTAACACATGCCAACATAAGTGAGTATATTAGATACATTGAATATGGACACCAAGCATAAAACATTTTACAGGTTTCAAGGAGATTGTTTGGTAATACATTGGAGATTCAAACAAGATGATTGCACATGATTAAAAGGTAAGATCCACCAATGAAAATTAAGTGTAATATATGCATTGGAGATGTAACCAATGCTAGCACCGTTTAAGGAGAAGAATCTAGAATATTTTCATCACTTCTAGATGGAGTATAAAAAGATCAGTGTATGTAGATTAAGGCGTAAGTCAAAGTCAGAGACAGAGAGAAGAGTAATTACAGAGAGAAGATTCATTACATAGAGAAGGTAATGAAGAGAAGAGAAGCTACTGAGTAACATAGTAGTAAAAGTAGAATTATGAATGTGAATCAGAGTTGAGGCTACCGAGTACAAAAGTTTAATTGTGAGTGAAATAAAAAATGAGGTAAATTGATATTGAACACATTGAGTATGAAAATCATAGGTTGATACATCATTACAAACATTTTTAGTATTGATTTATTGTGTAATTAGAATTGTAAAATCCCTTGATAGAGTAGGCCTTAATAGGTCTTAATTTATAAATCCTTTAACATGGCACATCTCTTAGATTAGAGTTGTAAATCCTTTAGCAAGGTAGACTAAATAAGTCTTTATACTCTTAGTGGGGTAAATACTCCCAACAGGGTAAGCTATCAGAAATAGCTAAATTTTGTAGCTCTAACTGAGCAAAATGTTTATTGTAGTAGTGAAGTATTGTGGGTACCATCCCCACCACAGTTTTTTCCTCTGACCAAGGATTTTTGCGAGACCAAAAATCATGGTGTTATGAGTTGTGTTTTATGTTTTAATTTCTATGATTTATGATGATGTATGAAAAGTTTATAATTTGGTGAATGGTTAAAAAAGTAGTTAAATTTTTTTGAAGTACTAATTCACCACTCTCCTCTCAATACTTATCTTTCCATAATTATTCCAACAATCTAGGACTTAAGTGAACTTAATTAATGTTAGTAGGTCTCCCACTGGGAACTAGTGAAAACACTAAGTACAAGACCTTTACTCAATCCAAAACCTTATTCAATGCAACAAGGAGTGGCTAAATTCTTGAGACTTATACAATTAAAAATACTTACAAAATATTAAAAATTTAAAATAATTTGTGTTTCAAACTCTTGGTTTTGGATATTGGACAAAATGAATTCCTAATTAGTGCATTTACCATCCTAAAAAGTAAGCATATATTATATGATGCTCATTTTAGCCCCATTTTAGTGTACATGGGTTCCGACATTGATTTCACGTTCTCTTAATGCTCATCATAACTTTAATTTAATATTATAAGTCCTATGCTAATTAAATTTGTTCAAAACTTAGGGTAAGCCCTTATTTCTAAGTGTGCTCCTTTATTATTTTTCTTCTTCAATCATTTATTAGTCTACATAGGCTCTATGTTACCATTTGTGGCCTTTATACCCATTTCCAACCTTGGAAGCAGTTGTACCTTCTTTTATGCCATCTACCATATCTCCCAAGCCCCCTTTCCAATTTCATCATATTTTCCTAGGTACATAACATTTATAATTTTATGTATGCACATATTTTGGCTCAAATTTGAACTGGGGGCCCATGTAAGTATTTTCATGGGAAAATAGATCCCGTGGTAAAACTAGATCAATTTTGAATCCTAGAATGTAGTGAGATCTATATAGACACCCTATCTCTCCTCATTTTGGTAATCATTACCATCAAGGACAATCAAGATCAATATTTTAAGAGCATTCTCAAGGTCTTTAAGCATCCAAGTCTTCAATGTATTATTCTTCAAGCATTGTGGAAAACTACAACATCCATTACACAAGGCTTATCTTTCATGATTCCCTTTTTCATTTTTGTGGAGTTCAAGCTATTGCATGAACACTTATGATTACATTGAAAGAAGCATTGCACCATCAAGGTATAAGGTGATTTATGATTTAGATCTAGCTTCTATTTCATCTTTCCTTTATTAAAGTTCATCTAATTTTTAAGTTTGATACCTAAATAGGGATTTGACCAAGGCAAACCCACTTACACAACTATTTTTCTTGTTTATCTATGTGAAGGAATAAGTGGAACAACCATCCAAACTTACATAGAAAGATCAAGATTTGTCTAAATAACCCTACAAGTTTTAGCTTCGAAACACAAGGTAGAAGTCATTCGGAACATTTTGTACCTAGGTACAAGTCATTCAAAACATTTTGTAGTTGAGATTTTCAGCTGAGATTTGTACCACAAGTCATTTATATTGCATAATTTCCATTTCAAGTCATTTATGGTTCTTTGTTGTTTCCTATCAGTTTGTATTTCCTCAATTGCCTATATTTTCCTATTTAGTCTTCTATATTACATTACCATATTCAATTTCTATTATTTTTTATAATTTACATATTTAGCGAAGGATTAGTGTCCTATTCAATGCTTAGGACCTTTATTGAGCCTATCAGGACATCTTCCTTCTAAATGTGCAAGTTTTCAAAATGAGGAGTAATCCACCCCTTTTGCATTGCTTCCCTTTTTATATTGTAGATTTTGGTGAGCTTGACTCATAACATTTCCCATTCTGATTTGGTGTCTAGATCTAAATTTCATGCATTAGATTGTTGCATTTTAGGGATTTAGTTATGATTTTATCCAATTTAGATGCATTTATTGATTAAAAAAATATATTTTTTTGAACTTCTCACATAGATCATTTCATTCTCACATTTCACTTTCATTCTTGTATTTGTTAAAACAACAAAAAAATACAAAAACATTTCATTCTATGCATTTTTGTATGTATTTACATTTGCATTCTATGAAAGAAGTTGTTATCATCATTTTCTATTTCAATTTCATATTTTTTAAATAATTTCAAGATGTTTCCTTTCATTCATATGTTGATAGTTTAGTTCTATTTCATCCATAGTCATAATATTTCCTTTCCCGAAATTGATCCCACCCATGAGAATATTTTAGCACAAGAAGAGATGATTAATTGTTCTTAAAATAATCTCCCCCCTAAGGATGAGGACCTTGAAGGATGATGTTGATCCTTCTCCTAAAATGTACATTCCTTATGAAGATATTTTGGTGCAAGAGAAGGATATTTTACCTTACCTCCATTCTAATCCCTTCCCCTTTAGGTATGAATCTTTAGTAAATTATGATTATCCCTCTGCTAAAGTTTGTGATATTTCTACTCTCAATGATCTCCTTATTTTGGATGAACCACTTGACAATGATGTTGATTATTCTACATCTCATGAAAGGACCTTAATAAAAGAAGAGGATATTGTTTTTGACATTTCTTCTACTTATTTTAGTGACCTTACCTCTATAGACGGAATATTTCAACTTGATGTTCACCCATATCCTAAGATGTTCTCCCTTTATGAGAATATTTAGGGGCAAGAGGAGGATATTATAAACACCTTTCTTAATATCACCTTACCTTCATTAAATAGAATCCCAACTAGAGATGAAGATTTATTCTAAATCCCTACTCATAAGGATACCTTGGAAGAAGAAGATAATATCATCACCACTTTCCTTGATGCTCTCTCTTCTAGTGAGAAAATAATGAACAATCAAGAGTTCGATCAAGTCAATGTTGTCAAGGTTTCAGGTAGTGAAAATCCTAGAGTTGTTGTCCATCTTCGTCAAGATGGTCCTCAACCAAAAAATGAAATAGTCATTGTGATTAAATGTTCCCAAGAACCTGACTATCATATGATTTCTTAAACATATAACACAAGAAATAATAGACAATCCACAAGTTCAATTGTTCCTCCTCTTCTTGCTTCTCAACCAGTGGTTTCTCCTACACCCTATCTTCCTCAAAATTTTGGAAAGCAATATGATTTAGTAGAAAAAATTTGTGCTACTCTTATCAAGATCTCCCTTTGGGAGATCCTTCAAACTTCATGTACATAACATGAAGAATTACATCAAGCCTTGAGAAACATGTATATTCCATCTCCTATGAAAAATAATATAACTTCCATAGTGAAATGCATGAATATAACTAATAATAAAGCTTAAATTATGTTTTCTCAAGATGAGTTTCCTTCTAAGGAAATTCAAGATCAACATGATTCTCTTATGGTTGTTTTATCCTTATCAAAGGTAATCTTATTTGAAATAATTTAATTGATAATGTATATGTTCATAATGTATGTAGCATTGATTTTTTACATAAAACTAAGGAGGATAATTCATCTATTCAACATGATTATATTCCCATCCTTAGTTTTGACAATGTTGCTAAAGAAACCTTGGGTATTATCACTTTACTTGTTAAAGTAGGTCTTTTCATTTTACCTACTCTTATTCATGTCATGCATGGTTCTCTTAATTATAACCTTATCTTGTGGAGACCATGGCTACATGCAATTCAATTTGTTTATTCAACACTTCATTGCAAAGTGAAGTTCATGCATAACAACATCATATGTACCCTTGTTGTTGATGATAAGATCCAAAATTACTTACGAACTGAATCCAATTCTTCACCCGTTCCCATACCTTTTTAAAAAAACATATATAATCTTCATAAAGATGCTTCTTCCCCTATAAGTTCCCTTTTAGAAGATGGTTTGGGGTCATTGGACTTTACACCATATTTTTTGGGAGAATAGAAATTTTCTAAATGGGCTAGTGTGTCATTTGTCCAACCCAATTTACAACACAATTCAACTCATCATATTCAATATGGTTTAGGATGCATGCAAAAAAATGTCGATACTCATGATAAACCTCCCTCACACTTGCTTCTTCAAGAGTTTGGTTTCCAATCTTATCCTTTGTTGGCATCCCGTCCTTTATCATCTAACATTTCTTCTATGCCTAGCTTTAATCAAGAAATCATTTTGCCTAACCTTCTTAGTTGTAAGTTGATTCATTGACCTAAATGAAAGAAGCATAGTCAAACCCTTGTAAAAATAAATTCAAAGTTTTTTTGTACCACCCCACCAAAACATAAAATTTAATATCTTCAAAAATGAACTTGATCTTGTCATGAAACTTTACCAACATGCTTATATGTCCAAAATGAACCTCTGGGGAAGTAATTGGAACAATCTATGTACAAATGAAAACCTGATAAAAATTGTAGACATTCAAAAAATAGTAACCTTGCCCAAAATAGACCTTATTAAAAAATTATACAGTATTTTTGGGTGATGCAAGTTGCTCTTACACCCTAGATGCTCCTGCATCAGACACTCACGATAATTTAAGAAGTGACCTTTCACACCTCAGGTGTTCACAGGAAAACCAACGCAATTAACCTCTTTATTTTTATAGCCATGATGAATCTTCAAAACTTTCCATTTGACCAAGTACTCTTAATATTTCTTTTTTCTTGTGATTCTACCAGCATGACTATCCAAGATGTCTTATATGTCCTCTGTAGATAAAGTAGGTGCTGGAATACTCCACTGTGATTCTCATATCTCATCCATAATACTTCCTTTATGGTACTCTGTGAAATTTAAAATATTAAACATAGGTGAAATATTGAGTTCACTACACAACTATACTTCATAAGCATTTCTTGAATTATTCTTCTTCAAAATTTGGCATGGTCCAAATTTCTTCATCTTCAACTTATTATATATGTTCCCACTAGAAATATCTCCTTTCTCAAATGAACCATGAGTTCATCTCCAATTTTAAATTCCTTATATCTCCTTTTCTAATCTTCCTTAGCTTGTACTAAATATTCATTTTATATTAATATGCTTTCTCACCTCTTTATGCAAATCTTTTAGGTGTTCTGCAAAGTCTTTAGCTTTGGCACCATTCTTTTCTCCTTTGTTAACTTCATTAATTCTGAGGCATTTCTAGGACTACTTCCATATACAATATAGAATGGTGATTTACTAGTGCTCCTTTTGATAGAATTATTATATTTAAAATTTGATCGTGGTAAAATCAAATCCCATCCCTTTAGTTTATCTCCTACTAAACACCTCAATGGATTTTCCAAACTCCTATTCACCACTTCTATCTGCCCATCGGTCTATGGATAGTGCACTGAGTTGAACTTCATATATTTTTTTAGCCTATTCCACAATGTTCTCCAAAAGTACCCAACAAACTTAGTGTCGCAATCTAAAACTATGATTTTGGGTAGACCATGTAGTCTCACCACTTCTCTAAAAAAAATTTATGCCACATGAACACCATCATTAGTCTTCCTACAAGGTGAATTGTGCTATCTTTATAAATAACCTGTGTAACACCACAATAATAGAATCATGTCCCCTTTGAGTCCTTGGTAAATCAAGAATGAAGTCCATACTAATATCCTCCCATAGCCTCTCTAGTCCATGTAATGGATAATATAACCCTGTATTATTCTTAGTACCTTTCTCCATCTGACATATTCTACAACTTTGTCAAAACTTCTTAAGATCTTGCTACAATTGTGGCCAATAATATTGCTCACTAACTAGAGCAATGGTCTCAACCAAAATTTTCTTCCAATCCTCCACTATGCCTCTCTTTGATTAGGTTCTCACACATGGAACTATTTGGATTCATAATTGGCTACCTTTGAATAACATATCATCTTGGATTAAAAATTCCAATTATTTGGTCCTGTCTAGAGTAATATTTTTTATGCAAACTCTCTAGGCCTCGCCAAGATTTGGATCCTCAAGATACAAAATCTTGAGTTCCTAGAACCAAAAAGATATGATTTGCATCCTCGTCAACAAATTCTACCTCTTGCTAAGGGCATCTACAACCCTATTAGACTTTCAACTCCCGTTCTTCAAAATAAAAGTGTAACTTTGCAAAAATTCAACCCATTTTAAATGCCTTTGATTCAACTTTCCTTGACTATTCAAATATTGTGTTGGTTCCTGAAAAGGATTTTACACTCCAAGAGACACCAATATACCTAAGACTGATTTTGAGGAGGGATTAGTTCCAAATGTGGGGATATCAGTAGGTAACTGGACCAACTATAGGGACAAGACTGCCCTCTTCACTTCTGGCTTTGCAAAACCAAGGTGGGTGTACCTAATCTAGTAACATATGGCACTTTTAGGACTTTAAACTAGATTGAACAAGCTAACAAATCCTCAACCAAAGTTTAAAAAGGCTTAAAAATGGTTCTTGATTCAATTTGGTGATTGTAACAACCTTGATTATGTTAGAAAGTAAAGTCCACCAAGATAACTAAGGAGGGGGGGGGGGGGGGGTGAATTAGTTATCAGATAATTATAACTTTTAACATCTTCAACAACATTTAACCATGTAAGTAATGCAATTACTAACCATACAAAGATATTCATACACAATGACACAATAACACAAGATATGTTGACTAGGGAACCTCTTGATCAAAGAGTAAACCCCGGTGGGAATGATGCCCACAAAAGATGCACTAATATGAATATTCCTTGTGAGAGGATGGACTCTGTTAGGAGTCTTATGAAATACATTCAGTACATATAAATCCCTGTTAGGAGATTTTGAGTCCCTGTTAAAAGATTCTAACCCTGTTAAGAGTTATGGAAGATAGAAGGACCCACTGCCCAAACAGCTTCAGGGTAAGATCACTGAACACACTGTCCAAATAACCTTGATATTATTTAGTAGAATAATATGAAATATGTTACCTCCTTACTGTGCCAAACCACACTCACTGCTACATCAAATCTCAATTCTAGATCTCTGAACTTCACATGTCTTCCTTCACAATTTCACTTTCACAATCTCTTAGGCTCTTTTCTTCACTTCATGCTTACATTCGCATGCAACCAAAACCATGCTCATACTTCTTTCATATATCACAACTTCATAAAATAAGGAAAAAAATTCCTTCCTTTATACCACACTCAAATAATTACAAATGAGTTGGCACATAAATACAAAATAAAAGTTTCCATACGCTACATCAAAATTACACAAAACTGTTAGCTTCCAAATGCAATATCTCTTCACTCGTGTGACCTCAAAGTTTGTGCTATGAACCATGTCACCATCAATGTGTCTCAAACTTCCTTTTAACTGCACAAAACTAGATTCCATCCCGATTAGGAGATATCATCCGATTTCCACAAACCGCTACTCAGGAACTCTGCCTGAATACTGCTTTTACCAAAATGCTCATAACTTTCATGAATTAATGAATTACTATCTGCACTCTTAACCATAGATATATAACATATCAAAGATTATAACCTCAACATCACATAGCTCCAACTGCAATATCTCACGTGTGCTATCAAAACACTGTCTGCTTCTCTGCTAGTCTCCAGAAGATCATTGTGTTGACATCAATGACAATCATAGTCATGAATGCAACAACAATTGCTACAAAATGACTGCCAACATCTAGCATTCATTCCTAACAATCTCCCCCATTGGCATTGATGGCAACATAGATGAAAAACATCCAATGTTCCAAAAATCCAATACTGTTGCACTGATACTCTGAAAGTTCTTCAAATCTTCTTCATCAGTTAAATCTTACTTCGTTATCCTATTAAGTTCTCTCCAACAGATGTTCTATATTTTTTTTCATGTATACTTCTCCCCCATTGACATCAATGACAAAAATTTCATTACTATGTCAACAACAACTCGATGTAAAAAGACATTGTTTCAGAAAATACATTCATAAGAGTCCTCATGACTCAACTTAGATACACATACTCCCCCATAGAGGAAGTACCAACATCCAATCCAGAAAAGGATAGGGCTCATATACCCCTGGATGGATGTAATCAACTGCATCATTACTCAAAAGTAGGTTGGGGCATAACCCCAAGCATACCTCTCAGATACTCAAATGTATCCTTAGGCAAAGGCTTTGTAAATATGTCTACTATATGTTCCTTTGTGCTTATGTACTCTAGTCTGACTTCTTTCTCAACAACTTTCTCTCCTACAACATGATACTTGATCTCTATATGTTTAGCTTTAGAATGCAATACAAGATTCTTAGACATACTGACTGTGCCGGTGTTGTCACAATGTATGACAACAGGCTCCAAAAACTTAATTCCAATATCCTTCAGCATCTGCTTCATCCAAATTATCTGGTTACAATTGTTTGCTGCTACTACATATTATGCTTCTGTTGTACTCTATGAAATACAATTCTACTTCTTTCTCAACCAGGAGACCAATCTTCCTCCAAGAAAAAAGGCTCCACCACTGGTGCTTTTATTATCATCAACACTACCTCCCCAATTAGCATCTGTATATGCACATAGGGTGAAATCATCAGATTTTTCATACCATAATCCATAGTCCATTGTGCCTCTTAAATATCTCAATATCCTCTTTACTGCTACACAATGTGATTCTCTAGGTTCAGCTTGAAATCTTGCTACCATTCGAACTGAATGTTGTATATCCAGTCTAGTGTTTGTTAAGTACTACAATCCTCCAATCATGGATCTATATTTCTTCTGCTCAAATATTGGTGTTTCATCTTTTCTCAATAGTTTGTGTCTTGTCACCATAGGTGTTCCAACTGGTTTACAGTTCTCCATTCCAAATCTTTTCAGCAAATCATTCAAGTAATTTTTTTGGCTAACAAAGATACCATCATTGTTCTGTGTTATTTGCAATCCCACAAAGTATTTCATCTCACCAATCATGCTCATTTCAAATTCAGTCTTCATTTCATCAGCAAATTTGTCACTAGCTTCATCTTCTCCTCCAAAGATAATGTCATCAACAAAAATAACTATAACTAACATTCCATTTTCAATTTCTTTTGTGTACAGATTACTATCTGTTGTTCCTTTAGTAAATCCCAATTTCAACAAATACTTATCCAATCTAGCATACCAAGTTCTAGGTGCTTGCTTTAGTCCATATAAAGCTTTTTTTAGTTTACATACCATATCTTCTTCTTGAGTCAAAGGAAAACCTTCAAGCTGCTGAATGTAGACTTCTTCTTCCAATTCACCATTCAGAAATGTGGACTTCACATCCATCTGATACACTTTGAATTTCTTAAAAGCTACATAAGCCAAAAACATTCTTACTGCTTCAAGTCTTGCTACTGGTGCAAAGGTTTCTTCATAGTCAATTTCTTCTTGCTACGAGTATCCTTTACATACTAATCTTGCTTTGTTTCTTACTACTTCTCCTTGTTCATTCCTCTTGTTTCTGAATACCCATTTAGTTCCAATCACATTCTTGTCTTTAGGTCTAGGAACCAATTCCCATGTCTTGTTCTTTTCAATTTGATCTAGTTCTTCTTTCATAGCATTAATCCAATGTTCATCTTCACAAGCTTCATTAGTAGATTTAGGTTCAATTTGAGAAATCAAACATAAATGTACCTTATTTCTAGTCATAACTCCTCTGTCCAAACTTCCAATAACTTGTTCAACAGGATGATGTCTAGATAGATACCTGTTCGGTGTCATAGTCACAGATCTTGCTTCAACAGTAGATTCTTCTCTGGTTTCTTCTCTGGTTTCTTCTCTGGTTTCTTCTACAGTATGATTCTCATTCAACAATTCACTGTCAGTCTCATAGAATAATTTAGTAGTTTCAATGTTAGGCTAAGGATTAGCTTCTTCATCAAATTCATAATCAAGCATTTTTTCCTAAATTTTAAACTTCTCATCAACTTTAACATTTGTGCTCTCAATAATAGTTTTAGTTCTCTTATTGTAACATCTATATGCTTTTCTCTTCAAAGAATATCCAAGAAAAATACCTTCATCACTTCTAGGATCAAACTTTCCAATATCATCATCTCTCTTTATATAACATTTGCTTCCAAAAATTCTAAAATACTTAACTGAGGGTGCATGTCCAAACCATAATTCATAAGGTGTCTTATCTGTATCTGCTTTGATTTGTACTCTGTTCATTGTATATACTGTTGTATTCACTGCTTCTCTCCAAAATGTCTTCGCCAAGTTATTCTCAAATAACATAGCTCTTGCTGCTTCAGTTACTGACCTGTTTCTTCTTTCTGCAATACCATTTTGTTCAGGTGTTCTAGGGGCTGAAAATTGTCTCTTAATACCATTCACTTCACAACAGGTGTTAAACTCTCTAGAAGTAAATTCTCCACCTCAATCAGATCTCAAACATTTAATCTTCATTCCAGATTCATTCTCAACTTTATTCTTAATGATCTTAAACTTATCAAATGCTTCAAATTTTTCTTTCAGAAATGCAATCCACATCATTCTTGTAAAATCATCAACAAGAATCATAAAATACCTTTCTCCATAGAATCCTCTAGTCCTGGTAGGACCGCTCAAGTCTATATGAACAATCTCCAACTTCTCTACCAATGTGAACTTCTTACTAGGAAATGAACTTCTCTTCTGCTTAGCCATCACACATTCTTTGCAAATCATGTTAGTAGGCTTCATAATTTTAGGCAAATCCCTTACTGCAAGTGTAGTACTCATTTTCACAATGTTATCAAAGTTTATATGACAAAACCTTCTATGCCATAACCAACTATCATCAATTTTAGTAATCAAGCAAGTCATCTCAGTAGGATTCAACTGAAATACATTACCTTTGGTTCTAGATCCAGTTCCAATTAGATTTCCATCTTTATCCTTTATCACACAAATTTTCTCAGTAAACCAAACTTGATATCCCTTATCCACTAACTATCCAACACTCAAAAGATTATGTTTCAACCCATCAACAAAGTAAACATCATTAGTATTAGTATTTCCATCAAGAGTAATAGATCCTATACCTTTAATCAAACAAGGTGCATTGTTACCAACTCTAACAACTCCTCCATCATAATTGTTAAACTTTATGAACTTCACATCTCCAATCATATGATGTGAACAACCACTGTCTATAATCCAATCATCTTTCTTTTCAACTTGGGAAACTAATGTTGTTTCTTCTTTAACATCAGATTCAGAGTTTTCTTCTTTAATTGCTACAAATCCTATTTCATCATTATTCTCAGTATCACTTTCACTCAAAGTTCTTTCTATACTAGCTTCAAGATCTTCATCATTAGCATAATAACATTCCTTAGATCTTCTAGGCTTGAAATTATTTAAAAATTTTCTTACCGTCTGGTTCTCTTTTCACAAGCAAGGCAATACCTTCTTCAATCTTCTTATCTTCTTCATTTCTAGATCTGTTGCTCCTGGCATAATCTCCACTCACACTGGTACTTCTTAACAAAGTAGGATGAATACTAAGAGCACTAAATGTTGTCTCCATTCTAGGTAAGTCTCTCGATAACCTCAAGTTCATCTCTGCTGCTTCCAATCTTCCAAGAAGAGTCTCTCTTGTAAAGTTTGTAGTACAAGGTATAACTTGTTCAATCATTTGTGTTGTCTGTTTAAATATAGGAGTCAATGTCCTCAGAATTTTCCATATTACTTCATTCTCTATCTTTGATCCTCCACAAGATTTTATTCCTGCAACAATTTCTGACATTCTACCAATATAGCTTCTAATAGATTCATCTTCCATCATTCTAATATCTTCAAATGCACATATCCAATTATGTAATCTAGCTCTTTTTTCATGTTCATCACCTTCAAAAGTAGAGTGTAAAGCTTTCCAAATTCTATTAGATTTCTTAAAACATTTTACTTGACTATATTCATTCTCTGGAAGTGCTGTCAAGAGTGCTTCTCTTGCAAGTATGTTACACATGAATAGATCTACCTCATCTTTAGAACTTGTTTCAAGATTGTCTTCTTCAATTATAGTCCTTTCATTCTTTGTAAT
Organism: Chamaecyparis obtusa; assembly: GCA_027943335.1. Lineage (NCBI taxonomy): Eukaryota > Viridiplantae > Streptophyta > Pinopsida > Cupressales > Cupressaceae > Chamaecyparis > Chamaecyparis obtusa. Next base: position 654,802 of record BSBK01000118.1, on the reverse strand, counting down.
CAACCAATAGCCTGGTCCTAAACACAATAGATGTGTCTTCATCTTTTCCTTCCAGCTATCAAAATTTACTCCATCAAACTTAGGGCTTTCTTTCCTGAAATTCACCATGGATCTCCTTAAGTTGTTAAACTTTCCTTTCAAGGACCTATCGCTCTGATACCAATTGTTAGAAAGTAAAGTCCACCAAGACAACTGAGAGGGGGGGGGGAGTGAATCAGTTATCAAATAATTATAACTTTTAACATCTTCAACAACATTTAACCATGTAAGTAATGCAATTACTAACCATACAAAGATATTCATACACAATGACACAATAACACAAGATATGTTGACTAGGGAACCTCTTGATCAAAGAGTAAACCCCGGTGGGAATGATGCCCACAAAAGATGCACTAATATGAATATTCCTTGTGAGAGGATGGACTCTATTAGGAGTCTTATGAAATACATTCAGTACATATAAATCTCTATTAGGAGATTTTGAATCCCTGTTAAAAGATTCTAACCCTGTTAAGAGTTATGGAAGACAGAAGGACCCACTGCCCAAACAGCTTCAGGGTAAGATCACTGAACACACCATCCAAATAACCTTGATATTATTCAACAAAATAATATGAAATATGTTACCTCCTTACTGCTCCAAACCACACTCACTGCTACATTAGATCTCAATTCCAGATCTCTAAACTTCGCATGTCTTCCTTCATAATTTTGCTTTCACAATCTCTTAGGTTCTTTCTTCACTTCATGCTTACATTCGCATGCAACCAAAACCATGCTCACATTTCTTTCATATATCACAACTTCATACAATAAGGAAAAAAATTCCTTCCTTTATACCACACTCAAATAATTACAAATGAGTCAGCACATAAATACAAAATAAAAGTTTCCATACGCTACATCAAAATTACACAAAACTGTCAGCTTCCAAATGAAATATCTCTTCACTCGTATGACCTCAAAGTTTGCACTATGAACCACATCACCATCAATGTGTCTCAAACTTCCCTTTAACTATGCAAAACCAGATTCCATCCCGATTAGGAGATATCTGATTTCCACAAACTGCTACTCAGGAACTCTGCTTGAATACTGCTTTTACCAAAATGCTCATAACTTTTATGAATTAATGAATTACTATCTGTGCTCTTAACGATAGACATATAACATATCAAAAAGTATAACCTCAACATCACATAGCTCCAACTACAATATCCCACGTGCGCTAATCAAAACACTGTCTGCTTCTCTGCTAGTCTCCAGAAGATCACTATGTTGACATCAATGAAAATCATAGTCATGAATGCAACAAAAACTGCTACAGAATGACTGCCAACATCTAGCATTCATTCCTAACAGATTAGTGTGTGCTAACAAGAGGTCTACTCATTTAGGCCAGTGCCTTATCCATTGGGCAAGAACTCCAAGATTCATAAGATCCAAAGACTAGAAAATATTCAAGATTCATAGCCATAAATACATCTACCACAATCCTTACTACTCACAAAGAATCCTTGTGCAAATTAGGATGAATTCATATCCCACCTAGAGCAATATTTAATCTAATCCTAGATCAGAACTCAGGAATGAAGATACATACATAACAGTTATGTAATGAACTAGAAAGTTCAAAATTCATAAAACTTGACAATGAGGAGAGAAAAGAACCAAATATTTGTATTGAGTATGATAAATCCTTGCATGTGCATATAATTTATCTCAAAATATAGGCTTTCAAATAATAGCTTAGACCTGCAACTTTCTATCTTCCATTAACAAGCACTTAAGCAAAAATTCTTAAAATCCTGACTGAGACTAGGGTTCACAAAGTATGCCTTTCAAACACCTAATTCCCAATACCCCTAAATGATCATGAAAAACCTTTTATCACGAGGATTGCAACAAGCATCTGATCATTCAAGACAAAATTAAAACCACCCTACTACTTTCAATCAATTGAATTACTCCAAACAAGACATGCCACCAAGCACAAGGCCATTGAGATCAAACTAATCATCAACCATAGAAACAATCTAGCCAAGTACCTCAGAAGGATAGAGAAATTATCATTAAAACCCCCATTGATTCAGGATGCATCATAGGTGGTGTAACTTTCATATCAATTTCTCCTCGATACAAGCACCTTAGGACACAATCAGCACGAGATGACCACCATGATCCTACTCATAAATTTTCACCTGCAACTGAGCTAAAATATGACCAAATATGATTTGGCTTTATGTCTTTTCCACTCACTATACTCAAACCTTGTAGAAACCCTCAATCAATTAGAAAATCCGATAGTAACAACTAACAGATTAAGTTTAAAACACAACCGTTGATCTTAGTCTTTCCTGGCAAATCAAGCGGCTCTCAAAAATCATCATAATAGTCACTAGGCCCTTTAAAATTACTCAGACACATCATCACTCTTGGCAACCAATCAAAAATAGGCACATTGGATCAACCTGGCACTCAGGACCCACCCTCTTATTTGTCTATCCATTGGACGGTTGTCACAAATCCATGATCACTGTCCCTCAAGCACATTTCCTTTGCGGCATCATGACCACTATAGATCTTCCCTGACTTGTACTGCACTTTATCTTTTAACCACAACCACCCCCTTAACCCTTAGTTATCTAACAAACATGTGATCGAAGGCTATCTCCTAATCTTGGAATAAAAACCTTAACCCTAGTCTAGTCTGGAGATCACGTGAATGAAGCATTCACATGATCAATGAGTAAATCCTTAACTCTGGGTTATATCAAGTGAACACACGCCCACCGCCTGATCTGATCATCATCCTACGATCCTCGTTGAGTCTCTAATTATTTTAACTTAACTCATGCTTGATCATGAGATCACACGACTGAAGTATTCGTTAGATCTCAGAACATTTCTCTTAACCTTGATTATATCTCGAGAACATGAGATAGCCCTTATTCGCCAAGTCACCAGATCTTTCACTTAACCCTAGATAAATCATGAGATCAAGGGCCAGCCATTGATCCTTCTATCATCCTATGGTCCTTTTTGGTTTGCTAGATGTTTCATGACTTAGCCATTTCATTTGGAGATCAAGTGATAACCATGTTGGCCAGTTCGTTGAATGCTTAGGCACTAACCGCTAGAATCAAGAGAATGTGTGAATACTCAGTCACCAAGTTGCTAAATCTATGACTTAACAACTGCGCCCAAAATTGATGCTAACCCCTGACTTAACCTAGGCCATCTAGAGAATAAGCGATTGAAGAAAACTCAGAGTTGCTGGATATTTGCTTAACCTTGGGTTTCATTACGAGAACACAGGCCAGTCACTGATCAAGATCAACATCGATGAACCTCGTTCAATCTCTAAATGCTAGCATACTTGACTAGATCATGTGGAGATTCAACGAATGAAGGAATGTTAACCATTCACTAGATCGTTGGATGTTAGGCCACTAATTGCCAAGATCAGGAGATAACGCGAACACTGCATCCGCCAAGTCGCTAGATAAAAGACTTAATTGCCCAGGGACTTGGAGATAACATGAACAAAGGAAAATGAAAAGGCATGTGCAAAGAGAGAACTTAAGTGACCAGGAAAAAAGGTAACGAACAAATAGAATTAGCCAAGAGTTTATGGTCTTAGATAAATTTTGGAAACCCTAGCACATGGATAAACCTTATTTCTCAAACCTTAACATTTCTATATCTCCCTGGTTTTTGCATTCAAGCACATGTGATCTTAAATGGGGCTTGGTGACACCTTGAACTATCCCAGGCTAAGGGAACAAGCCATAAAACATCCTATATCTTCTTCGCTAGACAAAACAAGAATGCAGTAGGGCATGGCAACTTTCCTAGGGTCTTGCAGGAATAGACCATTTTCATTGGATTTTTTGCAATGACAAGAGAATGGAAAAACATATTGTAAAGCTCAATAATCAGTAAATAAAAAAAAAATTTAGGCAAAAGATAATGTCTCCACTTCCTCAACAACTGAACTATAACATAAAACTCTTGATCATAAATAGAATATTTTCTTTTGGCATTATTCAACTTCTAACTAAAATAAGTTATGGGTTTACCTTCTTGACTCAAAACAACTCCAATCGCATTGCCACTAGCATCACAATCTACTTGAAATACCTTATTAAAATATGAAAGTGCCAAAAGAAGTTGCTCAGTAAATTTTATTTTCAATAAATCAAAACTCTTTTCTTCTCTTGTAGTCCACTTAAAATCTTTTTAATCCCCTCTAATTGTTTCAGTTAGGGGTCTACATATACTACTAATTTTTTTGATAAACTTTCTATAAAATATAGCCAAAACATGAAAAGATCTTACCTCAGTAGCACTCCTTGGAGTAGGCCATTCAAGGATAGCCTTCACTTTCTCTAGATCTATTTTAAGACAATCTTCCAAGACAAAAAAATTCCAAGTGCACTAACTTCTTCACAAAACTGCACTTCTTCAAGTTAATCAACAACTTTTCTTCCCTTAAATTCTCAAAAACCCTATGAATATGCATTATATGCTCTTTCAATGTCTTACTAAAGATCAAAACATCATCCAAGTAAACAATAAAAAATGTACTCATAAATTCTTTCAATACCTCATTCACGAGTCACGTGAATGTACTTAGTACATTGGTTAGCCCAAAGGGCATTACTAACCACTCATACAAGCCCCCTTTTGTCTTGAAGGTTATTTTTCATTCATCTCCTCTAATCTAGATTTGGTGATATCCGCTCTTCATATCTATCTTTGTGAAGTGCTCAACTCCACTCAAACAATCAATAATATTGTCCATCATTGGCAAGGGAAACCTATACTTAATAATAATCTTATTGAAATCCCAAGAATATGTACACATCTTATATTCCCCATTTTTATTTGGTTCTAGTACTAATGGTACAACACATGGACTCAAACTATCTCTAATAAACCCCTTGTACAATAAGTCTTGCACTTTTTTTTTCACTCTTCACTCTCTCCTAGAGTCATTCTATGGGCTGCCTTATTTGCCAAATTGGCTCTAGGAATCAAGTCCATTTGATGACTACTCTTGTCTATTTGTGAAAATCAATCAAGTACATTATTAGATACAATATCCAAAAACTCATCTAACAAATCTGTAACTTCCACACATACATCTACTTCCTCTTTATCAATTTTTGTAATTAAAGAAAAAAACATATGATCATGCTTCATGCCTTCTATATTAAACTTCCATCAAATAATCATATTCTTGCATTACTACATACATTTTCCTCTATTTCCTTCAATGGATTCAACTTGTGTCAAACTCCATTCATCAAAGAATAAGTATATGCATGTCCATCATGTACTGCATGATGATCAAATTTCCATGGTCTCTCTAACAACAAATAAAACACATCCATAGGCATAATATCACATAATACCTCATCATGATAGTTTCTAATTTTGAACTTTACCAGATATTATTAATTGGCCAAAGCCTTGTGGTCCTTCTACAACCAATAAATTTGGTAGGGATTCAAATGCTTCCTTCTCTCAAACTTTAATTTACTAACCATTTTCTCGGAAACAAAGTTATTGGTACTATGACCATCTATAATGACATAGAATACTTTACCATTGCACTTATATCTTGTGCGAAATAAATTATTCCTTTTCTCAGGTTCCTTCTCATCATTTGGCATGACTCTTCTAGTAACAAGTACCTCTCCTCTTTCAACATCTTCGGAATGTGATGACTCATCATCTTCATCTACATGTGTATTAACTCATGCATTTTTGTATGGTCTTCTATTTTTCCTCCATTGATGTTGTGGACACTCATATAATCTATGTCCTTCTCCACACTGGAAACATATTCCACAAAAACCTCCTCATCATCATCCTCTTCCTCTTTGATCTACAATATTTTGATTGCGAGGATGATAGGAATTATTTATCCTATGATTCTGATTACTAGTAGAGTCACCATTCTTCTAGTAATCTTCATTTTGGCCTACATAAGACTATCCACTAGGCTTTCCACCATGACCTCTTCCATTTTTCTTTCTCTCAAACTTATTGCTAGTTTTTCTTCTACCTTCAAAGAAAATTGATATGCATCTTCAATGGTATACATTCTTACCATTATCAAATATTCTTGAATACTCGAGCATAACCCATTTATGCAATGGGTAACCTGCTCCTTTTTGGCTTTGGAATGACCCATTATGGTGAGGACTTGATATAACTCTTCAGTAGACTCCTCAACAGATTTTTCTAGTTGCTTCAATCCTTGCATTTTCTTCAACAAATCAAGCTCATAATAAACATGAATGAACTGTCTCTTCAATTTTTCCATCATTTAATCCCATCTTGTTATCTTCTCCTTCCCTCTTTTATTTCTCTCCAACTACACCTCGTTCCACCAAATTTTAGCATGGCCTTTGTGAATCTAATCCTCTCAAGGTCTTCTACTTCTTCATACTCAAAATACTCTTCCATATCATTGATCCAATCAATCAACTCTTCTGGATTAAGATTTCAAAAAATGTAGAAAATTCAATTTTTGGCCTCTTTTCAATCTTGGAAATGACCCTAAAAAACCTAGCTTCATAAATATCTCTAGTCATTTCTTGCTAAAGGGTACTCCCCTTACTAACCTTCACATACAACACAATAGATAAATAAATAAAAAATTGCAAGAACATTGTAAGAATTTGCAAATAGAAAAGATTGAACCAAGGATCTAGAGGTTAAATAATAACAAAAATGCAAGAGAGATGATATAGACAAGAATAGAATTGTATGATACAATGATTTATTATTGAATTGATTAAAAATGTACATAATAGGCCTCCTTATATAGGAATGGTGATAAGAGAAAATGATAAAGAGTTGATAAGCCATCACCTATGCTAGGTGTAATCACATGTCCACCAAATGTGGATCATCCTCCATTATACATTGAATTATGTGTAATAGAATGAGGATTATAATGTGATATTTTCACTAAAGGTGGATCTCACACCTAAAGTGTAATTTCTCCTAAACCATGTGCTTAATTGAGATGGAAAATCCTAGGTGTTTCAGTGAAAAACTACTATGCAATGCATTATCCTAAGTAAGATTAAGTAAAGTGTAATTAGGAATATTTAATTACACCAACACCCCCCTTAAGTGCAACTTAGGGGAATGCACTTAAAATCACAATGCAAGATGGGTCCCAGCTACTAGACCATGTTAGGTACCCATGTACACTATGCAATGCAATACATGAAATGCAAAACTCTCATAAAGTGGAGAAAGAGGGAAAACCTCATGGGAAAAACCCTCCCCCAAAAAGAGAGAAGAAAACAAGATGCATGGATGGATGGAGTACTCAAGACCCCCCAAGAACTACATACATCATGTATATACAAAGAATTATCCCCCCATAAGAAGGACAGTTGGAGACATGATAACCCCCCCATAATGAAAAAGCTCCCATGTTGATGAAGAGTACCTACAAACAAAAGATAAGCTAATTCCTACAAGAAACATGTCTCCCCTTAAGAAGAAATAGATACGTCAAATGATGAAGAAGCCAATCCATGTGCAAATGAAAGGATGAAGAAGATGAAGGTCTCCATGTATGAATATCTAAAGACTAATAGGTCTCTCCAAGCTCAAAGAATCTATCACTTCATGTTAAAAATCAAGTGAAGAAGAAGAAGAATCATGAACACCAATCTCCAAAGAAGGTGAAGAAGTATCTCCAATTGCGATGATATCATCTGAGAGAAGAGAAACCCCCTCAAGTATGTCTCCCAAATTTGCATCATGAGAATCAATAAATGCTGAAAAGGCATCCAAGTAGTCATCACATTCTGCAAGATCTGAAGCACTATGATCATCATATTGAATAGTAGAGCCCATGTCTGAAGAAGCAGGAGGTGGAGGAGTAGGAAGATCAATACTTGTATCAACAAAAAAATGATTCAAGTGTCCAAAGTTCTACTCACATACATAATTATCCTTTGGAAAAGGGATGTGTACATCATGAATATCATCATCATCATCATCAAAAAAATGTGAAAAAGAATACAAGCGTGATGTATGATTAAAAACTCCCATAACTATGACATCTCTAGTCTCCATGTCCCTAATGTAGACAAAATCAAAAGTGAACTCAATAATTTTACCTTGAGCTCCATGAGTAATTTGGTAAATAGAAAGGAGATTAGTGGTCAAGGATGGTACACAAATAACATCATTAAATGTCCCCTCTCCCATAGGAATAGAACCTTTCCCAAAAACTCTCATGTATGTGTTGTTTACCATAAAAATATTAGGAGAATTACAAGGCTGAATAGAAGAAAACATATCCATAGAGGATTCCATATGATGTGATGCACCTAAATCAAGAAGTCATTTACCTTTCTTAGGATGTGTGGAAGCAAAATATGCTTGTCCTCTACCTTTATCTTTAGATGATGATGGAGATGTAGAAGCTGCCAAATGTGTAGAAGGAGTAGACACTGATGAGGGCAACTTGATATTGTGCTTTTGAATAATGTGAGTTAGCTCATCAATCTTCTTGTGAAAACACTTATGCTCATCATGTCCTAGCTTTTTACAATATGCACATTTATCTCTCTTTCTTCTAGATGATTCCTCTCTTGAAGAGGACTTGAATTCAAAAGTATTATATGAAGGAAATTCATTACCTTTTTCATGAGGCTTAGGATCCTTATGTTGCTTCTTTCCTTTTCCATTAGAAGCCTTTGAAGTGGATTCATTTGCAATCAATGCATGATGTGATGAAGGCTTCAATTGACTCATGTGTGCCAAATTTGCTTGTTCCCTTGTGAGTTGAGCTGAAAATTCATCAAGAGAAGGCAATTTGTATGCACTACCAAGAGCATCCATAGTAGCATAGAAAGTAGAAACAAAGATGGAATATTTAGGACCTAGACTGGAAAGAATAGAAAAGATCAATTGTTCATCCCCTTTAATAATGCCACACGTAGAAAACTCCAATATAATAGAATTGAAGTTAGAGAAAAAGTCTTGAATATTTTCAAAATCACTAGGATTTAGACCTATGAGCTCATTCTCTAATCTGAATTTTCTCATTCTATCAGGTTTACCAAAGAGTCCTTCCAATATGACCCAAGCATCAGGAGGATGTGTGCAAGATGCAATATCAAAGAGAAAATTGTGAGAGATGGATGATCTAAGAGAGCCAAATTCTTTATCCCTTTGATCAAACCATTTTCTCCTTTCTGCAACACCTATAGCTGGTTCAAGATCCTTCCCAAGAGTCATTCTTACAATCCAATACTCAACAAGTGATCACATAAATATCCTTTCCATTCATGGTAGTTATATGGAGTGAGGATTTTGACCTTTGAATTATCAATAATACAACCAAATAATGACTGATAGTTATTGATAACTCCTTCAAATGACTGATGCAAATCAGAAAATGGAAATCCAAGGATTAACCAAGTGCAAATATAGCCCCAAAATAGCCTATTTCTGAAAGTGATATATCCACCCAAAATCACTAAAATCTAATCTCATATCTGGAAAGTAGATGAAAAATCATGCACTTTCAAAAAAAATTCACCTCAAACTATTATCGTATGTGCCCAAACGAAGCCCTGGAAGTTGTAGAAATCAAGAATAGATAGGAAAAGTCATGAAAATCTATGATTTATAATTAATCTAGCCACCAAATTGCAAAAGTAATAACACCACTCAAATTTTCAAGAAATTCTACCTCAAATAAATAAAAAATGCTCGAAAAAAGGAGCAAAATTGAGCAAGATATGGCCCTTTGAAGTTGGACTGCAAAACCAAAAACTCCAATGGTGAAGGTTGAGAAGTTCAAACCCCTACCGATGTCATCAATTCATTGCATTAAATTTGACGGTTGTATGGACGTCACCAAAAAAGACAATATGCCCTATTTTGATGGCTGGACAACCGCCAATTTTAGGCTTGTACTTAATGACATGGCAAAAAAGTGGCCCCCTTGGCTAACATGGTAGATGACTGGGTGCCCTGATGATGTCAGTGATGTCATCACAGCTGATGTGGCCTCCTACCATGTGTCATTATTTGATTGGTCTATGGTCTGATTATGTCACAACTTGTGCTGGCACACTCTGAGTGTGCCACATGGCACTGTTGGCGGTGTTGTCATGGTGGGCAAAGGACTACGTCGCGTGGTGGTGATCATGGACCTACATGGCTATGCAGGCTACGTGGATATTTTTGTATGGTGTACTGACTAGACAGGCGGTGGAGGGATCAATGGAGCGGCAGATCCGACTGCTTGGGTGAAGGGCGACTGATAGCGGGCTTGTCGGGACTATTTAGTCCCATTGCTAGTGGGATGGGGCAGAGAGTGATTTATATATGCAAATGCCTGGTAAATAAAACAAAAGGCAAGCCCTAGGGATGGGCTCGGGCTTGGCCTCGAGCTCTGGCTTGACTCGATCTATGAGGTTCGTGCATGGGCTCAAATGGGGCTGATCTTTTTTGTTGAGAGTCGATGAGTGGTACAACTAATGTCGATAATAGTTGATGATTGATCATGTCATGTTGTGTGGAATATACCCTATGATGTGAAAAATAATAAAGGGCCCGTACCAAGCCCGAATAATGTTTTGCAAAAAATTCTGAAATTAACCAAAATAAAAAAATATTATTTTTTTTGAAATCGTACTGTAGAGGTACAAATCGGGTCATACGGCTTGATTTGCAATTTTTTTTGTCTCGATTTGGACTTTCCCCGAATATGGGTGAGTTTATAGTCAATTTTAACTGAAACAACCTCCCAGATGCAATGGTGAGGTCAGATCTGACCCAAGACGCTTGCACAACACACTAGTCTTTAGATCTGAGATATAGACCTTCAACACTTGCACTAAGATCTCTCCAAATAGGCTAATCAAAATGCTCCAATGGCTTTGATACCATGTAAGAGTTTTTAAATAACAAATATTGAACCAAGGATCTAGCGGTTAAAGAATAACACAAATGCAAGAGAGATGATATGAACAAGAATAGACTTGTATGATGCAATGATTGATGATTAAATTGATCTAATGAATTGATTAAAAATGTACATAATAGGCCTCCTTACATAGTAATGGTGATAAGAGAGAATGATAAGGAGCTAATAAGCTATCACATATGCTAGGTGTAATCATATGTCCACCAAATGTGGATCATCCTCCATTATGCATTGAAGTATGTGCAATAGGATGAGGATGATAATGTGATATATCCACTAAAGGTGGATCTCACACCTAAAGTGTAATTTATCCTACACCATGTGTTTAATTGAGGTGCAAACTCCTAGGTGTCTCAGTGACAAACTACTATGCAATGCATTATCCTAAGTAAGATTAAGTAAAGTGTAATTAGGAATATTTAATTACACCAACAAACATAAACACTTATTTTCTATTATCTTCAATGAAATGGCATTACAATATTAAAAAAGTAACATGCTACAACCACATGTGCATTTTCATTACAATAATCAGCAAGCCAGAGCCACCATATGCACCATTAGAACTACCTCTGGTAACCCTTATTTATCCTCTTTATATTGGGGAATTTAACCGCCCTAGAAGAGTTTGGAAATTGTAACCCCCCTTTTTTAGGCCAACCAACTTAATGTTATTTTCCCCTACATTAGAATATGCCAAGAATATCCCCCCAAATGGGTTTCAAAACTCATTAGAGTATTTGAAGAGATATTACTTTTCCTCCAAAAGTAGTACAACTTTTAGAGGCCATATCTTGTGAATTGCATACCCAATTAATTGTTATAACCACTTTTAAAAAACCTTTCAAAGTTCTCTACAACTTGAAGGGTAATGTGACATCTCGGGAAGAGTTTGACCCCCTTTCAAAGCCTCTAATGCCTTCAAAATTGACTTCAAAGTTTTTTTGTACCACACTGCCAAAACATAAACTTCAATATCTTCAAAACCATACTTGATCTTGCCATGAAACTTTATTAGCATTCTTATATATCCAAATGAACCTTCGGGAAAGTAATTGGAACAATCTTTGTTCAAATGAAAACTTGCTAAAAAAAAGTGAACTTGCCAAATAAGAGTATCCCTACCCAAAATAGCCCCCATTAAAAAACTAGATAGTATTTTTGAGTGATTCAAGATTGCTCTTATACCCTGGATCCTCCTACATCAATTTCCTAGGATACAATATTTACCTTATTTATCGTTAGGATTGGTTGAAGTAGCATAACATAACTTGCTAGCCTTTTTGAACTCTCATTTGCATATATTTTTAGGATTGGTTGACTAACATAACACAATTTGCTAGATCATTTAACCTCTCATTTAGATAGATTTTTATGAGTTGAGTAGCATGCACTAGACCATCAACTCCATCTTTACATTCTCTTATATGGGTGGAACTTGTATAACATAATTCGCTAGACTATTTCCCCTGTCTTTTCTCATCTTTCTCTCTGATGGATCACCTAACATAACACAAATGACCAACTTGTGTCATCCATTATTATCTTTTCTTCTCCATGATTCCATAGCATTACACACTTTGGTATTTTATTAGATCATGGAGTCTTTTCTTATCTTTGATATGTTCTCTTTCTCTTTTTATGTGACCACTTGTTCTTTTGCAATAGCCTTTTGAGCATGATGTTAATGGTTAACATGTATTCTTTACTGAGGTCTCTTCAACTAGTTGATTTGGAATCTTAGTAAAGCTTTAGGCTTTTGTTTTTGTTTTGTGTTCTTGCACATGGTTGTACGGGTTAATATCATTGTCTTTGGGGGCTTGTGTCTTTAAACTTAGTGATATCTTATCTCCTTATAGTTTTCCCATGATTTTCATCTCTCTATTCCTTCTACTTTACCATGAGCTTTAGATTGTCTTATACTCTCACTAAAGTGGGGGCTAAATGTACCATCCTAAAAAGTAAGCATCTATAGTTAGATGTTCATTTTAGCCCCATGATTTTCATTTCTCTTTCTTGTCCTTTACCATGAGTATGAGATTGTCTCGTACTCTTGCTAAAGTGGCAGCTAAATGTACCGTCCTAAAAAATAAGCATATATAATTAGATGCTCAATTTAGCCCCATTTTGGTATGTATGGATTCCCACATTGATTTCACGTTCTCCTAATGCTCATCGAACCTTTAATTTAATATTATAAGTCCTGTGCTAATTCAATTTATTCAAACTCAAGGTAATCCCTTATTGCTAGGTGTGATCTATTATTTTTCTTCTTCAATAATTTATTTGTTCACATAGGTCCTATGTTACCATTTGTGGCCTTTGTATCCCTTCTCGTCCTTGAAATTAATTGTACCTTCTTTTCTGGCATCTACCCTATCTCCTAGGCTTCTCATTCCAATTTCAGCACATTCTCCTAGGTAAATAATGTTTTCTATGTTATGTACCTACATATTTTGGCTCAAATTTGAATTGTGGGCCCATGTCGGTGTTTTGGTGAGAAAATGGATTTTGCGGTTGGCCTCAATTAGTTTTGAATCCTGAAGTGTAGTGAGAGGTATATAAAAACTCCATCTCTCCTCATTTTGGTAACAATTATCATCAAGGATAATCAAGATCAAGATTTCAAGAGCATTCTCAAGGTCTTCAAGCATCCAAGTATTTAAGTCTTCAAAGTATTCTTCTTCAAGCATTGTTGAAAACAACAACATCCATTACACGAGGCTTATCTTTCATGATTTTCTTTTGGGTTTTTGTGGATTTCAAGCTACTGCATTAGCACTAGTGATTACATCCAAAGAAGCATTTGGCCAACAAGGTATAAAGTGATTTACGATTAAGATCTAGCTTCCATTTCATTTTTCCTTTATGAAAGTTTATTTCATTTTCAAGGTTGATGTATAAACAAGGGTTTGACCAAGGAAAACCCCTTTCCACAATCTTTTCCCTATTCTTTTGTGCACAAGAACAAGTGGCATATTTGTTGGAACTTTTGCAGAAAGATCACGATATGTCAGAACAACCCTATAAGTTTCAGCCCAAAACACATGGTACAAGTCATTACGAATATTGTGTACCTAGGTACAATTCATTTGGAACATTTCATACCTAACATTTTCAACTTATATTTCTACTACAGGTCGGTTATGGTTGCATAGTTTTTGTTTCAAGTAATTGCCTAGGATCTTTGTTGAGCCTATTGGGACATCTTCATTTTGAATGTGCAAGGTTGGAAAAGGAGGAGTAATCCACCCCTTTTGCATTGCTTCCCTTCTTATACTATATAATGCATATCTTGGGTATAGATTTAAACATATCTTTACAAATACCTCTTTCAAATATATGTTGGAACAAGTGGCATAGTTGTTGGAACTTTTATAGAAAGATCAGGATATGTCAGAGCAACCTTACAAGTTTTAGCCCCAAAAAAAGGGTGCAAGTCATTAGGAATGTTTTGTACTTGGGTACAAGTCATTTGGAATATTTTGTACTTAACATTTTCAGCTTAGATTTCTATCACATGTCAGTTCTATTACATAGTTTATGTTTCAAGAATTTTTGGTTGTCTATTGTTTTCTGTAAGTTTGTATTTCTTGGTTTGTTTAAATTTTCTTATTCAGTCTTCTATATTGCATTATTAGATTCAATTTCTCTCATTTTTAACAATTTATATATTTAGCGAAGGATCATTGTCCCATTTAGTGCTTAGGACCTTTGTTGAGCCTATTGGGACATTTTCCTTCCAAATGTGCAAGTTTGGAAAAGGAGGAGTAATCCACCCCTTTTGCATTGCTTCCCTTTTTCTACTATATAATGCATATCTTGGGTATAGAGTTAAACATATCTTTACAAATACCTCTTTCAAATGTTTGAACTCAAACTTACTGGATCTATAGTACTAATGCCTTACATTAATACATTTGATATAAACAATTTTCATAATTCTTCTTCCAAATCCCCATGCCATATACACTTCCCATATTCCATTTAGAGCATGCCAACCTATTATTTGAATTGATGCAATAAACTTAATATACAATGCTACAAATTTTCATAAATAAAATTAAAAATACAATCTTACTATTCATGAAAAATAGCATATGCAATTGGATACAATTATGAAAAATTCATGTTGTTCTTATAAAATAGTCTAAATTAAAGACATGTTATACACAACTTTTCTCTTCTACGAATCATAAAATGAATTTAAAAAAAATAAATAGTCCCAAATGGAAATTTACAAAATCCATTTGACAATATTACAAGTCTCTTTGAAAGAATTTGATTGCTTTTAGTTTTACAACTCCTTAAAGTATTCTTCACCTTTGAGTTCAACCATATTCAACAATCTTTGACTAAATTCATCAAACCTGCTTGATTGTGTCCTTGACTAGTCATTTTGTGGTACCACTAGTAATAAACAATACCTTCAAGATGTAAGATTTCATATCAAACAACATCCTTCATTATGGGATTGGGGATAAAGAAGCTTTGAAGCTTTTGTGATTAGGATCTCCCCAAAATTTTATTAGTTCCATCAAGGGTTAGATTTGATAGCTTGTTTAGTTTTCTTTTAAGCTCCTCTCCACTCAAGACTTGGTCTATCTTATAGCCTTCTCTTGGAAACACAATGTTCATCAGGTCCACATACTCTTTACAAAAGGAATTGAATATTTAAGTTTGTCATCTTGCCTTTTATAGGTTGCTCTGATTGCAACTAGAGCTCCTGCAATTTCATTCATATAATGAGAACATGGAGTTCGCATGGGTACTTCATATGTAGGTAAGAAAATCCTTTGTGAATATTTTTGAGAGCATTCATTTGAATCTTTGAAACCCTTTGCAATACCTCCTTTCTCCTGTGTAAACATCGAGCCTTGTAGTTTCTCTGTCAAAAGCTTCATGACTTCCTTAGTCTCATCAAGACTTTTTCTACACTTCTTTTAATTCTCTTCGACATCAAGAAGAGTTTTTTTCTTGCAATTCATGGAGATCAACCATTATTTCCTATCTTCATATTTCTTCTTCACTTTCTTCTAAAGATAAACTATCAAAAACTAATTTGTTCTTCTCACATTGCGAATACTTTATTTCTCTCACTTCACTAGATATAATCAGTTAGACCTTCATACTACCAAGATCACAATTCTGATACCACTATAATGTCCCTTACAATTAAAACTTTATATCTACGAACCTTTTTAGGACTTCTTTATCTAAAACTAAAAAATAATGAAAGTAAGCAAACAGGTAAACAAAAATCACTACAAATGCACATCGAACTTGAGGAAAATCTTCACGCAATGATAATTAAATGATTTTAACAAATTTTCAACATGAAATTACATCATTTTTTTTTCTCTCTAATGTGGTTTTCAACAACATTATACATTTGCCCGAAAATTACTAAAAACGGATATACAATTTGAATCCAAAACACACCACAACAACAACCACTACTAGGAAAACTCACTGAACTTCACACAAAAGTTTTTATTCACAAAATTAATTAATATATACATAAAAAGTAGAAAACTCAAAACCTCAAAGCTATCATAATCTTTTGCAAACTCAAAATATTTAGAAACCCAAATCACACTCAAACTATTGAAACTACCTTGCAAAGAAACTATGAATAAATGGACAAATCTATTCTATTATGAACATGGGTAATTTTGATATAAGACTACACTAGTACCCCATTGACTCATCCTTAGATCACCTGAAAACCTTGAACATCCCATTCTAGAGTCTCCTTTACCACTAGTTTGATAGCCAATGAAGAAGAGAAAAAGCTTGGGTAGCAAACAACAAAGTTGGATAATAAAATGTGTAGCCCAAAACATGCATATAATGAGACCATGACTAACATCAATTGGGCACCCAAATCCCACACCCAAGGAGGAAGAATCTTGCATGAAAGGCATGTAGCCTCCATTATCAAGTGTCCTCAACTTCTACAACCACCCATACAATTTTCCATTTTCCTAGCTTGTCATAAGCTATTAAATGCCAAAACAAGCCATGAGTTCCTTTCCTACACCCAAGGAGGGGAAAATATAATTTTAAATCTTTTAGGTAAGAAAATCATATCTAAGATTTATTTCAAAATATTGGGTTCACTGATATTCCCCAAATTGTGGGTTGATTTTGATATACTACTATTTCACAACAATTGGGCCTACTTTTTATAATAAGTGACTATTTTTAGATAGAGGACATAACACGAAGGCCCACAAAGTGTTTTGACACATGAAATAGCGAGACAAGTCTCATAGAATAATTTTGTGATCCCAACACTATTATTCAACTCTCCTTTATCAATATTCTCATTGTACTATAATTGAATTAGTTGCCAATGCTCTTTCACAATCTCAAGGCAAAGCTATTAGTAACCTATGATCTTCACTTGTGTTAAATAACATGACAAGTTTAAAGAGGGACAATGAAAGATATAAACATAAAGAGAGGAGACAAATAAGAGAATAAGGAAGACCAAGAGAGGAAGTAATCTTACATTTTTGTTTAATTTTTAATATGTTCTAAGTATGCTTTTTATTATAAAAGTAACAAAAGAAGGGTGTTGAGCCTATACAAGATAGACTAGAATGACCACTGACAACTTGTTAAGAACATACTACTGACAACAAAGGCCATTACAATTTACTTACAACACACTAGAAAAACTAATAACCCACTTCAATGGTGGGCAGAAAATTCACCCTCAACTCGGTGAAGAATTTGGGAAGTGAGGAACAATATTCCAAACAATACCATCATTAGAGACACCATCACAAGGGGGAGAACTCCCCTTTGTGACATAGTTAGCACAAGGAGCAGAGTGTTGACAAGACAACACATCATCAACCAAAAGTTGGAGTAGAGTAGGAGCAACAAACATAAAAGGGTCAACATGGCCAGAGAGGGAGCACACTTGCTACAGGAGGTAGAATAGGATCCATGGGGCATGAGGAGGCCATACCAACAATAGGAAGCAAAACATTATCCTCGAAAGAATTATGAATTGCCTGTGAAGAGTCATAAAAGGAATAATCAAAAGCCAAGACAATTAAGTAATCACCATTATTGTCTTTCCTCGAGTGGTAATGCCTTTGCATTGTGACAAAACAATTTGTGGCCAAGTAACCAATAGAGAAGTACCAATGACATCAAAAGGGAAGACCCTCATAATCCAACAACTGCGTCCATGGCCTATCCCCAACCATGAGAACCACATCCCCATGAAGAGGTATGGGGATGTCAATAATAACCAAAATGGATGCAAAAGTAGAAAGACCCATGGAGGAAGTGGTATTGTTAACCTTCAAGAAGCGATCGATAGAGTTACCAATGGCCTCAAAACAAAAATTATCCCAAAAATGAGGGGAAGATTGGGAAGACGAACCCACATTGGACATACATTGAGTGGTTCAATAAGAGAGTTGAAGGAGATTGTTTAAGGTTTACCTGAGAGAATGAACACCTCAAACCTACAACTTGTTCAACATCAAATCACGATCAACAAAATAAACAAAAGTAATAAAAAAACCCTTAGTACAAGGGAAAAGCTCAATGTTACTAGTATTTAGGGCTTCCAAGAATTGATCACCCATTGATGAAGATCCATTGAGAAGGGCAATGACCAATAAATCTACACACAAACCACAATGTTGGTAGAAATCCCCATTATCCACCACATCATTACATCAAACCACGATTGGGGAGGTCTTGGCACAAGCTAGAGGATGAGATTTCCCCTTGGGAGTAAGAGCAACAATGAATTTGACATCATGAGAAAAACTTCGTCAATCAACAATAGGCGGTTTTTGGGGGAGGGAACCGCAACACCCGCAACACCAAAAGACATAGGAGAAAATCTACTAAAAAAATGCTTCGTAAGAATAGGTGTAGAAGTAAAAGTTTGTAATCTGAGCTCAACCCCAACAACAACTGGAAAATCCCAACAAGCGGGTTGGTTGGATCAAACCAAAGGGGCACAAAATAAACCCCCAAACCATTTGCACTAATAGGAAGAGTAGCAACAACAAGCACAAAGGAGGTTTTCAAACATGCAATGAATGAGACGCATTTTCAAAATATTCTGATCAACTTACACTAAATTTTAAACATTAAACAATATATAAAATTAATACACATGGATGAATAATCAATCTAAAATTATGTTTGTTAAGAATTTGATTGCATAAACAACTTCACTTTCTTAACACCTTATTAATTGACCTAAAAAAAATTTGTTAATTACCTTTTCATACTCAACATACCCATTGCACACCAAGAATTGTTGGTCTATATTTTATTGAGCAAGCCAAAAACATATATACTATTCCACTTTGATTGATGTTTGAGATTTTCTAAGCTAAAATTATATTTTTTAAATGCGACCATAGTTACACATGTTCATTTATCATTTAGCTTGTAAACAACACTACAAAAAAAAAATCCACCTTCCTACTTATAATATATGCTACATTTATAATATTTATGAACGATCTATGATTTGTCTGCTTCTTATCTATTTTGACAAGCTCTATGCACTTTTCATAACAATAATAAACAATTTATCATTTGTACACTTTTCTTTTTTTTGTTTGGAAAAGCTCTATACACGTGCATAATTTGTAAGTGGTGTTGAGTACTTACTTCATAATAATATAAAATAGTTTGATAGATACACAAATTTAACAAGGGACGCAAGCGTCAAAGTCCCTACCTAAAGTGTAATGGTTTTGAGGGTAACATATAGTGAAATGAGAATGTGGTTAAGGCAGAGTGAACAAATTTGTCACTCTCAAGTTATGGAAGTCAAATAGTTATATTGAATGGGGCATATTGGTTTTAAGTTTAAATGTGCATGTAAATATGGAGAAAGGATTTTAGTTTGCTTATTGTGTGAAAGATGTACAAGTATGAAAGTGTTCAATACGATGCAAAACATATCAATTTTGAAGAAGACATTGTAAATTTACAATGTAGGCATAAATCGATCTGTAAATATGTATTAATTATAACACGATATTTAGGAAAGATATATTTGTGGAGTGTTCAAGCAAAAATAATTGCTCCATTTAAGGCAATATTTTGGCACTAAAAGAAAACCATAGAAACTAAATATCTCAATTGTATATTGAACATAAAATTCAAGTTACACAATAGAATACAGTAATTGGATTTGAAGTAAAATATTTAAACTTAAAAAACAAAATATGAAAAACTTTTGAAGTTTAAATTTTAATTTAAATAACTAACTAAATGCAAAGTGAAAATGTATAAATTCAAATATTAATAACAAATAACAGTTTAAAATAATTAATAATAAAAATTAAGTTTACTTTAAACTAATGATTGATTTTAATATTGTCTAATATATTACTTAGATTTTTTATTTTTATTTAGATATCAATTTTATTAAATTCAACAATTAGTTTTATTTTTATAGTTTTTTGAGTCAAACTCATTGACCCATGATTAATGACTCATGAATCATGGGTCAATGAGTTTGACTCAAAAAACTACACAGTTGAATCCCGATAGTAATATCACAATTTAACTTGTTGTGGAAAATATCTCCTAATTATCAGTATCTTATTTTACCAATTATATCCTCTATAATAATATAAACATTATTATGTCAATTATATAATAATAATAAATATTTTATTATAACTATTTTTTTTTCAAAATATATAATACTTTTAGAATATAAATATTAAAAGTTAAGGGTCATAGGTCCTGCATATCTATATATGTACGGCTCTAAAGCCTGTCGTGTATCATGAAACAATGGCTTGCATACTGGGAGATGCTCCCAGGCCCATACCTGTAATACAAACACTCCTGTGGCCATGGTCCGTGCACCTCGATACACGATCTTGTGCATCTCATGATACATCTGAGCAAGCATGCACTCACCCCATCCGAACCTGATAGCTGGCCTATCCAGCATCTGCTGCAACATACGACCCCAGCCGCACTCCAATCCACACTATCCTCAATTCAGAACCAAGTAATAGCTCAAGAATATAATTGAGATGAGCGCCAATCTGTGCCTAGCTCCATATCTGCTGACTAGGTCCTCCCACGAGATGGCTCAACCCATCGCCAGCTCCTCCTGAAAGATCATCCTCAGTGCTAGTGTGTCTGCTCTCGATTGAATCTCGTACTCAACCCAAGCACTGTGGAAAGGTATCCTTAGTATCCTGTAAGTATCCTCGGGAGTGACTGTCATCTCCCCCATCGATAAGTGGAATATGTTCATCTCTGAATGGAAATGCTTGACAAGTGCACCTAAAAGATTGTGATTTACCCGAATGTCAGGTATATCACGCAAGTATGTCAATCCTAGCCCATCGATGTGGGTACTCTCAACATCAGTCAACCTCTGTACTAATGTGATGATGACGGGATGGTGGGACCGGAATGCAACATCTGGGAAGTCAACCTGCAAAGCAAGCGACGACATTGGATCAATATCTCAACATGATGGTTTCAAAGTAATAACAACAAGTAAGGCTACACATCTATCCTAAACACAACAAAGGATCGACTTCAGGACGTTCTAATTGGCTGATTCTATGAAAAATTGGGTGGAGACTTTGCGAAATTGCAACAGCATTTCACGCGAGATAGGATCTTATCTTGCACAAAGGTTTATTACCAGGGATGAATCCTCGTGCGACATCGCCAGGAACTTCGCGCGAGCTCGCAAAGGAGAACCAAGCGAGGAAGCCTAACCTACGCGAGGAAACCATTTCCTCGCATGAGAGGCGATTGAGGCCTCCGTGAAGAAATTGTTTCCTCGCGTGAAGATTGGAGAACTAGCCCTAAAACATGCTAAATCTAACCTAAATACTCTATGAAAGCGTTAAAATTTGAAATGAAGGATGGTTTATCGACTACTTACAGGCGCGTCATACTCCAGTGGCCAGTCATGTCATTGGGAGCGCTCAAAATGATGTGTATGAACTAGAATGCCCTCCTCTCTCTTAGATCTCTCAAATCGCTAGAAGACAAAGTGAATAATGATTTGAAAATGACCCCTTCGGGCCTTATATAGCTTTTGACCTAATTTTTTAAAGTGCTCAATTTTGCATGAAAACTTCACCCTTGGCTAAATCGACCGTTCCGAATCCACTTTCGGGGTCAAAATCAAAATCTGACACTCTGAGATAGCTCAAAATCATGTTTTAAATTTTGGGACCATCAGGATCGGACGCTTGTGCAATCGACCTTCTGGTGGTTTTTTCTTGCTGGAATCTTGTCTCATCATCATTTTCTCGAGACCTTCAATGTTTTCATCAAAAGTCAACTCTAGTCAAATCTAGTCAATCAGGGTCAAACTTGGTCAACGGGACCTCTAAATCACTCCAAATCGCTTCTACATCCTCTCAATGCTTCCTTAATCTATTCTGAGTTCCTCTGGATGTCCAATCTTATCTCTATCTGCAACCTTTTGATGTCAATCATCTTTCTGACATGTCATATTTTGATTTCGCTCCCGAGGGGGCAGGATGATTGCATAATTGAATCTAGTCGAATCATTCTCGAATCAGTCTGATCTGAATCAAAAGTTCTCATCACGAGGCACATCTTTGAGCCTCGCATCTTTTCATCTTGTCATCTATCTTTTAGGTATCTAAGAAATCTAACTCGGATCCTTGGGAATCAAGCTTCGTTCTGGAGATGATTCTTGAAATCTCATTAGGTTTTGGGGCAATCTAACCCTAATTCCTGAAAGTCAAGCTTCGTTCTGGAGATGGCTCTCAAAATCTCTTCCAAACCGTTATCTGGGCAATCTAACCTGAGTCTCAGAGGACTAAGCTTCGTATTGGGGCAATCTAACCCTGATTCTGGAGATAGTCCTAAATCTGCACCAGTTATCATCTATCAACGGGTATTGGGGCAATCTAACCTTGATTATGATTTTCTCTCAAGTGGTAATCTGACTGTTGTCTTCGCAATATAACTTAGACTTTGAGGAATCATGCTTTGTTTTGAAGTCGATTCTGCATCTCGATCTGATCGGTGTCTTGGCGATCTAACCTTGACTTCCAAAACTCTCATTTGTCACCTCAGACTATTCTTTGAATCAACGTGCTTCTCGCACATCAATTCAAAGAGGGGCAAAATGTAATACCCCAAAATTGGCACCTTACAATTTTAATCAATTTTGGTGAATTTGTCGAATTTCTACATCATCAAAGTCCTATTGTACTAGGCAATTATGTCTCCTGATTGACTTCATTTGACTTGGTGTCAAATGCAGGAAAACCTAATTTTGGATTAATCATACACTATAATTAATTCCTAAATATTCAACTTTATTGGCTAAAAATCCCTATGATTAATTAATTTAATTCTAAAGTCATAAGTGCTTTAAATTAAATTAATTCCACCCCCTTTAGCTAATACACATCATGGAATTAAATAATTATTTGGTTATTTGAATGGACATCTTTATTTGGATTTATTAATCCAAAATTATTCGAAAAGCCACCAATGTGGCAATATTCATTCTTTTAATTAAATAATTCCTCATATTTGTCTCACCATGGAAATGAAGAGTCAGTCGTTTCTTTTCAAGAAACTCTTCATCCTCTCTCCCGACTTTTCTATATTATGAGCTCCTTTTCTTCATTTTGAAGGAGGCAATTGTGAGAGTATCCAAACTATAGTCAATTTTAGTCTCAAGTTCCATGCTTTCAAGCTTATATTGCACAATTAGATTAATCTCCATTGCTAGTGTAATTGCATTCTCATATTAAATTAATTTGTTTATTTGCTATTAGCTTAGTTCTCATGTTTATTTCAAGCTCTTTAGATTAAAAACTGCATTCTCATATTCATTTCAAGTTTTCTTAGCTTAATCTGCACTTTCATTCTTAATTTAACTTGCACTCTCATAGAGATTAATTGCAATTTTCAATTCAATCATTTCTTTAAGCTTTTCAAATCCTCCGTCTTAGTTTGGTCTAATGGTTGTTGGCTCTCCAATTTGAGAGTAATTCAAACACCCCAACTAATTAGGAGGCAACAAGTCATTTCAATCGATATTTGTGAAATAAATAATTCATATTTATTGTCGTAATTCAATGATTGAGCAATGACTATGTTGTGTCTATGGCTGGATTAGAGGTTCGTGTTCAGCTATAAACAACAACAAGGGTAGAGAATATTAAAAACAAACCCCAAAGCACTACCCACCAAGGTATTACTACCATAGGCTAGAACCTAACTGTAAAGAGGATACAAAAACCAGAAAGTGACACCTAGCACACTCACTTTTCTTGAAATTGAGTCCCCTCCATAACCCCCAAGCCAAAGACACTCATGCACAAGCACCGCAGGGTAGGAGAGAAAAACATGCTGGAAAGCCTGCAAAATCTAAGAACAAAGTGTAAAAAATGTCAGGCACCACAACCGCCTCTCCAATCAAGCTTCCTATGCCAACAAAACACCTTGTAAAGGCCGAATCGAGTGAACCAACAACAAATACTCCACCACCACCACCACCACTATCATCATCATCATTTTTAGCTTCTACAACCAAAACCCGAGAGCCACCTCTCTTCCCACCTCTCTTCCTATCTTGCTCCATTATGTTATAATGCCTCTCCATTGTTGTAACAATTGATGAGATGGGGAATCTATTATGATGTAGGTGTTGTCTTGCATGATGAAGCATTTGATAGAGAAAAAGAAATATGAAGATTATAAAGTAATATAATTTTTCAATGTTTTTTGTCATGAATTTGAATCAAAGGGACCACTACTTATTATGTTTCATTATTAAAATGATTAAGGGATGCACCCCCCTGTCCTTGCATGTTTGGTTGAATTGTACCCCTGAAGGCTCGCATAGAGATAAGAATTAATGGATGCAAGACACATAGGGGCTCATAAATTATTATATTATTATGAAACTTTCATGATAATGCTTTAATTTTCTCAACATTATTATTTTATGCACGAGAGTATGAATAATCATACATTTTTTTATCTTGAAAGGAGGTAGTTACATAAGTTAAAACTAAAAAAGACTTAGTGGGAGAATCCTTTCAATACGTAATCAAAAGACATTCCAAAGGGATGTATTTTTTTGACACCCCTTATCGTTTGAGGTACGAGTGAGTATTAATTAGGAGGGAAATTTTATTTTTAGATCTAGAGAGGGAAGTCAGCTAGGTTTTTCTTTTTAAACATATTCTTTTGTATGGAGATGATGAGGTTTTTGAATTTTAGTTTGATCAAAGAAACAAGTGGCAATACAAGAGACAAAGATCAAATAAAACCTCCTCCCATGTCTTCACTGAGCCATTTCTTCTTGGCCTTTCAGATCTTTTCAACCAACAAGGAACCCTCAAGAACAAAGATACCACCTTTGATCTTCCTCTTGTTCTTCTTTACCAATCCACGAACTTGTTTCCTTTCCTTATTTTCTATCTCCTTCTCCCTTAAGAATTATTTTAACAACTTCCATCCATCTCTAGCTTCGTCGATCCTAATTTCCTTCATTGCAGCTACACTTTATACTATAAATGATTGGTAACTACCCCTCTACTCTTCAACTTGGCACCAGTCACCACTCTCCATCTAGAAGCCCAGCCTTGGCTCTACAACCACCAGCATAGGTATCATGCCTCCCAACCATTCTAGTTTAATAATAGCCCTCATTACCTATAACACTTCATCCTTTGTCCCTAATTGGAGAGCCTATGTGAACACAAACAAAGGCACATCTACATTAACTCTATACCTGTGATCAGTTTCCATGAATTATTTCCCTAATAAAATGTATAATATTTACCATAATTTTAGTTCCTTAAAAAGAAAAAATCCCTTTATCCTCCTACAAGAGAGCTTACCGCAAAACGGTTGTTATTTTAAAGTTTTTTTATGGTAAATTTTGCCTCCATGATCTCTTGTACTCTGCTAAGAACCTCATACTTGGGCTTTGCTAGCTACAAGTTTAACCCACCTATTTATGTTTCAATAAACTTTTGCTTTAAGTATCACTCATCTCTCTAGAGGCTTCTGACCCTTTAATCATTCCATATATTCACCACATCTTGCCTTGAGATAACCACACATGAAACATTAATGCCACCACCATCCTTGATTTCCAACTCATATCAATTACCATAATTCATAAGAGTGGAATAAAAATCTCCCTTTTCATGAGTAATAACTAGGATACTGATTGAGGCTGAGTGCCTTGCTTCCTTAATAAAATTTGATTTTGAATTCACTAGATGTCACCATAGTGAGGCCTTATTGCCTTCTAACAATCATCAATATTAAATCCCATCGACATTTTCTCCCTCTTCCCAAACCAACCAAGAGCCTTTCACTCCACTAAAGTCCTCCGTGATTTTGTCCTTTCCCATCTTTGTCAATCTAACTTCCAATTTTGACAAAGCATCTGCTTCAGTGTTGCCTTCCCCCTTCACATGAGTGATTCTATAGCTCTCAAACTCATCCAAAATTGATCTAATTATCTTAATATACCTGTTAAGATACTGTACTTGAGAAGCCCCTTTAGTTATTGTCATTATAGTGCTCAGAGAGTCCCCTTCCAAGTCCAGCTTCTTTACCTTTAATTGCTTACCCTTTTGTACTGCTAAGAGTGCTGCCTAGACTTCAACCTCATTGTTAGTTCCCTCTACCAATCTCTTTGCCCCAATTGCCAAGGTATTCTATATCCAATCTCTAATAATGTAACCAATAATACTTGGCCCTAGATTTCCCTTAGAGGCCCTGTCAAAATTTACTTTCAACCAACCTTGCTCCGTTTGAGTCCATTTCAAAGAAAACTCCTTGCCAAGAGAAGGATTATCCCCTCTTAGTCGCTAAAGTGGCTTGAATTTGAAATAGGGGCTCCTTGCTTGTGACATTTTATCCTCTAGTGTAAAAGGAGTCTTAACCAAATTAATTTGGAATGTTGAATTGATTACAAGTTTAGAGATAACTCTTTCCAAATGAGATAAAAAGATAGGGATCGTTTCATACTTGTCTTGGAAAATTTGCCTATTACGCTCCTTACAAATTTCCCATAACGTAGTGGATGTGAAAATCTACCAAACTCCTAATAAAATTGACTTTTCTTTAGGAATGAACCATTTATGAACCCAATATCAAATTGTCCTAGTAAGTGGGCATTGCCATCTCAATCTCTCTAAAACAAATTTCCAACACACTTGGAAAAATTCATAGTTTAAAAATAGGTGATCCAGAGTCTCTTCTTCCTTGTCACAGGTAAAACATTTAAATGACCCAACACAACCTATCTTCATCATCGTTGTTAGGATTCTTCCTCTAAAATCCAGCCAGACAAGAGCTCTGGCTTTAGGCAGAGTATGTTTGTTCTAGCATAGCCTCCTCGACCAATTGTCTAGATTTCTCTCACTTTTAAGGATGGAATAACCAATTTTAACTGAGTACTCACCACTCTTGAAACAACACCAAATTACCTCATCCTCCTCACCTGTCATCACCACTGACCATGATGCTAAAATATCCTTGAGTTGTTGCTTTCAATTTGTATTAACATTGAGTTCGTCCACATTTTTCCACATCCAACCTATATCTGAGCCATCTCTCCTATCTTCCACAAAACTACTCACCTTATCACCCTATTGCACCTCTGTAATCTCTCTAAGAAGGTCAAGATCTCCCTTTACCATAGCACCTCTCTTCCATCCTAGGAGTCATCCCAAAACATCACTCTCCTACCATTTTCTATTTGTCAAATAACATGATTTGTTATCACAGATCTACCACCCACAAGAAAATTCCATAAAGTTAAGCCACACGGTGGATCCTCCACTATCAAAATTTTGAATTTATCATTTGAGTCTAGATATTTACCTCTCAAGATTCTAACCCATTTATGATTGGGATTATGAACCATAGACCAAACCAACTTGACTCCCATTGCTTCATTCAAGATTTTCCAACTTCTCAATCCTTCCTTGCCTACATCCTCTGGCTTACATACTTGTTCCCAAGCCAACAAAGGTATCTTATCATGATCTTGCTTCCCATTCCACAAAAACCTTCTCATCCTCTACTCAACTTCATGAATTACCTTTAGAGGTATCTCAAGGCAAGCCATAGAGAAAAGAGGCATTGCATAGATAACCGTTATAAGCATTAAAATTCACCTAGCTAAGATTAGCCATTTGCTTTTCCACCCCTCCAACTTATTGAAATAATTAGCTATGAGACAATTCCACAAAATAAATTTACTTGACCTACCAAATAAGGGAATCCCTAAAAACTTTACTTGGAAGGGACCCCTACGTTACTTTGAAAATTTCAACATCTCTCTCTAGATGTCTAGCTTTGTGATCGAAAAGAAGATTTTTGACTTTTGCCAATTTATCTTCTGCCTTGATGCTACTTTGTACTTATTTATAACTCGCTTCATCCTCCCTCAAAGTGGCCTCCTCCATTAACAAATTATTATCTGCAAACTATAGATGGGTGGATGGATCAACACCTCTTGTAATTGAAACACCTTTCCATTGTCCCTCCATCCTATGTTTTGAAATTAGCCTTCCAACTGCTTATGCCATAATGATGAACAAGAAAGGAGACAACATATCACCTTCATGCAATCCCTGAGTCATCTCAAAAAATCTATATAGGCTGCCATTTACTAGAATTGAGGCCCTAAGATTGCCAATCAACCCTGAGATCCATGCTATCCACTTGTCACAAAAGCTGAATTGTTTCAACAAACTAACAAGGAAAGACCTATTCACCCTGTGATACGCCTTTCTAACATCCAATTTCATAAACATCATGCTCAATTTATCTGCCCTAATTGAATGGATAGCTTCATGAGCTATTATCACACCTTCAAAGATATACCTCTTAGGGGTGAAACCACTTTGTTCTTATGAGATGATAGAGCCCAACACCTTCTTCAATTTATTTAGAGATAATTTTATAGATGACATTACATAGGGAAATCAACCTAAAATCCTCAAAAGACTATGCATTTTCCTTCTTGGGGACTAGAGCAATCAGAGTGTTGTTGAAATCTCTAAGTACAAACCCATTTTGTCTAGACTCCTCAACAGCTTCCCATAGCTCCTGCCTAATCACATCCCATAATTTCTAATAAAAAGAGAACTGGAAACTATCCAGGCATGAGGCCTTGTCACCTTCTAAAGTGAAAACAACAACCTTCACCTCAATATTAAAAGTTTTTCAATTATATTGGTTTAATATTATGTTATTTTAATCATACTATTTTAATGTAATATAAAATAGATGTTAGTAATTATAAAATTGTATAATATAAACAATATAGTGAAAATAGACTTTTTTAATGATTAAATGAAAAGATAATAATTTATCATTAAAAGTTCTAAAACTATTTTATATATTGAAATAATTAAAAAGAAAATTACCATCTTCAAAAATTACTAAAAAAAAAATTCTTTAAAAAAAATTAAAATATAAATAATTTAATTTTTATTAAATTAAGATATTGTGAATCAAACCTCTTGAAAATAGGATTGTTTTAGAAATATAAAAAATATTGTTTTATTTACAATATTATAAATAATAAAAAATTTTAAAAAAATCCTTATTTTGATTGCGCAAGTACTAACAAGGGACGCAAGCGTCAAAGTCCCTGCCTAAAGTGTAATGGTTTTGAGGGTAACATATGGTGAAATGAGAATGTGGTTAAGGCAGAGTGAACAAATTTGTCACTCTCAAGTTATGGAAGTTAAATAGTTATATTGAATGGGGCATATTGGTTTTAAGTTTAAATGTGTTGTAAATATGGAGAAAGGATTTTAGTTTGCTTATTGTGTGAAAGATGTACGAGTATGAAAGTGTTCAATACGATGCAAAACATATTGATTTTGAAGAAAACATTGTAAATTTACAATGTAGGCATAAATCGATCTGTAAATATGTATTAATTATAACACGATATTTAGGAAAGATATATTTGTGGAGTGTTCAAGCAAAAATAATTGCTCCATTTAAGGCAATATTTTGGCACTAAAAGAAAACCATAGAAACTAAATATCTCAATTGTATATTGAACATAAAATTCAAGTTACACAATAGAATACATTAATTGGATTTGAAGTAAAATATTTAAACTTAAAAAACAAAATATGAAAAACTTTTGAAGTTTAAATTTTAATTTAAATAACTAACTAAATGCAAAGTGAAAATGTATAAATTCAAATATTAATAACAAATAACAGTTTAAAATAATTAATAATAAAAAATAAGTTTACTTTAAACTAATAATTGATTTTAATATTGTCTAATATATTACTTCGATTTTTTATTTTTATTTAGATATCAATTTTATTAAATTCAACAATTAGTTTTTATTTTTATAGTTTTTTGAGTCAAACTCATTGACCCATGATTAATGACTCATGAATCATGGGTCAATGAGTTTGACTCAAAAAACTACACAATTGAATCCCGATAGCAATATCACAATTTAACTTGCTGTGGAAAATATGTCCTACTTATCAGCATCTTATTCTACCAATTATATCCTCTATAATAATATAAACATTATTATGTCAATTATATAATAATAATAATAAATATTTTATTATAACTATTTTTTTTTCAAAATATATAATACTTTTAGAATATAAATATTAAAATTTAAGCTCTATGGACTGAGATATTTAGGCTGTTATACTGACCAACAAATAAAATGTTTATTTAAAAAATAAAATGTCACATGGTTTTAGTGCGCTGCATAAAGTGAAGTTGGATTGCTGATTGTTTAATTTATCAATATACCCACTTGTACACAATATTCACAATTTCATACCGTCCCGTCAGTAAAATCACTGTCCGTGTGAGAGCTGTCCACTTGTTTAGATTATGCCCTTATTGTCGTGGCTCATTCACAGATTTTAATTTTTTTGTGAGAAAATTTGAATTTTCTTCTTGCCTTTTTGTCCAACAGCCAATAGAAATACAGATAATTAACCTTTTTAGATTTTGAAAATATGTACAAATTTATAAATTATATTACAAACATTTATGTTTGAAAAATTCTTTAAGATAATTGGTAGAATTAATTGCTAATTTGGATCAAATCGAATGCAGTAGTATACCTGCCCGAGGCAGGAACTAATAATGTTATAGTACATAACTCAAAACTTCAGAACAAATTGGCAGCCGATAAGATGATGAAAGTTTAGAGGTGAACTTTTTTAACCCAAAAATATTTTCAGTAGTCTAGAAACTAAAATTTCAACATTGGATAATTTCATCAATTTCTATGTGCTAATTGGTAAATATTATTATGTATGAAGAAATAATAAGTATATATTTTTTTATAAAAAGTAGCTAAATAAGGGTTATTTCTTGTGCTTCTAGTTTGCTGTCAATAGTCTTCTCAACTTTGTTGTAAATATCTTTTGTTTTTATGTCTTCGAGTTGTGGTTTTGTAACGGGCACCCACTTGCTTTTGCTGCTTTTAATAATCAAATTTAATAATTTGTTCATTGTAAATAACTCAAAACTTTAGATCAAATTGGCAGCTGATAAGATGATGAAAGCTTTGGGGTGGTTTTTTTAACCCAAGAATATTTTCAGTGGAGTCTAGAAATGAAAAACTCAAAATTGAGTAAGCTCATTAGTTTCTGTGCTATTTTTTGTAATATTTTTTATGTGGTAAATACTATATGTATGAAGAAATAATAAGCATTTGTTAAGTTATCTTATATTATTGATTTAAATTTCATTATCATTATGATTTAGCTTACAAATTAGGAGTAAAGTTTGTATGCACAAGTATCAAACTAGCCCAATAACTATCACAGCCAACTTCCAAATAGGGTGATCCTATGTGTTGAAGAACTCACGGTTCCATATCAACTAAGGGTTCCAAGAAGAAAAATTCATGGTTTGCACATCTCCAAATAGTCTTGACTAATTGTCCAATATATTTTGTTGCTTAAATATTATTTTATATACAAATGATATTGTCAGTTGATGTTTAGCCATATTATTAAATTATTTCAATAATTATGCGACAATTTATCAAGTCAATCTAAAACTCAGATTTCAATAGTGAATTCTTAGAACATTTCTCTTATTATCATGGATGATCTACTTAAACATTCATTGCATTTTCATGATGCTGACAAATATATTTACAAAATATTTTTAGGTCACTCAATCTAATACTACTTGGCTCAAGTTCACTTAACCATAAAGTTTTTTCTATGAGAAAACCTACTTAAGTTACTATCCCATTTGCAAAGCCTTCAACAAACTAAATGAGCTATTTCATTTGAACTAGAATAATATTTGAATGGGAGACCACTGAAAAGAAAAATGGTGCCTCAGTCATGTGCAGTAAGTGATGAGTGATGATATAGCTTTTGTGATACACTGCAACGCCATATATGAAAAATATTTAACACGTGGTCTTGCTACAATATAGCAATGTATTTTATATAAAACTGCAGACCAATTTTGTTTTTCCATGGCTATCTCGCCATAGGGAATCCCTGCGAATCTAAAACCACTTTTCTTCTTCTATATCTGCTTTATTTCTGGCGATCAATGTGCAATTAGTATTATCTATAATTAGATGCTTATACCCTTAATATAGAATTACCTTGACATAAGAGTAAGGTACACCATAAAGGAGGAAATATAAAAAACCCTTCGCACAAAATGGCATTCTCTTTCATTTCAATGACAAGAAATGAAGTTTCATTGGTAAGACACTATGCTCCACAAAGTTTTGGGATGAGGATGGATGGGGATGGCAGGATGTGTTTTCGATACGGGGTGCTTTTGGGCCATTTTTTAAGGAACGGCAAGGGATGGCTGTTAAAGAAATGGAGGAATTTTTAAAAATATAGAGAAATTTCAAATATGCATAACATTGATAAACCATTCATCATAGACATTGTAGAAGCTTAATACATTTAAAAAGATTTGGAAAAGTGATTCATCATCGTAGAAACTTTCATTTGTCAATGTCCATAAATATTATATTCGAATTATAACAAAAATGCCCAAAGGCTCCAAGTTTAAACTAAGAAATAACAAAAAAGTAACCATAAACATAGAACTAAGAGAATATGGTAATATATCACTATCAATAATCAGCAGACAGTAGGTCCAAGAGTCTAAATCAAGTAGATTTTATGCCCTCACCTCCTCTTCCAACAGACATTGACTCCTTGACCAGCTGCTCTTCTTGTTCTTTGCATGCAAAAATGAACTTCTTTTTCCTTTTTACGCATAGTTTAGGTTTTGGTATTGCTTAATGTGTGGTTTGGATGTCCTTGTGGGTCCAGTTTTCAAAATTAAAACATGTGTTTTTTCTAAACTGGCCATGCAAAAGTGGCCTGGGCTGTAGGTGTCAGCCAGAAGTCCCTGTGACAGCCAAGGGACTGGACTTCTGGACATCCCCTACGTCCCCGGCCACTCTCAGAGCTGTCTTGGAAATGTTTCAGTTAATTCTGCATGAATTGGGGACAGGTGGGGTACTTCTAAATGCCATCCCTGTGTCTGTGTACCATCTACGGTACAAGAATGGTGGTACCAGCACATGGAGCATAGGTAAGATATGAACATTAGAAGTATCAAATGCACAAACCAACCATCATCATTTATTTTTCAACAACCTTGTCTACAAAAAGAGAAGATATGTTACATACTCTTAACAGAAAGAGGCCATGCCCAATTGGCATCTTGTGTCTACAAAGTACATAGGCTTTACATAATATACAACCCACTCTTTAAAATACAAAGGCAGATTTTGTACACATTCCCTTTTAAATACACAAAGCATATGAAGGCAAGACTACATTTTGAACTTTGAAGAGCATGCCTGAATATATATTTGACAGACTCTAGATCTGAATTCTGTATCATGGCGAGCCTTGTGTCGTACCTACAAAGAGTGCAACCATTTTCTAGGCCATCTGTCCATCCAAAAACACGTGTTAAAAATCACAATGCTTTCTGTTTGACAACAAAATAAAATAAACAACAGAAAAATTATTGGATATCTCGTAGTAATAATATAAAATTTCACCTTTACTTGCATGAAGACCACATAAACTTTGACGATTTGCTTGCACTAAATAATAAGAAATATGGACAAGCTGATACAATTTTTTTTCCAAGGGATCACCAGAAAGGACACCAACTGAAAATCACACAAAAAAATCATCAGCCATTTCTCTACTATTGAGACTTAAAATTGAGAATTTTCTTCCACTAAAGAAAGAAAATAATGACTTTCTGCAGCAAGATTATTGTTGCCAAATATCCTTTCTATAGAGCTCCAAGAAGCATGAGGAAATGGAAAAGTGAATTCAGTATGTGTTTGTATATGCAATTCACATCATTTTGCTTTGCAGTAAAAACTTAAATCTCTTAGAAGCATCTCACAATTTGATAAGCTATTCTGTGGCTTCTTAATACAAAATTCACGTGCTTGTCGTTTTCCCTTGAAGAGCTTTGAACATACATTTTATTAAAAAAATTATTGATTGCTCTTTGTTCAATTAAATTTACCTTTGACTCTGGCAGATGTTGCAGAAAAAACTTCAGAATCAATCATTTGATTTTTCTAGGTCCTTTCATAAACAAAAATGTCATCAACTAAATGAGAATGAAGTTGCCATGACGAGGTCTCAAAATATCATTAATAATGCAAGTGAACATGCCATACACCTGGGTGAGGAGAGAGGCATCATGACCAACCAAGCATAGAGCCCAGACTTCATCTTGAAGATTGTCTTCTGGATGTTGGGATGGGCTATGCAGACGTGGTGTTATCCATAAGCCAATTTGAGCTTCAAGAAATGTTTTGCCACATGGAAGCTGGTCCAAAAGGCTTTCAATTCCAAAAGTGGGTGGCAATTGTTCTCAATAACTTTATCAAGGGCATGAAAATATGACTGACCACAACTCGTTATGTCCTTGAATGCATATTCCCAGGTTCTTTCAATCAAGGTCTCTACCATTGGGTTATAGTTATTTATCTCGTACCGATGGAATCATTTCAGGTCTTGATGTCTAATCATCACATCCTGTGGTTGAAGGAGTTTCTGAGAGTTCAGTTGTTGGGCAATAAAGGTTTTCAGATCAATAATTATGCAAGAAATGTTGGTTAGCATAATGCCTTATTCAAATGGTTCCTTGATTGAGTACTCTTATCTACGCTCTCAATTAATGTAGGGCATAAGGATTGGGCAGCTGAGATATCAGTGCAAGACCAATTAAATATGGAATCAACCTTAATGTAGGCAGTCTTAAGCTCCTCCAAACCATCAAGATAAGCGTCTACAATATTTAACTGTCGGTGGTGAATAATTATCAATTTCACTTGTTAGACTGCTATATCCTATTAGATCTTTAAAGTACTGACAGAAATGAGTTATAACAACTTTATCATCTTTGTGCAACTGGCGAATATTGTGAATGCCATAAAATGCAACTCATCTAAATCCTCTCCCTCGCATGAGGAACCATCCTAATGGAGAAGTCTAAGTGTTCAAGAAAACAAGGTATGATGAACATCAATGCTATTCAGAACAATTTAACAAGTTTAAGCATCTTCTTAAGAAGAGTCACATAAATTTTCCTTCAAAAATGTCAGGGGGTTCATCTTCTGCTTCTTCATCATCGAAGTGAAAAAAAAAGGGGTAAAGCACTTAATGCAGTTACAAATTCTAAGACAGAGAGGTGGATACTTGTTCTGGGGTTTCTCATCATCTGGTTTCATCTCAAAGTATCTTCTCTTCATTTGAGTCTCATTCATCACCACACATTTTGATGGCTAACAATACATATATGCATGCTTGTTGGAAAGGACCTATTGACATGGATGATGGATCATTTAAAGATGTTCTATGTTTGCCTTCATCGCCAAACACTATCCTTTCTATCTATCAAATAAAAAATGGAGCAAGAAAGAGTGTTGAGTTCACACCAGATCCTATCACAATTCAGGATTTGCATAGCAAAGATATAGTTGCCTATACCTTCTCACATTTTTCTCCTATTGTTCCTCCAACAGATGTACACACTATGGCATCTATTGTGGACACTTTTGAGGAGATTCATTATGGTCATTTGAAACTTGGCGTTCTCTCATCTACTAAGGTTGTAGAGACATGTTGATATTCCATCCCCTTCATCTACTATTACTTACAATGAGACTAGTGTTGCTACATCCTTGGCTTCTCGTGATCCAGTGCAATAGGCCATTCTATACCTTCCAGATACAACTACTTGGAATGAATACTTGAGAGACATTGCAAGTTTCTTTGTACAAACCATATTTCAGATTTAGGAGACACTATTGAGTGCATTCATCTTGGCTTTGATGAGGTTGACTCTTCTTCAATTGTTGTGAGGGAACATTTAGACCCTATTCTTCTCCACATGATCATTCATCACAATTTGACATGAGTGTGTATACTTTTGCACATCATTTGGAGGAGGCATATATATCTTCAAAGAAGATACCTTTATCATTGGATTGTGTTTTACATAAGTCTCTACAAGGTTCTAGATTGTTGTCTTCATTAGTGTGGCTTGGAACTCCTAATTTGATTGTGACAATTTTCAGTATCAACATGAGGACACTCGAGAAAAATTCCAAGACATCGCACACATCTATCTTCCCTCATCTTCTTTCTATGAATGGGAAGAAATCATGCATACATTCTTAGTTTTGTTTCTTCCTGAGGTAAGGAA
Organism: Chamaecyparis obtusa; assembly: GCA_027943335.1. NCBI lineage: Eukaryota > Viridiplantae > Streptophyta > Pinopsida > Cupressales > Cupressaceae > Chamaecyparis > Chamaecyparis obtusa. The sequence goes on along the minus strand of BSBK01000118.1, from coordinate 618,057 downwards.
TGTTGTTCAACATGATCGGACCAGCTTCAGCATTTGTAGTTGGGAATCTACCATTGCAATGTCCCCTTTTTGGTTATTTGTGATTATGGGACAATTTACTAGAATCCTTATGATAGTAACTTCCAATATCACTGATAATGCATGCAATTTGGGAATTTAAAGACTTTATTCAATATCAACACTGCTGTGACTGACTTGTACAATTATATATACCTAGAGACTGATCTCTGTGGTGTTCAATACAGTAGTTTGAATATGCAAGATAATGTAAAATACTTATAGGACGATCTTTGCCGTATCCAATATGGCAGATGAAAAATGCAACAAAATGAAGTATTTACATAACAATTCTTGTTGTCTGATATAACAGTATAAATATGAAATTATGATGGATGTGTTTGAAATAGGATCACTGTGGTATCCGATATAACAATCTGAACTTACAAGATGATCTCTATAATCACTTATAGTGATTGAATGTTATGATTTATATGATGATTGCCTTCCACGATCGAATTTCTGTTTCTGATACAATCCTTCCACACATGCAATCTGTATATTGCTGTTTATAATATATGCACTTTATACTTGCAAATGTTGCTGTTTCTGATCTGTATGGTTTATGCTTCAGCCAAAAATAGCCAATATGGCCAGCACTCAATATGAGCAGATCCAATATGGATAAATAAATAAGATACAATGCTCCGATGATGCCTTGAGTGGACAAGTAGATTTTCTTTATACACTTGCATTTGAGGAATGAAATGGCATGAGAATGGGATGCGTCTTATCTCTTGATTAAAATCATTATTTAATGGCGCTTCTTCAGTTATGATTTGTTATCTCATAACCGCTTGTTAACACTAAACATATTCCTTGTAAAATGACAATTACTGTTTGTTAAGTCAACTTTACACTTGGTCGGTTACTTACTAATCGGTCTTGTAATTCGCTTATAGTGGAGTCAATATGCCATCTGGGAGGAGGATATATTGGTCATGATCGATCTCTCTTAATAGATCGATACCATTGTGTTGTTATGGCTGAAGATGCCTGTCCATGCTAAGTTGATGTATTGAATTCCCAATAGACTTAAAATTGATCAAATCGATCTCTATTATGGATACTCAACCAATGATGATCGGTTGCTTTATGATTAATGGAATCAATATTATAAGTTGATCTGCTCATGACTCTTTCATGTTGTTGATTATCTTTTCTCTGATCCGATTTGGCAATCCGGTATTTCATAATATTGCTCCTTGTATTTAGGAGTATTCCTGTCTAGATTCAGATATCCACATAATTAATGTTCTTGCCATCTCATGGAATCCTTGTTTACTAATTCTTTTTCTTAACAATAAACAAGTCAATAATAAGATAGTCTTTGTAGTCATTGATATTTGTTCTTCATTTATTAATTGTATCTTCATTACTGATATCCATAATTATTGTGCCACTGTGATACATCATCATGCTTGATTATTGGTCGATATTAGTCATACTCATGCTTTTTATTTATTTTTATCATTCTTAACTTTCCAAATTTGGAGGGCTTCAAGGGACCAACCTTTGGATGGAGACATTACAACCATCTTTGCAAGAGACTTCACTTTACGGGGGGCCTGCATAGTCTCTATTCTTCTTCTCTGTTCAAGGGGTGGGGCGGAGGGGAACTTTTTCCTCACACGAGGATTTGTCCTTATTATTCTTTTTTGCGAGCATTTTGGATTTTCTCTCTTTCAAGGAGTTTTGTCTTACTAGGTTTTGTCTTTTTCTTCATTTCAAGAGATTGCATTGTAAATGGTTACCTTACATGGCCTGCTAACCAAGACCAATTTTTGCAACCTTGCATTATTGCACCTTCTACATTCTCCCTAAGTTGCACTTTAGGATGGGCATTGGTGTGTAGTGTTTTACCTAGCTAATTCATCACCTAGGTTCTATTCACACTTGTTAATTAAGTTTACTTAGTGTAGACATAGGATAGTTATCACTTAATGTCTCAATTCATAAGATAGAAACACAAGTCATAATCTTATGCAATCCTGTGTCTATCTTTAGTCTATATAACCACAGAGTTAGCTTTGTAATCTCAATTTATGTTCAAGTAATCTATCATTTGCATCCTTTGATAGAATACTATTATTTTCTCATAACTAATATGCTTGTGCTTTCATGGATGTCCCTAGATCTTCGATAGCTACAATCTTCAGCCAAATTTTGCATTGGATAATGCATTATATACTACCTCTTAAAGTCCTCTACACTACAAAGGTATCTGTTGCCCCAATTGGATGGTTAGGAGGCATTTCATATCCATGCTATCGACCCCATCCCCGAAATATGTGGTTTTCTTTTTTTAGTGGGATTATCCCCCATGGAACTATTGGGAAAGGGTGTGCGTGCACCTTGCACAATGCTTATAATGTAAATTAATATTTATTTGGGAATCTACCCAAGGAATCTAGGGATGCCTACATCATATGGGTTAGACATTGTTGGACACAACTTGCAACTTGAATGTTATATGTAACATCGAGAACATATTTAATGTTGCAAAAACTTAGTACCAAAAGATTGAGTAGGACATGGCTTTGTACGCTCATAGTATATTTAATAATATTTGCATTTTGTGCTAACTTATTTCTATAAAAGGAAGCACATGAGTAGTTGCTTAGGTTGAGTGTTATAATCTTTGGCTAGTTGGTAAAGGTTAGGTTGGGCATCTTTTCTAGGTTGTACATATCAAGAGAGGATGCATAGATTGAATGCATGGTTACATGATTCTCATTTGCCCATTCACATGGAGTACAATTAGGGAGCATGATGCTTTAAAAGCCTTGCATGGAGACTCTACAAGTGCATTGTAATCTTGTTCATGGAGATAATACACTAAGTTTGTGTTCTTTTGGAAACTAAAATTTTCCCATAAGAGTAGTTTTACTAGGGTACTGTTGTGACCTTTACAGACCATTGCCCCATTGCAAATGGGAACCCCCTCCTTTTGCTTGTAGTGGTTAGGTTTTGGCAGTAAGAGTGGCAATACCAAGCTTAAAGGGTTGAGGAGTGGTTAAGTAATCAAGTTGTCAGGTTGCAAGTGTAAATTGGAGGGTTCACAGTGAAGTCCTATGGGGTCAAGTCGTAATGGTTGAACCAAAAATCCTAAGTGCATTAATATTTTGACTAGTCAAATAGTCCAAAATATATTATAAAGGCATATTTTATGCATAAGGGCCTTAAAATCCTTATAAAAATAAATTTTCATACTTAAAATGCTAAAAATCCTTATGAAAATCAATTTTTCCTAATAAACATGCAATAAACCTGGATGGAAATAGAATTTCCCCACCAAAATTGCACTTTACCCCAATGGAAATAGATTTTCCCCTCCAAAAATGGTCAAAATCTACATAGAAATAGAATTCCCCCACTTAAAATCATGAAAATCCGAACGAGGCATGAATTTCCCCACTTGAGGATGCATTTTGAATAAAAAACTAAGTGTTGGACTAGTTTGTCCAGATGAGGCATGAGTTTCTCCATCTGGATACTGACATGGAATAAAGTGAATAGTCCAAATACAGAGTGATTTTCCCCTCGAAATTCAAAAATTTTAAGGCAATTACTTTGGCCTAACGGGTGTGGATTTTCCCCTGTCCTAATGTAGATGGTTTTTCCCCTCCAACACTTTTGAAATTTTTTGAGATCCAAAGTTAGGAAATCCCGATGGGGTATGAATTTCCCTTTGGGGGAAATCCCCCAAATCTAGATGGAAGTTGTTTTTCCCCTTGAAAGTAATTAAAGATGAGCAAAAATTTCTAAGTATGGGATTGAATTTATCCCTACATGGATCGATTTTCCCCACTTGTGGACTAATTAAGAGAAATTTGGCTAAGTACCAAATTAGGAATTTATCCCTATGGGGATCAAATTTCCCCACTTGGGTGAACGAAAAACAATGAAAAAAAATCCCAATGGAGTTCAGATTTCCCCCTTTGGAGAGGGTAAAAAGTGGACTTACAAAATAAATGCTATCCCTATATGGATCAATTTTCCCTTTGGAGGCTTAAAATTGAAATTAATTAAATAAAAGGGGAAATAATTTAATTATGGTTGCATGAGTTTCTAGGTGGCTTGTTTTAGTCCCACATTGCTTGTGTAGGTGAAACTTCAACCCAAATCTACTTTAAAAGAGCATGCAACAGTCATTTGAGAATACAAAGAATTGACTTTTAGTGGTCAAAGGTGATGAACAAAAAAGTTAGAAGGTTAAGAAGAAGGCGCCCAGCCAAAAGAAGGCTGAAATTAGACCCAAGGAAATGAGGCATCAACCAATACCGTGAAAGCTGATATGTCTGATTGCTGATGTAAAACCAGAAAATTTTTCCAGCCTCCGACAAAGAAATTTACAAGGTGAATTGGTAAAGACCAAGTGTATTCAGATTTTAATCTGAAAATTTTCTCCATGGGGGGCGATTTTTGCAAAACTCCATGAATTTTCCTCATTCACCAAACTTCATCAAATCTGATTGCAGGGGTTTACACAAAGGAAAAGGTTGAGTTTCATGTCCATCTTAGTGGATTCAAAGGGCTGTTAGTGTATGTCCTCAGACCAAAATCTGAGAATTTCTCCATATGGGACGATTTTTCATAGAAAATTCACAAGCCCCTAAATCATTACAAACTTGGTTGCAGATGATAACAAGGTTAAAATCTAGTTTTGGGGACTGATCTGAGGCATCAAGGGGGCAGAAATTTGTAAGTTATCAGACTAAGTCTGAAAATTTCACCATGAAGATAATTTTTTGTGAAAAAATTCTGAGTTTATCTTATGCCCTCAAGTCTAATGGATCCTTATTCCAGATTTATTGGAGAGTTTTGAAGCCCATTCCAAGGCCAAGAGATGTTTGAAACAGCATTTGTCTTCAGACTAAGAACTAAAAATACCTAGACGGGTGATTTTTTCAAAAATCCCCATAATTCACCATCTTATCAAATCATTATAAAGGTTGTTGCTTTGTGTTTGGAGATTATTCTTGCACAAAAAACACCAAGTTTGAAGGTCAAATTCATTCGGAAAAGGGATATGGTGGAAGGCAAAGGGATAGTGGCAAGGAACGGTTGCAAGAAAAGCTGTCAAAGGGATTACATCTTTTATCCTAGAAGATGGTGGGTTGTGATGTCTCAGCCTAAATGTTGTGGTGGTGTGGATTCCCGCTGGGCGTGTACACAGGGCTGGGACCCACCCACAATCGGGCAACCACGTGTCCACGAGAGGGCTGGCTTATGTTGGCACTCTGGTGGGACGAAAACCCCACTCTTAATGTCGGTGGGCGCCATTCACCTTCAGTCTGGGATTTTGGCGTAGTGGTTGCCTTGCTTGGTATCAAAGACAAAGTCTCGAGGTCGAGCCATGCGGAGCATGGTGGGTTGTTATGTCCCAACCTAAATGTTGTGGTGGTGTGGATTTCCGTTGGGCATGTACCTAGGGTTAGGATCCACCCACAATCAAGCAGCCACGTGTCGACGAGGGGGTTGGTTTGCGCTGACAGGATGGTGGGACGAAAACCCCACTCTTAACGCCGGTGGGCACCATTCACCATCAGTCTAAGCTTTTAGCGTAATGGTTGCCTTGCTTGGTATTAGAGCCAAAGTCTCGAGGTCAAGCCCTGCGAAGCGTGGTGGGTTGTGATGTCCCAACCTAAATGTTGCGGTGGTGTGAATTCCCATTGGGTGTGTACCCAAGGCTAGGACCCACCCACAATCGGGCAGCTACGTGTCCACGAGGGGGCTAGCTTGTGCTAGCACTCTAGTGGGACGAGAACCCCACTTTTAATGCCAGTAGGCACCATTCACCATCAAACTGAGCTTTTGGGGTAGTGGTTACTTTGCTTGTGATGTCCTAGCCTAAGTGTTGCGGTGGTGTGGATTCCCGTTGGGCGTGTACCTAGGGCTAGGACCCACCCACAATTGGCCAACCACATGTCCACAAGGGGGCTGGCCTACGCTAGAACTTTCGTGGGGCGGAAACCCCATTCTTAATGCTAGTGGGTGCCATTCACCATTAGTCCGGGTTTTTGGCATAGTGGTTGCCTTGCTTGGTATCAAAGTTGAGGTCATGAGGTTGAGCCCTGCGGAGTGAGGTGGTATGTGATGTCCCAACCTAAATGTTGTGGTTATGTGGATTCCCGATGGGCGTGTACCCAGTGTTGGAACCCACCCACAATTGGGCAGCCATGTGTCCACGAGGGGGTTGGCTTGCGTTGGCACTCTGGTGGGACGGAAACCCCACTCTTAACACTGGTGTGCATCATTCACCATAAGTGCGGGTTTTTGGCATAGGGGTTGCCTTGCTAGATATCAGAGTTGAGGTCTTGAGATCGAACCCTGTGGAGCGTGGTGGGTTGTCCATCGGCATCAAGTGCGGGGTTTTTGTCCCAACAGAATGCCAACGAAGGCCAGCTCCCTCGTGGACACGTGGCTGCCCAATCGTGGGTGGGTCCCATCCCTGAGTACACGCCCAATGGGAATCCACACCACTGCAACATTAAGGATGGACATCAAAACCCACCATGCTCCACAAAACTCAACCTCGAGACCTCGGCTCTAATACTTAGCAAGGCAACCACTACGCCAAAAGCCCGAACTGATGGTGAATGGCACCCGCCAATGTTAAGAGTGGGGTTTCCCTCCCACCATAGTGCCAACACAAGCCATCCCCCTCGTGGACACATGTTTACCCTATTGCAGGTGGATCCCAACCCTGTGTACACACCCAACGGGAATTCACATCGCCACAACATTTAGGCTATGATATCATATATGATGACTAGGTAACTTCCTTATTTCTTATTGGTCCTCAAGCCATTGAATTTCTTCATTGGCTCATTTTGTGGTGCTTCTTTCTCATTTTCTATTTGTGGTTGCCCTAATTATGGTTTTCTATGGATTAGTATGGGCCATTGATTTTGTTTCAATCTCGATCATTCATTGTAATTGGGGCTCCTTTATAAACCCCTACTCTCATTTGTAAAAGAAGATTGCTAGAGAATTGTTGCTAATATATTGCAAGATTTGCTCTACTATACATTGTTGTGTTGTGCATGGTGAATAATTGTGAACTTTTTTGGAGTATTGCATGGTGGTCTGCATTCCTCACTTATAATAAATTTAATCTCAAGTATTTAGTTAGAATTTTCTTTAAGTTTGTTGAATAAGAGTAATTGTGAATGCATCCTTGCTTGGCTCGATCATAGAACAAACCACTAGCTGTTTACTAATTGTAAGTCTTTCCTTGCATTGTCAAATGGCATTATCATGAGCTTAACTTCAATCCTTACTTGCTCTTTGATTTGCATCCATAGATGGGATTAAGGAAATGGTATTGATTTGAACATCATTTGAACACACCTTAGAAGATTGTTCTAGGTGAGTGGAGTTGATGACAAGTCTGCATCTAGCAGAGTTAGAGGATATTCATTCTTTCTTGCATCCTTAGGTAGAAGTGTAACTTAGATTCGTAATTTTAAATTCAGTTCGTAAGTTGGAAGTTAGAGGTTGAGATATATTTTCATTACACATTGTGAAGCCACAACATTTGCGAGTTAAGTTAATGCATGTGAGTGAACTAGTGTAAGTCCCCTTGTGATACCAACATATCACATTATTTTCATTGAGTGAGATTCCATCATTAAGAAGGAATTTTGCAGTCACCTTTATTATCTTACATTGCAATATCTAGCATAAGGGGTATCTTTATTCAAGAGAGGATTCAATATTTGGTGTTTCATCCTGAAACATGAGTGTTCTATCATGCATGTTGTAAGGGTATAAAACTCACATCAACAGGTACATCTAGTATTATCTTGCGATGTCTACTATTTTTTTTCATTATGGATTCTAAATACTTGCTTTGTATATTTCTCTCTCATAAGAGGTATGTGAAAATGTATATTATTACCACATACTACTTTTCATTTGGTATCAAAGCCAAGTTGTCAAGTTCTGGAATGAGATCTTCCTAGTATTCGTAATCCTTGGTATAAGCAGAATCTTGTGCATAATTGAATTTATGGTCTTGTACAAAAAGAATAAAGGCACTTTCTGCTGCAAAGGTAGGAGCAGCGACTAAGGATAAACTCAAAGTTTCAATAAGGCCATGCAACAAGGTCTCATGTCACCTTCTTCTAAGTTCTAACATAACATACTCTGGATGCATCACATGCTCATCATGCATTAAGGACCATGTCAAATGAGATGATTCATCATTGGGATAGCTACTATGGTATGCCCAAACAACAAACACCAACCTTCCATATTGCTTTGCATCAAGTTTATGACTGAGTCGTGAGACAGATCTGAAGTTCTTTGTGGGACAGTCACATGACAACTCTGATTCATTCATATGATTTGTGTAAAAAAGCTTCCCTTTAGGTCTCTAATGCTAAAACAACACTTCAAGACTCATGAGCAACTTAGACACACACTTTTGAGGGATAGAACTTGTAGTTACTTAACTTGGTGAAGGTCTGTCCTAAAATCAGGACTCTGACTTCTTTGTGATCAACAGTGCTTTTACACTTCAAGGACTCAACTTTGAGAAATGGATCATCCAAGACACAACATGTGACTTTCACTAAATGGACACAATCATGCATGAACCTAATGCAGTGTGGCAAATTGACAAGGTATGCAAATAGGACTGAGACTGTGACTAAACAGTGAACAAAGACAGTCACAACTTTGTTAACAAGTATCCAATGCAAACACCAACATCTTTTACTGTGCTTAAGCTCTAAGGGACCTTGACCAACCTAAGAACACATGATAAAAGCATGCAACGTTGTTCCAATATCCTAGCAATGACTTACAACTACTTTTACTGATCTGCTACAGTGACAGAGATAACATGGGATAGTCAAGCAGAGTAACGAGAATCGCCATGAAATCGCCTGAATCGCTGGTTTAGCGATTCGATTCGGGCCTAGCTTCTTCTTTTTTAATCACTGAACCAGATCGGCGATTTCATCGCCATGAATCGCTTGAATCGCCTGGATGAATCGCAAAAAATCTGCCGCGCGGCTTGAGAAAAGGTCAAGTCAAATTTTAAAAAAAAACACATCTTTTTTTAATGTTTTTTTTGCCTTTTCTCTTTGTTTTAACCCTAAAGGACCTTCTAATTGTTTAGCATCAGTATAAGAGAGGAAAAGTGAGAGAATACAAGAAACGAAAAACCACAGGTTTGCAACCAGCAAGAAGGAAGAGCACCAAAGAGATCAAATTTCCATTTGGGGAGGCCATAAGATTGCATTGGGAGCATTAAGAAGTCAATAGCAACACTCCTCAACTCATTTGCAAGAATTAAGTGTTGATTTTTTTTTTGTATGTTAGTGTATTATTCATTTTTTGTTAAATTTTTTTAGTTTTCATTTGCAAATCTTGAATGTTTTTTAGTTTTACTAAATTGCAAAGTAGGCTTTGCTGTTTTGTTTATTAGTTTGAAACTTTGAGGTTTTACCAGAATTTTCTTATTGCAGCAGCCTTAACTTTAATTTTCCACAATGGGTAAAAAAGATGAATGTTGGAAATATACTGAAGACTTTCCTGGAAGAACACAATTTCAAACGAAATGTATGCTTTGTAAAGATATAACTTCTAGTGGCATTTATAGATTCAAATACCACATTGCTGGTATACCTAGACATGATATTACACTTTGCACTCAACAAACTACTGAGGCAAAACAAACTTGTTTAGTGGCATTAGAAAAATATGAACAAGAGAAATTAAATAAGAAAAGGCAACTTGAAGGGTTATGGGCTATTGGCTCCCATGCTCCTGCAGCCGCATCCACATCTGCATCTGTAGGTTGTGTTGGAGAGGGTTCTTCCAGGCCTCCTTTTCATCCTAGTGCTAGTGCTCGTGCTAGTGCTGATGCTAGTGCTAGTCGTTCTTATACTGAGATTGAGTCAAGCTTATTGCCGCCCAACGTATGGAAGAATAGATTGGATAGTTACTTTGTGCTCCGCACTAATCCTGGATCACAACCCACGCTTGAGGGCATGCATTTGAACAAGGAGATTCATGATGCTGCCAGAAAATAAATTTGCAAATTTTGGTAATTTTGCAACATTCCATTTATTGCAGCCAGGTAATTGATTATTTTTTATTTGTTTTCTTTAAGTTTAAAGTAAAATTTTAATTATATCTACTTGTTTAATCATAGATTCACTTTACATAATGATTTGTCATCTAAATTTCTAATCATAATCTATTTGTGATAGAGCTCCTTATTGGCAAAACATGATAGATGCGGTTGCTATTTGTGGTTTGGGGTTTAAAGCCCCAACTAAGGCTGAGTTGAGTGAATACCTCTTAGATGAAATGGTAAGAGTATATGAAGGTTGAGCTTGAGGACCACCGAAAGGAGTGGACCCAAATGGGTTGCACCATCATGACTGATGGTCGGACGGATAGGAGGAATAGAACATTCCTCAATTTTCTTGTTTCATGTGTAGGTGATTGATCATTCTACTTTTCTACATACATTGTGGATTGTGAATCGTGATTGAATAATTTCAATTTTGATTTGTTGATTGCTAATTTGTTGATGATCCATGATAATTCATTGTTTTTTAGGATATACCATGTTCCTCAAATCTATTGATGCTTCCGCTCATATCAAAAACACCGCATACTTATGTGAGGTTATTGAGGAAGTCATAGCAAAGGTGGGGGAAGAAAATGTGGTGCAGGTGGTGACAGATAATGCAGCAAGTTACGTTGCTACAAGTAAACTTTTAACTTTTCAAGTTTTGAAAATAAATTTATTTGAACATTTATAATTCTAACTTTCCTAACATGTTTAAGTTTCTAATTAATTTAAATTGTTGTAGGTAAACTTTTGATGGAGAGGCACCCCACCATATTTTGGTCTCCTTGTGCGGCACATTGCCTTGACCTCATGTTGGAGGAAATTGGCAAGCTTGAGTAGGTCAAATCATGTGTAGAAAGGGCCAAAAATATATGCAAGTTTATCTGCAATCATGCATTCGTCCTTAGCACAATGAAGGACTACACAGAAGGCATGGAGTTAGCTCATCCGGGCATCACAAGGTTTGCTTCGAATTTCATCACATTGCAGTCCTTGTTGACATCAAGAACAGAATTGAGGAGCATTTTTGTTGGGCAAGAGTGGACTACATCTTCCTATGCTACGACCACTGTAGGGGTAGATGTGGCGAATTGCATCTTTGTTGAGGATGGTTTTTGGAAACCTACTAAACAAAATCCTTGAGGTAAATTTCTTACATTTTAACATTTAGTATGTATTATTCAATTGTTTAATGATTTAGTTTTACTTTTAGTTTTATATTTAAGTTTTGACTCAACTGTTTTATTCACATTATATGCAGATCACTGGGCCCCTCGTATCTCTCTTACGAACTGCTGATGGGTAGAAGCCCTCTATGGGCTACATATATGAGGGCATGGATAGGGCCAAGAAGGCCATTAGAGCCCAGTATGCAGGAGTGCAGGGTAAGTATGCCCCTATTTGGGAGATCATTGATAGGAGATGGCAGAATCAGCTCCACCGACCCATCCACGCAACAACTTATTATCTGAATCCAGCATTTCATTTCCATCCTGACTTCAAGGTGGATGAGGAGGTTCTCACCGGCCTATATACAGTGATCCAGAGGTTGAGTAGTGATGAGGATAGCACAACTGCAACCATTGAGCTAGACAAATTCAATAATAAATAAGGGCCAATTTTCTCTAGCAGGATGGCCATAGATACTCAAAACACAATACAGCCAGGTAAAAATAATATATTCTTGAATCTTAAGTTTATGGCTTAGAAGTTGTGCATTTTAATTTTTGATTTTGTAATTTTAAAGTTAATTTTGTAAATGAGACTAATTGTTTTTGTTTTCCCTTATTTTAGATAGATGGTGGCAAATGTTTGGGCCCACAACCCCAAAACTTCAGAAAATTGCCATCCGTATTCTGAGTCAGCCAAGCAGCACTTCTGGATGTGAGCGCAGTTGGTCCATGTTCAAGCATATCCAGTCGAAGAGGAGAAATAGGTTGTCTGTGCAGAGGTTGAATAATCTTGTCTTTGTTCATTACAACCTCCGTCTTAGGATCAGACAGATTTTGGGCACTGACTCCTCTACGATCATTTTGGAGGAGATTGATCCAGAATCAGAGTGGCTCACTGAGGTTGTGGATCCGGTCTTCACTAAGGCAAACCATGAGTGGGTTGACCAAGTAGATAGAGAGGCTGAGGTTGTGGCCATGGCAGAGGAGGTCGTTAGAGCATGTTCAGGCACTGGCAGATGCACACGCGCATGCACAGACACAGGCCCTAGTGATGTTGTTCGTGAGCTCATCTTACATGTGTGGGCTATGGCTCAACAGTCCTCTAGGTCCTACCATAGATGACTTTGTAGAAGGCAGACAGGATACTCAGAGGTTGAGGCTGAGGCTGTGGCTGAGCTTGAGGATGATGATGAGGCTTGAACTAGAGCCTTGTTTTTTCATTTTGTTTACAAATACTGATAGACATACATTTCATGGATCTTCATCTTACATAAATTCTATGATTTGACTCATTATGATCCTATGATTTCTATTTACTTCAGCTACAATTTACATTTTACGTGTAACGTATGTCATGGATTTATCATTTATGTTCCTTGTTTATGTATGTTAGCTTCTATTTGATGATGTTATAGTGTGTTTAAGTTATATTCAATAAAGGGTGCATGAAATAAGTTTTCAATTGTTAAAATCTCTAAATTTCAAAGGTTTTTTAAATTTGCCGATTCGTGGCCGATTCGCAATTCAATTCGGCCTTGCCGATTCTGATCCGATTCCAATTCTCATTACTCTATAGTCAAGTCACTATGAAAGGCAACCAATACAAGTGAGATACAATCATTTTTGTCTGTGGTTTCAACAGGACTCCCAATCCATCATGAATCTACATCAAATGCAGCCAATGAAGTAGTACAACTAAACAATGAATCTACTGCTGCTATGACTGACAGTTGATTCTTCATTGACAGTCTGATAATGGCGATTTGTCCTTGAATAAAATGGACCTTCAAGCATTTTCGTTGCATGATTAGGATCCTAACACCCTTCCTAACTCCTCTCAAGCCTTACTTTCTTTCAACCTGCCAACCTTTCATTCATGCAATCATCAAAACAATAAACCTGTCTGATACATAGAGATATCAGAACTTCATGCTTCCAAACTCCTGTCAAACATGTGTATGGCTCCCTGCAAGCTTAGCTTAGGATAAGAAAGAACATATTAAAACTGATATATAATACAAACTTTGGCATCCAAAAACTGAGATAAAGAAAAGTTTTACATTTTGTTTGTTCTCGGGTTACCCAACGTAGGGTTTTATGCCTTTTTTACAAAAACCACTATATCTCTACAAAATCAGAATGAAAACTGACAAAATTCGATTCAAAATGGAGTGGACTGAATGCTCTTTCATTCCCAATCACTGGAGTGTCATGAGAATGAAGGAAAAGTAGACAAAAAAAATGAAAAACTCAGACTGTAATGTTGAAATATGTAGGAAAATCAGAGTGTTTTCATTGCCAAAATGGCTTATTTAAAGTAAATAGAGATTTAAAGTAGCTGATCCACATTTTTGGGATGACTTTTCAACTTCCTATTACAAGCTTTTTCAAAAAAAATTTCAAAAAACTCACTTCTACAACTTTGCTAATTTGAGCCATTTTTGCATTTAGAAACCTAAAAAACTTGCAACTTTGGAAAATGCTTGGAAATGGTCTAAACTGACCTTATAACACATTATTAGACTAAAACCTGAGTTATCGGGTTTGCACCCTACACCCTCGAACCGGGTCCAGGTGCACATCAGGTCCAGGTCCTCATAATGGTTCGTGTCAGGTCTAGGCAGGGTCTGTACTTGGACTTGTGGGTCAGTCTAGGTCCAAACCGCCATGGACCTGTGTGGACCCATAGGTCCAAGTATGGACCCTGTCCAGACCCTATGCGAACCCGGGGGTAGCCAGCACGGACCTAGGAGGACCCCGCGAGGACCCGTGTCGACCGTCGGGGACCTGCGACAATTAAGTGAAAAGGTGCGGCCTAAACACATTAAAATGACATTTTTTTAATTATTTTTTTGTCCAAGCCCTTAAACGACCCTAATAAGGAGCCTCCAGACACATTTCATTTCGCATTTGCTTTCTCATTTGGCTCTCTCATTTTGCTCTCTTCATCTTGCAAGTTTGAAGTGAGGTGATTGTATTCGAAGGAGATCGATTGTGGAGTTGCAAATACCCTCCAAAGAGCAAATTTGAGTGTTTAAGGTATGCATTTCAACCATATTCTTTAGGTTTTTGATAGATTGTTTCAAGTTTTTGAAAAGTTATTAAAAAATTTCAAGTATTTGCAGAAGTTTTGAAGTTTTTTTTTTTCCATTTTTTTTATCGATTGCAACAATGAGTAGTCAAAGCTCACTGGGTGGGTCTCAAAATTTTAAAATTGATAAAGGGTCTCCTCTATGGAAATATGCTACAAGAATTTCTCAATGTCTAGGAGGTGGGGGATTTGTATGGAAATATAATTTTTGCAACTCGGAATATAGAAGCTCCTACTACCGAGTAAAACTTCATTTTATGGGCCCTAGGGGAAAAGGGATCAATATGTGTGAGGGTTCACCAGGGGGAGATAAGAAGGGGCTGCCACCTGGACAAATACCAGCATTCATTAAAGAACAAGAAGATGTAGATAAATTAGTTGCAAAAGGAAAACAAAGTGGTTATACTTCTGGGAAAAAAAACCAATACCACAACCACCCACTCAAACAACCTCTAGACATCCTTTCTTGCCTATCCCTTCTAGAGTAGATGAAGATGTAGATGAACCACAAGTCACCACCCGCAACAGAGGCCCACTCGATCAAGCATTTCAAAATGAGTCCAGAGATATTGTTGATGAAAAAATTGCACATTGCCTCTATGTGAATGGTCTTCCATTCAACTTAGTGAGGTCACCATATTGGAGGGAGATGTAACAGCAATAAATAATGCACCTTCTTGTTACCAATGTCCTGGATTTGAAAAGGTGTGCACCACTTTATTGCATAAAGAGAAGAAAAATGTATAGGCCCAATTAAAACCAATTAGAGATTCTTGGGTTCAAATAGGTGTGTTTATTGTCTCTGATGGATGGAAAGACTACGAAAACCGTCCCTTGATCAATGTTATTGCTATGTCCCCCAGGGGGGCAATGTTTTTGAAGGCGGATGACTGTGAGGGGGAAGTAAAAGATGTAGAGTTTATTTTGCAGATTCTCATTGATTCCATAGAAGCGGTGGGTCCTAATAATGTTGTCCAAGTAATCATGGACAATGCAAAATTTTGCAGGACTGCAGGTGATTTGGTAGAGGCTAGATATGAACACATCTTTTGGACACCATGCACTGTACATTCACTTAATTTGGTGATGCAAAAAATTGGCACCCAAGTAGAATGTGTGAAACAAATTTATGAGGGTGAGGAGATTCAAATGTTTGTGACAAACCACCATATGTCACAAGCAAGTTTTAGAAATTTCTCCAAATTGGAATTATTGAAGGTAAATTTTAAAATTTAATTTATTTAGTTTCATTTATCATTTTATGTCATGTTTTGCATAATTGAATTAAATATTTTTTTATTGTTTACATATTTTAAATGTGTTACTAACTTACTGTTAACATGTTCTTAGGTGGCTGAAACACAATTGTCTTGAGATGACTTGTGAAGGTAAAGGAGGCATTGTCAAAGATGGTTATTAGCAACCAATGGGGCATTTGGAAGCAGTCCAATACAGCAAGGGCCTAAAAAGTGAAGGCAATGATACTAGATTATGATTGGTGGGGTCATGTGGAGAATGTTTTGGAATTCACCGAGCCAATCATGTCAATGCTTCGCTTTGCTGACACTGATGAACAAGGCCTTGGGGATGTCTATGATTCCATGGTCACGATGTTGGAGAAGATAAAAGTGGTAAGTTATAAATTTATAAAACATTCCTCTCTCATTGTTTATTGAGAGATATCTAAATTTTTAATTGACATAACTAACATTAAGATAACTTACATGAACATCATTTGATATCCCAAGTGATACAAAGAAACAAGAATGATCCTAAGGACACCTTTTATAAAAAGGTGGAAGCAATTGTTCTCCAACACTTGAAGAAAATGACCACACCTCTTAACCTCCTCGCCTATGCTCTCTCTCCCAGATACTAAAGTGCACCGATACTCGCTATTCCTGCTAGAGTACGAACATATAAAGATGTTGAGGTTGCTAACGGGTACAAGGCGACACTTACCAGACTCTTTCATGATCTAGAGGTGGGGTCAGCTGTTAGGAGAGAATTTGGATTGTTCATCTCAAGAGAAGACTTTCTCCCTGCAGCTATCAATGACCAAAGCAAAATGGATGCGATTACATGGTGGTACATGTATGGTCAAGATTTTTATGTACCTCCAACCTCTTGCCATTAAGATCCTCTCACAATTACGTTTTTAATTTTTCTTTCTTTTCTCTTTGGTCACTTGCATTGTAGAATTGAACACTTAACATTCTTCAATTTATCTTGTATTTTTTAATTTTTATTTTGTTTGTTTTCTCGCCAAGTTGCAAGCTCTTCTACCACTAAGCACAATTGGTGTACATACTCCTTTATCCACTTAGTGAAGTGTAACCGGTTGGCTGCCAAAAGCGCTGAAGACTTGGTGTTTATTCACACCAAATTGAGCCTCGTGTCACGCAAGGATCTGAAATACAAGAGGGGGGCAGAGAAGTTGTGGGATGTAGCACCCGAGTCCGCTGACTCTGATTTGACCATTCAAGATCTTGCTAGAGCCACTATGCTTGATGTGGATGAAGATGATAACATCGCACTTGGTGCAAGTAGTGCTAGCGGAACCGGTTTGGGTGATAATGAGGATCTACTTGCAGCTGCAGAAAATCCTATTGACAATGATTTTTTTGATAATCCATTTGATGATTGATGAAAACTTTGATTGTTGACGAACATTAAACATTGAATCATGTTACAACTTTCAAACTTTCATGAACTATGTTTTAATTCAGTAATTCAATGTACTGATTTTCATTAGAATCGTGTTTTAATGTTTATCTTTGGCATTTGGCATTGATCAATGATCAAGCATCATACCATGAAATGATTTAGTTTTACACTTTTGTATATTTCTCTTATTTTTTGTATATATAATGCATATATATATATATACACGAACCATAATGAAAAAAAAAATTCCTCGAACCCACGAACCGGGTTCGCGTACCCGAACCCGAACCCGAACCGGTAACTTAGACTAAAACTAAACAAAATTTCTCAAAAATCACTTTTTGCCTATATGAGGCTAATCAGGACCTGTAGTGCCCTACACCACTTTCACGGTTACAAGTGTGTTTGCAAACTTGAGTTTATGCAAATCAAACATTTGATGGAGATTTGGCAAGTTTTTTTCTTTGGACTATTTTGACAAGGGGTTTGGAAATGAGCTTTTGTTGGTAAACTCTTGGATAAAACCAGACCTCACAATTAAATGCAACAGATTAAAAATTAATGAACAGATATAACACACTACATATTTTGGAGTCAATTTTATTTGGCATTTTTCAGGTCATTAAGAAATAATTGATTGTCGACAGTTGTACAATCATATGGGATCCATGAGGCCATATGGGAATCAAATTAAACATCTACAATAGAGTACACTAGACAAATATGCAAGGAATATTTTGCAGGTTATTTCAAGTACGAAGTTGTCAAATAAATAATTTAACAAAGTGTTTGTGGAGCCACAAAGGTATGGCAATGTTGGCGGTTGCAAATTGATGTCAACAAAGCAATAGGTCTATTATGATGTTGGCAACATGGAACAGCTATGTGGACTAGTGGTGGGAGAGTTGTATTGGATTGGTTTACTATGCCAGTTTGCATATCATTGTGGATGTTCTTAGATATAAGATAATGTTGATGATAATTGTTACACCTTCTATAGAGTGCTATTGGTAAACTTTTGGATGTCTTAGTTGATTTCAGATTTGACATTACCCATGCTTCGAGAGTTTTAGGTTGTACGTGCATTCTTTCTTGGATGTTCTCATTATATTGTGGTGTTGTCCAAATCGATAATAGCCTCCCACCCACCCCCCAGCCCAAGGGAAAAGGTCGCTGGGGCAGAAGCTAGCACTAGATGAAGTTAATCTGGTTCCAGCAGGTAGATCCCTTGGCAAAGGCACCATCCATGGTTGATCAAGTGACGAAGGGAAAGACAGTTGTTGACCAGGTTAATTCATCATTGTTTTGAAGGTCTTGAATTTTTTTATTACATGCTTATGTGTTGTTACTTCGGAGTACACACACACACACACGTGTGTGTGTATGTGTGTTTGTGTATAAATATGGGAACTTGTGGTCATGTATTGGGTTGAATATCTTGATGGCATAAGATCTACCAATCATGACGAGTATACTTTGATTTTGAGTTATGGTTAGTTGGATGTATTAGCAACTAGTTGTGGTTGCCATTCCACAACGGTGATGACTAAAATCTTGGTATTTACTTAGTGTATTTGTTACTATTGGATTTAGTGTTTGTGTTTGGACATCAAGTTGAGAACAGTAGCATGCGTCTATGTGACAGTTCTTGTGGCATCTCTTTCGATTGGATCTTATCCTTTGTGCATTGGCATGATGGAAGATGAGAGGATTCATGTTTAAATAGTTGTCACCTTGGTTATTGTTGTAAGTATCTTGACGAAGCACACAGAGCATTTGGATGCTTTGATGTACATGTTGGATATAGGGATTGCTCCCTTGATAATTGAGTTTAGTTTTGACCCCTTATGCAATGTATACAACAAGTGGAGTAATGTTGGCAAAACATGTGTTGAACACCTTGGTTAATGCTAATAAAACAATTAATATGTGTTTGTAGTCCACCTAGGTAATCTAAGGGCATGCATTAGGTTAGACATTTTTAGAGACACTTTGTATATTGTATGTACCAACTGGGAAAAATTAGTATCAATTGGGAGAACTTAGTACCAAAAGTAGATGAGGGGGAGGCCCATCATTTACGTAAATACCACTTAATGGTTTTGTATAAGCTTGTTTATTTAGCAGCAAGCACATAAATAGTTGTTAAGGGTGGCTTTAATAATTTTAGCCTTGTTGGCTAAGTTTGGATCGAGCATCTTTTGCATATGTGAGGAGAGGAGACATGGATTAAGATGTGTTGTTACATCATTTTCTTGTCCACATCAAGTGCAATTTGCGAGTTTAACACTTGAAAAGCCTTACATGAAGACTCAGTGATCGTATTGTAACCCTTTTCATGTATTGTTATCTCTTTCATGGAGATAACAAATTGAATGTCCGAGTGTTTTTGAAGGCTTGGATTTTTCCTTTCAGAGAGTTTTCCCAAGGTACATCTAGTGTCATCTTGTGCTCTCTTTGTTATTCTTTTGCATTGTGGATTTTGCATATTTTTCTTATGAAAGTTACGTCAAAATGTATTTTATTGCTCATAATTTCCTTCCAGGAACAATGATTTTTTGAATCTCAAGTCCAAGTCAAAACTTTGGGCTGTGAAGGTTCATCAAGTCTGAGATTTTGAACTTTTTTCAGATTTTATGTGGAAAGCCCTAGAAAGCAAACGAATAGCTCTTTCCAATATATGAGCTGTATTCTAAAGGGCATGTCCCAATTGAAATATATGTTTCTTAAAAATAGAGAAAAATTGTGCTCTATTGGTCAAGAATTGAAAAACCAAATTTTCAACAAGGATCTATGGTGGCCTAATGGCTAGTTTAGCTGGCTCACAGCCACGAGGTGATGCCTTAGAAGAAAACAAAGAACTGACTGCACTCAAAGCAGTCCTGAAATCCCTGAATGAAAGGGTTGAAGCTCTTTAATTGTGTTACATAAAGTCGGTTCAACATATCACAGACTCTCAAATTCAGCAGATGGAAGCAACTTAACCCTGCCAAGCTCCAGAACCAACTTGGTATTCGAGCAGGCCCAGTCTCTCATTAACACCCCTGCTTAGCAATCACCTAGTGATCAAGATACTGAGCCACTACTTCCTAGCCCACCTATTGTTCCAAGTAAAGATATTTTGAAATATCCCAAACTAGGATATTATTTCAAATCTGATATGGGTTTTCATTTCATTGTAAAATAACAACACGCAAACATGCAAAGAAAACGATATAGATTTCCAAGAAAATAAGCAATGACAAACACAAATCTATTAATAATGATTCTGATATAAAAAAAGCATGGCTATTACATCAAATATACTGTTGTTACAATGCTAGAGCGTGCATAAACTTTCCTCCAAAACTTGTTTAAAACAATGCAAATCTGCTCAATGATGAACCCTGAGTGAGCCCACCTCTCAAGTAGTGTTGGGTTTCCGTCCAACCTATAAATATCCAAGGGTTTCCCTTCTCAGATATGGCTGCTACTGTCAAACCAGCAACAAGGAGAAATTATCAAGTATCAAATCAACATATCATGATCCTTGGAGAAGGAAGGAAACTCCAACAGATTTTATAAACTGCCTTTGGACCTCAAATCACAATGCACGATTTTTAATAAACTTTTCCCTCCTCGAAGAGGTTCGTCCCACTTCTAGGAGACGAGTATTCTAGGTACATCAATTTTTTTTAAATACAATTTAATATTTTATAGAAAATCTGAAAATATAATGACATTGAGTTTTCGAAACAAGAACAGTGATAAAGTATACTATCGAACATTAACTTTGAAGATTAAGTACATAAATTGAAATGTCATACAATCATGGTATCAAAGTTTCATACTAATTAGTGATTAAATATTGAAATAAGCTTGATAAAGAGCAAGCTGATATGCAAACAAAAAATTGAAACAAAAATCAGAAATCTTAAGGTTGGGTACCCGGTACTTGGGTACGTGTACAAGTACTCAGTACACGTCCCAGGGTTATGGGTACGAGTACCCATGCAACGTAGATATATACGTAATTTTCAGGAGTGTTGCTCTCTCTAAGGAGATTAAGCACAGCTGCATCCTCTATGAGAAAAGAAATAGACAAGGCATTGGCAGTCTCTCTTTTCTTTGACAAAGTTGAAAGTAATTGATGTAAAAATGTAGTTAGAAAACATCAGGCATCAGTAACATGGCTAGTGGGAAGAAAAGTATTACAGCAGAGAGCGGCAGATAAAAAGTGCACTAAGATAGAGGAAGCAAATTAATTGAGAGTTATATGCAATGAGAAAAATAAGAAGGGACATGATATCATTACAAAGACATTTGGATCAGGAAGAATGGTGGTAGACAGAAAGGGCAACAAGGGAAGAAAATGAAGACCCCGTTGTAGAAGGGGACTACAACAAAAGTGGAAAGAAGGCTCTTATGATCAAGGATTTGAACCAAACAGGCCAAGCTCAATTTTTCTCTCTATTTTGACAAAGGGAGTCCAGATATCTTTTGTGTATAATCTCCAGTGTAGATATTTTTTTGAAGGTTTATCCACTTATTATAATTAGAATGCTAGAAGCATAGAAAAAGAATATGCTCATATTGCAGAACACATGTGCCAGGTTGGCCAATAGTGAGCTCTGTACTATCTTTAGTATTGTTATTGGTAAGGTGGTGGAGTTGATATTATTGTTCTCGTGAATCTTCACCAAATATATTTCCTGCAGAAGATTCTGCTATTTTGGGCCACAAATACCTTGGTTTTTCTCTCTTTTATGGCCCCATGTCCTACGTAACCCACGTATTACTGAACCAACAGAATTTATAAGAAGAAAATCCTATAGACAAAGTTTTTTCAAAAGTGCAACAAAATAGGTGGACCTACTTTATACAAACCTAATTGTACAAATAACGGTCTGTTTCATGCTGTAGAACACCCAACAGAGATGGCGTTGTTACCAACCTACTTGTGAACTCTACTAATAAAGTGCAAATAGTTAGAAATAAAATGAAGTGAATATAACAATAGCCATTGTTCATCAAATTAAACTGTTCAAAAATATAGCTGGGAAATAATTTACATAGGGTTCATAGTGAACAACTTACCCAACAAAGCTCTGACACAAATTTTCATCCAATGTTGCTTGAGCAATTAGCTTCTGAACTTGGAATTTAACTATCAATCCAGGCTCCACTTCACGTGTATCTCCAACACCAAGACCACTCCGATCAACTGAATACAAGGCTGCATTGAGTGGGACAGACCCAGCTGTACCAGATGGGAAATCGCGTCCAGTAAGCTTGTTGCTCATACGAGCCATAACTACCACAGCTCGTTCATTCAGAACTTCGTTTGCATCACCTAAGTGGTTTACTGCCTGCACATAACCAAATTAAATTTTTTAAAGTCAATTATGTGCAGGAAAGAACCTACAAATAAGCTTTGACTACAAGAGCCAATATTCATGCCTCCAAAAGTTCCCTTTCACGAGCTCCTCGCTGATGCATATGGGGTGGTCCTGCTGTTGACTCGTCACTATTTACTACTGGTTGAGCATGTGCACCAGCAAGATTTGACATATGAGGAACTTCATTGATGTTAAATAGATGCCAATTTATCAAAGGATCATGGACAAACGCCTGCACCCAGAAATGAGTAACTTAATACCAAAAAAATGCCGGCGTTATTTAAATCAATATGATGTTAAACTACCTCCATCATTGCCATAACACTGTCCTTATTTGACCTAAGGACCTGCATGACATTCTCGCAAGTTGATATAAAATTTCCTTCAATGCCACTGACCCCCATAGCTTTGACAAGCATTCTAGTTAACCTGAATGTCACCTGTTTGAAAACATTCAAAGATGCTATGAAGTCTATAAAGCTGACTAGAAGCAAATGTCAGAAGAAAAATCTTTACAAAGAGGTTCAAATGCCCAAAATACCTTTTCTGGATATTTTTCTCGATTCATGGAAGCTTCAAAGCAATCCCCAAAATCAATATGTATAATTTTTCCACTGAAACAAATTATAAAATAAAGTTACATATCTTCATAAACAAAGATAATCAGAAGTATGAACAAGTTTACTGCAGAAAATAACAAATCATATGTTTTAACACACAGCAAGAAAGAAACCTGAGGCGATGCAACATAAGATTGCTAGGATGTCGATCACCTAAACCCAAGAGATAGCCTACCTGAAAAACCAATAGAAATCTTATGGAAACTGTTAAACTTGTAGTTTGAAACAACTTGGATATAAGGATGACAGGATAACACACACCATACTCATAACAGCCAAGCTGCGAGTATAATTTGTTCGACGATCAAGCCAAACTTCAGAAGTTCTACTTTTTAACCAGAGGACCTGTATGACAGTTAGCATATTAAATTGAAGTTACAACAATGTTAGCATACTAAAGTATCAGCGCAGAAAAATTTCGAAAAAAGATTATAAAATCCTACATGTTATCCATTGTATGACAGGAAAAAAGAAATGTTAAGGTTAAAGTTCTACAAGTGCAAGCACACACTCAATCACCAATCTAGTTGATCACGTTTTTCTAACAACCATACTGCAAGCAGCTATACCATTAGTAGATCATATTGTCATACTGCATTCTAGTTGTACATACTACAACCTGTAGCTGTATAATTTGTATGGAAGAGGTTTATAGTTGTACGACCTACAAAACAATTAATCTCTATTGTTGTATGACAAGCAAATTGCACAAACTCACCTATAATACGCCCTAGTACCATTGTATGATCTACTTTCATCGTTTCCATTGTACACCATAATTTCTTCTATGTTTTTACCACCATATGGTCTCTTTTAATGCCACCACCATGAGACTAGATTTTGTTGTTATCATATGACCAGATTTTGTGTTAAGATACAAAGTCACCACTGACACACATGCAACCATACAAATGCTTGTACAATCAAAGTTGTATGTCTTCAAAAGTGTGTTGTATGGCACTCATATGTTAAAAAATAATTTGAAGGTGACTCAATCGGAGAATCTGGAAAGCCATCCGAATACACTGAAAAAGTGCATATAAAGATTGTGTTATGGCATGTTCATGCCATCCTTTGTAGTGAGTTTAGCTTCATGTCTCATCTAAGAAGCAGTATGAAATAGTCAAAACGAGTCCCAAGTTCATAATTGTTACTAACAGGGAATTACATTCAGTCACTACTATATGAAGTTCCCAGCATATTCAGCATAGTCATTCTACATGAGTAGTTTCAAAAAATTACAAATTTCACTACAAGAACAAAAAGTAGCTGCAAAAGATAATTCTAGTAGAAGACTTTTTAATTCTGTTTGGTATTAATTCAGATTCATTGATAATGTTAAAAAAATGTACAAGCACATCATGGAATGATTATTCAATGAATGATCATTGATTTTAAATTTATAAATGTTATTATGTTGCTATGATGAATGTTACAATAATATATAATTCATGAATACGTTTGAAATATCAGATATATATATATATATATATAACCATTCCCTTATGTCCCCTGCCCCAGGAAAAAGAAAACGTTATGGAAACCCATTTCCCTGTCCTCCATCCTGGAAACTTGGGGTAGCATAGGTTAAAATGGAACATAACTGGATTCCAGTACAGTTACCATCCTCTTTTGCTAGCTCCAATGGGAAAATACTTGAAGCCCTATACTCTGTCAAGTATTGGTCCGCTATCTATATCTCATGTTGCAAACAACAATGGAAGCCCACCAATACTGAAATGAATGAATCATTACGTAATACCAAGATATCAATAGGATGGTGACTTCAATTTCTAAAATTGGTGCTCATTGTACTTATGTATCATGCATGATCCAGAATTTCTGTTTTCAAAATCACCCAGTATAAGTCACATGCTTCATCTCATGTCAAATTATTGGTGTATCAGATGGACAATGGGAGCAATGAACTGTTATTGTGCTTTCTCTTTATATTTTCAGTATCTTTTTTTGTTTATGTTATTTCTTAGAATCTCTTTTTATTTGTATTTGAAAAACAAAAAAATTCATTTTGCATATAATGTTATTGCTCATCATTCACTGTCCGTAAAATTCAGGAAAAAAATTTGCAGACACCAAACTCATCCACATATCCCCACATCCCTTATACTAGAAGAAACACTATGGAAACCTCAAATCATGAAATAAACTTCCAGCAAACACCCTTAACCATCAAAAAATGACTCTTCCAACTTTCCTCTTTGTAATGAAAGAAGACTGATTGCTCTTGCAAACTTCCAGGAATGACAAAGCATGATTTTGAAAATAAAATCAGGCTACGTTAATGTACGCTCCATTGTCCGTATAAGAAATATATGATATTGACATGATTATACTGTTTGAAATGTTGAGAATTCCAGGTTACCATCTTCCTAATGTGCTTCTTCTATCTTAAATCAATTTTGTCCTTAAATTTATAATGTATGCATGTTTACCCAAGTCACTTCATGAATTTCAAATACAACTTAAATGTTTACATTTCAAGAAGGGTGCTTGTCCATATATACACCAACCTTAGCCAAATCATTGCCTTCTGTGTTCTGAAGTGCATGCTCAAAGACTTCAATCTTTGCTATTAACGGCAGATGCTCATAATCCGGAGCAAAGGCTAGCATCAGGCGATGTTCCAAATTCACAAATATCTGGTTGTAAATAGAAAGATATGTCAATAACAGGAATATCAAAATTTACATTGACATAACCAATAATCTTCTTACAGTAAACATATTTGGAATCAAAACAGAAAATGTTTTAATAGCTTCTGAAAAAATAGTTTGTGAGACTGGAATAACTTAGATACCTTCCTTGCTTCTCTATATTCACGAATGAGATAATGGAGGGTATCACAATTGGAAACCCAGCCTATTAGTCCACTATTTGGAGACAATGGTATCACCTCATAACGTTCAATAGAGAGATCTTTCTCTGCAGTTTGCCTTGAATTTGCCAACAAGGTGTTGACAAGACCGAATAACTGTTTCAAAAGAGAATCGTTTATTTGTTAATAATTGAAATTGTTTAAAGTTACAGACATTCCTACAGTGAGACTTTAAAAGATTAAAAACTACAGGCATAACAAATGACATGCAATTTAAGTCTGCATATTCAAGAATATTTGACAGCAATGCTAACAGAATTTACATCCTTCTCAGACCATCCAAATACTGATATCTATATGCTATCCTGTAGACTCTGGATATCCAAAAAGCCAGAAGTGTGATCCAATTGCAAATTGCTTGGAAAGAAAGAAACCTTGATTCCAAACAAGGTCACCACTTTTAAAATAAGGTAGATAACTGATTACAAACCTGCATGACACGCTCATCTTGCCGCAAATCTTCATGACCCTTAAGCAAAAAAGCATAATCATTACCATCACTTCCATGAATAGTCAGCCTTCGTGGTCGTTGCTTTGATGTTATGACAACAAGCTGCGGTGCAAAACCTGCTATAGTCACCACTGGAAACCCTGTATAGTTTCAAAAAAAAACCCATGATGAGTATTTGTAACTTTCAGGCTGAAAGCCATGCCTCATATCCTATAAGGAATATGGTAAGATATCTTGCAGATAAAAATTACCTGCACGATATGTTCCAGGTACTGCTAGTTCCAGATCACGAGCAGAGAGTAATTCTGGGGAAACATACTGCAACATCCATGCTAGTGAGTAAAGGGATAAGCATTTAGAAATCTAGGGAACACTTCTTATTGAATGAAACCAAAGAAACACATCACCTGTAATTCTAACGTAGAAAGACTGCCAAGCTGCTTGTTTATACGTTTAAAAACATGATAATATAGATCCCAAGCCTGTAAAGTGAATAACAAATTAGATATTTTAGAACAACTTATATTCTCTACAAACGACTTGAGTTTCAAATACCTGAGTGAGTTCAGCTTCTTTCCCAGTTTTTCGATACTTCAAACAACCGTCGTGCACCTCCTGCAATTCCCGTCCATATGCCTGTCAAAATAAAATATTATTGTTTATTAGCCATCAGGTATATGGAGAAGAGAAATATAAGTAAGAAAGAACAACAAAGATAAATAAGCAGAGCCAGATAGAGAGAGAGAGAGAGATTATACAAGTTTACATGCACTCTAAAGTTAAATTATTTAACACAAACATTATATGTTAAGGTTCTATAATTTATATAAGCATGCCTTATCCATGTTTTTATATGAATATTTAAAATTTTCCTATATATTTTAAACTTTCCCTATTTTTTATATAGCGTTTCCCACTGCCTTCCCCTGCTCCGAGGAAAAAAAATCCATCCTGGAAACGCGTTAACCTGTACCCCCAGCCCCCGTCCCGAAAACCTGGGTTAACATAGATCTGAGAAAAAAGCAGAAATAAAATAAAAATCAGAGATTTCTCTTTTAATTTGATTTTCAAAGTTCAACATTGAAGTTTCTTAACTATTAGTATTTAATATTCAGTTTAACTTTTTTTGTTTTATTAGGATTAGATCTTGTGTCTCTACTTCTTCATTTCATGCAACTTAAAGTAACCAAAGCACAAGTGAAATCCTCATTTGACAACTTTTGAAGAACAAGGATTTAAATTTATGTATCTTTTGCTTCTACACTTTGTGTGACCTAAAGTACGAAAAACAATACATGTCAGGAGACCCTATGTTAAGTATATGCACTGAATTTGAAGTTTTTGAATCATAAAATACATTTCTTGCATAAACTATGAGTTCTCATAGCACTAGTGACAATGAGAGGGATGGGAACACAAACACCACAAAAAAAATTGAGAATCAGAGTATTGATGTGAGGGAAAGAAAGCCAGCTAGTTTCTTGGGAGTGCTCATTCCAATTTCCCTTACAAATTGTTGAAAGATTTTGCCAAGGGTCCCTTCAATAAGAAAGCCCCTTTAAAACAAAATTGTTTCCAAAATATAATCAAATAAATCTATTAACTTACGGAGCACCATACCATGTAAATGTCATTTTGGTGGCCTTGAATCCCAAGGAAGCATGCCATCCTAGTCAAAAGCATTGGGCCATGTTATAACTTGTTACTTAAACAGTGAACAGAGATATACAGATTGCTTGGTACTAGTTAAGAGCGTGACACACCAACTCCTACTCTTTCAATGAGGGACAACAGTCCTGTTCATAAGGCCCCTTTGAAACAATTTGCGACCAAAATAAAATCAAATGAATCTACTAATTTTGGACATATTAGGCTATAGGTATATCACTACAATGGCCTTGAATTACAAATCACAATTACCAGAGTCAAAGTGCATCTCCTTCGCATCCTAGTAAAAAGTGATTGGCCATGTGCTGTGTTGTTACTTAAACGAAATGCAGTGATACATAGATTGTTTGGTAATGGTGAAGAGAAAGACGCAACACCTAATATTATGCAAATAAAGACTATTGGCACTTGCCAACAGCCACAGGTTCATATTTTTCTACCTCATGCAATAGAGCCTAAGGGGAAATGTTGCATGACAAGTTCTCCCAACTTGGTGCCAAAGATGTTTAATATTCAGATGATAGATAAGGTAGATTATCAGCATTCCATTCCACATTACTCATTCTCTTTATTATAAGGAGGCTACAACTAAGGTGTAAGAGTATGATCTTACTATGTGAGATTAGAGGAACAAAAACTTACAGCCGCATAATTAAATAGAACTATTCCAAAAATAAAATGGATCAAGTGGATTTAACATTGTCAATCTCTTGGAGAAGCTGCTTAAGTTACACGAATCATTGCAACAATGGTCATGATACAAGAATAGAATTGGTCCTGACCTATTTCTAACTCAAAGAAAATCAAGAGTGATCATTTTTCAGTTGATGTCAAATTCATTTTCTCAATCATATATTAAATCTCAAATGGCATAAAATATGAAGGCTCTAATGTTCTGAACCTTGGAGAGGGATATGAGAGCTTGATAGCATGCTTGGCCAAATAACTGTTGTGGAGGAAGACCACACATTGCAGTTCTATGATGAATGCATTCAATAGAATTGGTAGAACCTCCACACCACGTTGCACTGCATTGAACATGAAGTGTATGTGCAACGGCTAGTAGGGTGGCCCCTATGGTAGTTAATGCAGTGAAGACGAGCTTCATGAATGTAAACTGGAAGAGTATGGTGTTGAAGATTCCACAAATGCTTCTACTGGCTAGACTAAATTTTCCACACTTGAGGGAATCTAGAAGAGTCGAAGTTGGATGAAGAGACTATCACACAACGGAGACCAAATACCACAGCGTGCTTTATATCAACCTCATTAGTTGACTACCACAATAGCAATTCAACTCTTGTCCCTAGTTTCTAATTTTTCAGACATTTTAAGGGATTGTCTACATACATATAGATTCATACAGTTTACAGAGGAACAAACTTACCTCTAGGAAGGCAGCGATGCTTGTAGCTATCATAGCACCTTTTGTCAGATTGATAGCAAAAATACTTACAAGGAAATTATGGCAAAATGAAGTGACATAGAGCTCGAGACACCTACGCAGAGTGATGATGATAAAAAACAAACAAGGTTGCTTTGCATGCAACTGGATAAGCTTGAACTGAATGGCTCCAATATTTACAATGATGATGTGATTGCAATGACCTTCGGGAATAATGATTACAGATATTAGCCATTTGTATTTCAATTTTCACTGTAATCATCATATTGAAATTTTGAATATAATTAATTAATGATATATTTGATATTTAAAATTTCAATGCATTATGTTTAGTAGTTTCTAGTTTCAATTATTGTTTCTTATACATCCTTTATAGCTAAATTTTCATTACTATATTATACTAGCATTGTCGTCCCTAAGCTGGGGTTCTTTGAAAGATCCCCTTCCAATACTGTTCTGATTTTTCTGAGTTTCAACTAGCTGCTTGGAGTTATTTTGTGAAATTTCTGATGGTTTTTTATTGCTCTTTGTTTTCAAAAGGTTAGTTAAGGTTTAGGCTTGTTTCAATGCCAACAAAAGAATGATTTTGAATGCAAAATGCAATGAAATATTTGACTGAAACAATTTCAGAATTCTAATTTATGTGACAGCAAGGCAATAATTTAAAATTTAAGAGATTTATCCCATCAAAATGGCAAGTAGCACACTAGGAGTTCAACGCTAAGCCTGGAAGTGAGTGTTTTATTGACGGATCTGGTAAAAGTTGCAATATAGGCACCTCTAGGAAGTCTCAACACCACCAATGTGGTTTATTTACATCTACTATAATTAGTAAAAACAATTATTACCATAGTTACACCGCCATCAGGGACGGAGGGACAGGTTTCCAGGACAGGGGGACAAAGCGGCCTCAATTTGGGAATGGCGGTCTATATACTATATACTATACATATGGTACTTAAAATGCTAGTTATGAAAAGATGTATAAGACTATTAAGAAGTAAAATACTAAATAGAGTAGCGTAATATCAAAACAAGTACAAAATGTCAAAATGTAGAGAAGGGCGGCCTCTAATCATCCCTTGCGAGGTCAGGCCACAGGCGGTGATTGGCGCCGCCGCTAAGGACTTGGGAACGACGTCCCCAAATCCCAGGGACACTAGCATTTTGGGGGGAGGAGGGGGACGCGTCCCCATGGAACACTGATTATTACAAGAATAGACTAAACTGCTAAATATTTTGTCTGGTCTATAGGCAAGATTATTGAATTTAACCACTTTTTCTACAATGAATTGCTGTTATCAAATGCATATGCTTGTTGTATCTTGTTGAAACCTTTATTTGCTGATTACTACTGCTCGCAATGGATTTCCAACAATAACCAAACCCCCATGTTGTTGTTTGATGAAATTGGCGCCATAGGCACCTCTAAAGTGGTACAGCTATCAAGGAAAAGCCACATGCGAGCTAGAAAAAGGTACGGTTGCCTTAATTGCATCCACAAATCTGACAAATCTGCTGTCCAAACTCTATATTAAAGTTAAATCTCTCTATGTTTGATTTTCTCTCTTCCGTAGATTTATTTCTATTTCTAATGGTCACTCCTCTTCTATGTTTCCATATTCTTTGTTCGTTATAGAAACATTCTTGTGTATACTTGTATATATAGATCATTTATGATCTTCGTTTAATAACACATTCTTTATTTTACCATAATATGGTACCAGAGCTATTTTTTTCGAAACATAATAATTTCATTATTGAAATTTCCTGAGGTACTTTTCAAAATAGTGTAATGTCCCTCAAGTAAAGCCCCTACAAAATATATGTTCTTAAAATTTTTACAAATGAGCATAATTTAATTTAATCAAAAGATTTATAATATTGTTACTTTCGGTTAAATTAATATCTTGCCAATTTAATAAATTAAACATTATTAATTTATAACATTTACAAACATTATTATTAAAATATAATTGTTAATAATAATCATGTATCAATAATTTATATAATATATATATATATGATATATACTATAATAAATTATACTAACCATTTAATAATAATATAAATACAATATATATAATAATATATTATAATATATAATATATAATCATTTAATAATAAAATAAATATAATATATCTTATAATATGTAATATAGTCATTGAATAATAAAATAAATATAATATATATTATATATTATAATATATACCATATATATTATATATTATAATATATACCATATGGCGATGACGGTTTATAACTGGCTGTCAGCAGAGAATGAAGTCACAGCCTTAGGGCTGCGACCAGTCGCACCACCTAAGGGGGCGACTCTATGGGAGGGGACATGACTCCCCCTCCCATACATACCTATATTCCTCCAATAATAGCAGGGGGGAAGAACAAAGAAGGGTGATCGCAGTGAAGAAAAGAAGACAGGATCACAGTGGAAAGAAATAAAAGGGTACAGCAAGAAAGCTAATATCGGTATGACATTTAATATTATATATATATATATAGTTATGATATACATATTTATATTATGTGCATTCTTGAGTACTTCTGGATTTCATTTATGGATAAATCTAAAATTATGATTGTATAATCAACATTAATGTTTGTACATTTAAATGTTCACCAAAGATGATGATATGGATACCATATAAGATGAATCATATATTCATTAGAAATGGATTCCTATATCTAGAGGGGGCTAGAGGAAATTGTTATAGTTTCCCTAGTCTCAAGATTGTTATAATCTCATGTAGGCAGTATATATACAGATACCAGTCATATACATATGCGTAGGCTTGGAGAGCATTTATTGCTTCCAAGAAATTCTTATGGCAATGCTCTATGGGAAGACGTGTCGATAGCCCGATTGCTTAGAGCGGATCTTGTATCCCTCAAGCCGAGAATCAGCAATTCTGTGAAACCCAACCTAGAGGCAGCCCCTAAGAATCAAATCCCCCCTTACTAACTTTGAATAGACTAAGAGTCATGTGAATATTGTGTAATATTTTCCACTAACGTCGGTTTTGCCGGAAATTACATTAGGAGAATATGAAGGGACATTACAAATAGATTTTGAAAATCTTTAATTTCTTCATAAAATTTTCAGACTCGTAAGATTTTCAAAATCCTTTTCCTGGTTGTGTTCGATTTTTGCTACTTTTGCATCGTCTAGGGTTGTTATAGTGCAATCTATCTTCTGCGGCCAAGATTTCATCCATTTTTTAACAGCCATCTGCAAATTTTTGAAGATTTTTTTTACAGCTAAGATTTCCTTTGAAACTCTCAAATTCTGTCATTTTGGAAATCTACTTATAGATTCTTGGTGGGTTTTTGCAAATCTCAACTAGGTTGCCTTCGTTTGTTTTGGGTGCATCATTTTTCGGGCCTCGATTTTTGAGTCAGTGGATTCAAAATCTGACAGCAGATTCCTTCTGGGTTTTTGGTGCTCTCTTCTAGGTGTCCTCTCCTTTTTCTGGGTCTTTGTCAATCTACCTCGAAGATCATGCCTTTTCAAATATTGACATTCTTTTGCATCGATCAACGTCTCATGGCATCTCGCACCAATTTTATGTTGGAAGATACTCAGTGATTCAACAAAACAAACTACAACACCTAGAAGAGAATAATGATGATCTTCGTATACCGTCGCCTTGAGGTGCTTGTTTTGGGTACCGAGACTCGTCCTACCAGCTCAAGTCTGCCTTTTATGCGTTCTGGGGATTCACTTGCAGACTTTTGTTTTGAAGTTAGATTGACCATTAAGGGAGGGTATTAGAGTTAAATCTCTCTATTTTTATTTTTCTCTCTTCCGTAGATTTATTTCTATTTCTAATGGTCACTCCACTTCTATGTATCCATATTCTCTCTCTGTTCAATATGGAAACTTTCTCTTTTTGTTTCTCTCTTCAGAATGTTTCTATTTCTCTCTTTTTGTTTGTTATAGAAACATTCTTGTGTATACTTGTTTATATAGATCATTTATGATCTTTGTTTAATAACATATTCATTATTTTACCATAATAGTCTATACCTGCTGGCTGCTGCTATAAGCCTGAAATTGATGCAAAAACAAGAATCCTGAATGAATTCCTTAATTCAGTGAGTTGGGGTTGCGTCCAAACCCACCTGCCTTCAAAGAGTTTTCATTCCCAAGAGTGTAATACTACTAATCTAAATTTGCAAACCTCAATTCCCAAGAAGAACTATTAAAATCACCTAAATGATTGTAAAAAATGAAGCTCCATCTTTCTTTTTATTACTTCTCTCCCTCCTCCAAGTGGTTTGAACCCTATTTTGGGTTTCACAACCTTAATAATGAATTTTATTTTATTAAAATTCATCTTCCTAGGAATTCAAACTTCAAGGTCCTCTTATTCATTATTAAAATTGGCCCCTCTCAATAATAACTTATTACTTAGGAAAATCAAAATACCCAAGTCTTATTATATTTAATTATAATAAAAAAGTGACTTTATAAGTTCACTTTAATATTATTTTATTCAGTCCAACTTAGGAAAATATTTAAATATTTCCCGATTTATTCATAAAATGCACATCTGGACTCATAACTGGATTCTGACTAAAACTTTGTGATCATTAATGATGCCTGAGTCTTGCAGGCCAACTGGCAGTTCCTCTTAAAAAGAAGGGTTCCACCGTACATATCTCCAAAAACCTAAAATTACTCAAAAGGATCCTGCTTTGCTCCATGGTCCTGCGGGTGGTCAACTAGTCAACTACCAGTACTCCCTAAAAAATAGGAGACCTCCCTAAAATGCAAGAGCTACCCTCTAAAAGTCCGAAACAACTCACAAAGACCCTGCAAAGCTCCATGTCCCTCTAAATGGGTCTCCTACCCATACTGTTGACCTACGAGAACTCCAATGATAGGTCAATCTATGCTCATCTACCTGTCACCTAGGAAGGGGACATTACATTCTTTATCGTGCAACCCCTCTAACCAATCCCAACCCCTTAGTAGTTTACAGTTTCAATTATTGTTTCTTATACATTCTTTATAACTAAATTTTCATTGCTATGTTATAATTGCATTATTTTCCCCAAGCTAAGGTCCTTTGTCCTCCAATGCCTACTACCAATCCTCCGACACACACACACGCACACGCATCCCTAAAACTTTATGGAGCACTAACAAATTTTATAAAGTGTCCATCCAAAAGACAGAAAACAAAAAAGTATAAGAAAGAATTAACAATGACAACTAACTTGCCGTTTCAGAAAAGACTCGAATTTTGCATGACCTTTTCAAAGATCCTTATTCTGAAGCAAGAGATCTCCACAAGACATTAGAAAATACTTTGCAAGGAGATCACCGTGGATGTTTTTTCTAACATTAGAGACTAATGAAGTTGTATTAATGTACAAGAAGTTTTCTTATTGGTTGCAAATCCTTATTTGTAAATGTATTTTTGGAGTTTGTTAGCAAACATCCAATCTTTATGTAAGCTCAATTGTTCGATGTAATGTTTCATTTGTGTGAATGTAGCTCATTTCATCTATGTACAATATTTTTCTTTGTTCTCAAATATTTATTCATCTAGGACGGGGCCATCCTTTCACAAGGATAATTTGTAGTGCATGGCTTAGTATATTGGTCTTAAATTTTCAATTTCAAATACCCCACTCCTATTATGTGTTGAATATTTTGTCATTGATGTCAAACGTTGATGAACAAGGTCATACAAACTATGTAGGGTTACTTAAAGTAACAGGGAACTATGGCACAAAAGGTTACATAAATCAGCTACTTGGTTGTCTACTTCAGTTGCTTGAGCTACTTGGTTGTGTGCTTGAGCTACTTGGCAACTTGGTTGAGCCACTTGATTGTCTATTTGAGCTTCTTGGTTACTTGGTTGAGCTGCTTGGTTGTCTAGTTGAGCTACCTGGCTATTTCATTAAGCTACTTGATTGATCAGGTGCAAGCAGTCCATATCACACCATATTATTCTCGCAGAGTTTGGTGCTCGCCCTTTTAGGCTTGAGGCCATTTTTTATATGGTTTGGTTACTTCACTGCCTTCGGGATTTTGCTGATTCAGCTAAGGGGCGTCACAAGTACCCTTTCCTAGTTTATTGCTCATCAAAATCCATTGTTTCCTCAGGGTCCTCTAGATGGGCTCGTGGGTGGTTCACTGAGACTTCAGCTCTCCTTAGATCTATCGGGTTGAGTTGGACCGTCTCTCACCCTTCCAATATTCTCTTGATGCGCAATGTCATATTCTTCCCTCCTAGAGGAGTTGAACACGTGTGTCAGAGATGATATCTACAGATAGTTTAACCACACCATTTGAGTCGACCCCCACAAGGGCCTTCGGCCTAAGATAGCCTTTTATACAGAGCACTATCTAGAGTTGAAGAACGGACTTATTGTCCACCCTTCCTACTTTTCCCACCACTAGCCCCATTCCCTTCGAATCCCCCTTGGGAGACAGACCATCAGATTGACAAAGAGCACAGGTTTTGTCAACTTTGCAATACAAGGGAGGTTAAGACTAAGGTGTATTTTATCTTTCCTTGCCCTTTAAAATACGCAATTAAAGAGGTTCTATTGTCAAGGAGGCACAGTCACTCTCCACCTTTTTTAGGTTCACGGATCAAAGGTGCCTTGCATTTTATCTTTACGAAACTATTAGACTCAGAGACGACACTCTTCAACACTAGCCTCATGCAACACCATAGTCTTGTCAGCTCATCACTCCATTCTTCACTGGGCCTCATTCAACATGTAGAACCAAGCAACAACTTGTTCTCGCCCGTTCCTCTAGGTCTGTGAAGCGCAGGATGGGCTCCTACCAACAGCAATCTTCATCTTCATCTTCCAGAACTACTCAGAGGTGGCCCAGTGCTTTGTCTAGTCCTACAGTGTATCCCTCTGTGTTGAAGTTCTTGTTCTTGTTGCTTTCTTCATATATTGTTTAGCATCCTTGTTGTGGGTTGGCCACCTTTGTTTCTTTCAGCAATCCCTTTGACCCCTTTGTGGTCTTTTGTTGGACATTAATAAATTTATCTTATCTACTTAAGCTGGTTGCTTGTCAACTTCAATTGCTTTTGTGTGCCAAGTCAAATTATGTGCCATGTCATCAGTTGAATATTCAAGAGACTCGATTTCTTTATTTGGGAGTTGCATTAGTTTTGAATATGGCAGCTAAGTTAAATGAGTATTTATTATTTATTTATTCTCATCGTTGTAGAAATCTTTAGAATCAAAGTTTGGCAGTTTTGGTTGAAACAAATTCATTATTTATCCCTCTATCTGGTGCTTGGTAATTATTATTGAAATTGTGGAAAGGGATGCAATAAGAGAGTTATCGATTTGTGTGTGAGATTGTAATTTAATGTTGCTGTGATTCCCAACATTCAAAGTTGTATTGACTGCTGTGGAAGTCTGAATATACTGCTGGCATTTTTCTTTCCTGGTCAAGAGTTAGCAGATTGGGCCATCAGCATCATCCTGGGCATTCACATGAAGGCTGGAGCTCACGTATTATCTCCATAGCAGGTGGCCGATACTTCCTTTGGGTACAGCGTCCAAGCATTAACACTTCACGTGCTGTATTCTGCAGTCACGTGAGTTGGTTTCAAGGGTGGCAGTTTCATTACAGGCAAACGTGACAGCTGGGAGATATTATCAAATTACAAGGTGCTCATTTGATTATTTCGATAATAAGATATTATGTAATTTTTCCCCCTTTGCAATTGTTAATAGTTTATGATATGTCTGGAGGACATCATTAAATTGAAATTCCATATTTCTAGATTGAGAATAAATAAATATTAAAACTGTGTTGGAGCAATATTAAGATATAATTGCAATTTTTTCAAACTAGTATTGAATATTCAGAAAGAGCCAAGTACGGTTCTTCACAATGGTATCAGAGCTTTCTTCCTGCCATCCTGTGGGGTCTGGTTACATAAATTTTATGAAGTTATTATACGAGTGATCAGCACTTCTATTTTCTAGCTATGGATAGACGCAAGAGATCTAGTTCAGGGAGTCGTCATAGCAGTAGGGGAAAAAGAACTGATTTAGATGCTTTGGTTGAAAGCGTTGAGAGATTGAGATTGCATCAGCAGAGGCTAGCAGAGAGGTTGTCGGATCCTGCTACAATGGACAGGGCAGCGAGATATATGGTCTCTGCCTTTAGTAGGCCGACATCGAGTTTGCAGGGGAGAAGGTTAGAGTTTTCTCCTACAGTTGATCATGCTACTGATGTACCTTCAACTAGTTCAGCACCTGCTATTTCCATTCGCAGTGCTGATGATACATTTATTGCACCGGATCCAATGGATGTTTCAGTGCCACTGAAGGACAGCAATGTTGAGCATCAGCAGGTTCAGGCTCCCAGAGCAGTCACTATGGATTGTACAGAGACAGCTGATGTTGTAGTCATCTCTGAGTGTTCAGATTTTTCCGTGGAGGGAGTTGTCATTGGAGATGTTTATGTGAGCTATAGTAGTGTTGCTCCAGTTCAGGAGGCAGTTGCTTCCTCAGATAGGCTCGAGGCTTGTATGGAGTCTCCCAGTGATGTAGTTGGTGATCAGGGCATTACAGCGGGGTCAGTTGATGATAGTTCGAGCTCTGGTATTATTGGTGCACAGTCTGATGTGGAGTCATGTGTGCCGAGTCATGAGTCAGCAATTGAGGTTTCGGCAGGAGATGTAGGAGCTGACACATCTGATGATACTTTCGAGGATGCTGTGAGTTGCATGGGAGATGACACCCCCTGTGAGTTGTTGGGTGATGACTGCGAGGAGCATATGAGCTCTGACAATTCAGAGTTATTTGATAGCAATCGCAGTATAGGATCAGTACAAGAGACAGTGGTCTATTCCTGTGTTGAGGATGTGAGCATGGAGCCTTCGAGTGATGACACTTAGGATGGGAGTGTTGCAGATGATTTGTCAGACATAATTCCATGCTACAATATAGTCTATCCACATGTCAACGTTGAGTTGTGTATGCAGCCAGAGTTAGTAGAGGAGATGCAGTTAGAGGATGTGTACACTAGCATTGCAGATATCTCTGATGTTGAGAGCAAGGATGATGAGTGTTGTAGGGTCTCTGGTTTTTTATATCTGACTCTGGGTGTAGATTCAGCGTTGTCATACGAGTTCCAAGATTTTATGTTACAGGGACTCACAGAAGAGGACAGGGAAGCTTTCGAGTGGCAGGAGTTTGTTACAGCCAAGGCTTCCATGTCTAGAGAGAGGGTTACTCCGTCAGTGACTCATGAGGATGTGTCTCAAGATCTAGATTGTCAAATGATTGCAGAGGATGAGGTAGCTAGAGATTGTGTTGAGTCAGATTCAACAGCAGCTTCCTCGGGGTTAGATGAGGACATGTCCGATGCCTGTACTCAGAGTATAGGGGTGTACTCAGATGTAAGTACACAGAGAGAGTGTGATTTCGACGGAAGTTTGTTGGATACAGCTTCCTCTCATAGTATGGACAGCGCATTTGAGGTTGTTCATAGGAGGCCCGTTGTACAGAGTCATCATGTGACTAGCCAGTTGCCAGTGGGTGAGAGAGATATTACTTCTACACTTGAGCATTTCGATGCCGCTCGTCAGTTGTTGGCTGTTAATAGTTGGGGTGCTCTTATGACAGATGAGTCCAACGGTGGTTACCTTTCATTGATAGAGATTCATGTTTTGCATGAAGCTGTCAGGATGTTGAGACAGGATTACTTATAGATGGTAGCCGGACCGAGATCACTTAGTTGAGTGGGGGAGTACAGCCTATGAGGCACTGTTGGATCGGGAGGAGGAGAGTGAACTTACCCGGGAGCTCACAGCGACTACTGAGGCTTTGGAGGACACTCAGCAAAATCTTCAGGAGTCACAAATTCAGTTAGAGGAGGTGACCGTAGAGTTGGAGCATTTGCGGTCCACACCAGCCCCAGACCCGGTTCATTTGCATATTGAGGTGGTTGGTGGTGAGTCTGCTCCTACAGTTGGTATCGAAGAACATGATGTTGCGGCAGACACACATGTTCAGGATATGGGAGCACTTGGTACGGATGAGGTTGGAGTACCAGTGGAGTCGAGTACTCAAGTTGATCTTTCTCACAGAGCTAACAGCGTGGTGCAGTTGGCTGTGCCACATTTACAGAGGGATCAGCTGTGGATTGCGGGGGAGTATGTTGACGCTTCCACATATAATTTCTACTGCACTGAATCTTTTATGGAGTATTTGCAGGAGAGTGCAGATGTACAACAGGACTCTTATGGAGTGTCTGAGGGTATCCTCATCCGAGGCTCTTGTGCTATTCGGAGGTTGGCTGGGAAGATTGTAGAGAATCTTTCTACTATGCGCCCCCACAGAGATTTCGAGGTTGGGTTTGTTGAGAGGATTGCGCAAGGTCCTACCCAGCCTGCAGTTATGCGGAGTCAGAGATTGGAGCCATCTTCTGATTCTCAGTTCGGTAATGGTGAGCCAGTGACGAAGATTGGGGTTTCTGACAGGCATTTCACGGTTGGGTATGCTCATCATTTTTCTTTTGACCCTCAAGTGGGAGATTTATTCTCACGCGGGAGTAAGCTGGCTCCGGTATCCTACCATCCATCATGGGATGGATTAGCACCATCGTTTGCAGATGGTTTTGGCAGTTGCAAGTTAGATTACTTGCAGTGTCCACACACTCAAGACTCCTTATCAGGTGACAGAGTTGATAACAGTGATCCTGGCACATTTAGTCACTGTTGTTTCCTTGGTGCAGTTGGGTGTGAGTACTGGATTCACAGGGACTCAGATTTTCATGGAGTTATTATTGCAGATGGGTTGAGTTCTGTTGGGTTGTTTTCAATATCGGCATCTACAGTTGGTTTACAGCTATTGTTTTCAGTGGTGTGTGTTTGGTTGATCTCGGTTCTTTCTTCACAGGAGCTTAGTGCCGATCGAGACATTACCTGTGACCATCCTTGGGATCCGAGTGGATTGTGATGTTGCTTGTTTTTCCTGATTGCTTGAGGACAAGCAATCTTGGGAAGGGAGGACTGTAATGTCCCCGTTTTTCAGACTTCGGGATTAGCTTGGTTTGGCGACCCTCGCAAGCTAATCGGGTGTTTGGAGGGGGTCAGATTTTGGAGCCAACGTTGGGATTCCATTCTGGAGGTTCAGTTTATCAAGTTTGCTCTCCATTCAGGTCATTTTGGCCAACTTACTATTTTTAGTAAGTGGGGTTTCGGGTATGGCCAGGTTTGGGAGGGTGTCTGCACGGAGCGTCAGACATCTCAGGATTGGATTTCAGAGAATCTCCAGTTTGAGACTTACTATTTTTAGTAAGTCTATTTTTAGCAGTGGCTATTTCTGGCAGGGCAGTATCTATTTTTGGCTGGGCAATTGGTCCTGGTGCTTTTTCAGAAATTCGATGATTGCAGTCAGACGGTTCATGGCTTTAATTTTAAAGGTGTTATTAAATTAAATTATATTGATTTAATTTAATAACTAATGACTTTATAATATTATATTATAAAGTGGGAGTATTTAATAAAGCCAATTAAGTGAAATATTAAAAAAGTGTTTTTTTGAAAAAGCTATATATTTTGCTCGAAAAAAGGACTTTCATTCATCTTATGCAATCATTATTTTTTCTTGGAATTCGTGAAGACAACCCTGGCTAGGATTTTGAGGACTGATTCCTCTTTTTCATAATTTGAGCCATTGTCTGATAATGGTGAATTTTACAGCTGGATATATCTGTGAAATCAATTCAATGCTGTTGTAAATCGGATTGGTGTAAGTTTCAATTCTGAAAATTGAGTTGCTGATAAAATTATGGAAAGATTTTAATCAATTTCGAAGTTTGATTTGACTATCTGGTGGCTGGTAATTATTATTGAAATTGTGGAAAGGGATGCAATAAGAGAGTTATCAATTTGTGTGTGAGATTGGAATTTAATGTTGCTGCGATTCCCAACATTCAAAGTTGTATTGACTGATGCGGAAGTCTGAATATACTGCTGGCATTTTTCTTTCCTGGTCAAGAGTTAGCAGATTGGGCCATCAGCATCATCCTGGGCATTCACGTGAAGGCTGGAGCTCATGTATTATCTCCATAGCAGGTGGCCGATACTTCCTTTGGGTACAGCGTCCAAGCATTAACACTTCACGTGCTGTATTCTGCAGTCACGTGAGTTGGTTTCAAGGGTGGCGGTTTCATTACAGGCAAATGTGACAGCTGGGAGATATTATCAAATTACAAGGTGCTCATTTGATTATTTCGATAATAAGATATTATGTAATTTTTCCCCCTTTGCAATTGTTAATAGTTTATGATATGTCTGGAGGACATGATTAAATTCAAATTCCATATTTCTAGATTGAGAATAAATAAATATTAAAACTGTGTGTTGGAGCAATATTAAGATATAATTGCAATTTTTTCAAAGTAGTATTGAATATTCAGAAAGAGCCAAGTACGGTTCTTCACATATTTTGTGCAGAAGATGCATAGTAATATCTTCTTCACTCCCCTCGTGCCAAAGAGACATGTTTCAATTGCAATTGCACCCAGTCAATATATATAAATATACGATATGGTTTCAGTATCTTTGTATCACTCCCTGTGATCACTTTGAATTAAACAAACAGGGAACAAGGAAGGCAAAGCATCTACTATTTTGTTCAAATCACATACCAAGCCTGATGAAATCCTACGTAATACTGGAAGATGTTCATGGACTAGTGAAATAGCAAGAGCAAGTATTGACTCCAAGTCCCGAGGCTTATGTAGTTCTTTCCAAGACTGCTCCAATAATAATCTTTAGGTTTTAGCATAAATTGTTACTTAAGAATGTATTGAGCTTAGCAATAAGGTTGACTTCCAAATATTTAATATTGTCATTCATTTATTCATGCAACATCAAATATATTTATTACGTTAGCAAATATTTAAGCCACAATAAACATCAACATCACCTTATATCCCTTATCTCATCTAGAACTATTATTTCCACGACTCATAAAACCGAGACAACTAATATTTCTACTTCATTAAATTTATTAAACTTGGATAAACGTTTATTCTCTTCTGACCTCAAAATATCCATCCTTTGCAATACAAAAAGAGTAATACCTCTAGGGAAAAAATATAATTATATACAATGTC
This sequence comes from Chamaecyparis obtusa, assembly GCA_027943335.1. Taxonomy (NCBI): domain Eukaryota; kingdom Viridiplantae; phylum Streptophyta; class Pinopsida; order Cupressales; family Cupressaceae; genus Chamaecyparis; species Chamaecyparis obtusa. Next base: position 575,408 of record BSBK01000118.1, on the reverse strand, counting down.
CCCTTTTTGGGACGATATGGTTTATGATTGGATTAGCCTATTATAGGCCCTCATAGGCTAAGATTGATAGTTAGAGGGTCCCAGTTGGCAGTGCAAGAGGCTTATTCCCATTCCAGAGGTTAGAAGTGTTCAGGATTGCTTTACGTTTGGTTCAATTTGGCACACTTACTATTTATAGTGACTCTTTCAAGCAAAGTCAGGATTACTAATCATAGCAAGGCACTTGAACGGGCCATGTTTGCAGTGTCAATCCCTGACACCATTGGCTTGATCAAATATTCAAAGGCTAACTATTTATAGTAAGTCATATTTGCAAAGTTACTATTTTTGGCAGGGCACCTGGATATATGGTATATACAGTAGTCCTCATGTTTTTCAGTTGACTTAGTGAAATAATGATATTGGTGCAAGTTATATTATTTAATTATTAATAAATGTGACTTTATAAATAATTAATTATTCAAGGTGAATTATAAAGTTATAAAGTCACTTTGTGCAGAATGGGGCCATGACCCTCAATTTAAGTGACCTAAAAGTGCATTAATTGAATATGATTTATGAGGCCAAATATTTAAAGCAATTTATAAAGTCAATGTGAGAACATAATATATATCATTTAAATGATATTAAAAAGTATTTATTGTGACCTTGACTTTCACGCCCATATTGGAGAATTATTATAGTTATTATACAACCCTAAAATGGATTTGAAATGGAATTAATAAGCACAAAGGGATCAACCTAATTGGGAGAAGTATTAAAAAATCATAACCAAATCAACAGCATAATAATGGATTATTGATCATTTTCAACACTTGGCTTTGTGCTTTGGCTTTTGGAGGTTTGCCAATTGGTAGTTTTATCTTAGAGGTCACATTGTGCTTGATTGAAGTTGTTTTATCAACATTTTCAGAGGTTACTTACAGCAGATCAAAGGTTATTGAAGATAAGCATTGTTAAATTTCTCCATTGCTGGTTGTGTCTTCTTCATTGGCACGTGGGAATCATTAGTCTGCAGATTGGAAGTGATAATCTACAGGAAATTTCAAGGGTTTGATGATTTAATTGCTGCCATATATTGGATGGGGTTTGATGATATTCTTTCTGCTGTACGACTGCAGCAAACTTTATACTTCATTCTGGCAACCATGTATGGCAGAGGGTTTCAAGGCATATCTTACCTATAAGTTCATGAATTGTAATTCCTAGATTTTATGGGTATTGTTGATTTATATAACAAGGGATAATTTTATGAATTGGATTGTTGATATTTTGTGAAAATACTGAGTATCTAAGCTGATGTAAAAATCTGGAGTTTTCAGTTGTATATTCCCTATGTAATTGCAATATCTTCTATTTTGCTGCATTAAGTTGTTGTATCGAACATTGCAAATATATTAAAAAACATAAAACCTAAATCAAAGACAAGCGGAAATTAGAAAAGCAAATATCCTATCAGGGGTGGGATATTACAGTATATCAAGAATTTGATAAGTTATACCCACTCCATTTGATTCAATTCATAAAAATAAATGATATTTAAACTTCATATAAATCACCCGGTTGCTCAAAACTTTTATTTCTGTTTATAATATATATTTCTCTGAAAATAGCTTAGTTTCTGAAATTATCAAATACCCATCTATTTCAAATATTACAATAAAATACCTCTGCAAGATTACCACACCTGCAAATTTGTCTCCACAGGAGACCTCACAAATCTTTCCTTCCTTATGCCCCAAATGAGAAATTTGGATGATTCCTCCAAAACCATCTAGAGCAGATCTTTCAATGCTGAAAATGGACTCTGATTTCTATCCACAGATTGCAACGTGTGAGAAAATTCCAAATATAATAAATATTAATCCCCCACAACTACAATCACAAAGTCCATTTTTATAATATCATTCGGTAGTTTCCTTGCAGTTACCATAAGTGACTTAATTAATTATTAACATTACCTTTTAATTAAGATTAAGGAAATAATGATTAATTATTCTCATTTCCCGTTTTTGATATATGTTAACCTTGGGAATTAAATAAAAAGAATTCCCCAAATGTTGTCAAAAATGGGACATTATACCTTCTCCAACCATAGACCACCAAACCACTTCTTTCCTTGAGTGATTTTCATGCCCATCCTGACTGTCACATAAATGGTTTATATAATCTTTTTAAGGGTGGTTTTCAAATCATTACACCCTTTCACAATTGTTGTCTTTGATAATTATTTAATAAATACAATTATTTCTCCCTTAATAAAATGGTCCTAAAAAATATTCTTTATTAATACCCATTTAACCAGTTCTAATATCATTCATTTTTCTCTCTCCCTTTTAATTTCGAGGGGCTATTCCATGGAAAAAATAACTTCCTTTTCACTTTGGGGAAAAAGTCCTATAACAAAATATCTAACATGTATAAAATAATAAGAGCGAAACCCTTTTGAAAGCAAATGAACAATGCAACTAACCATATAATCTTTGTCACATGACCGAAAAAAAAGTAGCTAGTATTTGTCTGCTAATAAATATTCCCCTCAGATATTATCAGATAGCTGTCACAAAGCAGACCAAGATCATCCCTACGAATCTCAAAGAAATCAAAAGTTAATCCATAATTGCCATCATCCATAAAGTCCATATTATCCCACATCCTTCCAACAGAAGAATGGCTATTCGTACATTGCTTGAACCAATGGAAAAAATAAAGTACAAAGGCATCCTCTCCTCAATATTTTTCAGGTAGGATACATCAAGCTAATTCTCATCTCACCAGCAGTTATCTCTTTGGGACCAACTATGTAATCAATCGCAGTACTGGCTAGAGGAGACTTCCTCAGGCATACTAACAGTCATTCTGCTAAAATGAATTCACAATGGGCTCCTTTCAAACCACAATTAATGTAAAATCCTTTACAAATTCAAAGACATAGTTTTCTAAGAGCTGAATAATGGCAAACACAAGCAATTTAATGCAAAAGATGAAATTTTTCAGTTTTGTTAATGAACATTTATTAAATCCCCATGCGTTTTCTAAACAAGGTTTAAATGTTAATTTCTATTTTTTTACTCTTCTAAAGTTTTTTTTTCTCCTTATTTGCAACCTGCAGTCCACTCAAGTCATTTCTATTCTAAGTTATAAATATTATCTACTTCAATTAAAAAGATAGTTGTCAACAGTTGGTTGGCCTAGCGGTGAAGCTCAATGGTTCTCATTGAGCCCACCAGGGTTCAATTCTCGCTGAGCGCATGCCCAGCGAAAAGACGTCTTAAAAGGGATGAGGCCGGGACCATGCCCCGGGCGACTTTGGCGGAATGGATACCCCTCAGACCTTGGCTCTAAGCTGAAGAGAAGTGATTAATAAACAATTCTCAATAATAAAAAAATAAAAAAAATAAAAAAATAAAAAAATAAAAAAAGATAGTGATGCCTAGAATTTCAGGAAGCTTGGTAGAATATATAGTAAAACTGATTTCATATTTACTGATTTAAGAATGTTAAGAGAGTAGATATAACCTGAAAAAATGATATCTCCTTCAATGTAGTTGGTCCCTCCTCTAGCCTTGCATGCAGGGGTTCAAGCACATTTAGCATTCCTTCAATGTTATGCTCGCCAAAATACAAACGACTAGCCTCTTCCAGTGCTTCATGCCACATTTCATGCCACAATATCGCTACCCTAATCAGTTCCTTTGAAACTAACTCAGCCTGTAGCCTACATAGTAAAATACATATAAGCTCATGTACCTTTGTACCAAGAACTTTGAGATGTAAAAAACTGAAGTAAAGCAAGATTGGTAAGAAACCCATGAGCCATTGAAATGAAACGATAAAAAGAAATCCTGAAATATCAAAAAAATTAGCTTATTCTCTAGTCAAAATTAAGAACTAAATAATCTTCAACCTGATCAACCAAAACACCACTATGTTGTCGCACTTTATCAACAACTTCTTGAGCAGCCTCTCTACGCAATGTGCTTATAGATTTGCATGCAACCAATAAAGGATACATAAGAGCCTGCAAGAATAAAACTGAAAATAAGTGATCCCAAAATCCAGCCTACCATACCAAGGAATTTGGCAAATGCACTAGAGAGGTGACGTTTGTCTTTCAATTAATAAAAAGTAAAACAATGAAACAGTGACAATAAAAAAAAGCACTCATCCTCATCACAGGCTCAGCCAGCCATGAAATAACACCAAATCCCACCACATCGATAAGAAATATTAATGGATTGCTTGCATCTAACATCATTCAATTGAAATCAATAGAACACTTTATATTCAGATATACATCAATCACTATCATTAAATCAGATCAGCACATGAGAAAATTAAAACATGCACCCATAAAATTGTAATCTAATACTACTTTGCTTTTACACATTCATGTCTGTCATGAACAGGAAGAAAAACAAACAAACATGAGCTATGGGACTATACAATGGCATTTTCACATCCAAAAGCATATGTTTATTAAGAAATTATAATTGTCCTCCTTTACTTCACAAGCACACAAGGTAAATAAGTAGCAAATTTTACATGAACAAGATTCATATTAAAGTCTAGATAAGAATAAAAAATGATTTTTCTTAAAATCCATAAATAACACATTCCTAATTCTAGTTAGTGTACAATGCCTATTGTTGTGCTTTGATTATACGGTTTACCTGACGTTGTATTAATCATTTATCAACTTTGGTTGGTTATGTGTTAGTTGATAGTTGAGTTTCCCTCAGCAACAGTCGGGAACATTAAATAGATTTTGTATTGTCAAGGAAAGCATTATGATCTACTCGAATCAACTCCTTAGCTTCTCTGCTTTACTTTTGTAATAACTTAATGTATGAATAAAGACATACATTCTCTGCTTTACTTTTGTAATAACTTAATGTATGAATAAAGACATACTTTGACCCCTCGACTTTCATATGCATTTTTTATTTCGTACACTATTTCAAGTATTCATTTTATCAGATAAGAGAGTAAACACTGGTGTGATTTGCTTAAAAGAAAGTGGGTCACTTTTGAGAGATCCATGCCATTGGACCCCAATAAAGGTGAGAGGAGACCACAAGGTGGTCAAGACTAACCAAGAGATGAAATGATCTATAATGATCGTAGAGCCAAGAGAACCAAGTAAATATTACAAGAGGCACTTAACAAAAAAGACTAACCAAGAGATGAAATGATCTATAATGATCGTAGAGGCAAGAGAACCAACTAAATATTACAAGAGCCACTTAACAAAAATACAACACTACAAATATGAAGTGGGAGCCCTCTCTAAGAACATGTTTAAAGTTGGAGTGTATATCAAAGTTGGAACCTTAATCCAAAACATAAAAGATACTTTCCAAACAAGAAAGCATACAAGTGAGGAGTGGTAAGAAATAGCAAGACATTTACCCTTACCAAACAAAACATGAACCGAACTTCCAACCAAGTAAAAAAACCAATAAACGAAGAAGAATGGGAAATAGAGTCTAAAGACTCAAATTCTAAAATCTATGAAAATAACATCCAATAAATAGTTCTTGTTTGAAAAAGAGGTGGTTGAAGGATGCAAACCTAAAATTACTAGGCCAAAGATATATGAGAAATAAATTGAAGTAAACTTTGTACAAAACATTGAGCTAGGAGGATTTAAGGATTCTCACGAGGCCAAGAGTGCCAGTGAAGCATTAGAGTGTTTGAATCAAAACTGCCTGATAAGTTGGTTCTAGGCATTAACATTGCACCAATAAGAAAATGTTGACTCCCCAGTCAAGTCCTAGTATATTGAAATGCTGGCATCAGTAACCGCTAAGCTGTATACCGGTCTGAGTGTTGTCATTGATTGGCAAAAGATGATAGAGATTTGTAATCTCTATAAAGGTTGTAGCTTTCAGGAACTCTACATCTAGAGAGGCTGGTTTGGCACCTACCTTAGCTACAAGAAAAGAGTAACTATAGATTCATTGAAACCGGTAATTACACTAAGCATCTACAACCGGACAATGCACTCAATCAGGGAAGAGTGTATGCTAGTATCAACCAAGGACTGAACTTCAACCGGTATAGACAAGAATAGCCAAAGTGCAATAATCATATTAAGTGTCTATAACACAACCGGGATAGTGTAACCGGTAGACCATGCAAATGTGACCGGTAAGACATGAAAGAGACTTCAACAGATCGAAGGACTCAACTGATACATTACAAGACTCCGGTATGAACCGAGGAAGTCGTAGTCAACTGAAAACTATTTGTTCCAACCAATCAGGATTTATTGCAGTAAATCTGGGTGACTTTGAGTTGTCTTAATGATTGGCTTGTGGCACAGTTAAAGGAATTAAAGCCGGAATCAATGGCTTTTTGGGGCATAACTTAAGGATTTGAAGCCGGATTCAGTGGCTTAAATCAAGGAGTCCTATGAAGGTAAGTTGCCTGGCACACAACTATTGTTTTCTTCATAAAGCTAGAGAATGTATCAAATGTTTGCTCAGCGAACCAATACTCTGCTGTGTAATGTAATCAAAGGATCTCAAGATTAGGTCGTGCATTTTAGGCGCAGTCAAAGCAACACAACTCTATATATTCTTATGCCTCTCAAGAATAAAAGTTGTCTTCATTCTGTAGAGAAAAAGAGTGAATCTATATGCTACAAGCAAGGGTTAGAGAAAATCAAGAAAATGAAAGAATAGGCTGTGCAAGGCAGCACAACAATAGTTGAGAATACACATGTGTTAACCGGTGATGATTCTCAGTCGAGCACAAATAGAGATCACATCTGGCTAAGCAAAGCCTTCTGTAAAGATCTTATTTCTATTGTTTTCTAGAAAACTACAATAGGTAAATCCCAGTATTTGGGTGGACTCTAACAAGTCCCTTGTATCAAAATCCCTTAACCGGGTAACATCTTTCAAGGTGTTTGAAGTCCTTTAACCGGACAGGTCTTAACAGACCTTACTGTAACAAATCCCTTGACCAGGTCACATCTAGCAAGTGCGTTTTTATCACTTAAGAGGGTAGGCTCTTATCAGGGCGTACTTCAGAAGAGTACAAATATTGTGAGGTCTCCTCACACCGTGGTTTTCACCCTAACCGGGTTTCCACGTTATAAATCTGGTGTCAATTTGTGTTTGTTCACTTACTACTCTATTTGCTTAGAACTACATGCTTTTGTGTTGTAAGTTTACTTCACGGGGTTAAAGATAAAATAAAGAATTTGTGTGAGTGTTGATTCACCCATCCCCTCTCAGCACTGGTTGGGACTGTCAATTGGTATCAGAGCCAAGTTTTGTTTTTCTTTGTTGCTTAACCACACAAAGAGAAAGCTATGATGATGAGAAAGGAAGGACCAAAGTTTTCGAAAGAAAACTTCACCTTATGGTGCAGCAGAATGAAACTATATATGAAGACCAACGGTGACGAGTACTGAATTCATGTTACTACAGTGAACCCACTGGCACCTTGACACCTAATGAAGAGAAAATCAAGACAAAGCACATGGCTGCTATGGACATGATAGCTAGCACCTTACCCGACTACGTGTATGCTAAGATTGAACATCCTGACTCTGCCTGAAAAATGTGGAAAAAGTTACAAACGGTCTATAGAGGAGATCCCAATGTTCAGAGAGCCAAGGTCGAAAGCCTCAAGGGAAAGTATGACGACATGAGGATCAATTATGGAGATGATATCGAGCAATATAGCAACCGAATCAAGGAAGTGATCAACTCCATCAGAAGCGCTGGAGGCAAGCTGACTGAAGAGGAGGTGGTGAGCAAAATACTGAGAACACTTAGACCTCAATGTACTATAAAAATCTCTACCATTCAAGAGCTCAGATTGGTGAGCAACGATCAAGTCACCCTAGACTCCCTAATCGGTAAGTTGGCTGCTTTTGAATTAAGCAATTTTGATAATAGCCTATCCATTCAGGAAGCAGCATTTAAATCATCTGTCAATGCCTCTTCCACCAAAAAGGGACGAGAAACCGGTAACTCCTCTACCAGTAAGATCGGCAACCTTGTTGAGAATCTGCTCCCAGAGGAGATGGAGCAAGATGAGTTTGAAGCTTTGATTGCCAAAAGATTCCATAGAAGGAAAGGGAAGTATAAAGGAAAACTCCCTTTAAAATGTTTCTCTTCCAACAAAATAGGACACATTGCTGCCCGGTGTCCAGATAATGAAAACAGACACAAAAGAGACCGGTTCAAAAGCAAAGCAAAGCAGGAGTGCTATCTTGCGGAGGAAGGAGTCACAGACAATGAGTCTGAAGACTCAGAAGATCCAGAAATTGCATTTGTTGCAATAAAGGAGGAGAGCCCAACTATTAATCAAGTTGCACTCATATCCAGATCCCATCAGCATGACGATTGGATCATTGACAGTGGATGTACTCACCATATGACCAGTGACGAGCAAATTCATCATCTTGAAGCTCAACGACAGCGGATCAGTCACATTTAGAAACAATGCCCCTTGTGCCATCAAGGGTAAGGGATCTATTGTTCTCTGCAACAATGTTGTCTGTGAAGATGTGTACTGGGTCGAAGGACTCAGGTTCAACCTGATGAGTGTGGCACAGCTGAACAACAAAGGTTTCCAGTTGGAATTTTGCAAGGCTCCTGCATAGTCAAAAATCAATTTGGATCACATGTTGCAACTGGTAGACAGAGCAAAGGCAATCTGTTCTACCTAGACTCAATAGGAGCCTGTTTGATTGCTTCGGTCAAAGGAGAATCAAGCGAGATCGGTCTTATCTCCAAAGAAGACAATAGCTGGCTATGGCACAAAAGGCTCTGCCATATAAACTTTGACAGAATTGTCAAAGTGAGTAAAAAGAAATCGGTCAGAGGACTCCCAAAAATTGCAAAACCCATGAGTGGTATTTGTAAGGATTGTCAGTTATGAAAACTGACAGGAGCAAGGTTCAGTAGTAAGTCTTTTTCTAGTGAAAATGTTCTAGACCTTGTACACACAGACCTGTGTGGACCAATGAGGACAAGGAGCTATCATGGAGACCGGTATTTCATGCTATTTATAGATGATTTCTCAAGAATGATGTGGACACTATTTCTCTGAGAGAAATCATAAGCTTTTCACATGTTCAAGGTCTACAAGGCTAGAGTAGAAAAGGAAACTAGTAGAAGCTTGAAATGTCTGAGGTTCGACAGAGGAGGTGAGTACACCTCTCAGGAGTTCACTCATTACTGTGAGGACGATGGCATACAGAGACAGTTTTTTGCACCTAGGACTCCTCAGCAAAATGGAGTAGCAGAAAGAACAAACAGAACGCTGATCGATTGCGCCAAAACCCTATTGATCCAAAAGAATCTTCCTCATCATTTCTAGAGAGAAGCTGTCAGCACCGCCATCTACACAATCAACCAAGTTCAAGTCAAAAAGGGAACCGGTAAGACGCCTTACGAACTATGGTTTCAGCATACTCCCAGTGTAGGCTACTTCAAAATCTTTGGTAGTATATGTTACATCAAGAGAGAAATGTTCTCTAGAAAGTTTGATCCCAAGAGCGATGAAAGAACATTCTTGGGTTATTCTACCAAAAGAAAAACTTATCGGTGTTTGAACAAAAGAACAGGCAAAATAGATGAAAGCATCAATGTAAAAATTGATGAATCATCAGAACCAGACAAGAGGACCGGACATGTCAATCATGAAAATCTTAATTTTACTAATGGAGGAGATGTCTTTGAGTTCAATGAAGCAACAAAAGAAGATAAGGAGACAACTCCCACTGACAAAAATCAAGAGCGAAAAATTCTGCCCGAAGCTGTCAAGACACCCTAGGATGGTGAACCAGTAGATGCTCAGAACCATGACGAAGAAATTGCTCAACAAGATGAACTGGACCAAGAACAGAGAGCGGCTCTTCCAAGGTATGTCACATATCACTCCAATGACAATATAATCGGCGACAGACATGGGAATATCCTGACCAGGAAAATGGCCAAAGATTACGTTTGTCTTCTCTCGTGTGTTGAGCCCAAAAACACCAGAGAAGCCCTTGAAGATGAGAATTGGGTCAAGGCCATGGATGAAGAAATTGAACAAATAGAAAATAATGCATCGTGAACTTGTGCCAAGACCTCAGGACAAAAATGTCATTGGGACTATATGGGTCCACAGAAACAAATTGAATGAGGATGGTAAAGTCATCAGAAATAAAGCAAGGCTGGTTTGCAAAGGCTATGCTCAAGAAGTTGCACTAGACTATGGAGAAACTTTTGCACCAGTGGCCAGATTGGAAGGGGTGAGAATTCCTCTTGCCTATGCAGCTCACAAAGGCTTTAAAGTGTACCAGATGGATGTGAAGTCTACATTCCTCAATGGAATACTAGAGGAAGAAGTCTGCATTGAGCAACCGAAGGGGTTTACATCTGCTCAAAATATTGATATGGACTGCAAACTAAAGAAGGCTCTCTATGGGCTCAAACAGGCCCCAAGGGTTTGGTACGAAAGATTGCATTCATATCTTCTGACAATTGGATTCATCAGAACTAGTGACAACAGCAATATGTATCTCAAAACCGAGAAAGATGGAAACTTAATTGCTGAAATCTTTGTTGATGACATCATCTTTGGAGGAGATGATAGAATGAGCAAAGCATTTGCTGAAGAAATGAAGAAAGAATTTGAAATGTCTATGATAGGGCCTATAAAATTCTTTATTGGACTGCAGGTCCATCAGCTAAAAGAAGGTATCTTCATCTCTCAGTCCAAGTACATAAAAGAAATTCTCAAAACTTTTGGACTAGAAGAATCCAAACCGGTAGGAACTCCAATGATAACTAATCTCCAGTGATCAAAAGAGGATGATGCCAAAGAAGTAAATGAAACAATCTATCGGTCCATGATAGAGAAATTACAGTATGTTGTTCACAGCAGACCGGACATTGCTCATGCAATTGGCATAGTGGCAAGATTCTCTGCTAATCCCAAGGAAACACATCTAATGGCAGTAAAGAGAATCTTTAGATATCTAAAGGGAACCAAGGAATATGGCTTATGGTTTCCACACAAGGGTGGATTCTAAATTAAAGTCTACACAGATGCAGACTGGGCTAGCAACGTGGACGATAGAAAGAGCACAAGTGGTGGTGCATTCTTTCTAGGTGGAAGAATAGTATCATGGACAAGTAAGAAGCAGAATTGCATTTCACAATCCACTGTTGAAGTTGAATATGTTGCCGCTACAATAAACTGCACCCAGGTGATTTGGATCAAACAGCTGCTGGAAGGTATTCAGGAACAGGTACCTAAACCGATCGCAATTCACTATGACAGTACCAGTGCCATAAACATATCCAAAAATCCTGTTATGCACTCCAAGACCAAGCACATTGCCATCAAGTATCACTACTTGAGGGAACTTGTACAGAACAAAGAAGTAAGATTGGAGTATGTTCCCAGCAAAGAACAGATTGCTAATATATTCACAAAGCCATTACCAAAGAGTACTTTTGAGTATCTCAGAGGTAGACTGGGAGTTGTACACCTCTCAGATCATCAATAATCATCAATAGGGAGTCATCAGTTCATTATGATTTAAACAAAAGGTTACACCTTATCTTTTATGAACTGATGAAAAGGGCTACTGCTCGCAGCGGGAGCAGAGTAGAAAATGGAAATCTCTCTGATTAGCCTTTTGGCATTCTTGTCAAAAAAGGGGAGAACATGATTACCTATCACATTTTTGCCATCAGTGCCAAATGGGGAGATTGTTGGCATCAGTAACCGGTAAGTTGTATACCAGTCCGGGTGTTGTCATTGATTGGCAAAAGATGATAGAGATTTGTAATCTCTATAAAGGTTGTAGCTTTTAGGAACTCTACATCTAGAGAGGCTGGTTTGGCACCTAACTTAGCTAACAGAAAATAGTAACTATAGATTCATTGAAACCGGTCACTACACTAAGCATCTGCAACCGGACAATGCACTCAATCAAGGAAGAGCGTATCCTAGTATCAACCAAGGACCGAACTTCAACCGGTATAGACAAGAATAGCCAAAGTGCAATAATCATATTAAGTGTCTATAACACAACCAGGATAGTGTAACCGGTAGACCACGCAAATGCGACCGGTAAGACATGAAAGAGACTTCAACAGATCAAAGGACTCAACTGATACATTAAAAGACTCCCGTTTGAACCAAGGAACTCGTAGTCAACTGACAACTATCTGTTACAACCGATCAAGATTTATTGCAGTAAATCTGGGTGACTTTGAGTTGTCTTGATGATCAGCTTGTGGCACAGTTAAAGGAATTAAAGCCGGAATCAATGGCTTTTTGGGGCATAACTTAAGGATTTGAAGCTGGATTCAGTGGCTTAAATCAAGGAGTCCTATGAAGGTAAGTTGCCTGGCACACAACTATTGTTTTCTTCATAAAGCTAGAGAATGTATCAAATGTTTGCTCAGCGAACCAGTACTCTGCTGTGTAATGTAATCAAAGGATCTCAAGATTAAGTCTTGCATTTTAGGCGCAGTCAAAGCAACACAACTCTATATATTCTTATGCCTGTCAAGAATAAAAGTTGCCTTCATTTTGCCGAGAAAAAGAGTGAATCTATATGCTACAAGCAAGGGTTAGACAAAATCAAGAACACGAAAGAATAGGTTGTGCAAGGTAGCACAACAATAGTTGAGAATACACGTGTTAATCGGTGATGATTCTCAGTCAAGCACAAATAGAGATCACATCTGAGTAAGCAGAGCCTTCTATAAAGATCTTGTTTCTATTGTTTTCTATCAAACTACAATAGGTAAATCCCAGTATTTGGGTGGACTCTAACAGGTCCCTTGTATCAAAATCTCTTAACCGGGAAACATCTTTCAAGGTTTTTGAAGTCTTTTAACCAAGAAGCTCTTAACAGACCTTAATGTAACAAATCCCTTGACCGGGTCGCACCTAGCAAGTGCGTTTTTATCCCTTAACACGGTAGGCTCTTATCAGGGCGTACTTTAGAAGAGTACAAATATTGTGAGATATCCTCACACCATGGTTTTCACCCTAACTAGGTTTCCACATAATAAATCTGGTGTCAATTTGAGTTTGTTCACTTACTACTCTATTTGCTTAGAACTACTTGCTTTTGTGTTGTAAGTTTACTTCGCGGAGTTAAAGATAAAATAAAGAATTTGTGTGAGTGCTAATTCACCCCTCCCCTCTCAACACTGGTTGGGACTGTCATGAAATTCAAAAGTTTCCTAAACTCACAAGCAATGGGCCAAAGCATCCAATCTGACCTTGCAACATCTATAAAACAATTTGTTTAGTGAATAAGAAGATAGAACCTTTTCACTACGACCTTTTCCAACAACCTCAATATGTATAGATATTGACCAGTACACAGAAGTCGAACCAACCTCCAAAACAACTTCAAAAATATTATAGAAATTATTTGAGGTGGTATTCAAATTACATGATATGACTATGAAAACATAGCAAAAGACTATCACAAAGCAAGGCAAGCATGAGAAGTTTAGGGATTAAAACTAAAGGTTTAAAGAACTCTTAGTGAAAACAAAAAAGTAACCAATAGAAGGCATTAAGAAAAGATGGGCAACTGAAGGGCTTATTGCCTTGTTATGGAAGAAAATGAAAGTACCACCACCATCTTCCTATACTGAAGCATACAATCAGGCCATGAACATATTGAGTAAACACAATGTGTTGTTATGTGGAAAAAGAAAAACAGAAGATGATGACAATGGCAAGAGTGAATAAGGGACAATACAAGCATTGTGAAAACGCATGCTCCATATGATGAAATAATTAAACGAGGAAAAAATGGTGTAGTAAGGACACCAAAGAACTCTAGTGTACAGAGTGTAAATACGAAGGACGTGCTAAAACCAATTGTCCAAAGAAACTATTTTCTAAGATTCATCAAGTCATAGGCCACTCAATTAAAGAAATCCCACACAATGTGAAGACCTATAGTACAAAAGTAGTCTTTACATAGAGTGAGCAATCCACTCCACCAAAGCCAGAGAGCACATCTCTGAGCAATTATCAAAATCAAATACAGTATGACACCAAAGAATATCTTATCATACAATGCCAACAATAATGAAAGAGAATCCTTTGCGAGAGATTGCCCACACAAGCAAGACAGATTACAACCATTGTGCAAATGTTCTTGACCTAGAGACCATGAAGACATCAAATGTCCCAAGAAAAAGATTGGTTTCAACCTAATTGACATAAGGCATAACTAAGTATTAGCCATTACTTGATACCAAGAAAAGTAGGTTGTGTACTCAAACCCACGAACAAAAAAAGAAAGACTTTGTTAAGCAAGAGCCAAAGTGGAGAATACAATGGCTAATAAATGACACCACTCAAATGCAAATTAAAGTACACTAAAAAATCAATTACAATTTGGTATAAATATTACAATGCAAGAGCCTCAAGTTATCCTACTACTTAAAGTAGTGGAATTACTAAAAAGTATTCTTAAAACTCCAGAAGGCATTGTATTAAGAAATAATGAGACGATGGATGCACAACAAATCTAGAATCTAGTGAAATGAATACCCAATAGCTAAACATCCATTGTCAAGAAACCAAGTGATTGATTCGATGCTACTAACAAAATTAACAGAACAAAGAAACCAACAATGGTGAATAATAAGATCCTAGGAAGAAATATCAGCAATATAATTGTTAATGGCAATTCTAGTGTGCATGTACAACTAAAAGACACTTGGAGAAGTTTGGGCAATCCCACCATCTAGGCCCCAATTTTTCAAATAGTGGGTAGGATCAAGAAACTATGAAGGTACTCAGAGTTTTAATGGGCCAAAAGGCAATTATTGGAACCATATCATTTTTCTTGAATATTGTAATCATCAAGTTTCCAGGGCAGGTATGACAGGGGATGGGAGGACGAGTTTCCAAGACGGAAACTTTTTTTGCCAATTTTAGGAACAGGGCTAGGGGACGACAAAGGGGACAGCTATATAAAATTAGGGAAAATCAAAAAATGTAGGGAAATTCAAAATATTCAAATGAAAACATAGACAAAGCATGCATTTAATTTTATACATTATAGAACCTTAAAATATAACGATTAGCACAATCCTTATGCCAAATTTGTGTTATTTTGAGAGTCAAAGTCAAATCTTCTCTAGAATTGGAAATCAAAGTCCCCTAGGCACCCCCTATACCCAAGACGTTTCTAGGATGGGGCTGAAAAAAACCCAGGGACGTGTCCCTAGGTAACGTAGGAAGAAACCATAAAACACATTGTTCAATTAGAGTTGACTAATAGCAACCAAAGAAAATCATAGTTGGGAAAAAGAAAATACAATCTCATTAAGAACAAAAGTTGAAATTATATAATCAATTTGAGAAACAAAGTAGTTAGTGAGTAACCACCTTCCTCATATTCATTAGACTCAAACTCCGACGAATGGACAAGGAAGCAGAATCAAAGTCCAATGGAACCAAACAACAAAGAAATTTTGTAATTATAGTCATGTAGAAGATGAAGTGAATTCTCTTCGTAGCTCGTTCACTAGCGAATAGAGGATTGGGTGATATTTCTTTGGTATTCTAATTTTATTGAAGCTATATAGATTGCAAAAATGTTGAACAGTTTTTCTATGCTAGATACAATACAAGGTTCACAAAAAATAGCACTTTCAATTCGAATAATGGCACTCAATTGTCAAGTCAAAACAACAGTTTACACACTTAATCCACTTTACATCATTACAAAGTAAATAAAATTATAAAGATGTACTACATAAGAATAGAAATAACTTGCAACATTTCCAAAATATATGACTTCATTATAAATTTCAGATATGTGATAAGTACAAAATAACATCAAAGCAGTCTCCAACTATGAACAATAAGTACATTTAGATAACAGAATGGTGTTGGTTAGGGCCACCAACCTTTGGTAACAACCAACCGATAACTAACAATTGCTCGAGAACATCTCAAAAACAAAACATAATAAATATTTATTTAGCCGACTATGACAATGTAATTTATTCTTTGTTGACAACATCAGCCATCCCAAAAAGAAAGTCGTTTTCCAAACAACACAAACAAATTGGGAGATCTAAACAACAAAACTAAAGAGTATTTACCGAGGGAGGGAAGACGAGATGGCGTCCCTGGATGTACTGAGGACATAGGCATGGATATTAGAGAGTTGTTGCTGAAGTTGCTAAAGATGTTGATTAGCCACAAACTCACGCTCTCGAGTTGTCTTCAACTTAAGAAGCCTCCATCAAATGGGTCTTTGTCTTCTCTAGCTCCTGCACCTTCTCATGGAATTTTCTCTTCACTTTCCCCAACTCTTGCTCTTTTTCTATTAACTCGCCTTCCCTGTATGCCATCTATCAGTCTCATTCCCAATTGTTTCTCCCTCTTGCCAATTTGCTTGTCTCACTCAATGACAATGTCCTCAAGGGTGTCTGATAGTACATGTTGAGTTAACTACTCTTGAGACCATACTTAAAGGACTCTGCAAGTCCTGGCAGGACTCTGCAAGTCCCAAGCCGAGCTAGGCCTCCAGAGTCTTTTTGGCTCTATACTTGGACTCAACAAAATCCCGTATAGTCCTGGCGGACTTGCCGAGTCCTGTTGACTCACCAGACTCTGGAAGTCCCACTAGCATGATTTTGCCGCAACAGTAAGCCAATCAAACACAAAAAAAAACATTTTTTTTTAAGTTTTGTTTATAAAGGAACAATGATAGGCAAAATTCTACTTTTTCCATTCAGGGAGTAGTTTTAGGTCGGTGTACATATTTGACTTGGGATATTTGTAATATGTATCAAAAATTCATCTCTTATTCTTTTTAAGAATGGCCCAATTACTGATTCTTGATCGTTGTTGTTGATTCCTTGGCTTCTCAGAGTAGTTGGGTTGTGAAGAATTTGTGAACAAATTTAGGTAGTGATAGTGAAGCCTCAAAAAAGCTTAGTTAGACACTGAGATATTAT
The DNA here is from genome assembly GCA_027943335.1 of Chamaecyparis obtusa. Classification (NCBI taxonomy): domain Eukaryota; kingdom Viridiplantae; phylum Streptophyta; class Pinopsida; order Cupressales; family Cupressaceae; genus Chamaecyparis; species Chamaecyparis obtusa. The sequence goes on along the minus strand of BSBK01000118.1, from coordinate 558,426 downwards.
TATCTACTAATTAAAGCAGTATTGTGTATGAAAGTTTTATAAAATGAATATACCTTAATTGGAATACAAATCCATATCCTGCATGATTGGTGTTTGGATTGTTCTACATTTTACTGTGAAAAGATCATGTCATGAAATGGGTAGAGATCTGAGATTTTCTCTTTTAGAGAAGGGTACAACAACAAGTTAGTATTTTTGTTTTTGGTATAGTGTAGCAAAATAAGTAAATTTGATTATCGATGTAAATTGGATCTTGAGGAATATAATGAGGATGTTGAAAAATCAATATAGTTTTTGAATGCTTAGAATCGTTTAGTTCTTTGTTTTGTTAATGGTGAGAAGTTGATGTGAGAGATCTGATTGTGTAGTATGCTTGATTTTGACAGAGTCAACACAATTCACTGTCTAGTAGTTGTAGACTTTTGAAACTTATGCGCAGCTATGTGCGATATTTGACTTTGTATAATGTGGTGTTAAAATAAATGTTTTGGGGTCAATTATTTTGCCATTGTCTTTATAAAATATGGCTTTTGAAATCTATTATGTTACGATTGATCAATGTAATCAAGCATTTATACTTATGTCATAAATGTAAACTTGTGTATATGTTCAAAGTAGCTTCTATTTATCTCAATTATTGTGTCTTTGATGTTAATTGACTGAATGATGCATGAAAAAAGTTTTAAATCCTCAAAAATCTTTGAATTTCTTGGTTTTTCAATTTGTCGAGTTTGAGTCCGAATCCAGCTTGCCGAGTCCAAGGTGAGTCTAAGTCTTGTAACTATGCTCGAGACTTCCTAATATGATTGAAAAACTCTACACAGGAAGACTCGCCCTAGTGAAGGGCTTAGTCTCTCGACTCTGCGGCCTCCTCAATCAAAGCCATATGTTTGTGCAAATAGAGGATGTTGTCTTTGTAGCTCCTTTCCATGCCAATGTATAATGCCTAGTGTTATGATTAATAGTATTGGTTATCAAGCAATGTATCAATTGTTTGTATTAGGTTGGATGTCACTCTTGGGTATATGTGTCATTTGGTTGACACTCGTGTTCCCTGTGGCAACCGTTGGGCCCTTTAATCATACATTTGGTATGCACTACCATCATTATTATTATTTCATGTATGTAGTTTACCAAGCATATCAATAAACATCCATGTCTCCCCAACTGTGCATCTACATAGGTGTTAGACAACCAATATCTTAAGTATCTCCACTCCCAAACATCCTCGTGAGATGAAGCATTTGAAAAATTCTCCCTCAGACCCAACCTACATAAATGCCAAAATCCTCTCTACCTTGGGTGCTACCAATGGGTCATGCCCAATATCAAGGTGGCGAGCGATGTAAACAAACACATCTATAAACTTACTCACATATTGAAGTTTTCCAATGTAATGCTCCACTGTATAGATAGGATCATATGGATTTCATAGGTGGCAAGCGGTGTCCACAAGCGCATCTATAAACTTACTCATAGATTGAAGTTTTCCAATGTAACGCTCTACTGTATAGATAGGATCATATGGAGTTGGTCAGCCAATCTCTAGAACAATCCTTGTTGCTTCATCTTCACTGGATGACAACTCCTCTCCTACGGGTGTGATTTGTAACTATGGAGCCTCTGCATGTGTCTGCGAGATTGTAGCAAGTGTTGGCTCCATGACAACTTTTGCAAATGGTTGAACTCTCTCCATGGCAAGCTTTGCAAGTAGCTGAACCAATTGTGAATGCTTTGGAGAGCTTGGCTGAGTGTCAATTGCTACATCAACCTCTATGAGTAGTCTTGGTGACGCTACTAGAGGGGAATCAAGTAGTACCCCAAACATAACCAATGAATTATCAATCTTAGTGGCTTCCGCAGCCACTATAGTGCCTTCCACAAAAGGTGCCAGTGTTGCAAGTGGTGGTGATAGCGTTACTATTTTAGTGGTGCTATAGCCGGTGGTGAACTAAAACCGTCAACAGCCCGAGAACAAACATTTGGTCAGCAACTAAGAATACAAATACAAAACATAAAAAATTATTAATTTAGCCAGCTATAACAATGTACTTTATACATTGCTGACTACATCAACTTCATAGAAAAATTATGACAAAGGGAAATAAACCTCAAACATTTTTTTTTGCAATTAGAGCACAAAAGAAAAGGTGAGCCCCACATAAGAACCAAAAAAATATAAAAATAATATAAGTTCCAGTTTGAAAAAAAAACTATTACATCACCATTACCACCATACAATCTATTTCTACCCCTACAATATGACTAAATTTTGCTTTCACTATACAACAATTTAGTACAAAATTTTCAATTCCTTTGACTTCTTTCTTTGCAAGTTGTAGGATCCATAAACCTCTCACCAAATACACAATTCAAGCAAGATTCACAATTGTAGGACCTCTAGTCATTGCAACACATGGTTCATTACTTGGTTTCCACTGCTTGGATATATCTATTGTACATCATAGGCAAATTCCATCTCTATCATATTTCCTTGTTCAATCTCTATCATACATTCACGTTTCATTTCTTTTGTATATCCCTAATATAATCAAGTAGTACTCCAAACATAACCAACCAATTATCAATCTTAGTGGCTTCCGCAGCCACTATAGTGCCTTCCACAAAAGGTGTCAGTGTTGCAAGTGGTGGTGATAGAGTTACTATTCTAGTGGTGCTATAGCCGGTGGTGAACTAAAACCGTCAACAGCCCGACAACAAACATTTGGTCAGCAACTAAGAATACAAACACAAAACATAAAAAATTATTAATTTAGTCAGCTATAACAATGTACTTTATACATTGCTGACTACATCAACTTCATAGAAAAATTATGACAAAGGGAAATAAACCTCAAACATTTTTTTTTGCAATTAGAGCACAAAAGAAAAGGTGAGCCCACATAAGAACCAAAAAAATATAAAAATAATATAAGTTCCAGTTTGAAAAAAAAACTATTACATCACCATTACCACCATACAATCTATTTCTACCCCTACAATATGACTAAATTTTGCTTTCACTATACAACAATTTAGTACAAAATTTTCAATTCCTTTGACTTCTTTCTTTGCAAGTCGTAGGATCCATAAACCTCTCACCAAATACACAATTCAAGCAAGATTCACAATTGTAGGACCTCTGGTCATTGCAACACATTGTTCATTACTTGGTTTCCACTGCTTGCATATATCTATTGTACGTCATAGGCAAATTCCATCTCTATCATATTTCCTTGTTCAATCTCTATCATACATTCACGTTTCATTTCTTTTGTATATCCCTAATATAATCCCAATGTACGCCATAAATTATATGGTCAATTCAACTAAAAATCTCCACCTCCTAGCACCATATGCCTCCTACTATCATACGGTATGCACTTTGTACAATGTCCCTCTATCGTACACTTCACTCTCAACCACAACTTGCCTCCAGCATTTATGAGTAGTTGGGCATAAACAAAATACACCTCTACTACAATACTCTCTAGGCTCGTGATCGATTGGGTCCACCATTCACATCTTTCAATGTGCAATAAAATAAGGTCCCTTGGTTGATTGGTCATAAGCATTATCCACATATTGCTATATGGTGGTTATGTTGGGAAATATATTGTTAGAGTTCACAGGAATGCATATATTATAGAAGGTTGTTGTAGTTTGTTATTAGATTAGTGGTACAAATATCTTTAGTAGTTAAAACAAATAAACATATTTAGGAAAGTTGTTTATGGAATTTCTTGCAAAATAGAATATCAAAATCCTATATAAATTTAATGTATATTGGATAATATAATGAAGCGACATTGTCATGTGTAATATTATTTGGCTTCAATATGTCTCTGTCGGTAATCTAATATGGTATCAGAGCCACATAGATTATGTGCATATTCAATGGCATAGGAAAAAGAGTGGAGTTTCACGCTAGAAATCAACAATCCCATGACAGAGGTGATTGGCAGTTTCATTCTTTTATCCTGGCTTGCCGTTCTTTTGATGTAACAGTGGAGGAATGGAGAATTCGGCTTTAGGCATGTTTTGACTCGATCCATAGCAGATTGGCTTCAGTAGTTAGCAAATTACGATTTTGTGTGAAAAATCTCATCCTGTAAATCTGAAAAACATCGTGTGGTATTGGATGCACCAATCACTCATCAAACTCTCAAGCATCGAGCTAGGAGTGGAAGGAAGATATCAATACATGACATACCATCAGTAGACGCGATATAGTGAAATGGCAGAGGCGCACCTATATGGTTCTGTGGTTATTTTCTCCAATCTGCAATTAGAAGTTTTCTCCAATCTCCATTTTGACCAAAAATGACAAGGATCTCAGATTCTTCATGCTAATTATTAACGATTGCTACCAAAAAATTAAAATCTGTTTCAAAGAGCTAAAGTTTGGTCTGAGATGTTTTAGTTAAAGGCGACTGAAAGTCATTTTTGTTGTCTGCGATACGTTAAAAACGAATGCATAACACATACAACTGTGCAAACATCACAGAAGATAAGCTTAGCTAGTATCTGTTTTTATCATTGATGTTGATGTTGATGTTGCAGAAATCAAGGACATAAAGCACTCTTTTGTTCTGCTCAACTCATAGACCAAAACAAACATATTATAGCAAGCCGCAAAGGAATTGGTGCAAGTAATGTGATAATAATTTTGTTTTTCTGCCGCTATGCCTAAAGTGAAAGAGTTGTCATTTACATTAGTAGTCAAAATGTATGAGTGTAAAAAAAAATTAGCAAGCCACAAAGAAATTGGTGCGAGTAATGTGATAATAATTTTATTTTTCTGCTGGTAAGCCTTAAGTGAAAGAGTTGAGTCATTTACATTAGTTGTCAAAATGTACGAGTGTAAAAAACAAATCATAAACATATTTTCTAAATTGTCATTGGAGTGCATAATCAGTGGTACCCGACACTCCTTGTAAGAAGTTCACATCTAGGGCAGAAAACTAATTCTTCCCTTACAACTGTGAAATGTGCCACAAAAGAAAAATCTGCTAAGTAGCCAACCAATTGGAGGCAGGAGGCAATGGAGGAAGGAGGACAATCAGCGCCCTCTCATTAGTCACCAACGACGGGGTCGCTCATCAGCTTTGGTCGCATCTTATTTTCTAGTATGCAGCATGATATGATTTGTTTTTTAGTGTTCCTGGTTGTGTGAATAAGTGGAATTTCACATGGTGGGGGGAATAATAATCAATGTTCCATTCCCCATTCATGCCAAAATGACTAAAGTCGAGGAGAATTTCTGGTGGTAGTGGTAATGGTAGTGGCAGTGGCAGTTGTCTATGCTGTTTGGGATCGAGTGACAGCGATCAATAACAATAACTACAATTATGAACATTGATTTCTTATGTATGTTGATTTCTTTATAACTTCCCTGATGTACAAGCATAGTGGCGAACAAAAGCACTAACGTAAGTCAGTTCATGGATCTTGAAAGGGTTTGTGAGATGATCCAAAAAACTACACAAGGTGGAGAGTTGATGGGTTCTTGTTCACGTCAAGGTTTGTGGTAAGCCTGTTTAAAACCATGGAAGGAGAGACTTTCATTTGAATCAAGATCATGAGCCACAAGAATTGGTTTACTACAGTTGGAAGTGTTAAGTTGGAGAATGTGGACATCATCAATATTGTAAACAGTTGTGTAGGAGAGCAGTTGGCTACAGAGATCCTCTCACTGTCGAACTTCTTGGAAGTATGGTTGGCCGGTAATAAGTTCACTATAAGTTTTTGGCTTTTTAAGCATCGTTTTTGCCTCTTCAAAAATCTTGAAAATGATGTGCACCATGAAAGTTTATGTGACTGCCCCAAAACCCCTATCGAATTCATTTGATTTGTCAAGTACTCTCGAAGTCTGACTTTTTGAAATATGCTTCCAAATGTGCCCAATGCTTTTCATCTATAATATCATCATCAGTTTGGAAAATCTTCCCTAACGTTACTTGAGCCTAGTTGTTTTCCTTGTCATGTAAAAGATAATTTTTTATGTTAGTGGCGGATGATGTAGTTAGTGTACAATGACCATTGTTATATTTTATTGTTCATTTAGACCCAATAGGGCATTGACTAAGACAGAGATACCTTCACATCCAAACATTAGACGTGATGCTCCACCACTTCAATATTTTCTTTGGCCAGTGGTTACCTACTAATACTCACCCAAACATGGAGCCGAGTATCCCCTATGCTCCGCAACAGCCCCTGGCATCTCCTCCCACCTTGCATGAGGGCCCTATGAATGCACATTGAGGGGCAGCAGGGTGGGTCCCTGCAATTATCTACCTCTTGATTAATCAGTTCATTAATGTGCCCCATGGAATTGTTGGGGGCCTTAGAATATAAGGGAATATAATTTATCCTACTGTGTATTAATTGGTCTTCAGTTTCAGGTGGTTAAAAGACTTAGTTGACAATTGTGTTCCTCTTGATAACTACCTTGTCCTTTAAAAAGAATTTTATCCTCAAGGAAAGCAATATAATCTAGCCAAATCGACTCTGATCCCTGGCTTACCATCTTTAGTCTACTTTTACAATAACTTCACATGGGAAAAAGATAAAATTTAATCCCTCTATTGGTGTGCATTATTAATTCTGTTGAGTATTTCAAATCTTCTTTTTTATCAGATAGGAGAGTAATCACCAATCAACTAAAACACAATTGAAAGAAAAAAAATGAATTCTTCCCAACTCAAGTTTCTGGTACAATACTCTCACTATAGGCAAAAACAAACCATACTGTAAAGCTAAGCACGAACACTAGATTCATGAGCAAACCTGCGGATGCCCTCTCCCAATTCGCACCAAAAGTGACTGAATTAGTTTTCTCACAGCAGGGATGTTTGAATGGATTCTTGCAATTATTTGAGGCAGCACTACCAACCAGGTATCAATGTTCACATAGTTAAATCCATCATCTAATGCTTCCTGCACTTCGGTGGTAGCTCCATGGTTGAACCATAAAGTAAGTAGCCGAAGAATATCCTGTTGGCAGACCAGAATTGATGAGAGCAGATTGACATAAATAAAAACAGAAATTGCTGACAGACCTCACAAAATATATCTACAAATATAACTGTATTCAAAAATTAAATAATCAAGAAATGAATATAAAACTGATATTGGCATCGCATGAAAAAAGAACCGCATCTACACTTTATTATTTTCCATTAGCTTAAAACTGAATCTCAATCTTCTATGACAATTTCAAACAAATGATATAAACCATGGATAATGCAAGTGGATATAAAGTCCAAGCAGAAAACTATGTTTCATCCAACTATAAGGACCTAACAAACATAGAACAGCTTTTGAGAAAAAATGAACTAAAAGGACAAGCCAGCTAAATGCCTAACATACATCCCAGTCAAAATCCATGTACTACGAGACAGTTCCACAACAGGTTCCTCTTGTGAGGTTTTCACACCATCGCCCCAAAGAATTTGGGGACCCCAATTTTCGAGCAGGCCTTGGCAATTTTCTTGAATCTGGGAATTTGGATGTCACTTTTGAGAGTATTTGGATGCCTTAGCAAGTTTTGGAGTGACCTAGGGGTTTTGAGACGACAAATTTGCAAAATTTTTAGACTTGGATGAATTTTGGAAAATTGATATAATTGCATAACTTGAACATTTTCAAAATTTAATTGTGGAGTTGGATATTTTTTTTGGGAAAATCTTGTACTTTTTTGGTGGTGAAAATGATTTTTTTAATGAAATTAAATTGCCAAATTTAAATTAAATTGCCAAATGATAAATTGCAAAATAAAAAATAAATTAAATTGCCAAGAGGGGGATTTCGAAATTTTAAATGGAAAGGGAAGTAAATGGAAATTGGAAATTTATTTGAATTTTTATTGGCTTGCAATTTTCGATTTTGGGATTGGTTGTCATGATTAATTAAGTCAAAATCAATTTCCTTGGGGAAATTTCGAATTTACAACTGGCAGCCCCCTTTAATTTCAATTTTGGCTTGGCATAGGGCTTAACAAATTGAATTCTCATCCTCCAAGACAGCCCCAACTCTTTTTCCAACCCACCTGCGTTTTTTTTATTAATTAATTGGGCAATTTTTTGAAATAAATTTAATACCCCTAGAGCTATGCGATTTTTTAATTTAATTGGGGTTTTAAATTTGGCAATTTTCATTTATTTTCTTTCCCTCCAAGGCCAAGTCGGCCCTATTATTTGAGGTAAAAATCAAATATATAAAGGAGGCCTCCCCTCTACTCTTTCCTCATTCTCTCATTCCCTGTTTTGTGTCTTGGCAGCAAGGAGCAAAAATCAGAGGTAGGGCAGCGAAAATTAGAAGGTGGAGGCAGCGAAAATTGTAGAGGATGGTATAGAGCCAGCGAATTCAGGGTAGGAGATAGCACTGCAGGCAAGCTTTCATTTGGTTGGATCCCCGTCCATTTGCTAATTTCTTCATTCATAGGAGTAGTAGTAGAGCAGTAAGCAGTTAGTGGTAGGAGTAGTTGAAAGTGAAAGTGATCAAGGAGAAAAGAACAAGTTAAGCAAGCGAAGTACCACGTTATCTTTGAATGAACAATGTAAGCTTGCCTACGTGATTAACCAACAAATCACATTAATATAACTAAGTTAGTATGCACAAATATAAGGAACCTTGGAGTTTTCTCATGTTCTTCATGAGTATTTACTTTTCAAGAGAGGGTTGAGTGTTTGATATTCTATATCAAGTATTCAATTGCTATATGTTATGTAGTGGTACAAAACTGACATCAACAGTATTTGGTGCTAGAAGGAGGGCTGAACAATGTTCATTCATGGACTATCAACAACAATGAGCTTTCATGTTATATTTGAGATGTGAGAGATCTCTTCAAAAGTTCAAAAAATCAAAAAATAGAAAATCAAAAAAAAGGGAAAAGACTTCTCAATGGACGAGCAGTGGTTTCATGGTCAAGGCATTCATCCAGTTGACATTGCTCGATTTCGGGAGGCTTTGAATGCACAATTGTATCCACAGAATTTGTCCGAATTGGCATCACCTTGAGAGTGCAGGATTCATGAGACAACCACACATGATGAGCTTAATTGTTTGATATCATAAAGCATGCCAAGCAAGAGATGGGATGGTTTGATTGTGAACAACCGAATACAGACGAAATTTGGAGTGCATACCTTGAACGAATGAGTTTGGCATCAAAGGAAGGAAAAGAAGACTGCATTAATCACTTAGGTTGGAAACCAAAGGATGAGCATATTGTATCCTCATCCAACAAAGAAGAAAGCAACTTGCGAGAGGATGGTGTGGTTGAACCTAATGACTAAGACATTCATGTGGAAGATGAGCCTTCACACATTACTCCTCGAGAGGAAGGTGTTAAGAAAGAAATCAAGGAAGCAATTGAATTCATCCAAAGAAGAGGAAGCATATCAGACAAAGATCCACACCTTGAGGATCTAGAAGGCCATAACAAGTTTGAAGAGGTGATCCTTGGTGAACTTTCCCCATTGCTACAAAGTCGAATTCTTGAGGATGAGTTGGAAGAAATCTCTAGCACCCTTCATGAAAGAAGCAATCAAGTGGACAAGTTGAGCAAGGAATTGCAAGTTACTACAAGTGAATCAAGATATGAGGAAAAGTTTGATTAAGCAATCCAGGACATCATTACCACCATATTCTTTGGGGGGATGCTTAAGGATCCTATGGAAGAAATACGAATAGAATCATTGCCAAAGGCATCCAAAGACAGACAAGTTGTTGCAAGTGGCGTAATTCGCCATCAACTCCGACCTCCAAAGGCTTTGCCACTTGGGATTGATTTTGATGAACTTATGAAGACATTTGAGGACCTCCCTGTTAGTTTCAAAGATTCCAAGGGTGATAAGATTCCACATGATGAATTGCATGATGCTCGTAAAGAGAAATCTACATGCGGATCCATAGAAGAAGAAAACAAAGAACAGTTTGGGTTGATGCTGCAGTTGGATATTGTGTTTGAGCAACTTGGAGAGGTGTTTGATGGGGAGAATATCAAGGCATCCTTTATTTTTGATGATACAATTGAGGAGATTCACAAGGATGCATGGTTCATGTTTCACAAGGACAAGCCCCGAAAGACGACATTTCATGAGCTTGATTCCAAGATTGATCCTGCCTTGACTACCAAGGAGTTCGGTGTAGATGTTAGAGGGAAGATTCATCATCAGTTGCGACCTCCTCAAGCTGTGGATGATCAATTGAGGTTTGAACAAGACTTACCACATGAAGCACACCAGGTTGTTTCTTTCCCTGCTCTTAAGGATGAAAGGTATGAAAGTTTTTATTTCGATTATGGAAGTTTTGGAAAAACAACTTGTATTTGGATTGATCATGGACTCTATGAGTTGCCTCAATTGTTGATTTTTCATGATAATCTTCTTGAGTTTTCGTTGGAGGTAACAAAAAAAATTTCAGAGTACAAGAATAAGTTTGCGAGATTGAGAACGATCACCCAAACCTTGTTACTTTTGAACATCCTAAGAAACCATGTTAGACCCAGTGTATATATTAAATCGGTTAGTGTTGTCCCTTTAGAATCTTGTACATAGTTAGGGTAGGTTTGTCTTGGACCATTTGGTTTAGGACAGTAGTTTAGTTTGCTTTCATGTTTGGCTTAGATTAGGTTTCCTTTCAATTGTTTAGAGTAGGTTTCTTTCCAGTGGGTAGAGTAAGCTTCCTTTCAGCTATCTAGTTTAGGTGTTGTGAGGGAGCCCGGTGGTTAATTTGCACCAAGTCATTTGACTTGAGATCTTTTAGCTTCTCTCAGTCGGTTGGGTAGTTTTGGCTTTGGAGCTTTGCAAGTTCAAAGGGGGTCCATGTTATCACTCGTGGACGAGGTGTGTAGATTTTTACACTTTTGGTGTCAGAAGCTAGAGTCTGTCTTGTTCATTTCTTGAATACATTTGACAAAGTTCAAGGGATTGAAGGTTGTGCCTAGTCATTGGTCTATGGTAGGACTTGTAATAAATTTGGGTCAAACTCGATAGTGGCTCTTGAGTTGCCTTTGACATGGTTACAACATTATACTCACACTTAATTGCTCCGAGTTCTTGGTGTTTCAAAGTGAAAATGGACTTAGTGAAAATCATACGCCTGCTTCAGCGCCACTGTGGTCTTCCAAACCCTCCACGGGCTTCATTGCCTGCAAGCCAAACAAAAGATTGAAAAGAAAAGGAAATATCATGAGAAAAAAGAAAAAAATGAAAATAAGTGCAAGATGAAAGGCAATATCAAAGTGAAAATAAAGATGAAAATTGGCTTTAAAGGGTGTGCAATCATCTCTACCGGTGCTACTAAGTGGTCACTAAAGGTATAGCCGTGATTGTGGTGCCACAGCGATAACTCCGTCAGGGCTATAAATGCCTGACTAGCAGCGGAGCTCTATCCAAGATGCTTTTGAAGTAAGGATATTATAATAGCTGAGTTCGATGGATCTGAGAGATTATAAACTTCTTGTTGAGCGGGGAATAAATCATTTGCACACACGTGAGTAACTTATGGTTAGGGTCCCTAGGTTCAACTTGAGAGTTCTTTCCCTTGTTGAGTGCTTGTCCTTAAGTGGATTTTCGGGTGGGTCGTCCTGAGGTTCCTTGTTCTAAGTTACTTTATTCTTGAAATGTTCAGGAACATTTCTTTGGGTTGATCCTAGATGTTGTGAGGTTTTCACACCATCGCCCCAAAGAATTTGGGGACCCCAATTTTCGAGCAGGCCTTGGCAATTTTCTTGAATCCGGGAATTTGCATGTCACTTTTGAGAGTATTTGGATGCCTTAGCAAATTTTGGAGTGACCCAGGGGTTTCGAGACGACAAATTTGCAAAATTTTTAGACTTGGATGAATTTTGGAAAATTGATATAATTGCATAACTTGAACATATTCAAAATTTAATTGTGGAGTCGGATTTATTTTTTCGGAAAATCTTGTAATTTTTTGGTGTGAAAATGATTCTTTTTAATGAAATTAAATTGCCAAATTTAAATTAAATTGCCAAATGATAAATTGCAAAATAAAAAATAAATTAAATTGCCAAGAGGGGGATTTCGAAATTTTAAATGGAAAGGGAAGTAAATGGAAATTGGAAATTTATTTGAATTTTTATTGGCCTGCAATTTTCGATTTTGGGATTGGTTGTCATGATTAATTAGGTCAAAATCAATTTCCTTGGGAAATTTCAAATTTAAAACTGGCAGCCCCCTTTAATTTTGATTTTGGCTTGGCATAGGGCTTAACAAATTGAATTCTCATCCTCCAAGACAGCCCCAACTCTTTTCCCAACCCACCTGCGTTTTTTTTATTAATTAATTGGGCAATTTTTTGAAATAAATTTAATACCCCTAGAGCTATGCGATTTTTTAATTTAATTGGGGTTTTAAATTTGGCAATTTTCATTTATTTTCTTTCCCTCCAAGGCCAAGTCGGCCCTATTATTTGAGGTAAAAATCAAATATATAAAGGAGGCCTCCCCTCTACTCTTTCCTCATTCTCTCATTCCCTGTTTTGTGTCTTGGCAGCAAGGAGCGAAAATCAGAGGTAGGGCAGCGAAAATTAGAAGGTGGAGGCAGCGAAAATTGTAGAGGATGGTATAGAGCCAGCGAATTCAGGGTAGGAGATAGCACTGCAGGCAAGCTTTCATTTGGTTGGATCCCCGTCCATTTGCTAATTTCTTCATTCATAGGAGTAGTAGTAGAGCAGTAAGAAGTTAGTGGTAGGAGTAGTTGAATGTGAAAGTGATCAAGGAGAAAAGAACAAGTTAAGCAAGCGAAGTACCACCAGGTTATCTTTGAATGAACAACGTAAGCCCGCCTACGTTTTTAACCAGAAAATCACATTAATATAACTGAGTTAGTATCCACAAGTGTAAGGAACCTTGGAGTTTTCTCATGTTCTTCATGAGTATTTACTTTTCAAGAGAGGGTTGAGTGTTTGATATTCTATATCAAGTATTCAATTGCTATATGTTATGTACTGGTACAAAACTGACATCAACAGTTCCTCAGTTTACCTAGGCAAGAACTACCCACTTTTATGAAATGTTTCTATTATTTGCACAAAAAAAATGACATTTTATCTTTAGTTCTGGAGGTTCCACTGACATAAATGTGCCCTCAACTATGCCCAGAATCATTCTCCATATCTATTTTCTTTTTCACAGAGCAGTTCCCTATATTTCATTTTTTTGAGCCTTTGCCTTGCTTTTTCTTTTACATAAACAAATGCTTGTATTTGCACAAATATTAGAAAATGTGACTGAATGTAAAATGATATGCTATAGCTAAACACAAGCTCTACAGTAATTGTATTTTGTTTAATACCTGCAAACTATCATCTCCCCCTTTCGTATTTGCAGCATATGCTATTGAATGAAAATACCCTGTTACAGCTGCAACAACATATTGACTGGCCACAGCAGGAACACCTCGTAGTATAAAATGAGACATCACAGCAGTATTAAACAATGCCCACTTATGCCATGCCTTTGACCAATTTCTGGCACATTCTGTGGCATTTTTTAATGCAACAAGAATATCTGAAACAACCATAGGAAATGTCAGCAACATGAAATATTTCTGCACATAGCAGCCTCAAAATACGTAGTCAATGCCTTAAAGTATGACAGAAAGCTTGATGAATTTAACAGCACCGTGCATGGAGTCCTCATCCAATCCAGGGTATAGTGCCCATCGCCATTTCCCAAGTAATAAATATGTTCGAGCAAGAAGACGAACATTTGCATTTGAAGAACTAATTGATCCCACGGTTGTTAGAGGATACACATATGTTGTCCCGGATGCTTGTGTGTGACCAGCAAGCTCAACTGTTAATTCCTAGAAGAAAAAATTAATGTTATGAGTATCACTCATGTGTTGAGACTCAACACGCAGTCAAACCTTAGCAAGCTGTTTTAGGACTCACAATTGGTGGAAAAACTCAAACAAAGCTCACCCAAAATTGGTAATTTGGCAGTTATATATATATATGGGAAAACGTTTTAAATGGTTATATTGAAAATTTAAAGTTGATTTTATTTTTCTTGAAAGCCATGAAAACTTAGGAATATTGGCTTTCAGACTTGACCCAGTCTGCATGTTAAGGCTCTAGACTCAGGTCCATGAGTCCTCACCCAAACACCAAGTCTTGGCATACTGAGTTATCACTGTCCCTGTTCATTATCAATACCACAATGATTGCAAATTAAAATGTTATTTCACTTCAAAGAGGCCTTTGCACACCTGCAATCGATGAAATGCTTCCTTCTGTCTACCATCTTCTCCAAGCGACCACAGATACTTCAAATATGCTAATCTGACTTGGGGTGGACCAGATAGCATAGACCTTTCAGGACTTAATTCTGGATCGTACTGCACAATTTGACTAGAGCTCAGTCAGACTGTTCTTAAAAAATCTAGAGAAAGCACTAATTGTAAGGGGTTTACCTGCAACAGTTTTACCAAAGTGGAACGAGCCTGACTGATTCGACCACTTAAACGGCACAGGGAAGCAAATTTCAACCATGTGTCTGCATCCTCTGTTGGTGGTAAGACTAATGCACGCACAACAAGTAATGCCTGCCAAACCTGAAAAGACATTCCCCGAATAAAACTTGTCACCACGCAATCAGTAGGCATATAAGGCAGCTATATTTCAAATCAAAATCTACCTCAACATTTCGTTTAGTTCCCTGTATCCGATCTATCCACATTTTACGGATCAAAGCTTTACGCCCTTCAGTTGCAGCATTTCCCACAGGTAGTATGCAGTAATCTATCACCTACCATATATCAAATCAGAAACTTTAGAACAAGAGCGTGTAAAGAACATAGTCGTTACCCTTCCAATTTATATACATATTATGTAATATTCACCAGAACCTATTAATTGAAGATGATTAAATTGAAGAATACATAAGAACAAACAAGCACCTCTTCCAGCTCTGCTAGTTGTTGTATGCGAACCATTGTACTGTAAGCACGATCATAGCTTTCAAGTACCTGATACAATTGAGCCGCTTTAAAATTTTGAACATTGTATCCAAAAATTGAAACTTAAGACTAATATGTACTTGTATTTATCAACAAAATTCCCGTCAGATGCATCTAGATAACAATTATATCTACCAAAAATGAGATAAAGGTCCGGGCATCTAAAGAACAAATTAAAACTAAAAGATGTTAGATTTCTTGCCATAATCCCCACTACAGAGTTAAAGTAATTAAATAGCACCCCACGACTATTGTATCAATTCTTTTCTTGAGTCAAAACCCTTGAGTCTAAAGGCTAGATAACTCACGTTGTAAAGCAATGTGCTCACATGAAATGACATTATATATTAGTAGATGCTCCTTAAAGTGCAGGATAGACTAATTTTGTCCTCTAACAAATAAAGATTTCCTCACTTTGGAGTTCCTTTATTTCAATTACCTTAACATAAAAGTAGATTGTATCAATTAACCCAAGCTACATGTTCAACTTATTCACCATCATCATTCTGTTTGAAATGAGTGGTCTTTAGGACATTGTCAGGAGCCTGAGAGAAGTTACATGTTTCTGTGATCTTTTCATTTTCATTAATGAGGTTTAATATTAAGCTATCCTGCTCGCAATAAGCTCAAAAAGACTACCAATTCCATTGCACCAGGTGGGTCTTTTGGAAACAAGTCAAAGCATTATGGTCATTAGGCTTTGTACAGCCAAATCATATTCTAGGATAAATTTACATAATGAACAGCAGTACAATACTGTAAGACCTTACTTGAACAGAATCTGTTCTGAAGGTTGTACAACTTGGTCTGTGTATCAAACTCAGATAAGTACACAAATCTGGAAGATGAAGTAAAGCTCTCAGGCCAGAGTGCGAATACTGAGACTGGCTGTTTGCAGCTCATTCCCATGAACGTCCTGCCTGCTAATAACTAGCAGGCAGTTAAGGCCCGAGAGCATTCTGACAGTTTGCGGATTCTGCGAGACAGGCGCAATTGAGACTGAATGGCACTTTCTCATTGAGTGCACAGCATACGAGGACATCCAAGCTCAGTACGAAATCATTTTGAAGGCTGACAACATGCACAGTTTATTTGAGAAGGATAAAATAAATCAGACTGCTAGTTTGATTGTCAAGATTCATAGCAGGAGATCAGACATGGAAAGGAATATGGAGTTAGTCTAAGGCTGTGATCCGTGGTCCCTTAGACTGATCAGTCTCGTGGACGTCATTAAAACTCTTCATTCATTCATAAGATTTGATAGGGAAAAGCTTAGTTATGTTATGCTCCTATGGCATATTAATGATACACAGTATGGATGATAATATATTGAATGTCAGATGTCCATGGCATATTCACCATATTGATCTATATATGTACCCAAAAATATACATCAAACATTGTGAACAATAGGTATGGCCTCTTCTATAACCAATAACAATTTTAGTATTATGATATATAACATGCTGTGGCCATTTCAATTCTAATCCTATCTATAATTCCATTGCCATAAGCCTCAGAATAGCCCAGACAAGGGTAGCCTTTAAGGAGATGTACATAAATAGATTGTTGAAAGGAGCTGTCACACACACCCAAGGAAATTTTGTTAACCTTTGGTGATCATAAGTTGTATCCTCTATTATACATGTAATCCACTAGCACATCATTGAAGAAGAAACCCTAAACATAGAAATTCTGAGACTCGTTATCACAGTATCAAAACACAAACTTGGCAAGACCAATCTCCCCAGTCTCTAAGGGTTAGAACTGGACCAGCACAAAGTGCTAGGCAAGTAGACAAGAATATGCATACTTGAAATTTTCATTAAATAATGAAGTTTTTCCCTTGCCTAATTGTGAAAATCTGGTAGGAGCTTCCATTACTCTGCACCTGAAAACCCTTGCACACTGACAAAACTCATTCAAAAAAATTTCATTCATGACGAAAAATCAGTTTTGTTCAAATGAAGATCATTGTCTCTGTGTTTTCTCCAATATTAACTACTGGCCATAGTACAGCTCTGAAATCTAAGAGCAGAATCCAAAATTAAATCTGCAGGCAGAAAACCCTTTTGCAGCGATAAGATTCAGTAACAAATTTCTCATTCATGGTTAGAAGTCAGTTTTAAAAACCCTGTATCCTTTGTCCTTTCTCTCAAATTAATTACCAATCAAGTATCCAACCAAGACTTAACTCTCTCTCAGCAACTCCCATCAACTCTGTGTAGTCTCACTTAATTGGCTCCCACATCTCCTGAAATCCTTTCTTTTAACCTGGAATTGACTCTGCATGTAAATTATGTTTATTTTACATTTCAAGTGTGTACGCACACATAGTATAATCAATGATCTCTGCATTTAAAAGCAAGTTCCTATAGTATATTCAAGGGAGACACCAAAAATTTGCATGACTAATGGTAATTGAGTTAAACAACAAGACGATCCTTAATAGGCAAAACCCCTTCATCATCCAAGCTTGGAACATACTCAATCTTAAATACTACTATTTGGGGAAATGGACTGGCGGAGCTAAGAAAAAATATTTAAAACCAATGGAATTACAAGATGGTTATGACAGCACAAGCAAACAACTATCAATGGAGTGACAACAAATGTCTGAAGCACTAACCATAGGACTACATTCTCTCTGTCAATGATATAAATTTATCACCACTTTGCAATATTCATAGAATGTGTGCATATATCTAGCTTGTAATATTTCACTAGTGACTTGAACAAATCAAATCTAGCTGGATTGAACAAATCTGAGTGTAGCTGGATTGGCCAGTTCAAGTCTACCACCATGCTTAGTCAGGGGGTCAAAATAAAACTGTATAAACTTTCAAATATACATACGATAATCTGAAAACAATATTCGTGTGGGCTTCTACAAAGGTGTTCACATACTCTAAATTAGCATTTACTTGGCAGTGACCAAAAAATGTTGGATATGCTCTGCATCTTTTACAGCCCTCATACACTGTACACTCATTCACAATTATGGGCATGTTTGTGGGACCCTTTTCAAAGGTTTTTTTGGTGCCCATGGTTTTCTTGCCACTGCTTTGTAATACTGTCAGGCAGTTTCCTAAAGTAATCTATCAATAAATAATTACACATGTACTACAGTTATAAGAAGTGTTAAAATTATATTGTATTGGTAACAGTTCAGTGAATACAGCATGTGTTGTTTTTTTATTGGATTTTGTTTACATAGGCATTTCCTACGGTAAATAATCATGTCATTCTATGACTGCCATTATTTCATTTCTATTATGTTCATGATAGAATTACCCTAGTTTATCTTGAATTGGTTTATCAATATTAATTCACTTCTTTCAGTGTCAAAGCTAGGGTTTAACTAGATCTATGTAAGGATGGGCATTGGCCCCACAATAAACCTTTTTCTTGATTAGGAGCTCTGTGTAGGTGAATCTCGTGTGCAAAGGAAATGGCAACCACTTCAGGGATGGAGATTGAAATATTTAGTTGCCAAAATTTGAGCCGTGAATGCTCAAGATGGAATATCTTCTTGCAGATATAGATTAGTGAGTTCTCAGTTTAAACAAAGGGCCTTGGGTATCACAATAGAAGACTGGATGAAAATTGATAGAAGGGTAGAAAGCTCAAACTTATTCAATATTGTTGAATCCATTGAGAGAAGCTACCACTAAGGAAACGTAGTATAAGATAGTATCATTGTATCAGACAGTTTCTAGCAAACAATTTTCTTCTTATTCAACACTTGTATTCCCTTAGAATGTGACTGATGGCAACTGTGTGATGAAACATCTAAATGTTTTCAATATTATGGTAAATCAATTAGCCTTCAATGATGCAAAGATGGATAAAGAAGACAAACATTTTACTTTATAATGGTTTTGTAATGATCCCTTTTGGGACCTTACTTGATTTGTTCTAAAATTCTCAATTAGAGCTTGGATTGCCTTTGTGAAAGACCTCATATAACATGCTTTACTAAGAAAATGCCAATTCCAAATAATAACATTTGTCATTATTTATTTAACCTTGACTAAGGAATAATCAGTATTGTATAATACATAATTAAACCTCAACCTAATCACTAACCCTAACGTGGATGGTAGAATTACTGTGCTTAGGTAGAAACAGTGTCCAAAAGGTTCCCTCGAGAACAAAGCCTGTTTTGGGATCTTCACCTCACTGTGACCAAATTACTCTTTTCCCCTCACAAACTCCCTATACCCTTAGTTGTATTAGAGAGTGATTAAGGAATTGTCTTATTATATATTACTATCTTTGTATCACAAATATAAGTATAGACATAATGCTTCCAACTAGGAGTTTATAGAATTATGATGATTGACTACATTAATAAGCATCCAAGGTAATTAATGAATAGTTTACATTCCCTACATCTCTCCTAAACTCAACCCTAAGGAGATCATGGATTTACTTGTCGTGGGGCGCTTGACACCAGTACATTCCCTGGATTGTAATGGCCCTTTTCCTTAACATTTTCCTATTTCATGAATTAATGTCAATTTGGTTTGATTAGGGGCTCTTTAAGCATTACATCCTATATATTATACATCGTTATTCAAAATCATTAAAGAAATGTAAACCAACAATGGAACAAGTAAAGAAACATATTTTGTATGAATCCAAAAATATCTCGCATATGGATCATGGAGGAATTCTTCTCTCTCTCTCTCCCCAAGGCCATCAAGAGCTGAAGAGTTACAGGGCCTAGGTTGCGTGAAACAGGCTACAAGCGGTTTCCCTCAAGGCCTAACCCCAATGTTAGGATAACCATCATGTCCCTGAAATTACTCCGCCTCTACCTTCCACAACCTTCTCACTCAAAAGATGCTTTAGTGGGATGAAAGAGATGAGTTCATATGATCTATGCTGGATATATCAGTTTAATATTTCCATTTAGAAATTCTATTTGAATACAAAAAAACATATTTATTAATGTCTCTCTCTTTACACATACGCACACACACACACACATATATATATATACTTCATTCCCTCTGTGTATCAATAATGGTGGTATAATACAATTTATAAACCAAACCATTAAGACTTTGTATATATATAGATAAATAGATAGATACTTACATACATACTACTCATTGTATTTATTGACTTAACACGGTCGGCATTCAACATTACTAAAACTTTCAATACATACCATGATATTTATCTCCACTTTGAATGCTGACCAATCCCGCTGACTCGGCTCTTAATTCCCTTATCACTCCCTTCATCTAATCCCTTGATATCGTACTTTTTGATCTCCTATTTCGTGTCATGTCTTCCCTTAGGCTTTCAAACCATATTTATATATGCATGGGTCATGGGTTATGGGATGCGACCCCACCCTTGGCGATTTGATTAAGCTGAAAATCATGGTCGGCGATATTAATATATATATCGTATTAAAGATTATCAATTATGATTATTAATATTAATAATAAATTAATATTATAGATTCGTATTAATATAATATGAAAGATTTATAAATTACATCAATACTAATTGATATATTATATATTTACAATATTAACAATACTATTTAATTAATATATTATTCATAATATACAAATTTTTAGTTAATTATATATTGATTAATTATTATTAATATTAATTATGTATTGATTAATTATATATCGATTAATAATAATATTGATCTATATTGACTAATAATAATGATTAATCATTAATTGATTAATTACTCTTAACATAATTAATCATGGTAAAGAAGGAATTTACAATAATTGAACAAAATGTATAAAAATATATTTGTATATGTATTAATTTTGGTTCATGACAGGTTTTTGAGTAATTCATACAATAATCTCATTATGGCCATGAGAAGTACCTTATCTAACTTAAATTGAGGAGGCAGATGCATCTCATCAGAAGAAATGAGGTGGAAATTCATAGAAACCATAGCAAAGGACGTCATCTCTTTGAGAAACCACCCTCAAGAGAGAAAGAACAAGTCCAATAATAGACAATCAAGGTCCACAAATAAATCTAAATCCCCTAGATAAAGATAAGATAACATAAGATAAATATATTAATGTCCGACAAGAGACCGCAAAGAGGGTCTAAAAGACTGCCACAATACAACAAAAGAAACCAGCCTACAACAAGAGCACCAAACGGTGTTTGTGGAAAAGCGAAGCAAAGAACAACAAGAAGCGGGAGCAGCAACCAGGCAAAAGCTAGTCGCCCTCCACCGTGGAGAAGAAACCAAGAACAACAGAATAACAACCCAGGACGAGGGGAAGTCTTGTGCCACCTCTCAGAACCACTAGGAGAGGAGAGTTGTCGTTGCATATAACTCCTACGAGGCCTCACGGACCTGGTGTGCCCTGAGGAAGGGGGGCCAAGTGACCACTTGGTACCCCGGGCCGGAGATATCACCAAGAAAAAGGAGGTGATGAGATGAACTGTGGTCCGTCTCGAAGGAGACTGAATCTGTAAGGTGTGGTCCCGAAGTCTCGTAGACTCCTGAAGATAGAGAGCTAGACACCATTGAACAATGTATCAAAAGAAAGCTGAGAGAGATCAGCACCCCCTGAACAGACAATAAAACCTCCCACAGATCTCATAATAAATGGGGCATCGAAAAATAAAGTGTGTCTCAGTCTCAGCCTCCCCCATGTCACATAGCTGGCAAATCTAGTCCTCCCTGTCAATGTGGTGGTCAGTCTGGATACGGAGCTGATGCGATCCCACTCTCAAAGATCCTAAGAAAATGCGAAGCGCCTGGGTCCATGTGATGTCCCCATTCCTAAAATAGAATTTAATAATGGATTAATAAATTTAATAAATAATATAATCTACTTAATATAAATATAATTATTGACAATAATATATTATTTATAAAATAATAATATAAAAATAAATACAAATAATAAAATGAAAATAATAATCATTATGGATAATAAATAATAAACTATAATATAAATACAATATAGTCAAGATTCTAATTGATTAAAAAAACAAATCAATAGTGAGATGAATATCGTATAAACTCCAGCAAACACCGTTGACTAGACTTAAGCTGGCTGAGTCGATAGATTTGAAGACAAAAAAATAATCTTACATGTCTGAGGGAAACGTTTATATAAATACAATATAGTCAAGATTCTAATTGATTAAATAAAACAAATCAATAGTGAGATGAATATCGTATAAACTCCAGCAAACACTGTTGACTAGACTTAAGCTGGCTGAGTCAATAGATTTGAAGACAAAAAAATAGTCTTACATGTCCGAGGGAAACGTTTGGTGATTATTAATACATTTTTCAAAAGTCAATATTGCATCGCTCAGCCATTAGCTCGACAGACAAATATTTATAACACTCAGGAAAAGACGTTGTCCGTATACAAATTTGGGTCTGTCATTGTTTTGTGTAGCCCCAAGTTTGCAAACTAAAGTTAATAACTTGGTAAAATGAGTAAGTGTTGTTTTTTCTGGTTTTTTCTTGAAAGGATTTTCAGAGAAAATAATTATGTTAATATGCGAATGCCATTATTTTCTTCTATTCTGCTCAAGATATTGTTACCACCATTTCTCTTATATTAGTCTATCAATATTAATTCTCTACAAGAAAAGCTACCATTAACTTTAAAAGATCCATTATAAGCCAGATCTACCAATTGATTGTCATTACTATCCCAGTTCCTTATAACACATGTTTCTGTTTTTACTGTGTAATAATGCTGTTTAACACAAATGCACCCATACATAGGGTACACACTTCACTGCTGTTTTAAAAGATTCAACAAATACTGTCATGAAGAATACCTTCACTTTAATAAACTTTGTAACTTCTATTGCTCATAAGACATAATACATGTATTCGAGCGAGTCTTCATACTGGATTATATCTACTATTACTTCGCTACATATCTAGATATGGGCTATGCTGATTAAACTCAAGAAAATACACCATGAGATTTTCCTAGTGTCAACAACATTTTTGGGATATTAGTCATGAATATTTCATTGTTATATATGACAACAAGAGTTCGATTGGAACACAAAGAAATCGTGAATTACCAAAGCAGCAAGTTCTGTAGCTAAACACTTCCTTGCACGCTCCACATATTCCCGCGCTTCACCATACTGTAAATGTCACTGTATTAGTGCATTGCAACAAATGTTTACATGTCAGTAATGCTGTTAACACTCTAAATGATATTAAAACAAAATCAAGAAACCTTTCCACGACGAACACAGAGAACTGCTCTAAAGAATGCTCCATTACTACTTCCATCACCACTGCCACCAGTATTTCCTAGCATTCGAAGTTTTGTCTCATCTCCATCATCTAGACGAGAAACATACTCTGCCATCTGATCCCATTCTCCCATGTTCCATGCAGCACTAGCAGCCTACAACAATAACATTAATCAATCAAGAAAATAATAATATTGTGACAAAGAAAGTGGATGCACACTGAATAATTTATAATTCATTGTGGCTCTATGGAATCTATGAAGGTATCATAAGTGGGTCTGAAATTACACAAGTTTTTGAAATAAAAAGAAAAAACAAAAACGTATATACCATTGGGGCCATTTCCAATCTTGCAGCTGGTTCTGCGGGAGTCCAAAACTCTTTACAAAGGTTGCTCAGTTCTTCCCATCGGGCCAATGCAGCAAGGCATCGCATTTGCCCTGAAAACAGAAATAGATAGGCAACACTAATAAGTTTCTTGTGTATTGATGAGGAAACAATTGCCCATAGAGTTACAATCAGAATTTATTCCTTATAAAATTATTCAACCATGAAGCAACTCATCCTTTGATCCTATGGCTCATAGGGACATTAACAAACAACAGATGGTCAATGTCTTCTATTGACAACCCACATTTTTCGTCAATTCATTGAAAATAGTATAATATAAATAAGTGGGTTCTTGAGAAGCAAGGGTATTCAGCCAACAAATGCCAGGGATTCTTATTGCCACAACTATTTGCAACGATCCTTGTAAAATATAATAGAGGTAGTGTCATTAGTGAAACTTTCATGAAGTTTGTTAGATTGGTTGACATTACAACTTATTTCCAAATCGCTTCCCACTCTCCCTTGGCTATCTGTACAAGGCCACGGGCAATTTTTTAGAATCTATTAAGGGTATATAGTGAGTAGCATTGACTAATAGAGACTTATGCCATTAGCCAATTAGATTTTTGTGAGATGACATAGCATATTTCATCAGCCAAGTGATGCATCTGAGGCCCTCCTTAACATTATGTTTTTCTACACTTAAGAATCTGTCTTATTGAAAGTCGTGACTTGAACATTTAACTCAAAGGTTAGCATATCTGGCCAGTGCTCAGTCAAACAAGCAGTATTTTAGGAAAGTGCAATTTGACCAAAACATAAGTGCCTTAAAAGTGCAATTTAAGCGAGTTGAAATTTATAAACACCTTGTTCATATGCTCTCTGTTTAATGCAATCCTTGGTTCTGGATAAAACATTTAGAGAAAGAACCTAACAACTATGGTGACAGAGATCAAAATTTCCCATATTTTCAACTCCTGTGAAAGGAAAAACAACTTAAAGTACTTTTGGTTGCAATATGCTCAAAGAAAAAGTTTTTATATACACACTTCAATGGTATGTAAGATCTCTTTTTAGTGAAATCTTCTCTTCAGGATGAAGCTGTAACAGAAAACCACTTGCTGTGGAGACAATTTTGTAATATGAGATCAACAAAATTCTAGAAAAGTTGTGCTTCATTAGCTGGAGAGCATAACATCACTCAGAAACCACTTACTGTAGAATGGGAAAATTAAGGCACAGGCTAACACAGATTCAGACTATCCATTTGATTGATAGACGATTTAAAAACATGGCAATCCATAAACTGGGTGACAAAGTTTCAGAGGGATATAAATGCTCTCAACTTTCCCTTAAGGAAAGCCTTCCATTAAAAATATCACACCACATTTTCAGCCATAACCACACACATTGAAGGAAATTGCCCAACTTTGATCAACACTTTGGACATGAACATCACCTTACCCAAGATCTAGGGAACATGAATGAATTTTAGGTTCAAGGCACACCAGAGATGAACCAAACAAAAACCAAATACATACAGAATCCATATAGGTTAACTTAACAATGACTGAAGAAGTGACAGGTTGTTGGATAATTTGTCTGGACTCGTCCCAAGACACTGCGTAATATATTTTCACACCAAACAAGACCAGGAAGCACACAAACAACAAATAATACAGCAGTATACAGAAAGGTATTGTCTAGAGGAAGGAGCAAAATGAAGAGCTGCATCATGCCCATGAAATTAATGCCATTAAACCCAAACAAAGGTAGGAAAAGACCAGAAGATGGTAAGGAGCAAACCACGATATCAGACAATATTTTAGACTAGAATAAGAACAAGAAGGAATGAAATCAATGCACCCATCTGACATTGAAGAATAGCCCGCAGCTAACAGAAGAATGACAAGAAATTTCTAAGCAACTTCCCTTTCCTAAATGCATAAATGTTGATGTCTTAGACCAATAAGGTCAGAAATTCCAGTAGAAGAGTCAACTGAATCAATGCAACTAACAAAGCCCCCTCCATGTGAGGGAAGTATTCGTTCTGACATAGCCATCAAATGACTTCTTCACAAAAGCAAGATGAGAGGCACATGAGAGAAATATTCAAGGCATCAAAGAATTGCGACTTGAGTAAATTGGGCCAAAGGCATCAGGCCAAGGTATTGCATGGAAAAGAAGAAAGCTTGAGGGTGATAACAGTAGTGTAAGGATCACCAACGTTTTAGGAAGGGTCAAGGATTCAAACATGTCCACTAGTGTTAAAAGAGCAGAGAAACATTCAGATCAAAACTTCTCCAAAAGGTTCCAATCACTACAGTCACATCATGAACATTCAGTAATGTTGAATGAACATCACCATGCTAATGAACATGCTAGTACAATAACAGACTGACTGGAATCAAAAACAAAAATATTACTAAGGAAAGTACTACAAACAACCTTACTAGTCAAAGTAGCAGATTTATTAGAAAGCGTCACCAAACTCAAATAACTTACAGCCAACTCAATAAGTGGTAAAGATCACACAAAGCAATCTATATGACCCACTAAGCACCTAGAATCAGGAATAACACTAACCAAATAATTTAAATTGTCTATTGATCAAGTGATTTATTCCATGCTCCTTATTGTGAAGTTAGCTGGGAGCCCAGCAATAACACACATGGAGATTCACAAAAAGAACCTAACAAATACACCTATCAATGATAGGTCCTACATTAACGTGGTTCTAGAAGACACTTGGCAAACCTTGAGTATGTTAAATTTTTCGAACCAAAATAGCATAAAGTATAGATCAGATATCGTAAAACACAAAGAACAGATTAACACAAGTATTTATCCTGGGAAAACCCTCCACCTGAAGGTGAAAAACCCAGCCACACCAAAAGTCAATCCTTTATTGAATATTAACAGGGTCCAAAACAAAGCTAACAGATTCTTGAGACTTGACACACTAAAAATAATAACCAGTACTCTCTTTAAAGAATAATCAATCTCTGCTATGAAAGAACTACGAACTTGTAGAATGCTACAAACAGTATCAAAGACCACCTACAGAAAACAATGTTATACTGAATAATGAACACTCAGAATTGATCAAAGACTTCTTCTAATTACATGCACTGATCACGACACCCTGCAAAATGATCACAGTAAACTTTTGACTCCAAATGAATGGCGGCAATCTCAGAAGAAGCAACACCACGACTGACCAAACGTCTCAATAAAAACTCCATTGCTGTAAAACAAGGTACGACACTTAGGCTTCCGTCTATCTACGCACAAGCAACTCTTCAATCTCCAACCGTTACGCCAGCATGAGACCTTTCAGTTGCTGACGGTGATGACTCTTCGCAGTCTTCAAAATACGCAACTCTTGCCTGCCAAACATCACGCAAGGTCATGATCTCTTCGGTGCTCAACTAACACACACGCACATGACCTTTCATTTTTCAACGCCAAGGTCTCTTCATTAACTTTAAGAGCCATGAGTCTACATATGGAATACCATCCAGTATTGTACACTCTCTGCACTCTCAGTATGCATCGCTGAGAGTAGACATCGCATACAGACAACCTGAATATTGATGAAGACATTGCAGGAATGGAAAAATGTCTCCTGCAGCTACAAACTCTAACAGGGTAAACCTACAATTTGGCCCCAAGATTTTAGTGGTTTAAGAATAGAACAAGACATAAAAGTTCATGGATTTTGAATGGCACAAAAAGTAATATTTCATACTCAATCATTTTAAATGCATTTTGTACTCATCTAACAGCATAAAAAGCATACAATGCATTAATTAAATAGGTCTCAACAGTAGCAGTCACAGTTTACCATAATTCGGAAAGAAATATACTTGATCTAAGGAATTAAGAAATAAGTGAGGAAGTGTAATGTCCCCTTGTATAATTTTTATAGTTTGGGACTATTTTCTTTAAATTTAATCGCCAAAGATTTATTTTTATTAACTTATACTCAAATCTTAATTTGCCACAAATGAGTATATAATATATTGACAATATTCTTAAGAAAGAGATATCAATGCAAATGTAGGCTTATCTTGATGCTATATAAAGATGGTACTGCAATTGATTCCGACAAGACTTATAGGATAGAAATTGGCTTGATCAAATATATATATAATTGCAATTGTCATACTTCCACAGTCCTAATGTTGAATGATTGCATTGTGAAATGATGGAGATTGTCCTTGACCGCTAATGACCAACTTAATATCCCAATTACTTGAAGTAGCAAGATCGATCTAAGTATAGAGTTGTCTTATCCGATCTAGTAATATCGAACAATTTAAAGAATGAATATTATCGATATAATATATCAATCAAGTGTAGAATAATCTTTCTGTTTTAGGTATCTTCTTTGATATACATATCACCTCTTACTGATGAATTGAATTGCTTATCAAATGGATATCTTGTAAGTGGCGATAATTTAATGAGGACTCATTTGCAATTGCCAGTTGCTGTTTCAAATTGATTGCTTATTCTTTGTATGAAATAGGATTGGTGTTTCCTGGTAGTCTTCTCTATCCGTATGTGATTAGTTCTGCAATGGAATAGTGGATTACTCCCACTCTATATGAATTCATTCACACCCTGTTTCTCCTTTTCTGAAGCGTACTGGCTGTATATCTCTTCTGTTTACTGCTCTCTTTTCCCTCCATATCTCCATAGCCAATCGACATTGTTCATATATAAGATTTGAATAGGCACAGTGAACCGTTGCCTTCATTTACTGTGTTGATTAATTATAACACAATAAGTGGATCAGTTATTATGAACCGATGGTGTAATACGATTAAGTCTAATGATAATTATCTGTGGCTTGAGACATTTAATTATTCATAATAATCATTCATTGCCTTTCTACGGGTCTCATTCTATTATCGTTTTGACTATAATCGATGCCCATCTTACCTTTTCCATGCTGTTATTACATGACCGTCGTATAGAAGATCATCTCTTCACAAGTCGACACCCAATTTGAGTTGATGATATAATCAGGAGTTCTCTCCTCCATATTCATGTCTTTGTAAGGACTTCCAAGCTGGATTTCCAATTAGGCCAGAGCTTCTGTGCATTGACTTCATTCATACCACCGTTGATTAATATCAATCATGTCTTGATTATTATAATCTTCGATTATTATATTTGGTTGCTAATCTTCACCATAATGTTCCGATCACAATATCCGACAATGCACGTTTTATTAGAGAATGTTTGTGTAATTTTAATGCCTACGCGGCTGGTGCTTCGGCATCTTCCTAAGTTGTCGACCAATATCTGGGCATCCTGTGGGTTATCAATTATTGATTATTATATTTTATATAATATTAAGATATGATATTATTATGATTTGATTATATCTTTCCTTCATTCAATAATATATAATTATTTATATTTTATTATTTATTTGTAATTAATATAGATAATTTTAATAGATTAAATTATTTATATTTATTAATTTCTTTATATTCATATTTGTATTTTTTTTATTACTAGTATATTTTGCTAATTATTATTATATTAATAAAAATATTATGTCAATATATTAATAATATATTATTATTAATATTATTGTCAATTATTATTTTATTTGTCCATTCACTGATTTTAATTATTATTAATTACTAAATCTTATTTAGGAATGGGGATATTACAGGAAGCAAATCCCATCAAGTCCATAAAATTCAGACACCAAAGAAGGTTAGCCAAAAATCAGACTCGTGGGTCTGAATGCAAAAAGAATCTTGGAGATGGATTTCTGCTTTGAAGTTGAAACAAAGTCCCTCAATGTCAACTGTAAAGAAGACTACCTAGTATTCCATTCCAAACAGAATCTTAATGGTGATCTTAGTATGTGCTAATAGCAAAGTCATGCTAAAAGCACCAGCATTCAAGATACTAATGGACTAGAGCATTTTCGCATGGCTCTACAAAGACTTGAAAGCAATACCGGTCAAATTATGTGTTCATAGACTCTTTTGGTAACAAAGGTAGAGCCAATATGAAGAAGACCATACACAATGAACTATAAATACTCAACCAAAGTCTACAAAGAAACTAATAAGATGCTCAAAGAAAAGGTTACCTTAAAAGTAGACATAAGTATTCAAGTAAAGGGTTTTGCTCATTTATCATGCATAAGTCGACTTATGCATTATTGTACTTGCATTTAGTATTTAGTTAGTTGTTTATCTATTATATCCAGTGAAACAAAGGGACACATCCCCCGCTAAACCTGCACGCACCCGAGTCAGGGACATCCCCGCATCGGGAACTTGGCGTTTCACCATCTGGCCTTCGTGCAACCACCTCGCCGCCAAGGGTTTCTACAAGCAAAAGTTGCAGCTGTAGCACTTGTGATAGAAAGGGGGTTTACTAATTACCATAAAGGTCACTGTTATACACACACACACACTACACAAGCATATTTATGAATGTATGTACATGATTTTGTACTTGTTTTGATATTATGCTACTCATTGTAATCATCTTTACAATATTTTTGATATTCATGTTGCAATTTTGCTATGTTCAAGTATTTGGTACTATAATTAATCAGTTTTTATACTGTTATACATCATTTCATAACTAGCATTTCAAGTACTATATGTATAGTATATTACAACACCCACCCACCCCCTCGCTTCCCCACTGTCCCCAAATTGAAGACCTTTTTCTCCCCATCCCGGAAGCTTGTCGCAACGCCCTTGCGTCTCGACGTCCCTCAATGCCCATGTTACACTGCTTATATCTTTAGCAGCTCTCTTCTTGCCTTTCTAAGCAAGGATTTGTATATTAATTTGCATCTCAATGCATTTTTCTAGTTTTACTGTCTTTCTCTCTCTGTCAAGGTTATCCTGCAGGTTGTAAATGAAGATATTATTAAACCTGTTTTGGGGTTCATATTCAACAAATAGCATATGTACATTGTCTGATGTTGATTCCCTATTTTTCGGTGCGCCCCCTTTGTTCCCAGCCTATGAGCACAGTCAATTATTTCATTTCGGCCAGGTTTCTGTGTATAGAAGAGTCATGCTTCACTGTTTTGTTTTGGTTTGGCTGCGAGCTCTGCATTGTACATGGGTACCTAAAATGGTTACAAAGCCAAGACCCATATTGCATCTTGCTCATTTTCTAATAATAACCCGAGGGGTGTTTGAGTAAATGGGTTCTTCCCATATATCATACTTCAGTTAACTTTGGCATTATTATATTTGAATTTAGTTTTTAGTTATTTGGTTGTTGGTTATATCTTTACCGGCTTTCTTCCTGCCTTTAAAAGCAAGGATTTGTACATTGATTTGCATCTCAATACATTTTTCATCTGCTAGTGAAATATTTTTCTCGCTTCGTGAAGGTTATCCTACATGTGCTCCTAGGAGGTTCGTTTCTCCAACAATGAGTAGTTGGGTGTCAATTCCCCAAAAGAAAATTAAAACAAATGACATTTTCTGTATATACATTAAATCTAAATGTGGTCACAATCAAAGACTCATTTCCAAATCCATAAAAAGATTCTATTCTTAGAGAAGTAATAAGACATTGGATTTATTCATTTATGGAAGGCTCCTCTAAATATAACAAATAAGCATAACCAAGGAAGACAAGATAAATTTCACATTTATAGTGGAAGATGCAGTGTATGCATAAAATTGACATCATTTAAACTCCTTATAAAGTTATAAGCAATATCTTGTCTAAAAAGGTAATCTTTCTAAGTAATGTTTCGGTAGACTACACATATTCTAAAAAGTCACAAGATGAACAAGGGACAAGGTTGATTTTAATGAGTTGTTCAAAAAGAATGTAGAGAATATGTTCGCACTAACTCACAATCTTAGGACATTCATCCATTTAAAATAAAGAAGCGGAAAAGGCCCTACATAATGATAAGTAACCTATAAAAAACTCTAAAGAAGTCAATAAAAAGGAGTATTCCTGAAGTGAATTAATCATGGCCAAAAAACCCAACAAACTGGTACGAGAAAGAAGATAAGATAAGATAAGAAAGATAAATCTATTAATGTCCAGCAAAAGACCACAAAGGGTCAAAGGGACTACCAAGTACAACAAAAAGGGGCCAGCCCGAAGCAGGGACATCAAACGATGCCCATCGAAGAAAGCAACAACTAAAATAAAAATATAATGAAGGGTACCATGGAACATAATCCAATGGAGAAGGATAGAAATCCTCCCGAACCCAATTAAGAGTTCTGAACCGCTGTAAAGAACTTTAGAACTGAAGGATAAACAATAGGACCAGTCACAATCATGAGCCGCCTCGCTATGACCCTGGATAAGGATGGTTGTTGCAAAAAGGAGCCTGTCCTGGGCCTCACAGATCTAGAGTAAGTGGAGGGCCCAAACCGCCACTTGGTACTACGTGCTGAATGAATCCTTGTGAAGGAGGTAATAAGCTAACAGGCAGAGGCGTCGCAGGATTTTGGTGCTGAAGTATGTGGTCCCAAAGTCTAAGGGCTTCTTGGAACTAAAGAGAAAGGCATCTTTGGTCCATAAATTTGAAGGTTGGGAGCAACTACACCTCCCTAAAGAGGCATAAGAACCTCCCTCTAATCTCGTAGGATATAAGACAGCGGAAGATGAAGTGCTCCTGCGACTCAACCTCCCCAATACTGCAAAGTTGACAAATCCTGTGAACTCTCTCAATATGATGTTTGGTCTCACAATGGAGTCAATGTGAATCCGCTCTAAAGGAGCCAAGGGGGATCCTAAGGGAATGTGACCAATAGTGGGATAAATAGGACGGGCCTACAATGAGTTTGTCCTTAAGATCCAGAAAGTTCTCTGCATAAAAGGCCATCTTAGGGCAAAAGCCCCCGTGGAGATTAACCCAAATAGTATGAATGAACTGCCTGTAAATGTCATCTCTGATGCACCGATTCAGCTCCTAGTGAGGGGAAGAAGATGGGGGGCATCAAAAGAATACTGGAAGGGAGGGAGGTGATCCATAGCAATCCTAACAAACCCAAGAAGGGTTGAAGAGTCAGCAAACCATCCACGATACCAACCAGATGGGACAACAAAAGCAGCGATCAACTCTAAGGAATAGTAGGTAAGGTAGGGGTATCTATAACACCCCTCCCGTGAATCAACAAAACCCCTAATGAGGTGAAGGTACCAAACCAAGTCAAATATGGCCTAAAGCCTGAACGAACGTGCCCCAAACTCTGCTAGAATAATGTTGTCCGAGATGGATTGCTTGCACCGGATGATGCGTCGTAGGAGGAGAATATGTACCCCCTTGGAAGAGGCCCAATCAAAATCCAGCAAAAAAGAGCCCCGCACCACCAAACCATAGAGAACAGTGGGTATAATAAGTGTATCCATAAGAATCATTTTGGACAAAGTGTCTAGGAAATGGTGCCATAAACACTGTCGCTCAAGGAGGGCCAACGAACCATACCCCATATTCACTGTCAAATGCCACACCTCGCAAAAGGACACAAGATCATCCAATTGTCTTTGTAAACCCTCCGAAGAGGAGGCTAAAAGAACAATATCATCCACAAATAGCAAAATAGAGATCCAAACCTAGTGGAGGCAACCGTTGCCAGGAAGAATGTGGTCCTGAAGATACCTCTCCAATTCGTCAATGTAGATACCAAAAAGAGTAGATGACAAGAGGCAGCCCTGCTTAACTCCAATAGTGCTCTAGATGAAGTTAGAAAACGCAAAAAGGGTCTTGAGATGGCCTGAAACCATCTTGTAGAATCTCATGATAGCTGCTAGAAGAGTCTTAGAAATACTAATATCTTGAGGCCTCTAAAATAGGGACATCCTAAGGACAAAGTCAAAGTCTTTGCAGAAGTCCACAAAAAAAAAGTACAACTTCGAGGAGCAATGGTGTGCCTCCTCAAAAATTCCTAGAAGGGTCAAGATGTGATCCACGGTCTGATAATCCGATCTGAAACCGGCTTACCCTTTGGCACGGATGTGACGACAATCCAATAATCTCGAGAGAATAATATAAAGAGTTCTAGCCTACAACTTGGAGAAGATGTGTCCAACCATGATGGTCCTATAATTATTGGGGTCGGAGGCAAGACCCGCATTTTGGATCGGATGGATGATGTGCTACACCCAAGAAGGGGGGAAGCCTGTGTGAACAACAACATTGAAGAGATCTGCTAAATAGGACCCCAAAAGGGTGAAGCCCTTCTTAAAGAGCTTGGCCTAAAAGCCCTCCTTGTCAGCCACCCTACTAGAGTTCATAGTTCTCACTGTCTACCTAATAGTAGAATAGGAGAAAAGGTGTCAGTGAGGGGGGGTGTAACCTAGAAAGGTTATTGTCAGTGGACGTCATAGAGCGCAGAGGTATGGGAAATCAATGAACCATAATCGAGCTCAAGGGGAGGGGGTATGGCGGGGGAAGAGGGTACGCAAGAAAAATTTGGGGGAGCTATAGAGGGAAACAAGTAGGGTACGTATGCACTGGGAGATGTGAAGGTGCTTCTTATGGCCGAGGAGTTGGCAGTAGGAGGTCTTAAGGGAAGTGTAAGAAGGGTGGTGGAGCATGAAGGTGGACCACAAGGTCTGTTGAGAGACCACACAGTCCTCATCGTACCATTTGTTCATAGGACATGTTTTCTTAGGCCTAGAAGGGGGGAGTTAGGGGTTGGAGAAATGAGGGAAGGACGACATGGTGGCCTCTTATATTGCTGCACACAAATGAGAGAACACGGTGGCGACGCACCCCAAGGTGGAGAAGAGGTGATAAGGGGGAAGAAGTTGTTTGAGATGGTTGGTAAAAATGTAGGCATCACCATTGTCAAAGTGAACAATGGTGCAAGGAGGGGGACGGGGCGTGGGGAGGGGGAGGGGGAGGGGTAGCAAGGGATGGAAAGATGAAGCAGCACGTGATCCGCTAGAGGGAGGGGGCTAACGGAGAAGTGGGTAATGGAGGGGATGAAGGACTGTTGGGAAATAGTGTAATCTACTATGCTAGCGCCACCACCATAACGCATGCACGCGAATAAGCGTGATCCAAGGAAACACGATAGCCCATTAAGGACCACTAGACCAAAGACTCATTGGGTTGTAGAAGATGTCTGCCATATTTGGTCAAGGGACCATCTGCATCCTCGAAACGCTTGTGTAACCCCATAAGAACCGGATCCAAATCCTCAATGCATAAAGAGTCAATCGCTTTATTGTGAAGGGGATTGTGCCATCTGAGTTTTGACATTGAAATCCCCGAGGAGATTTTCCCCAACCATAGAGAACTGAGTGATGTTGTCATAAAGGTCAAAGGGGTCCCTATCAAGACCACTGTGTATAGCATAGGGGGATGAAGCTGGAGGAAAGTAGAAAACCCCATAAACAATGTCTCTAACCCACGCAGCCATATGGCATAACCAAACCCACATGAATCTAGCAAAGGCATCTGATAGGACAACAAAGACCAAACCATGAAGTTGTTCACTAACAAGGCAAGCGACCCCTCCCAAACTGCGAACCCCACCAACATAGGAAGAGATTGTACAAGGCTCTCATGAGTCTCAGTGGGGAATAACAAATCTAAGGAATCTAGAGCATCCAGAAGAAGATCGGGTGAGGACCAAACCGAACCATTGCAATTCCAGCATCTAACCTTTAAAGCCTGCACCACTGAAATATCCACCACATTCCGACTCTTGGAGCAACATTTACCAATCGTAACCTTGGGTCTTCTCTTCGAGCCAGGGGAGAAGCTGTCTCGAATCACCGCCCTAAGATCCCTGATCACGGCCCACTTGGCTCGTCGTGCAGTAGCTAAAAGAGCTATAGCCTACCTAAGTTCTATGACCTAGTATTTTGTAAGATCCTCATCAAGAAAAATCTTTGAAGGTAGAGGGAAGAGTTTCCTACATGCTTTGAGCACGGGTAGACTCTCCAAGAAATTGTGAAATTGAAGAAACAGGGTGGAACCATATCCAACCCAGGCCCTATCAAGGGATATGTCAGGAAGCTCAAGCTGGTCATAGAGAAATGTGTATGCAACATCCAAAGGGTCGGTGGTGATGGGCAGGAGGCCAGGAACCTTCAGATTGAATTCCCTTATTCTTCTTACCCTTTCTTTTGCTAATTTGGAGTGCACCAATGCCTTAACCCCAACAAGAGGAGTATCCCCACCTTTACAAACTGATACCCATGACTTCAGTTGTCTCTCTATCTCTGATTTAAGCGAGTTTTGCTTGTTGTCAAGTTCAAATTATTTTCCCTACAGCTCGATAATAATAGGATTAACAGCCCCTTGCACTATGAGGAATTGTCGAAGCTCACTATTTTCTGTTGTGATGGAGAGCATACTGGATACAACCTGCACTTCACCTTCTAGCAACTTATTCATTGTCTCCAAGTTGCAAGCCCTCTCCACTAGCTCCATAAATGTCTTATCTAAACCTTTCACCAATAAAGTTTATGCCTCCATCTTTATAACCCATGCTAGTAAAACTACAGGCGCCAAATCTGTTGCAGTTTTCCTATGATATGTCAGTAGAGGAGTAAGAACCTCCAATGGATCCATGGCAGATAGCAGACTGCACAGGAAAAACACATAAAACGACTAGGTTCAAAACCCTAGCTTTCCTTAAACACAGGTTCAAGAAATCCTAGCTCCCTTTGTCGTGTGCAGAATCAAGGGGTTGAAACCCTAGTTCATGTCGCCAGTGTGCTCAAAATGGGGGAGATCATGCATAAAGTCATGGGAGAAGAGGAAGAGATTTCTCAAAAAATACGTGCAGACGCGGGAGGAATTTCTCAGGAAATATCATAGGAGATTTTAGCAGACGCGAAAATTAGTCGTAGGAGAAGAATTCGCAGAGAATATGTCGCAGAAGATTACTCAATAGATTATTATTCATGGCAGAAGAAGATGATGTTTATTTTTCGTTGTGGAAGAGCACATAGAAATTTTGTTGCAGAAGAACAGAGAAAGAAAGAAAGATATAATTTATCGCAGGAGTTCACAGGAGTTCATTCGTTACGGAAGATTGTTGCGGAATGATCTCAATGAAAGGAAGAAAGAAGAAAGATTATCGCGGAAAGAAATAGTCTCAACAGAAATGCTTCCTTACGGAAAAGTTTATGTCATCATGCTCGATCTCTTTCCTTTCGATCCATCGTATTCTTTGTTTCTTTCCACAGTGTTCTTTATTTCGATCCATCGTGTTCTTTGATTGGATCCACCGTGTTCTTTGATTAGATCCACCATGTTCTTTGTTTTGATCCTCTGTGTTCTTTGTTTCGATCCTCTGTGTTCTTTACTTCGATCCACCGTGAGCACTTTTCAATCCACCATGAGCACTTTCCTATCCACTGTGAGCACTTTTCGATCCACCGTACCATTAAAATAAATCAGGGCATTTCTAAAGAGTAATATAATAAGTTACTAGGTTCCCCTGTTTGAGTTTCGCAAACAGGTCCCAATTATAGTTCAATTCTCTTTGGGTTCAACCTAGGTTCTTGTGGTTCAACTTGAGCGCACCCGCGGCTGTTGGTGCCAAAAAACGGGCCCCGTGTCTTTAAAAACTAATTTACACCCTAAAAAATCCATTTGCAAATACATTTTGAGACTTTTGCAAGTTATGAATATCATACATGACGTATTTTATTTGTAATTTTATTGGCAATTATGGTTTTATGAGTTTCATGCTTCTAACTTACTTTTATGGCAACATGGGTATGACCACACTCCATGCCGAATGGTACCCAGCATGGAATGTGGTTCAAGTGAAGTAGAACCAAATGCTGACCTTAATGCCTACAATCAAGATGAAGATGAATGTCAATGTTAAATATAAAAGAATGACATTTTGAGACTTTTGCAAATTATGAACATGATATATGAGGTATTTTATTTATGATTTTATTGGCAATTATGGATTTATGAGTATCACGCTTCTAACTTATTATTATACATTTGAAGTTTTGAGTATGTATGATGTATATATAAATTTATAATATATCAATATGTGTATATATATGTATATGACATATACATATATATACACATTGATATTATATAAATTTATATTATATACTATACATATGGTATTTCAAATGCTAGTTATTAAAAGATGTATAAGACTATTAAAAAGTAAAATAGCAAAATGCCAAATGCCAAATACTAAATAGTAAATACTTGAACATTAAACAATAAACATTGAAGTTTTGAATATGGAATTACTCAGTACTAATTACTAATTATAAATTAGAATACTAAATAAAAATTTTAATTATCAAATCGGCAAATGGAAGATTTCTATTATATCAAAAATATCATAAAGATGATTATATAAGTAGGCCTTAGATGGGCCCCACATTCCCTTAGGGTTCGAATAGAACCCAAAAAGAAATTAGTTTTGAAAAAAACAAACACATTGCAAAAATGGTCACCACCAGGGGATGCCTAGACGTCCCTACATCCCAGCGGCTGGGAGGCGACACCACAAGAACTTGGGAACGGTGCCCCTAAGTCCCAAGAACATCTAGGTTTGGAGGTGGGGACACATCCCCATGTAACATTGGTATATAGGTATGTTTGTGTGTCTAAATATATACATATATATTTGAAAATATGTATATATGTATGCTGAACCCAAACCGAAGGAAAAAAAATTGCCCAACCCACATATCTGAACCTGAACCTGTATCCAATCCAAGATCGGTAACTTCAGTAATATATATATACCTTTAAAATAGTAAGCAGATAAATGAAAATTGACCCCAGAAATTTAAATAAGCCAACCAACCTAAAGTTGCCTCCAATACAAGATGTTGACTTGTTGCTTGTGTTGCCTTTGTAGTGTATGCAGAAAGTGCTTCCTCCCATCGTTGTAACTTCTCATACCTGCAAACAAAGCCCTAGTTTCCTACATTACATTTTCGTTGTACCCATACATACTCTCATTACTTAAGTACAAACCATACAAACTTTTTATGAACAAAATCCAAGAGTAACCTCAATGACAAAAATATAAAACCATTTGCACCTATGTTTCCCTATTGTAAACCAATAAACAAACCTTTTAAAATAATCATGATATGTCTAGCATAAAAGCTAAACCAAAACAAATTACTAGTAAAAAATAAGCTAAAGGCCACAAAATCACCATGATTCTTTTAATTGAACGGCAAAATGTAGTTGTGCATAGGTTAATATCCCAACAGCAGCCTAAATCAAAACAAAAAAACAAACAAATAAATCAATTATTGAATGAATAAATTCAATACTGAAAATAAATACTTCTGAAAAGAGACACTGAATTTCAAAGTAAGATGAAACATTGATGTATATTGTTTAAGATCTTAATTTTCACAATCCATGTCATAATTAAAGGAGAGATTCTTGGAAAAAGTTGTGACAAATATTTTGATCAGCATTTCAGGTCACACTCCATTATCCATTATCAACATGAAGAGA
Organism: Chamaecyparis obtusa; assembly: GCA_027943335.1. Taxonomy (NCBI): domain Eukaryota; kingdom Viridiplantae; phylum Streptophyta; class Pinopsida; order Cupressales; family Cupressaceae; genus Chamaecyparis; species Chamaecyparis obtusa. Next base: position 519,387 of record BSBK01000118.1, on the reverse strand, counting down.
TGAGAACAGAATCCAAACTAGAGCTCCTTTTAGAAATAACTCCTGTTAAGTACAAAGTTGACAACATCTGAATATTATAAATATTTTAATTTTTACCATTAATTCACTAGAAAGTTAACTGTCGGTTCGATAAAATCAAACAAACATACCTATAACATTGAATTAACTAAATCTATAGGACTCTAAATGCATCTTATCCTACCCTTGGAGTGTTTTTAAACACTATAATAATTCATCTCCATTCATAAATCAAGCCCGATTATTTAATAAGTTGATCAAATTCTCAATTGAAGGATATTATTGATTTCAGAGCACTAGCAGTATAGCCAATTGAAATTTAGATGTTATAATCGCTGGTCCATTTTATTATTTCAAATTAGTGGTTGTAACTATATAAAGAGCTAATATATATAATATGGTAATATACATTGATTATCTTCATAGGGTAGTATTTTTATACTTCACTGGCATTATCTCTGAAAGGAGCTTAATATTTGCATGCATTCTATTCTCATTTTTTCGTCTTGGGGAAGAATCATCAAGTGTGATCCAAAACTTTGATCAAAACTCATGCATTATCCTTCCAGCAGCTCTTTCCACACTGAAGTATAATGTTACCAAAATGATTTTTGCATTGCAAAATTCTTGTCACGTACCTCATGCTGGTGTAACTGATTGTTAATGTGTATTAAGGCCTCAACAACCCCAACAGGATTAGCCTCCATCTTTTTGGTTTGTGCACCTTCAAATTCCATTTCTTTATAATGCAAAGCTTTTGCAAATGCCCGACACTGTAAACAGATATGGGAAGTGAATCGATAATCAGCATCAGAAATATTTCAGTCATTAACATTTAAAACGATAAACTACTTACTATATTCTCAGATTGCAGTAGCTCAACATTACCGAGAAAAAAATGTGAATGCTGAAACTAATAAAGTATGAAAGAAAGTACCTTCTCAGCAAGTGCACCAAGAAGGCGAATATCTATGGGAAGAGGCTTCTCGTCATGTTCCATAAATTCTGCCTGCATTCAATGTATAAGGTTGTCTGTGATAAGATACATCATATATACATGGGACTCTACAGGCAGCACAGTGATTAGAAATGGCTAAGAAGGATCTCATAAATGACAAAATCTAGAGTACCAGGTTAAGGAGTGTAGCAAGGATCTCAGGAGGAATATTTGGAGATGAAAATGCCATCTCAAGGCTTCGAACAAGTTGTTGTTGATAGGCTTCATTTAATTGTGCCCAGCAACTCACAAAACCTGCTGCAAATAATTCTCTACAAACAGATGGCTGCAAAAGGAACACAGTCAGATAGCAACTCACAGAATGTACCTGAACCAAATTTATTATTAATTGATTCAACCTGCAACTGCGCTAATCGAGCACATGTACGTAAAGCTGGAGATGGAGATTCCTTAAGAAGTTCAATGCTAAAATGACGCATCCACTCAGCCCAATCTTCCTTGGTACTTCGTTGAGAAGCCTCCCAGGCTGTTCGTAATCGACCATCATTCACCTAGAAGTAGCAGGCATGCATTTGTTACTTGAAGTGGCTTATTTACAAACAACAAAAATCAATCATAATGCACAACATTTCATGCTAGGATATCAACTGCAATACAGAAACAGCCATATTTTTAATCCATATTAGATCAAATAACAACAATTTTAAATTATAATGAAATGCAAAACATGTTAAATTCTTGTCCGAAACTTAACACAGGTTAACTTAACAACAAGATAAGGCAAATTCACAATGGTGGTTCCCACTTCAAAACCAGAGGTGGTCTGTTTAGTGAATTCTTAGCAGGAGGGCTCTGCCGCAAATGGAGATCCCAATGTACAAAAGCATGCTAACCAGGCAGAGGTTCATTTAGCAAATCCTAGCGACTTACCGCCTAAGAATTACAAAGACAAAAAATATTAAAAAATAGATTTTTAGAACATGAACAAGAGAAATGCAGAATTTTAAATTACTGGCAAATGATGCAGAAATCTGTATCAGAGCAGTAAAAGACATAAAGATACAATTAACATTCATGCAAAACAAAAAGAGGCAAGTTTATTACAAGCTCCAACCGTTAAAATGGTGTGGACTCTTCAAGAAGCCAAATAACCGAATCCTTGTTTTGTTCAAGGAACAAAAGTGTCAAGAAGTTTGTCAAAGAACCTAATCCTAGGATTGTTAATAATAAGGTTGGGATCTCAAGAAGCGTAATCCAATACTCTTCCTTAATAGATAAATATCCTAAAACTGATCAAGAAACAGTAGCATTCAGAGAGAGACCACGCTTACCTTGTAGTTTCTTGTCTGCCTTTGAATCTCAGCACCCTCGTCATAATGGTCGTTTTCCATATCATTCAATGGATCACTGATAACATCAGCAGGCAGTGGACGAGTTACTTTATAAACGCTGTTGTTCTCCAAAACAATTGGATCTCGTCTACGAAGCCGTGTCTCAATTTCATCAAAATCTTTGTGCTGGCTCCAAAGCAATTGAAACAGATAAATTTCAGCTGGATGATCATACTGAAAATCATTCTACAAATCATCGCAGAAGTTATAATGTGGTAATTCAATGAAAGATATAAAACAAACCTGCAAGCGATGCCGCTGTAGCTGTTTGCGAATAGATGGGACAAAAATAGCAAAGTCATCCCCCAACGATTGGGCTAATACACAAATACAATCAACAGCCTCCTTTCTAAGTTCATCCATTTTCCTGCATATGAAAGATTATGTCAATAGAATCATCCTTTTTAACACAAAAAAAACTTACATGAATCAAATATGAACCAGTTGAATGAAAACATCGGTTGTATAAACAATCAGACAGAAGACATTAGTTAATCAACAACAAAAAAAATTAATGTAATTCATGAACAAGAACATCTACAAGAGTGCCAAATCATAAAATATAAAATAACATGTTTGAATGACACAAAGGGAATATTTTGTTCCATATCAAAAACCACAATTCAAAGTTGAACATTGAAAAATAGAGCAAATGCAGTTTGAGTCCAGGAACTATTACGAGTGCTAGAATAGAGATATCACATCATAGTAGCATTCATTGTTATCACAAGCGGATTTACATGCAAATTCTTTACGGCCAATTATCAGAGTTGAGTGATTCGGATTACATATTGGAGCCAGCTCCAGTGACAAAACAAGTTAGCTATCCCTTAAATCAATGGAAGCCTCAATTAATGCAACCAAACCATTTGTAATGCATTTCCAAATTATTCAATAGTTAATAACCCAATGACTGAATAGTTGTCATCGCACATAGCAGATAATTTAGTCTAGTAGTTTAATAATTAGTTTCAAGAGTTGGTAGTATTTAAATAACCACCTTCAGTCATACTAATAGAGTGTTACTAACTTTACTTCATTGAGTGATCCTCTTGAATGAAACTTTGGTTTCCTCCATGTAAACATCATGTGACATGATTATTTGACGACGCTAAATCTTTGGAGTGGCAAAAGTAAATTACTGGTAGGTATTTTATAACATAGTTACAAGCCTCAGACTCAGCATGCCAATTTTTGACTCGGACTTGGACTCGGCGTCCAGACTCGGGAAAAACTCGACAAGGACTCGGCAAATTGAAAAACCCAAGAAATTCAAAGATTTTGAAGGATTTAAAACATTTTTCATGCATCCTTTAAAAAATTAACATCAAAGACACAATAATTGAGATAAATAGAAGCTACTTTGCACACATACACAAGTTTACATTGATCACATAAGTATAAATGCAAATTTCTGAAGGAAATAAGTTAAACTAAATGTAAACATCAACATTGAGTAAAGCATTGTTCAGAGCTCCACAAAATAGGCTTTTACAATAAAATTGTTTGCTCATAACAATGTTAATTGATCCTTGCATTGAATGCATTTATAATTCTCAAATGCAAAACAGCTAGAGGCTTCTTGGATACTCTTTTCATGACTTAAACAATACTTAAGCATTTGAAAATATTTACTTTTGTTGCCATGTTTGAAATATAATAGTTTATTATATTTCCCCCCAAATATAAGCACCAAATCACTTTATAATTAAATAAGCATTTAATGCACTTGACCACACCTTATACTATGAGCTTTATATTTAATCATTATTAAATGGAATTTAATTAATGATTATAAATAACTTTAATATCTCATTAAATTCTTTTAAGTACTCGTTCCACATCCAGGTGCTCACTACCTAACTCAGACACCAAGGTGCCCTGGTGAAAATAGCACTGACCATAAATTTAACTTACTATAAATAGTAAGTCTCAAAATGAAAACTCTATTGAAGTTCCCATAACTCCATGCTACTACCAATTGTTTAGGTGCCCTTCTCAAAGTAGTAACCCTGACTTTCTCGAAATAGTAAGTATGCCAATCTGAGCCAAATGAAGAGTAGTCCTAAACATCCATGACCTCTGTAGTGGGAATTTGCCTCTTGTTCTGCCACTGAGACCCTCTAACCAACTGACTTAGCCTACAAGGGCCACTAATAGTGTAATGTCCCCTTTTCCGAGAAAGAATTTAATGATAATAATGTTAAACTATAAGATTAAAGAAATAAATAAATATAATTATAAATATATATATAATTATAATTATGTTGATAAAATTAAATTAATATATAATGGTTGATATATATATATATTAAACTTAAAAGAGATTTAGCAACAATTAATAATAATATTTAATAGTATTACTATTCAATAATAATATTATAATATTAAATTAATTAAATAATAATAATTCAAATGTAAATAAATGAATCTATTATTAATGATATATATAATCATAATATAATAAATATAATAATATAAGATAATATGTGATTAACACAATAATATAATATAATATACATTAATAATATACAATACATTAAAATATCAAATACTAAATATCATTGTTTGATTATATTGAATCTACCATAAAAATTCTTATATTAATAATTAATAAAAAAACATAAAATTGAAAACTAAGAAGTTGCGACCAGAAAGGCACAAGACACGACTTTCTCCAGACCTATGCCGTATAAAGGGAGAGACTTAGGATCGAATGGAGGGGGGAGGACCTAATCAGCGAATACAGAAAGCATCTAGTCAACAAAAAGGAAGGGAAAAGACCAATCTACAGGTATATAGATAGTCACGCTGCAAATATAAAAATAATTACATACATGGGTCATGCGTAGTGGTAGTACTCAATGGAATAGTCAGCAATCTGACTCATCAAGACGATCCATGATACAAATCAATTCATATTGTGTTTGGAAGCAACCGATTTCATGGTCATGTGCAATGCTTGGATAAAAATATATGTTAGTCAACTCCCGTGAGATAATAGGATAGCAAACATATTAAATTCCCTTTCTAAAATCACATAGAAGAATAAGATACCCAATCTTAATATCAACAGATACGACCAAAGCTACAATCTGGAAGAGATTGAAGGTAAAGGCAGGTGTGTTAATTATAAGAAGTAATTTGCTAGATATAAACTACAGCAAACTAAGACAATGATGAATATATTTAGAAACTACGATCATGAGAATACTAGCATATATCCATAGAGCCTTAATAAGTTCCAAGGAGACATTTTCGAACAGACCATTCAATCATTAATTGAACAATCCTAGAGTCCTTCAAATCCAAGTAGAGGTAATCCACTGTGAGGGAAGACTGAACACATAAGATACAGAATTTAATACAGTGATGTAATATAGCATTAAGCAGTACATCTTAAATAATGATAGCCTATTTTTGGCCATCATTAGATCATTGTAAATACGTGTATGATCAGACAAGTGATTAGACCAGATCCATCACAGCAATATGATTTTCATTTATTTAAAAGAGGATATCAGTAATAGCATATGCTCTCTGAACAATTATAACATCATTTGTAGATCCATTGAGTAATACTAGAATAAGTATAAACTATGGTAGTAAATAATGGATATAAGCATCTGGCCTGCCAACAAGATTATCGTTTGGCATCTGTAGGAAGCAACCACAATTGGGATTAACAATGCCAATCTTGTATTGTGAATTCTCTGCTAATGTCATTGGTGTTGACAACAAATGAGGCTAGTTTGAAACTGGTATACTGAGGGTTCAAGAATTACCAAAGTCTACACAAAAATAGTTTCGAATCGTATATTTAAGCAACCTTACAAAATAAGTCATCAGTCTAAGAATATTTGAACAAAAAGTTAAGTCCAGATCGGCAAGGGACATTACAAATAGGCTAATCCGAACCACCAACCATGGTGAGCTAAAAAGGGGATATTACATATATACATACATACATCTATGTATACTTATATATGTATAGGTATATGTATGTATGTAGATATGTACACACACACATATGTATATGTATATGTATATGTATGCATGTATATATGTATATATGGGTGTGTGTGTGTGTGTGTGTGTATTTATATATATATGTATGTATTTATATATATCTATTTATATATACATATATGTATGTATGTATGTATGTATGTATGTATATGTATATGCGTGTGTATATGCATGCATGTATGTATATATGTTTCTGTGTGTGTATATCCCTTCATGTGCATATTTATGTATGTTCGAACTTGAAAACTATAAATTACAAGAAAAGTGATACTCATAAATTCAAAAGTAACAATAAATAGAATTTGTAAATACCTCATAATATCATATTCATAATTTGCAAAAATGATAATACTCCACTTGATTGCTACAAGATAATATCATATCCATTAGTTTGCCACTCCTATAGTCATACCTATACTCGTACCCAAGGAAAAAATAATATGCCATACCTCCATTCCCATACCAAAATTGGCAACTCAAGATGAATCACATTAGGAGATAGTTGGCCCATAGACCCATGGCAATTAACCAATCATAGTGATGGCTTGATTGCTAATACTGTAAATAATTTACAGCAGACATCCTTTTCATGCAAATGAAATATAACTCCACAAAAATGATGAAATTCAACCTCCTCTAGACCAAAATATTCTGTACAGTCTGGCAGTTTATCATACAATAGACTCACAAGAAATTGGGATTAAGAAAGGCAACATAAGTAGGGAAAGGAAAACAAGAAAGCATATTTCATTTAATTCGACGGCACTATTAAACAAGGTAAATGTTCTAACAAAGGAAACTCCCCTTATCAACACAAACACACACAACAGAATAGAGAAATAACAGCAAATTGCAAGAACAGGAAACTTTCTTTCTATTATCTCCAATGAAATGGAATTACAATATTCAGAAATATAGCATGCACAACGACATGGGCATTTTCATGACAATATTCTGCAAGCCAAAGTCACCATATACATCATCAGAACTGTCCTAGATAACCCTACGGGCCTTCATTATATAGGGGGAATTTTAACCACCCAAGAAGGTTCTAGAAATTCTAACCCTAAACTTTAAGGCCGACCATCCCTAAGATATTATTATTTATGTTTTATTACATTGGAATAGGCACCAAACAACTTTCGGAACTCAAACAAGTTTTTGAAAATATTTTATTTTTCCATCCTAAGCAGCGCAACTTCCGGAGACCATATCTCTTCACCCATTGCGTTGATTGGCTATTATAACCCCATTTCGGAAATGACGCAAAGTGCTCTACAAGCTTAAAAAGAAAAGCGCCACTCACGCCAAGGTTTCACCCCTTCTCAGAGCCTCTAAAGCCTTCAAAACTAAGTTCAAAGTTTTTGTACCCTTTTGCCAAAACCGAAAATTTTCAATATCTTCAAAACCAAACTTGATCTTGCAATGAAACTTTACCGGCATGCTAATATAACCGAAGCGAACCTCCAAGGAAGAAAATAAAACATTTTGAGCTCAAACAAACAACTTACTAAAAATAGTAAATTTCCAAAAATAGTAACTCTTCACAAAGATAGCCCTTATTGACAAACCAGACTATTTTTGGGTGATGCAAGATTGCTTTTACACCCAGGATGCTCCTGCATCATGTTCCCTTTTATTCAACTATATATTTGAATGGAATGTTATGAAAAAATTTACTCGGCAAGCACTCTTTAAACCAAAGAAATGAGAATCGGAATCGGATCGGAATCGTTTTGGCCGAATCGAATCGCGAATCGGCCATGAATCGGAATCAAATCGGCCATGAATCGGCAAATTTTAAAAACCCTAGATTTTAACAATTTAAAACCTATTTCAGACACCCTTTATTGAGTATAACTTAAAAACAGTATAACATCATCAAATAGAAGCTAACATACATAAACAAGGAACATAAATGATAAATCCATCACATACGCTACATGTAAAATGTAAATTGTAAATTTGTAACTGAACTGAAGTAAATAGAAATCTGAAATCATATTATCATAATGAGTCAAATCATAGAATGCAATATCAAATATGTATGTGAGATGAAGATCCATAAGACATCAAATCAAAAATGTATGTGAGATGAAGATCCATGAAACGAATGTCTATCAGTATCAATAAACTCAGAAGTTAGAAGTTACTCAGAACTATAATAATAATAGTATCAGTCTGTAAACAAAATGAAAAAACAAGGCTATAGCTCAATCCTCATCATCATCCTCAAGCTCAGCTGCAGCCTCAGCCTCAGCCTCTGAGTATCCTGTCTGCCTTCTACAAAGGCGTCTAAGGTAGGTCCTAGAGGACTGCTGAGCCATATCCTCTGCTTGTAAGATGGGCCCACGAACAACATCACTAGGAGTAGGGCGTATGTTTGTGCGTGCACGTGTGAGTCTGCCAGTGCCTGAACGTGCTCTAGCCTCCTCCTCTGCCATGGCCACAGCCTCAGCCTCTCTATCTGCCTGGTCAACCCACTCATGGTCTGCCTCAGTGAAGACTGGATCCACAGCCTCAGTGTGCCACTCTGATTCTGGATCAATCTCATCCAGAATGATCGGAGAGGAGTCAATGCCCATAATCTGTCTGATCCTAATACGAAGGTTGTAATGAACAAAGACAAGATCATTCAACCTCTGCACTGTCAACCTATTTCTCCTCTTCGAGTGGATATGCTCGAACATGGACCAATTGCGCTCACATCCAGAAGCGCTGCTTGGCTGACTCAGAATACGGATGGCAATTTTCTGAAGTTTTGGGGTTGTGGGCCCAAACATTTGCCACCATCTATCTGAAATAAGGGAAAACAAAATCAATTAGTATCATTTACAAAATTACAACTTTAAAATTACAAAATCAAAAATTAAAATGCACAACTTATAAGCCATAAACTTGTTACTTAACATTCAAGAATATATTATTTTACGGTTACCTGGCTGTAGTTTTGTCCGACTATCTATGGCCATCCTGCTAGAGAAAATTGACCCTTCCATATTATTGAATTTGTCTAGCTCAAGGGTTGCAACTCCGCTATCCTCATCACTACTCAACCTCTGGATCACTGTATATAGGCCGCCGAGAACCTCCTCATCCGCCTTGAAGTCAGCACCAAAACGAAATGCTGGATTCAGATAATAGGCTGCTGCATGGATGGGTCGGTGGAGCTGATTCTGCCATCTCCTATCAATGATATCCCAAAGAGGGGCATACTTCTCCTGCACTCCTAGATACCTGGCTCTAATGGCCTCCTTGGCCCTATCCATGCCCTCATATATGTAGCCAAGAGAGGGCTTCTCCCCATCAGCAGTTCGTAGGAGAGATACGAGGGGCTCAATGACCTGCATATAATGTTAAAAAAACATTTGAGTCAAAACTTAAATATAAATAATAAAATTATAAAACTAAAAGTAAAAGTAAATCATTAACAATTAAATAATAAATAGTAAAAGTGTAAAACTAAATACTAAATATTAAATTGTAAGAAATTTACCTCAACAATTTCTTTAGCAGGTTCCCAAAAACCATCCTCATCAAAGATCCAATTTGCCACATCTACCCCTATAGTGGTCGTAGCATAGGAGGATGTAGTCCACTCCCGCCCAACAAACATTCTCCTCAAATCGTCCCTTGATGTCAAAAAGGACTGCAATGTGATGAAATTCGAGGCAAACCTCGTGATCCCTGGACGAGCTAACTCCTTGCCTCCTGTGTAGGCCCTCATTGTGCTAAGGATGAATGCATGGTTGTAGATAAACTTGCATATACTTTTTGCCCTATCTACGCATGACTTTACCCACTCAAGCTTGCCAATTTCCTCCAACATGAGGTCAAGGCAATGTGCCGCACAAGGAGACCAAAAGATGGTGGGGTGCCTCTCCATCAATAATTTACCTACAACAATTTTAAATTAATTAGAAATTGGAACATGTTATAAAACTTGGGATTATAAAAGTGTTCAAACTTCAAATAAATTAATTTTCAAAACTTGAAAAGTTACAAGTTTACCTGCAGCAACATAACTTGCTGCATTATCAGTCACCACCTGCATGACATTTTGTTCCCCCACCTCTGTGATGACTTCCTCAATAATCTCACATAAGTATGCGGCGTTTTTTACATGGGCAGAAGCATCAATAGACTTGAGGAACATGGTATATCCTACAAAAGAATGAATTATCATGGATCATTAACAAATTAGCAATTAACAAATCAGAATTTAAATTATTCAAATTTCACAATACATGTAGGAAAGTAGAATGATCAATCACCTCCACAGGAAACAAGAAAATTGATGAGTGTTCTATTCCTCATGTCCGTCCAACCATCAGTTATGATGGTGCAACCCTTTACAGTCCACTCCCTTTGGTGGTCTTGAAGCTCAGCCTTCATGTCCTCCACCATTTCATCTAAGAGTTGTCCACTCAACTCAGCCTCAGTTGGGGCTTTAAACCCCGGACCACATATAGCAACTGCATCTATCATATTTTGCCAGTAAGGAGCCCTGTCACAAATAGATTATGATTAGAAATTTAGATAATAAATCATTATGTAAAGTGAATCTATAATTTCATCATTACACAAATAAATATAATTAAAATTTAACTTTAAAGTTTAAACTTAAAGAAAACAAATAAAAAAGAATGAATTACCTGGCTGCAAAAAATGGAATGTTGCAAAAGTACCAAAATTTGCAAATTTCTCTTCTCGCAGCATCATGAATCTCCTTGTTCAAACCCATGCCCTCAAGCGTGGGTTGTGAGCCAGGAGTAGTGCAGGGCACAAAGTAACTATCCAATCTGTTCTTCCGCACTCTGGGATGCAATAGGGCACTGTCAGGGCCAGCCTCAATATGACTATAAGAACGACTAGCAGTAGCACTAGCACTAGCGCTAACACTACCACTACCACTAGCATCAGCAGTAGCACTAGCACGAGCAGCAGCACTAGGACGAAAAGGAGGCCTAGTAGAACCCTCTCCAACACAACCTACGGATGCGGACTCTGATGCAGGTGTAGATGCGGTTGTGGCAGTGGGAGCATGGGAGCCAATAGCCCTTATCTCTTCTAGTTGTCTTTTCTTATTTATTTTTTCTTGTTCAAATTTTTCTAATGCCACTAAACAAGTGCGTTTTGCCTCAGCTGTTTGTTTAGTGCAAATTGCAATATCATGTCCGGGTATGGCAGCAATGTGGAATTTGAATCTATAAATGCCACCGGAATTTATTTCTTTACAAAACATACATTTTGTTTGGAATTTTGTTCTTCCAGGAAAGTCTTCGGTATATTTCCAACACTCATCGTTTTTACCCATTGGGGAAAATGAAAATTAAGACTCCTGCAATAATAAATTTCAAGTAAAACCTCTATGTTTCAAAATTCAAACTTCAAAGTAAGACAATCTAACAAACTAATAAACAAACAACAAAGCCTACTTTGCAATTTATTAAAAGTTCAACTAAAAACAAACATTCAAGATTTGCAAATGAAAACTAAAAAAATTTAACAAAAAATGAACAATACACTAACATACCCAAAAAAAAATCAATATTTATTATTTACCTCTTGCAAATCAGTTAAGGAGTGTTGCTAATGACTCCTTAATGCTCCCAATGCAATTTGATGGCCTCCCCAAATGGATTTTCCTTCTCTTTGCTGCTCTTCCTTCCTATTGTTTGCAAACTTGTGCTTTTCTTTTTCTCTTCTTCTCTCTCACTTTTCCTCTCTTCTACTCATACTAAGCAAATGAAACACCCTTTAGGGTTAAAACAAAGAGAAAAAGTCAAAGTAAACATAAAAAAAACAAGTCATTTTTTATCTTTTTAACTTTATTTTCTTGCCTGCCGCGGCCGAGTCACGGGCGGTTTCTCGACGCGATTCAGGCAATTTTTCCCATGAATCGCCTGAATCAGCGATTCAGGCGATTCATGGGAAAAAATCGGAGATTCCGATTCCCGAGTCAAAAAAAATCGTTTCTAATGAACCGAGTCGCGATTCAAGCGATTCACGCGATTTCATGGCGATTCTCGGAACTATGCTTTAAACTATTAAATGGAAAAAAAATGAAAAGCAATAATCTTCTCTCACCCATCAAGAACAAGCTTTAAGGGTTGTATCAATGCCGATATATGACCTGATACCTGCCATGGAAGGAAACCATGCTAAATTTAATAACATTAAAGAATGATGAACAACATTATTGGACTAGCAAATAAATTCTAGTCAAAGTTGGACATAGTAAAAATTATCAAATTGTAAACCTGCACACGGGGGATTAACTTTGTAAGTGTTTTCATAGCAGCACGTCTGATCTCTACAGGCACATTTGCATTGTCTGGCCTGAATATCTGGATAAGAGCGGGAAGAAGCAAGTGCATGTGTTCATCTAATGTATCTAGAAAAGTAACAAGAATTTATCACTGATCCTGTAATTTCCTTAAAATGGGATCTGAGAGGAGATTTGGAACATCAGAATTCAAGAAAAATATGGTAGTATCCAGAATTATGATATTATGTCTGACAATGAAAATTAAAAATCTTAAAGGGAATAACTTTGTTAGATTTGCCTCTGAACAAATTACTTAATTTCACCAAATATTTTATTTTCGAAAAAGGAATCTAAAACCAGATTTGCTTACTGCCAAATATTTCAAGGGTATGAAGAATAGCAGGCACATAGCTGTAGTTCTCACAGCGTTCAGCATCAGTTAAAACCTGGATACACCAAGGCAAAATCTCTGGTAGATATGCTTGAAACTCATCATTCAGAGCCAAACAAAGCTGCTCCATCAAATGTAGGATCTGTCATGAAATAGGAAAGTTACCATAAGAATCAAGAGAGTAACTACATGTTTTCAAATCCACTAAACAGCAATGCTATGATTCTTTGTCTTCTCAGAACTCCACTCACTGCAGATGGGTGACCGGTGCCTGTCAAACTAAACGAAGACCAAAATTCCGATATAAGTGCAAGTAAATCTGGTAAATATTTCCGTATATGCTGCAAAATACCACAAAGCACATTCATATTATAATATCCTTTAGTCTTTCCAGAAAATGAATCAAATTAGCTCCCAGTTTTCATGAAAGGAACACTAAAACCAAAGCATAAGTAAGAATATGCATCATTACCTAGCGTACAATAGAAACTAAGGTTCCTAGCTTCCATGTTATGAAATCCTTTAAACCACCTTCACAAGTATGAACAATGTTGAAAAGATCAGGTAAAACCTGCAATAAACATTAATTAATACGTCACAAGGTTAACATTAAGATGTACGGATTACTGTAGGCATAGTCTTTACAATAGCAAGAAAGCAAATTCCAATTCTGGATTTATTTCTGCCCTAAACAAGACAAATTAGAGTCGTCCTGCAGTCCTTGAATATCATTTCTACAGTGACATGCACAAGTTTTTGAATAAAGTATACTTTTTGATTGACTACATTTTCAAATTAAAAATTCCTCTTGTTCTGCAATACCCTGGATTTTACAAAGACCAAAAACCAAAATAAGTAATCTAGAATTTAGAAGTTCTAGCAGCGTACCTACATATAACAGAAAATAAGTGGAAAACCAGAGACAACAATAAACAAACCTCACAATCAGCTTTTCATTGCATTTCAGTTCTGGACTGCAATCTACTTCAGCACATGCATTTAATTCAGTTGAACAATTAACCAATCTTGATTTAGTTCCATCCTTTTATTCACCAGCTATATTTGCTTCTACCAAAACAATGTGTGAAAGAGATTAACCAACTCAAGGAACACATAAATAGTTTGATCAGTCAGACTCCAATAGTGAACTAAAAAGGTAATAGATTATTGTAAGAATTTTACACAATCTACCCAGAAATCTTACAATAATCTTGATGGATTGTGGAAATCTGATATCACTAAGGCACTAGATGTTACGAAAATCAGGGTGAGAAGTTTGTACACTAAGTGATAAAACAAAAATGAAAACTCTCACAGAATCTACAGGACATTTGAGCATTCTCAATGCATGGTTCAAAAATTTCCTCTGCACTGAATCAGCAAACCAAGAGATAAAGATGTTCTAAACTAATCAGGTTGATCAGGAAAGACTAGGAAAACAATGGGATCCAGATATGTTTATGGAAAATTTTTGGTTAGAGATTGGGTTAGGGATAGGGTTAGGCAAAAATCATAAGAAAAAAATCACCACAGAAACCACAAGAATCCCCAAATATCCTAAAAAATTTTGACCAAGAATTTATGATTTCCAAACTTTTCCAAACAAGATCAACAAAACATCTGTCAAAATTTGGATTGACCAATTAAATCATAAGAGCTCTAATTTTAAAACATAAAATCAACCCAGACCGATCACTCACTAATTGTGATAAATCAAAAAAATTTGCAAATTTCTGCAACAATGCTGTGACCTTAATTATTTGAATGAAATAATTCAGACGATATTCAACAAAGGAAAAAGCATATTTGCTTTATAGGACAGACACAACTTTTATGCAGACACCTGCAAAGCCAATATTCACACATATCCGCATAGTAACAAAAAGAAAAGGAACTTATAAAGGATGTTATCATAAATTCGTAACAGCAAACATATAAGAAAAAATAAGAAGACTACTGCGACTGCCATGAACCTAACCTGTCAGGAGCACGCTTAGACAGTCAAACATCAGTTCTAATCCAGCATACAAGTTATATAGTAAATCTTTTACGAACACCACCTCCGATTGAGCCAAAACGGGGGCACCTGGGCCCCGTTTGATTTGCTCGTTTGAGGGGAATGTAGATGTGCTCTCCAAGCACAATGAATGCATCCCCAATGCAGTTATGAGATGATCAAGATCAAATACAAGCCATGGAAAACCAAGAATGGGACAAAAACCTAGTATAGGGAACTAGCTTTGCCCGTAGGATCCCAAAGGATGCAAATGATGGAAATGCAGATTAGGCTATGAATGATATGCACAAAAGCAATGAAATTTCATTAACTTTAGCATGGATATGATTAGATTTGAAATTCAACCATTTCATCCTGTCTAGAGTAACAGGTTCTGTACAAGCTTTCCAAGCTTCACCAAAATCAGGATCCTCTGGATACAAATTCTTGAGTTCCTTGAACCCAACCACTTCAATCTGCATTTCTGTCAGCAATAGTTGCCTTCTGCTAAGAGCATCTGCAACCCTATTAGACTTTCCACTCCTATGTTTCAAAACAAATGTATAACTCTGCAAAAACTCAACCCATTTCAAATGCCTCTGATTCAACTTTCCTTGACTATTCAAATATTGCAAAGCTTAATGATCAGTATACAAAACAAACTCCTTAGGAAGCAGATAATGTCTCCACTTCTTTAATGCCTGAACTATAGCATAAAATTCTTGATCATAAACAGAATATTTCCTCTTGGCATCATTTAACTTCTCACTGAAATAAGCAACAGGTTTACCTTTTTGGCTCATAACAGCTCCTATTGCAGTACCACTAGCATCACAATCTACTTGAAACACCTTATTGAAATCTGGAAGTGCTAAAACAGGTTGTTCTGTAACTTTTTGTTTCAATAATTGAAAACTCTTTTCTGCCCCATTAGTCCACTTAAACTCTTTCCTATCCCCTCTCATTGTTTCAGTCAAGGGTCCACAAATACTGCTAAAATTTCTAATAAACTTTCTGTAAAAGCTAGCCAAACCATGAAAAGATCTTACCTCAGTAGCACTCCTTGGAGTAGGCCATTCAAGGATAGCCTGTACCTTCTCTGGGTCCATTTTTAGACCTTCTGCTGAAACTACAAATCCCAAATACACTAACTCTTTCTTCACAAAACTGCACTTCTTCAAATTAATCAACAATTTCTCTTCTCTCAACTTCTCAAACACCATACGAATATGCATCATATGTTCCTCCAATGTCTTGCTAAAAATCAAAATATCATCTAGGTAAACAATGACAAACTTACCCAGAAATTCTTTCAGAACCTCGTTCATGAGCCGCATGAAAGTGCTCGGTGCATTGGTTAGCCCAAAAGGCATGACTAACCACTCATACAGTCTTTCCTTTGTCTTGAAGGCAGTCTTCCATTCATCTCCTTCTCTGATCCGAATCTGATGATATCCACTTTTCAGATCTATCTTTGAAAAATACACAGCTCCACTCAAACAATCCATAATATCATCCATTCGTGGCAATGGAAACCTATACTTGATTGTGATCTTGTTTATTGCTCTGGAATCTGTACACATCCTCCACTCTCCATTCTTCTTTGGTGCTAATACCGCAGGTACAGCACATGGACTCAGACTCTCTCGAATCAATCCTTTCTGTAACAACTCATGTACTTGTCTGTTCAACTCCTCACTTTCTGCAGGTGTCATTCTGTGCGCTGCCTTATTCGGTAAACTCGCTCCTGGGATCAAGTCCATCTGATGACTGATCTTCCTGACTGGTGGTAATCCATCAGGCACGTTATCGGATACAATATCCTGAAACTCATTCAACAAATCTGCAACTTCTACAGGAACATCTTCTACTTCCTCTTTACCAGCTTTTGGAATTAAAGCAAAACATACATGCTCATGCCTCATACCATCTAGGAATTTCCTTCCATCAACAAATGTTATTCTTGCATTACCACATGCCTTTTCTTCGGTCTCCTTCAATGGCTTTAGCTTATGTCGTACTCCATCCTTTGTCAGGGAATAGGTATTCGCACGACCATCATGTACAGCACATCTGTCAAACTGCCATGGTCTACCCAATAACATATGACATGCATCCATAGATATGATATCACACAATACCTCATCTTGGTATCTGCCAATCTTGAACTTCACCAGGCATTGTTCATTGACCATGACCTTGTGGTCATCCTGTACCCAGGCAATCCGATATGGATGTGGGTGTTTCTGTCTCTTGAGCTTCAACTTTGTCACCATCTCTTCCGACACCAAATTGTCAGTGCTTCCACTATCGATAATCACATCACAACATTTACCTTCACACTTGCACCTGGTGCGAAACAAGCTCCTCCTTTGCTCAGGTTCATTCTCACCACTCAACAGGACTCTTCTGTTAATCAACGTTTCTCCTCTTTCAGCATCTTCAGAATTTGATGATCTGGCATCTTCATCTACATGTGCAACTCTGGCCTGGCCTTCATTTCTCCTGTCTGTTCTGCCTTGGCGCTGAGGACATTCAAATGCCCTGTGACCTTCTTCTCCACAGTGAAAACATGTTCCACGGAAGCCACCTCTTCCAGATCCTTGTCCTCTTCCTCTCCCTCTTTGATCTCTATTATTCTGATCCTGGAAGCGATTGAAATTATTTCCTCGCTGATTCTGACTACTACTGGCCTCATCCTTCTTTTTCGGATCTTCATTTCGACCACCATATGATCGTCCACCGCGACCTCTTCCATTTTGTCTGCTCTCAAACTTCTTGTTTAGCTTTTCCTCTACTTTTAGGGCAAACTGGTATGCCTCTTCAATACTGTTCATTCGAACCAGATTCAGCTCCTCCTGAATGCTCGGCCTTAACCCGTTAAGGTATCGGGCAACTTTCTCCTTATCAGCTTCTGCGTGGCCTGTTCTGATGAGAAGTCGATAGAACTCCTCTGTATACTCCTGAACAGATCTTCCTGCTTGCTTCAAACTCTGCATTTTCTTCAGTAGGTCAAGCTCATAATCAACAGGAATGAACTGTCGCTTCAATTTATCCACCATCCGATCCCATCTCGTGATTTTCTCCTTTCCCCTTCTATTTCGCTCCAACTGAATCTCTTGCCACCATATCTTCGCATGACCTTTCAGTCTGGCCTTCGCAACTTTGACCCTATCAGGATCCTCAACATCTTCATACTCAAAATATTCTTCACATTCATTGATCCAGTCGATCAATTACTTTAGGTGATGAACTAAACTAAGGTTTATTACCCATTTATCTAAGCTATGTGACTTAAGAAGCTGAAAACATGAAAGAAAGTTAAGCTAACATGCTAGATATGCTAAGAGCTAGAGCTAAATGAAGATAATAACAATGCATAAAAGACTTGACTATTTAGACTCGTTTGCTCTTGGAAGGAGGCTTATTAATAGATTTTTGGTGAAGGCCTTGGGTTAGGAGGGATGGTTAGGGTTTGAGGCAGGCTTAGAGTTAGGGTTAGGAGTGAAGGGATGGGCATTAATGGGTTGAGTGGATCAAGGTTGCTCACATATGTGTGAGCAACACTTAGGAAGTGGGAAGGGAACAAGAGTGGAAGAAAGCGGATGAGTTGCCATTAAGAGGGTTGTAAGAGCCACTAATGAGGGTGAAAGGGGTCATTAATGAGGGTGTAAGGCTCATAAATGAGGGTAGTTGACTTTGGTGAAGAGGAAGCCATTAAGGCTAATGGGGTTAGGAATCACCCCTTAAGTGGGGTTAGGGGGTGATTAGGGTAAGGGGATAAGATTAGAAGATTCTAGAAAGATTCTTAGCATTTGGGAAATTAAATAAATATTTAATTTATTTAAAGAGGGTTTGGTTGATCAAGATTTATTAAAATGATTTAATAAATTGGGAGGGATAAATATTTAAATTGGATTTAAATCAGTATAACACCGGCGCGGGGGTGCGTCGGGACGGGGTACGCCAGGACGAGTTTCGGGTGCGGGAAAAAAAAGGGCCTCAATTTTGAGACGGTGGGGGGACGGCGGCGGGGGTACAGGCAGGGAGGAGGGGGGCTGCATACTATACATATATAGCTTGAAATGTTAATTATGAAAAGATGTTTCAACATAACATACCAAATACGAGAACATAGCAAAATTGCAACACGAACTAGAATCATTGAACACTCAACATAGTAACATAGTAACATAAACATACATAGTAACATAATGAATCATGTTCTAAACTTCTATCAAAGATTCAAAATTCATTGTTCAAATATGAAATATCATATATCAAAATGATCATGATTACAATGAGCACAGTAGCATGATATGATATAATGAATCATGATCAATCATCAATGTCAAAGTCTTCATAGCTAGGTCTTAGGTAGTCTTTGTTGGTGGCTGTTTCCAAGTCCAGCAAATGAGGTTTGAGTGATTTTGGCCTGTTGGGAAGTCATATCTGTCTGGGATTTGGACGAGAGCTAAGCTAAGTCTGTCATAGTGATGGGGTCAAAACCAAGTGATTTGTGATAAAACGAGTTAAAACCCTTTGAGAATTCTTTTGCCAGCTTCAGTTCGACCTTAGAAACCCATGATGGATTATGGGAGGTAACCCTGCTGAAGGCTTGTTCAATCATGAAATTTGGCTAAGTCTGGAATTTTTTGAAAACCCTCAAAATCTAGAATCTGCATCTTAACCCCTATGAAGCTGGAACCTATCTCAAACATCTTGAAAGTATTTATACAAATATAACTTAAAGTATAAGAAATTAAATAAATCAAACTTATACTTAAATGTTATATTTGTATAAATCCTCGCGCCCCTGAATTGAAAAATTAAAAACTCGCAAAAATTTAAAAAAAACTTTAAAAAAATTGCTTTTTGGGCGTCCCGAGTGCGGTCGAGGGACACCTAGGCAGCACCCAAGTACCGCACCCCCGCACCCAAGATCCCAAGCACCCGACCAGTACGGGGACGGGTGCAACTGAGGTGCGGCAGCCCACGGCCGCCAGCAGGGGTCCTCAGGTGCATGGAGTACCCGTCCCAGGGACATCCCCGCACCCGGTACTCCTAGGTTTTTGCTAGGGTGTGGATCCCCGTGTTACACTGATTTAAATATTTTTGGTAAAAGTTCTTTAATTAAATAGATTTAATTAAAAGGGGAGGGGATAATGACAATAATAATTAATTAATTAATTAATTATGATATCATCAAGACTTTTATTAATTCAAATAAGTTGGATTTTTAGGTGTCTACAACTACATAGCAAAAAAATATTAACACATAATTGCTCAAGTCATGGTCAGCAATTGGCAGTTTTTACTAACACGTTTTCATGCAGACATCTGCAAAGCCAATATTCACACATATCCTCTAGTAACAAAAAGAAAAGAAAAGGAACTTATAAAGGATAGTATCATAAATTTCTAACTGAAAACATATAAAAAAAGACAAGAAGCCTACATAGCAAAATATATGATAGACTAGAAGGAAACAAGAGCCAAAGAACACAAAAAGAAAAGTATGAACAAAATGAAGAAATTAAGAGAAATGCAATACCCAGAACACACACACTTACAAAATGTTGGTTTTGTCAACCTGCAAAATGGATTAAGATATACATTAAATGGAGGATAAATTCCCATTATGCTGGTCTACATTTAGGGTATATCAATTATGACCTTCACCTGAGAGAAGTAAAGCTAGATCGCTCATCTAGAGAGTCAATGTTTAATATTGAGATAAGCCTACCAAAGAGTATCAAATATCTCAAACAAATATAATCCTATTCCCAAAAGAAAATTTTCTGGGTCTTCATCAAATTGTGATGGTGGAATGCTTCCTTGTAGTAGAACGATCTGGTTATGAACAAGTCATTTGAGTATTTGCAATGGCATATTACTTAACAAAATCCAATACACCATTACTATTTGTACGGCATTTCACTAAAAAAATTCAAATACACCATACCTATTTGTACCACAAACAACTAGAGTTTGGAAAACTACACACAACCCCTCAACAAATCCATCTATAAAACTGTTTCTTTAAGAAATTTTCAAAATATGTAGGTATGTGCTATAAAAACATATGTTATCAATGACCTTACTCCTGCTGTATAATGCACATTGCAATATGAAATGGAGGTAAAATTAGAAAAATAATAATAATAATTTGGCGGAAAACAAAAAGAATTTAGAAAAATATACGAGGAAAAATTAAAAAAGAAAATGTAATATCCCCTTTTTATGACAATGAAATAAACTAATCAATACTTATAAAAGAACTTGATGGATTAATTAAAATATCATTCAGGGCTACTATTATTATTTATCCTCCTTAATGGGGCCTGATTTGAAATACAAATTGCTTGGAGGGAAAGGCCTTGGAGGTAGTATAAAAGGAGGATGCCGGGAAGCAACTGATCATCAAGTTTTGGAATTCCTCTTCTTTATATCTGAAGCTTGCAAGCTGTGATGTCCGATTTGAAAATAAGATTTAATAACAAAAAATCATTAAATAATAAGATTGCTATATTGAAAATTACTTATAGATTTAAATTTTATTATAGTTTAAAAATTAGATAACATGCCTCCCCATAGACTCCAATGGACTTCAAATTCAATTTTATTCCGCCCAATGTCCAAAGCTTTAAGCAATTGTGTATAGCTTGTAGAACCTTTCGTGGAAGAACGAGTGTCCCATTTATAAAGTTGAAGCCTTTTACATCAAGGGTCATGTCTCTATGGAAAGACATTCAATCAAAGTTTGTAAACAAGTCGTGTAAATTTATTTTTAGAGTCACTATCAAGAGCATCTTTTAAATTACTCAAGATTTGGGAGATTTTTCTTCACATTCATAGCTTGTGCCATTGGCGCCCACTGTCGACTATAACTAGAGTGTCAAAGAATAAAGGTTTATTTTGGAAATGATTTTACAAACATTCATAAATGCAATTGGCAAGTGTAAAGTAAAACTCAATGACCTTTGCCAGAGTCCTCCCCGCACATGCCAAAATGCGTCCATAAAAGCACAAAAGAAAGAAGATTTTAGATGTTATATTTACAAGTGCCTTGTTAGACATACATGCAAGGTGACATTATAGTAGGGTGATGAGATTTTTGATAGTACAATGGAGATTTTGAGTACTAAGTGAAATAATATGTGAATGTATAATGTACCTTGTGATGGAGTGCTCATTTTTACAAATCAGGACCTCTATTTAATTTCCTTTTCTAAACTTCTTATCATACTATTAGTGTTGTATTTTTTTATATTTTCTTGCACATTAATACAAATTTTAA
Organism: Chamaecyparis obtusa; assembly: GCA_027943335.1. Classification (NCBI taxonomy): domain Eukaryota; kingdom Viridiplantae; phylum Streptophyta; class Pinopsida; order Cupressales; family Cupressaceae; genus Chamaecyparis; species Chamaecyparis obtusa. The sequence goes on along the minus strand of BSBK01000118.1, from coordinate 497,033 downwards.
CAATCTCTGTCAATTGTCAGTTTATTGATTTTTCTTTCCATATCCTTACGTTAAATATTCACAATAAGTAAACATTAAAATTCCTACAGACCATTCAAAACCAATTATCATCTTTCCTGAGTTTGATATTTTGTTGTAACTAATCTGAGACTGTTTTCATTCTGCAGATTATATTATAAATGATTGTTTCAAATAGATCCTATTATAATTATCATCTTACACATGGATGTGCGGATTATGTTGATCATACCATATACAAATCATGAGATTATCCAGAAGTGCATAATATGGAGGGTGCCGAATATCTATGAATCTTCTGCAGATGTGTCTACATCCGACAACAGTGTTTTGCCAAATCTATACAGGAAATGGAGATATTCAGAAGATTATACATAGATTTTCATTACGGTATTCAAGATTATTGCTTCAGAGGCATGAGACCAGTCATGGCACAATACAGGATCATGCACTGAAAGACAACGTTTATCATACTCAAAAATTCATAAGATATACTCGCAGGATTCATCATCGGGATTGTTAAGTTTGAAATGACATATTACAAATGATTACACGATAGTGTATTGGGTATCAAATGATTTATTTCGCATCCAGAGCCTATATTGTGATAAAATGCAGATATCATCTAACTCACCTGTTGGAGTCTACTTCTGAAGTATGGACGGGAATTTAAGCATGCCCCAAATGCAATTGAATCATGAATCAATCACAGGCGTCAAAATTCAGTCTACTCAATAAAATCTCTTACGTCTCACAGACCCATGAACACGTTATTATTATCCATTTACTAATGTTTGATATTGCTTTTGCAGGATGAAGACTCGTCGAGTGTGTAGAAGCAAGGCAGGAGATGAGAAGACCTGTGCAAATACAAGGGATATATGACAACGAGAATGAAGTGCAGATACTCTCAACTAATCCGCTGGGGTTTACCTCTGAAGATGAACTTGTCAATTCCAGAATAAGTTGCGAAGAGGAAAGAACATCAGAGACTTCGAAGCTGTATGGGGAATCATATAGAAGGGTACACCAAATTAGCAAAGGCAGAGAAAAATTGGATCCTTACAATTAACGTGAAACCATTGGAAGGAAAATACTTAGTCGAAGATATGCCAACTGAGCCGCGTATTTATACAGACCTCTTAAAAACTACTCCAGAAATAATCAATGCTATTCTTACGCGTGCTTTGCCCGGTAATCCAGAGAATGTGTATGCGAAATCGCATAGGTAGAAGCTATTGACATGTGTATGGAGCATCATACGTTCAATGAGGCACGATGTGAAAAACAGATGTAAAGCTTTCAGTTAGTATGGATTTGAGTATAGAAAGCTTATGCTACGTAATCACACCAATAAGTTAAAGATGGAAAGACATGTCGGTTCAGGGGTTGGATGCTCCACCTGTCACTCACAACCATGCCCGTAATGGAAGCCTTGGTCTTTCCTTTTAAGCGTGATTATTAATAAAAACAAATATAAAAGTATATTTTATGAAACGTTGTGTCTTTTAAAAACACAACCGCATGACTCCTCCATCTTATATAAATATAAGATGTAAAATCAAATGGAAGGAAGACACAAGAACACAGCCGGTTGTAAAAAACTGCCAAAAATATTATACTTGGATATATTATTTTTCCATTGGCAGAGGAATGAATTTTTTAACTAAACCCGTGAATTCTGGATTATTGAGTAAATATATTTATATGCGCTTCTGGAGTCAAACTGCATTGGATAGATCATCCGTAAGGAGTGTCTCTAGTGCAATTTTATTTCCGGCATAATTTGTAAGCGTATCTATTTTATTTGTGTGCGTATTAGAGTTCTTTAAATTATTATTAAGTTGTCCTTTCTAAATATTTTATTGATTTCTATAAATATTTTAATATTCGGATAAGTGGACTGGATCATTATTGCATTTTAAACTTGATAAACATAAATATTGTGAAATACTTAATTGTTTCCATATTTATGTTTTGTTTGTCTCCGCATCACAAGAGTTAAAATACGTCCTAGACTAGTTTAAAATAACGTTCATATAATTGATTCGTCACGTATGGATTATTAGTTTATATATAGTTTTAAATTCATTAACGTTTTATAAAGTTGTACGTTTCAGCTTATAATATTTACTCTGTTTGCCCATTTAATTAGGCACGTCTTTATATTACTCTTAATTCATAATTCATATGCTGGCAATTATTTCTTCTCTCCTTTGAAAATTTAATATATTTATTTGTGGCATTAATCCATAATTATTATTTAAAACACTCTTATATTTATACAATCATTGACTTTTGTTATTACTTCATAATTTGCAAAGCTTTCTATGCTGGCACTGGTCTTTATATTACTCTTAATTAGGCACCGGTCTTTATATTGACTCTGTTTGCCCATTTAATTAGGCACGAGTCTTTATATTACTCTTAATTCATAATTCATATGCTGGCAATTATTTCATCTCTCCTTTGAAGATTTAATATATTCATTTGTGGCATTAATCCATAATTATTATTTAAAACACTCTTATATTTATACAATCATTTACTTTTGTTATTACTTCATAATTTGCAAAGCTTTTTATAATTCTTGCCATTTTGTAAGCTTTCATTATATTCGCATTTTAACTATTCTACTATAAGCATCCTGGGCTTAAGTGTTTTGTTCAGGATCAGGTGCACCCGCCTTGGCCTTGCAGAGCCAAAAGTGCAGGGAACTCGGATTATACCATTCAGTTCCGTAAAGTTGGCCATAGCCAGTTGGATATCCCAGCATCGAGTTGGCAAGACTCGTAGGATTCCAATCTGCGGTTTTGGGAACCAACAGATTGGCGACTCTACTGGGGAGAGGTGCTCACAATACATATTGTAAAGTTACCTAGAATTTCTAATTTTGGAGACCAGAATCTGAAAGTAGTTCTATCAGTTTGTTTAGAAGCGTACTCTATTGGAATTGAGAACCCGGAAGATCAACAAATCAATATATTCCTCGAAAGAGATGGCGACTCTATTCAATACAATTTTCATTTGGTAGCTCTGCTGAGGGAAAAGACTCAGAAGGAGATGGTGGATAGGTTTTTCAAATGTATCAATCATTTGAAAGAAAGCCTCTTATTCCAGATGGCATCACGCCATTGGATTTCAGCAAGTTTGATTATGAACCTAGCAAGTTATCCCCAAAACTTTCACAACTAGTGCCAAAGTTTCATGGAGAATGGGATGAATCCGCACTTCAACATTTGGATGCGTTTTATACATTCATAGAAAACTATGAGGTTGATGCAAAAGATCAGATGATGAAGTTGTTTGTCAGAACATTGAAGGACAATGCGAGACAGGCTTATGGGTCACTACCTACACAATGTATCTCGTCTTGGAAAGAATTTGAAAAATGGTTCCTATATATTTCATGATGCAAGCGAGGAAGATGACATGTGTTATGAATGGTGTGAAGACCAAAGTTGCAACATGGAAGAGGATCATAGTATGTCTCTACTTGATGCATTTTTCAGTTTGGAGAGATTTGAAGGGGAGTCTTCTGCACACTTATTCCTAAGAAAGGTAAATATATATCAGAAGATACTTGTAACAATTATGCCTTCACAAAAAGAAATAATGAGAAAGGTCAAAAACCTTGAAATCTCGTTAGGTGACCCTGATCTAAAGTTTCTTTTTCAGATATTAGAAGAAGATGATGAAGACAGAGAAGAGGAGTCTTATGATCAGATTGAACAAAGCTTTGTGCTTGATGGAAATAGTAGTGATGATGAAGAAAATCCAAATTACACATCCCCTTTGGATGCATTTTTGAGCTTAGAGAAACAAGACGAAGAATCTGCAGTACAATTCTTCATGAGGATGTTTAATATCTGTCAAGAAATACCTTTAGAATGCAGACCTCTAGCCTCTGATCTTTTCAACAGAATGCGAGAACTAGGTCTCTTACATGATCATCAATTCCTTACCTTTCTCAAACTTATGGATAAAGAATTGATTGCAGAAGACAATAAATATGCATACGAATTAGGTGATGTTTTAGATCCAACTATAGAAGAAATTTTAGATCTCATTGAAGAAGAATCTGATCACGATGAGGCCGGAAAAGAATCAAATTGTGGGGAATATGGAAATGAGGAACAAGATTCTCTCAGCATGGATGAAAGTTCAACCTTATTGGACATGGAATATAAGATGTATGTTGAAAAGAATGGCCCAAAATTTTTCTCAAAACAAAATAGTGGATCAACACACATTCAGAAAGTGTTTCATAAATCCCAAGGAGGTATAATATTTGATGAATCTATGATTGATTTTGAGAGTTTATCAAATTTATTCCCTATAAGGCATGAAGAATTGCTTTCCAGAAACAAAGCACCTTGTGAAGTTAATCCATATTGCTTTCGTGAGGAGGAAAGCAATGATCCAAAAAGAGCATACATTTCTCAGGAGGTTGACATATTTGTTGAAGATGTGCATTGTGGTCTATGTATAGAGAGAGATTTATGTGAACACAATTTCAAAGAGTTTTCAGATCCTATATACGATGACCTAGAAGAAGAGAATGAAGAATATAGCCCTTATACACTTCTAGATCTTGAGGAGAATGTGAACATTCATGAAGAGGAAGAAAGTACATCCGAGACAACATATGAATATGAAGAGGTTTCAGATGAAAGTTCTCATAAAGATATTCCCGAGATCGCTGCTTTCTTAAATTCATTGTTTGAAGAAGATCTTTCATATCAGCACTATAACGAACATAACATACCTAATGACGATTTTGAGATTGACACAACTCATGATATGCATTCAGAAGGTGAAACATTTTTCAGTTCATCCTATGAGCAAGAAATACAATTATACGAACATGGTTTTGAAAATTCTCCTAGTGTCATATTTGATCATATTTTTGATAGAAGAGGAGAAATAATTTCTGAATGTGAGCAATTTTCAAAACTTTCTTATGATGAGGAACAACATTTAGAGAATTGTGCAAAGAAGATTTATCTAGATGCTTGTGTGATCGATCAAAAGCATAGGGATCTTCCATTCAGTAAAGAGCACATAACACATGAGGATTTATCAAAAGCTAAACAAAGGACAGATGTTGAGGATTGTATTCATGAAGCAGAGACAGTAAGTAATGCTCATAAGAGTGATGCAGTTGATACAAGTATGAAGTATGAGTAGCATACCAAGGTAAGTATCCCTGAGGACTCTATGATAATATTTGTTAACAATATGTTTAAGTTTTCATCATAAATCCTTTGGGGATTTTTCCTCCATGCGCATTGATCAAATGAGTCAACCAAGAGATCAGACGCTAGGATTAAAAGACCATGAAATTTATTTCTTTTTAAATGATCTTGTTGATAAAGCAAGGGTAAAATTTAATTCTAGACAAGTAATGAAGGAAAAGTACATGTTATGCAATGGTTGTTTTTTAACATTTGTCAATGGATCAGATTTTATTAAGGAACGATGTGATACTATATCCAGGAGATGCAAAGTGTTACATGATCAAGATAAGGTATTTGATAAGGGAAAGACATGGTGTTCATTTTTGGGGGCGGGCCTGGGCCACCCTATCTACACCTTGCATTATGTGAAGCATGGTTGCTCGGTCTGCTCCTCCAAAGATAGCTGGGATGCTCATCATGCTCGCAAGGAATATGTGTCCCCAACAAGAGCCACTGATGGAGTCCAGCTTTTTACAAATCGGGACCTCCATTTAATTTCCTTTTCTAAACTTCTTATCATACTATTAGTGTTGTATTTTTTATATTTTCTTGCACATTAATACAAATTTTAATAATCTCTCTCAATTGTCAATTTAGTGATTTTTCTTTCCATATCCTTACATTAAATATTCACAATAAGTAAACATTAAAATTCCTACAAACCATTCAAAACCAATTATCATCTTTCCTGAGTTTGATATTTTGTTGTAACTAATCTGAGACTGTTTTCATTCTGCAGATTATATTATAAATGATTGTTTCAAATCGATCCTATTATAATTATCATCTCAAACACGCATCTGCGGATTATGTTGACCATACCATATACGAATCATGAGATTATCCAGAAGTGCATAATATGGAGAGTGTCGAATATCTATGAATCTTCTGCAGATGCGTCTACATCCGACAACAGTGTTTTGCCAAATCTATATAGGAAATGGAGATATTCAAAAGATTATACATAGATTTTCACTACAGTATTCAAGATTATTGCTTCAGAGGCATGAGACCAGTCATGGCACAATACAGGATCATGCACTGAAAGACAACGTTTATCATACTCAAAAATTCATAAGATATACTCGCGGGATTCATCATCGGGATTGTTAAGTTTGAAATGACATATTACAAATGATTACACGATAGTGTATTGGGTATCAAATGATTTATTTCGCATCCAGAGCCTATATCGTGATAAAATGCAGATATCATCTAACTCACCCATTGGAGTCTACTTCTGAAGTATGGACGGGAATTTAAGCATGCCCCAAATGCAATTGAATCATGAATCAATCACAGGTGTCAGGATTGAGTCTGCTCAATAAAATCTCTTACGTCTAACAGACCCATGAACACATTATTATTATCCATTTACTAATGTTTGATATTGCTTTTGCAAGATGAAGACTCGTCGAGTGTGTAGAAGCAAGTCAGGAGATGAGAAGACTTGTGCAAATACAAGGGATATATGACAATGAGAATGAAGTGCAGATATGCTCAACTAATCCGCTGGGGTTTACCTCTGAAGATGGGGGTTTACCTCTGAAGATGAACTTGTCAGTTCTAGAATAAGTTACGAAGAGGAAAGAACATCAGAGACTTCAAAGTTGTATGGGGAATCATATAGAAGGGTACACCAAATTAGCAAAGGCAAAGAAAAATTGGTTCCTTACAATTAACATGAAACCATTGGAAGGCAAATACTCAGTCGAAGATATGCCAACTGAGCCGCGTATTTATACAGACCTCTTAAAAACTACTCCAAAAATCATCAACGCTATTCTTACGCATGCTTTGCCCGGTAATCCAGAGAATGTGTATGCGAAATCGCATAGGTAGACACTATTGACATGTGTATGGAGCATCATATGTTCGATGAGACATGATGTGGAAAACAGATGTAAAGCTTTCAATTAGTATGGATTTGAGTATATAAAGCTTATGCTACGTAATCATAGCAATAAGTTAAAGATGGAAAGGCACGCCGGTTCAGCGGTTGGATGCTCCACCTGTCACTCACAACCATGCCCATAATAGAAGCCTGGGTCTTTCCTTTTAAGAGTGATTATTAATAAAAACAAATATAAAAGTATATTATATGAAACGGTGTGTCTTTTAAAAACACAACCGCATGACTCCTCCATCTTATATAAATATAAGATGTAAAATCAAATGGAAGGAAGACACAAGAACACAGCCGGTTGTAAAAAACTGCCAAAAATATTATACTTGGATATATTATTTTTCCATTGGTAGAGGAATGATTTTTTTAACTAAGCCCGTGAATTCTGGATTATTGAGTAAATATATTTATATGCGCTTCTGGAGTCAAACTACATTGGATAGATCATCCATAAGGAGTGTCTCTAGTGCAATTTTATTTCCGACATAATTTGTAAGCGTATCTATTTTATTTGTGCGTATTAGAGTTCTTTAAATTATTATTAAGTTGTGTCCTATGTAAATATTTTATTGATTTCTATAAATATTTTAATATTCGGATAAGTGGACTGGATCATTATTGCATTTTAAACTTGATAAACATAAATATTGTGAAATACTTAATTGTTTCCATATTTATGTCTGGTTTGTCTCCGTGTCACAGGAGTTAAAATACATCCTAGACTAGTTTAAAATAACGTTCATATAATTGATCCGTCACGTCTGGATTATTAGTTTATTTATAGTTTTAAATTCATTAACGTTTTATAAAGTTGTACATTTCAACTTATAATATTGACTCTGTTTGCCCATTTAATTAGGCACTGGTCTTTATATTACTCTTAATTCATAATTCATATGCTGGCAATTATTTCATCTCTCCTTTGAAGATTTAATATATTCATTTGTGGCATTAATCCATAATTATTATTTAAAACACTCTTATATTTATACAATCATTTACTTTTGTTATTACTTCATAATTTGCAAAGCTTTCTATAATTATTGCCATTTTGTAAGCTTTCATTATATTCGCATTTTAACCATTCTGCTATAAGCATCCTGGGCTGAAGTGTTTTGTTCAGGATCAGGTGTACCCACCTGGGCCTTGCAGAGCCAGAAGTGCAGGGAACTCGGATTATACCGTTCAGTTCTGTCAAGTTGGCCATAGCCGGTTGGATATCCCAGCATCGAGTTGGCAAGACTCGTAGGATTCCAATGTGCGGTTTTGGGAACCAACACCTTGATCAAACCAAATGTTCATCAATGCAGTTTTTGATATTTTGTATTTTCAATCAACTAGATAAATGCTAACCTAAGTTCAACTTTTATGAAAACCAAACAGCTCAAAGTTGGTCCAGCTGGTCATCTATTCATAGAAAAAGATTGTGTTCTTCACAAGGATCTTGTTTACTAATTTGTAGCAATGATAAAATATCACATCTTATCTAAAGCACATTAGAATTACGAAAGCTTAAGGTGCTCTTTGATGTCAATTCTTGAATCTCATACTTAAATCAATCACTTTTACAATATATACAACTGATACATATGGCCTAGGCATGGTTATTAGGCAAGCCACAAAGATATTAATGATGTCAAGCACTGTAAAATGCCTTACCCAACCTGTAACTACCATTTGGTTGTAAAAATGGAGAATGCAGCCTCTCATAAGGGAAGAAAAAGAGGCATGAAGTGACATGGTAATATTGTACAGAATCTATAGATTTGGTTTTACTTATTCTGTGTAGAGTTTCTAGTACCGACCATGGCATTGAGACATTTGTCAATAGTAGAGTTAACATGAAAATTTATATCTGCATTATTCAGGCATTCCACTTATCACCACACTCGATCATTAGATAATTAACTTGGGTTTCCCCCCTAAGAAATACATACATAATAAACTTCAGCGATTTTTGCCTACGCACCTATATACATGTTATTTGAATAGACAATGAAATAAAAGGATGACGAGATTTTCTAAAATTTTAAAGAGTATCAATCATAATATGTCAACTTTCTTAGTGGGTGTATGGTCTCAAGTATTCTTCTGACAGTCTTCCTTGTGACTTTGTTTGACTTTGTGGAAATTTAGTTGAGATTCACCACACAAGATGAAATGATTTAGAATTTAATATAACTGTTCCCTGTATATGGTTTTTCACTAGCCATTAAAACACCCTATCTAGTAATTTGGCTAAACACACAAACAAAAAAACAAACAAATATTTGATCCTTGTTTAGAAAAGGTTCTTCAATACTGTCTACAATGTTAGCTTGTTTATTATATATACATATTTTTAGTTTCATACAAGCATAAATTTAAATATAAGTACCAAAAACAAATATAAAATTATTACATATATATATAGATGATTCATAAGGCTCCATCAGAAGATCTAAAATAACAGATAATTGCTTTAATAACATTAAGCTCATACTTCTATTATACAAGTAGCTTCTTATAGAAGTTGTCCCTGAAATAAGAGTTAGTGTATTAGTACTTTTTAGAGTGAAATTTGTGTATCCACACTAATTTTCAGTTGGTTTTGTGTACATTTTGACTGATTTTATTATACTTGTTATTTTTATTCCAAACCAACATACATATTTGTTTAACATAAGCTACATTCCAAGCCCATATTCCACACGTCCCAAGATCAATTACACATCTAGAAAAATAAGATATTGAAATGAGTTTAAAAAAATTTGGAGCAAACATGGTGACATATTAAATATCAATTACAGCAAAAGAGACAACTTCTAAAAATCAAATTGTTTCTAGATTCCAAAGTTAGATTAAATATTTTTCTAATACACAATTTAATAATATCGATTTTATTGTACAACAAAAATCCAAACAATAACTATTATCATACACTGCATTTTTTTAAACTATCCTACATGGTTGTCAATTAGAGGGTATCCTCATAGTTCTAGGAAAATAATCATGTCTGAATTGAACAAATCATCGTCCTTGACTTAAAATTAAAATTCGATTCACCTGGACACTTACAAGTTACAACAAGGAAATATTAGCCCTAATGTTTTTGTATGAATCACTCTATGTATAGTTTACTATTGTTCTATTATTGCTAAGATGCCTAGCAAGAATATTTTATTTTATTATTCTTGTACTTTGTTACTGCACTTGATCATCCCAATAACCTTGTACATAGCAAAAGACGATACGTGTGTAGTCCGGAATCCAGAATGCATGATTATCATCTTGGAATATAAGTTGAATATATAATGATCAGTGACTACATAGTATGTGATATGCATGTCATTCACTGGGTAAATGTTATGTCGCCATAGGATGATACTTTAAAATCTACTATTAAAATTACAAGTTAAAATATCTGTACTAAAGAAAATAGATTGCATAACATGACAAATTGATGAAGTTGAAATATATGAGATTAAGCATCGTTAATTTTTGCAATTGTAGATTTGGTATATACTTATAAGAAATGTGTATATATAGTTCTCACCATTATTTTGATTTGCAAAATAATTCTCTTCAAATGTATATTAATTTAAAATAAAAAAATAAAGGTAAAAGAGATCTATGAATCAAAAGAAGAAAGCATTGTATTAAATGAAGTATGAGTATTCAATCTTGGCATATTCAATTATTAAGTATTCGTTCAGGCTGTGCTACTCAAGATAGCAACAAATTACTTGGGGGTTTGAGGGGTTGGGGGCAAAATGTTTTGTGACTTTTTCTCCAAGAGAAGATAAAGTTATGAAATAAACCTCTTAGAATTAAAAGGGAGATGAAAATGAAAAATATTATAATGCTATTGTTTAAAGAAAGCTTAATAAAAATTTTAATGAAATCTCTTTTAAAAGAGAGGAATAGTTATATTTATGAAGGGGTGAATAAGGGTGACCTTCTTGCAAGGGTGCAATGGGTTAAAAACCATCCCTTAAAAGGTTATATAGGTCATTTATGTGAGACTTGGCATAACGCCCCACCAAAGAAACCATGAGAATAAAGTCTAAACCTTAAAGATGATGCAATAATTTTTTTTTTAAATGAAAGATACAAGAACAATTTAAGATTACATTAAAAGAATAATACATGTGGAAGCAATTAAATCTAATGTTTGACATTAACCTATGGCATGTGCTTGTTGTGTGATCTTAATGCGCATGTAACTGAACTAAGTATTTCTCCTTTGACCTTTACCCTTAATGGCGATTTGTTGTTATATGACCTTTGTATGTCCTAAACCAAGTAATCATGGAAACTGGACCAATGGTTCCTCTTCCTCATTTGGTGGCTAGCTACTAGCCACATAGTGATGTAATGTGTCATTTTATGATGATTTTTATCTTTGTTTCTGTCGACAAACGACTTATTTATCGTTGTCTATAGAGGAGTATGAGCATCAATTTTTTGAACTTAAGCAATATGCCAGCTTTGGTAATGAGAGGCTTTAATGGTGCAACACCTTGTAAGACGACTTAATAGTCTCATTGTTAGAGGGGTTCAAATCTTCGAACACAAGACCCTTCAGGATGCAATTATTAAGGCTACATTGGTTGAACAGAATTTGGCTATGGGTGTCGATGGCCAAGATGGTGTTCAAACTGGTGGTACTTCATTTTCAAGATTCAAAGGTGTTGGTGTAATTAAATATTCCTGATTACCCTTTACTTAATCTTACTTAGAATAATGCATTGCATAGTAGTTTGTTATTGAGACACCTAGGAGTTTGCATCTCATTTAAGCAAATGGTGTAGGAGAAATTCCACTTTAGGTGTGAGATCCACCTTTAGTGCACACATCACATTATCATCCTCATCCCATGGCACATACTTTATTGCATAATGGAGGATGATCCACATTTGGTGGACATGTGATTACACCTAGCATAGGTGTTAGCTTATCAACTCCTTATCATTCTCTCTTATCACCTTTCCTATTTAAGGAGCCCTGTTGTATACATTTTATTCAATTCAATGGATCAATTCAATCATTCAATCAATTGCATCATTAATACAAGTCTATTCTTGTTCATATCATCTCTCTTGTATTTGTGTTATTCTTTAACCTCTAGATCCTTGGTTCAATCTTTGCTATTTGCAAATTCTTACATGGTATCAGAGCCATTGCAGCGTTTTGATTAGCCTATTTGGAGACATCTTGGTGCAAGCATTGGAGGTCCATATTTTAGATCTGAAGACCAGGGTCTTGTGGAAGCATTTTGGGTCAAATTTGACCTCACCATTGTGTCTAGGAGGTTGTTTCGGTGAAAATTGACAATAAATTGACCCATATTCGACGAAAGTCAAATCTGTGGCAAAAATGTTTTGCACAACCGAGTCATACAGCCCGATCTATGGATCTGCGCAAGCACAGTACGATTTGGGAAAAAAAAATTATTTTTATTTTCACAAAACTTCAGATTTTTCTGCAAAATTATGGGGGTTGGTAGGACCCCTCTATTATTTCTCTCTCAGCCACAAGCGGATTCGACATCATCAGATCAAAGAACCTGACATCCTTAACCGTACTCAACAAACCAAAACAAGTGTCCAAACAACCTAATTGGCAGACTGAGCGGTCAGTCCCAACCAAGCGACCGATAGACCATGTCGGGCTCTTTGCTTTGTTTTAAAAGACTGTCGACTTCTATATAAAAAAAATGGACTAAAAGCCCCTCCCACAATCCATGTGGGACAAAAGTCTGAATACCGCCTCCCAAGCGCCCACCACCAGCAGCGGATTTCACCGCCTTCACGCCAATGCTCCGCCGCCAGCTCCACCATGTCACCTCCGCGGACCAGTCAACAACCCCTCTACCACGCGGGCCTTCCAATCACCCACACAACCCAAACAGAGAGCGCCACATGGTATCATTGCCACCTCATCTGCCCCAGCCACATCATTAGTAAAAAGCTTGTAAAAAGCTAGGACATGTTGAGCATAAGTGTTTTCACAAGAAGATTGATGAACTAACTCACTGTATTCAAAAGCACAATATTAAGTTGCCCTCATCAATGTCTACTCCTACACATTTGGCAGCTTCTACATCTGCATCATCATCCAAAGACAAAGCTAAAGGACAAGCACTTTTGGCTTTCACACATCCTGAGCAAGGTAAATGGCTTCTTGATTCAGGAGCATCACATCATATGGCATCTTCTATGGATACGTTTTCTTTTATTGAGCCTTGTAATTCTCCTAATATTTTGATGGGTAACACATACATGAGGTTTTGTGGGAAAGGTTCTATTCCTATGGGAGAGGGGACATTTAATGATGTTCTTTGTGTACCATCCTTGACCACTAATCTCCTTTCTATTTACCAAATTACTCATGGGGCACAAGCTAAAATAGTTGAGTTCACTCCTGATTATGTCTACAATAGGGACATGGAGACTAGAGATGGCATAGCTATGGGAGTTGTTGATCATACATCACGCTTGTATTCTTTTTCACATTTTGTTGATGATGATGATGATATTCATGATGTACAGATCCCTTTAACAAGGGGAATTATGTATGTGAGAACTTTGGACACTTGAATCATTTTGTGGTTGAGACAAGTGTTGAGATTCCTACTCCAACTCCTACTTCTTCAGACATGGGCTCTACTATTCAGTACGATAATCATAGTACTTTAGATCTTGCAGAATGTGATAACTTTTCAGCATTTGTTTTTGATTCTCATGATGCAGATTTGGGAGACATAGCTGAGGGGGTTTCTCTTCTCTCTGATATTGGAGATACTTCTTCATATTCTTTGGAGATTGGTATTCATGATTATTCTTCTTCACTTGATTTGTCACATGTGATAGATTCTTTGAGCTTGGGGAGACCTATTCGGTCTTCAGAGATGCATACATGGAGACCTTCATCTTCTTCCTCCTTCCATTTGCACATGGATTGGCTTCTTCATCATTTGATATATCTATTTCTTCCTAAGGGGAGACATGTTTCTTGTAGGCATTGGTTAATCTTTTGTTTGCAAGTACTTTTCATCAACATGGGAGCATCTTCATTATGGGGGGGATATCATGTCTCCAACTATCCTTCTAATGGGGGGATAATTCTTTGTATATACATGATGTATGTAGTTCTTGGGGGGTCTTGAGTACTCCATCAATCCATGCATCTTGTATTTTCTTCTCTCTTTTGGGGGGAGGGTTTTCCCCATGAAGTTTTACCTCTTTCTCTGCTTTATGAGAGTTTTGCATTTCATGTATTGCATTGCATATTGTACATGGGTACCTAACATGGCCTAGTAGTCGGGACCCATCTTGCATTGTGAGTTTAAGTGTATTCCCCTAAGTTGCTCTTAAGCGGGGGTGTTGGTGTAATTAAATATTCCTAATTACCCTTTACTTAATCTTACTTAGGATAATACATTGCATAGCAGTTTGTCATTGAGACAACTAGAAGTTTGCACCTCAATTAAGCACATGGTGTAGGAGAAATTCCACTTTAGGTGTGAGATCCACCTTTAGTGCACATATCACATTATCATCCTCATCCTATGGCACATACTTTATTGCATAATGGAGGATGATCCATATTTGGTGGACATGTGATTACACATAGCATAGGTGATAGCTTATCAACTCCTAATCATTCTCTCTTATCGTCTTTCCTATTTAAGGAGGCCTATTATGTACATTTTATTCAATTCATTGGATCAATTCAATCATTCAATCAATTGCATCATTATACAAGTCTATTCTTGTTCATATCATCTCTCTTTTATTTGTGTTATTCTTTAACCTCTAGATCCTTGGTTCAATTTTTGCTATTTGCAAATTCTTACAAAAGGTAATTAGTCTCAGGGAGCGAGAAACTCTAAGAATCATCCTATGTCCTCAAAGGGTGATGAAACCCGCAAAATAAGAAATTTTATCATGGTCGTAGCAATGGTTCACAATCAGGAAACCATCACAATTGGCAAATCCCACAGAGTGTTTGAAGTCATTGATCATCATGAGACTGAGCATCAAACCAAGTGATCAGGACTGCTGGTAGAGGATGGGCAGCTAGCTTTCGAGCCCATTTGTATACTTCAACAGCAAGGACCAAACCTCAAGGGTTGTACCATAGAGTAGGTAAGGGTCCTATGGGACCCTAATGTTCAATCTTTAATGACATAGGAGGATGCATCGAGATTGCGGGATTTATATCTCTATCTACTTATAGGCTTCTAAGAGTAAGCCTAATCCTAGGGGGAAGGATGTAATACCCACCCGTATGTTGGTATTTCAGTTTATGTGTCTAAACTCTTTTAGGACCCTTTTTATGTGTGTGCCAGACTTCTACTATGTTTTGGATGATACATTTACATTGGTGTGACTATTGCTTGGATTTTATTATTGCATTAGAAGGTGCTTACTTATTCATGTTAGGACATATGATGATGTTATGTTTCCTTATGCTTTCATTGAGTTACTAACCCTTTGTGTTTATGTTTCTGCCTAATGTGTCTATATGATGAGCGACGAAGTCTTAGTCACTTGTTTATGAGATCTACACAATGTCTCAATCCATGTCATTGTTTTTTATCATTACATATATGTATGCACATTCTTGGCTTTGTGATGTAGGGTTGCAGGTATTGGGCATCGACTTCACCTGAATTAGCAGGTCTGAGGATTTCCTTAAATACATCTCGATGGTGGAAGAGGGGAGGTAACATTCAAGCCCATAACTAAATCCTAACCCAAACTCATTGTCCTATGTAAGGACAAGTATCTTTTAATTCACCTTTTTGGATTCATCAAGGCGACGTGAATCATATCACCCTGACTCAGTATGGTTTTGGATTGTTTTCCTTGTCAGTTTTAGTTTGGGTTTTAATCAGGTTTATTTGTGTTCATCCATCTATGTGTTATGATGCATTCATATATATTAATATTATTATAATGTTACTAAGAAAATGAAACTAGATGTATTACATATAGATATATGTCGTTCTATCAAATGAATAATAATTAACTTGTTCGTAAGATAACAATGTATCAATATGAATTCAGGTTTAACTAGAGAATATAATATTACAATAAAATATGCATATAGATGTCCTATTATGCCTCGTAAATAATATGATTTTAATTATTAAATAAAGTTGTTATATGTTAATTATGATCACTTGATTAATAATATTAGTATTTAAATTATTATTTATAAAATACTTTTTATTAAATATAAGTTTCAATATTAAATAAATGTTAGTAATTAATATTAAATTATAAATAATCCAGTGTGCAATGTTAAATGATATTTTACTTAAAAATTAGATTATAATTGAAATTGGGAAACATTTTATTTTAAAAGAATCTTTTTGAGTTTTTCCAACTCAAAAACGATTTTGATTTAATTGGAATTCTTTTTGTGAATCTTTTTCTAATTTGATTTTGATTTTTTATTTTAAAATTCTTTTTTTTCTAAAAACCTCCTTTTCAATCTTTCAATTTAAATAGAGGTATGTGGTCTCATTTTTGGAGAGTTTTGAAATTGAGAAGTTTTCTATCAGAAGAATAAATCTTTTCATTTTTATACAAAAGTTTTTGTTGAAGAAATTTTTAAGCTTGAGAGTCGGCCTTTTTGGATTTGTAGGGTTTTGGTTTTCATCTCTTTCATTCAAATTCAATTCTACATTTTGACGTAGCCGATTGATCTTTTGTGCTTATTGAAGATAAGATAAGATAAATCTCTTAATGTCCAACAGAAGACCACGAAGGGTCAAAGGGACTGCTAAGTACACCAAAAAGAGGTCATCCTGCAGCAAGGACACCAAACGGTGCCCTAAGAAGAAAGCAACAACTAAACTAAAATAGAAAGAAGGGTCCAATGGAAAAGAGTCTAATGGAAAAGAGTCCAATGGAGAAGAAAAGAAATAACCTCCTAAACCCAATTAAGGGTTCCAAACCACCATGAAGAAATTTCGAACTCAAGGATAAGCAATAGGATCAGTCAGAATCATGGGCTGCCTCAGAGTGGCCCTGGATGAGGACGGTTGCTGCCCGAAAGGGCTTGTCCTGGATCTCACAGATCTGGGATAAGTGGCAGGTCCAAGCCAATGCTTGGTAGCTCGCGCTGAATGATGTGAAGAAGTAATAAGCTGACATGGTGGAGGCGTCGCAGGATGCCGATGTTGAAGAGTGTGGACCTGAAGCCTAAGGACTTCCTGAAAGTAATGGGCAAGGTTTCTTTGGTTAGTATATCTGAAGGTGGACAAAGATCACACCTCCCTAAAGAGGCAGTAGAACCTCACCCTCATCTCGTAGTATAGAGGACAGCTAAAAATGAAGTGCTCCTCAGACTCCACCTCCCCAATGCTGCAAAGCTGACAAATCTTGTGCTCTTTGTCAATATGATGTTCGGTCTCGCAATGTAGCCGATGTGAACCTGTTCTAAAGGAACCAAGAGGGATCCAGAGAGAATGTGGCTAGTGGTGGGATAAGTAGGAAGGACGAACAATGAATCTGTCCTTCAGATCCAGAAAGTGCTCTGCATAAAAGGTCATCTTAGTGTGATGGCCCCCGTGGGGGTTAACCCAACTAGTATGAATGATTTACCTGTAAATGTCATCTTTGAATGAAGAGTTATTTACTAGAGTTAAGATCTGTCTTCTCCGTGCCAATAATTGTTGTGTTTTCAGTGCATGCATGACATTCCTTCTTGGTTGTTTTTCAACTTCTTGATTTGTTGTTTTCCATAAAATTGAATGTATGTCTTCTATGACTGTTTTTATTCATTAAAAAAAGGACATTCTTCTCTTGGATGTATCACCGTCTTCCCTTGTATTAAAAAGTTTGATTTGATTGCTTTTAATTCATGAAAACCTATGCCATTTGCATAGAATGAGAGAGGTTCTTTCTATTAATTAACTCGGCCTTTTCTTTACCTCATGGAGTGTTGTTTTAACTGATTTTTAATCTGCTTAGTTCTTGTGTCGGTACGCCTTGTTTCTTGGTCAAAGGCTGGTTCTTGTTTGTTATAAAACCCAGCTCTTTACTTGTTTAAAATGCTGCTCTCTCTCCCACAGATCTGTGCCAATCTCATGGCAGTGAAGGGTTCTCTTTTAAAATCTAAAAAATCAAACTTTTTTTAACTGTGATCACTGCCCTCTGTCTTTTCCCAGCATGTTTTCTCTTTCTGTTTGCTTTCCTTTTCTCATGGCTGTATAATGTTTTTCATAAATGCTAAAATCAAATCTTCTCTGTCAATGATTATCGCTTCCTTTTGGTGGCTTGAATGTTTGTTTAAATGCTTTTTTTCCCTTACAATTAGCGCCCAAATCAAGCATGTTGCTCTTTTGTTTAAAAACTTTTCTTGGGTTCCTTAAATCCTTGCCTTCCTACGCCATTTGCATGGAATAAGATTTGTTTTATTAGTCTAAAAAGTCAAACTCCAGTAACTATCATTTTAGCAATCTCAAATTAGTCTCCTAAGAATTTATTCTTCTTCTGTTCAGGATTCTAAACTCTTATTTACCATATTTAATTCTTAGTCTCTTTAAGGATATTGAAATAGATTTTATGGTGGGTAGAGATTTAGATTAGTTAGGTTTTCCCTTATAAATACTTTCCTTTAAGATTGTCATATTATAAAAAGAAAAAAATAAAACTTAAGAATTTTTGGTTGGTTATAGAACTATATTATTTTATTGGGTTTTAGATATTATTACTGTTGTATTAGTTTAGGAGTGATGATAAATGAATTAAAAAAAGAGAGAGATCTGGTTAATCTTTTAAATAATCTTACTAAACTAAGTTACCGGTACTTCACATATTTCCCTAAGATGCTGGTACGGTACGTATCAGATTCTGACACATCCAAAAAACCTTGTGGAATCGGACAGGGTTCGATATTCTGAAGGCCGAAACGCATCTGTGATTTGCATCCCGTATTTGGACGTTTTTGTGTTCACATGGCATTTTTGTGTTTCAACCTTTTTCCAATCAAACAAAGGGAAAACGTAAAGTCTAATATTTAATACTGGTGTAAACCTAATATTCGGTGGACGAAGTCTAACCTTATTCGGCGGATGAAGTCTAACGTAAAGTCATTCTTCTCGCCACAAACAAAAACCTTTGCAACAAAGCCAGACGAAGCAAACACAAACCTTTGCAAACTGCAGACTGCTTGGAACATTTATTTTTTTTATAGGTAATAGACCTAGGCCAGTAATTTACTTTATGGCAGCTTCTATTGCTCGACCCAAATTCAAGACCGACCCAAATTCGCCATTATGGAAATATGTCACAATAAAAAGCCAAGTAAAAGGAGGTGGAACATTTGTTTGGGAATGCAATTTTTGTCATGTGGAGAAAACTAACTCCTACAGTCGTGCGAAAGCCCATTTTTGTGTCATTCCCCAAATGGGAATCAAAGCATGTGTAGGACCAAATGAAGAAGGATTATCACCTCAACAAATAGCAAGATTCATTAGAGAGCAAGAGGAAGCAGATGCAGGAGTTGGACGTGCCACAAACCATCCTTTGTTGAAAGGAAAAGGAAGTAGATCGAGGCCCCCACCTTCTCCATCTCATAGTGACTTTCCCAATATCATAATAGAGAACCACCTGTTCTTGGGCAGAATTGAAGAAGAGCCTATTACTGCGAGGAGAAGGAAGGGGCCATTAGAGAGAGCATTCAAGAATGATGCAAGAGAGATTGCAGATCAAGTTGTTGCAAGATGTGTATAT
The DNA here is from genome assembly GCA_027943335.1 of Chamaecyparis obtusa. NCBI lineage: Eukaryota > Viridiplantae > Streptophyta > Pinopsida > Cupressales > Cupressaceae > Chamaecyparis > Chamaecyparis obtusa. The sequence goes on along the minus strand of BSBK01000118.1, from coordinate 477,135 downwards.
GCAAACGGCTTGTCATTTTTTGTTGTATGCTCACCATATTGGCAAGATATGTTGAGAAAAGCAAATGAGGCTCCGCAAGGGTGGACATGGCCAGGTTATGAGAAGGTGTGTAGCACCTTACTAGCAAAGGAGGTTAAAAGCATGGACAATGCATTGGCTCCCATTAGAAATTCGTGGAAACAAACAGAGGTGTCAATTATTTCTAATGGATTAAAGGATACCAAAAATCGGCCATTGATTAATGTGATTGCAGTGTACCCTAAAGCGGCAATGTTTCTGAAAGTTGTGGATTGTGAGGACAATGAAGGATGCACAATTTATTGCTAATATCCTTATACAATGCATTCAGGATGTGGGTCCTCAAAATGTTGTCCAAGTAATAACGGACAATGCAAAGAGCTATTGAGCTCCAGGTATGTTGATTGAGACACGGTTTGAACACATCTATTGGACACCTTGTGTTGTCCACTCTATCAACCTAGTGTTGCAAACGTTGGGTAGGAAAATAAATTGGATCAAACAAATCTATGCTGAGGCTGAAGAGATTCAGATGTTCATCACAAACCATAACATGTCACAATCTATTTTTTTATCATATTCACAGTTGGAGTTGTTGAAGGTAATTGAAACAGTTCAAATTTTAAATTCTACATTTCACTAGTAATTATTAATTTATTTTTTTAATTTGATAATGACCTCTTCGTATTTTAATTTTGATTTTTATTTCTTGAATACGTTGTTGAGACTCGATTTGCATCCAACACAATCGTCTTGAGGCGACTTGTGTTGGTGCGAGAAGCACTTGCTAACATGGTTATTGGTCAAATTCGGTCTCAATGGAGGCAATGCAATACAGAAAGGGCAACAAAGCAGATGATCCTAGATGACACTTGGTGGGAACAAGTGGAATATCTTCTTAGTTTCACCAAGCCCAGAATGCACAAGATCTATTTTACTGACATGGATCACCCATGTTTGGGAATGGTATACGATGGCATGGACTCAATGATTGAGGAAACGAGAGACATCATCAATAAAAAAGAGAAAGATCTTGAAGAAACTTTCTTCAAAGAAGTTCAGTCAATTAATGTTAAGCGGTGGAACAAAATGACCACCCCACTACATCTCCTTGTATTTGCATTGACTCAAAAATTTTATAGTGATGAAATTCTTTCTCAGCCAACAAGGGTACCACCATATAGAGATGGAGAAGTTAGTGATGGGTGTAGAACAGCACTTACTAAACTCTTCCATGATCGTGAAATGGAGGATTTAGTTACAGCTGAGTTTGTTGATTTTGTATCCTCCAATTGTCAAATTGCTGCTGCTATCTATGACAAGTATACGAAGGATGCTCATGCTTGGTGGTACCTCAATGGCTATACATCACCACACCTTCAAACTCTTGCAATCAAACTTTTATCGCAGCTAAGTTTCTTAATTTTTATTGCTCTCTAAATATATACTGTTTACTATTTTGAATTTAAAAAAATTGTTAATTTCATATTTAAAGTTAATTTTATAATTGTAACTCTCTAACACTGTGTCAAATTTTCAATAGGTTGCTAGTTGTTTTTCAGCTGAGAGAAATTGGAGCACACACTCCTTTATCCACTCAGTGAAACGCAACTGATTGGCAGCAAGTAAGGCAGAAGAGCTGGTTTATGTGCATTCCAACTTGCGCCTTCTTACTCATAAACAAAATCAGTACAAAGAAGGGGGCACAAAGTTGTGGGATGTAGATCCTGAGCGAACTGATTTGGATTTTTCAGTTGCCACATAATCTTTCACTTCTGTGGAGCCAAATAGCCAACGTGCTTCTAGCTGTGCAAGTGATACTGGGGCTGCATGTGGTTCCACTTATCTTGATTTTCTTGATGACCCATATGATGCTGATTACTAATTGTATTATTTTACCAGTTGAACCAGTGCACAATGAATTTGATATATCCATCATAACATTCAAGTTTTGACAAATTTATATGAAACTAGACTTTTAGTAACTCATTATAATTGTACCAATGCAATACTTATGGTAGTTCTAAGTTTTGTTTCACATATGCTTGATATGTGGTATTCTAAACTTTATTTTTGTTTCTACTTGTCAAGCTGCATACATGCCCGCGCACACACACACACACACACACACACACATATATATATGATTTTTATATGTTTTTTTGTATGGACGTACCCAAACCGCCCTCCCAAAACATTGTTGTACCCACATACAGTACCCATGTATGTACCCATACCGACAACTTAGTTAATAAATGTTATATTTTTTTTTTCTAATTTATTAAGGTGAATAGAGTATTTCAGTAATTGTTTTATTTAATCAATATTGAGATTAGGTTGGTACTTTAACTTTATCATACTTTGTTTTCGATTGATATTGTATTTTATTAGATTAGGGAATTAGTTATTTAATGATGTTGATCGATGTTTCAAGCAAAATGCAAGTATGCCTTGTCCTTCATTGTGTTAAATTATGAGACTTCGTAGTTATTTTGTCTTAGGTAGTGTACGTCCTTTATTTGTATATTGGTCACTTTTCTGTACCAAAGGCTAGGCGATGTAGTGGTGTTTTCTTTTAGTCATGCGTACCCCCCCCCCCCCCCCCCCCTTATAAGTTTGATTATGTTTGCTCGCACAATTGTTTTTACCTTGCATGCATTATGATAAAATTTAGCCTATTGCAATGTGATTGCCAACCCATAAAGGTTATGTGATAATTAAAAAAGGATTGAAATTCAGATACAGTCAAATTCAAACAGACATACTGATGTGGCTTATTTAACTTATGATGTTTCCTTGATAAGCCCTAGGGGAGGTTAGCTAGATACATCATAGTGGAGTGGCTTGCAATAGGGGTCTAGGGGCCCTAAAGTGGCCAGTCCAGGAAAACCTATTGTAAGTTGTTAAAAAGTGATAATAATAAAATTTGGGGATTGAGCGATTGTACAAGCTAAGAATGTCAATGGGATGATACCTAGAGAGAAAGATATGATTAGAGTTCCTCGTCTTCGTGAGAGGATATTCTAGTTCCACATGGATCTTGCAGCTTGCTTGAGGATCCAGGGTACTAGATCAACCAATCCAAGGTAACACAAGTAGATGACCATGTGATGACACCCCCCTGCATGTAGTCTAGGTCTCCTCCATAGGTGTTGTGTTTGCCTCTGGTATCTATTGATTGTATTTCTATTTTTGTCTCCATGAACCCTTGTGTTACCTTGTGATTTGAGCTTTATACCATCCCTGTATCCGCTTGTTCTTGTATGTTGTTTATAGTGCCTGGGGTTTATCTCCTCAGCACAGTAGGGTGGGCCTCTGGGAACCATGTGGTCGGGTGGTAGTGCTTCGTCTACCATTGAGTTCCGATGTTCGTGTTCATGCATTTAGATAGTTCTTCGATGTAGTTACAATATCTTCCACTTGGAAGCACCTATGACTTATGTATGTTGTACCATGAGTTGTAATTTTATATATATATATATATATATATATATATATATATATATATATATTCTATCAAGCGATGTATTGAGACATTCCTATGAGAATAGATGTAAATGTATATATCTATAATTTGTTATTACGATTCATAATTGTGATCCATGTAAACATGTACAAAGGAGTTGTAAACTTAAGAATGATATTGATGTAATAGTTAGATCTTTTAGTATATACCATTGCATTAGATGAACATAATGTATATTTCCTTTACTTCACAATATTTGTACTTTTCATTATGTCAACGAACATTCTAGGAACATTTGACTTTGGTTTTAAAATGAATGTAGTGGTAAGCACATGAGTATGTTCTTAGTTAACTTATTAAAGTAATTAATGTTGTTCAAGTAGCGACATCATGGGAGCCCTAGAGGATGTAGATTAAATTTAGAGTAAATGATAAAACTACATTAATGATGTCAATGGAAATGTTAGATTAAAATTGCTTCCGCATTTAATATTTTGTTAATGTAATCCTTAATTGCACTTGTATGTATCTTTAATATTTAAAAAAATTATTGCATCATCCTAAGACTAGTTTAGACCTTAAGAGATATTGAGAATATAATATATGAATTTGGTGATAACATGATTGATTTATGTGGCTATGTTATCAATTTATCATGTTGGGTAATTTTTTTAGAGTTCTTATTCATTATCAAATTAGGGTATACATTGTTATTTATGTCTATTTTGGAAAACGTTATATATGCCAATTATAATAACTCTAGCATAAATCATTGTATTAATTCCGCTGCATATACTTAATTAACTCTAGGATAATAGTGCCATTACAATTTGGCATCAAAGCCTAATGATCAGGCCTTCCTATTTTTGATATTTTCTTTATGCTTTAAAATTTCAGATTAACCAATTTTTAAAATGCTCGTTGTGTGTATATATCTGGCATTATAATTTTCTAGTAATTAAAATCCCAGTAGGGCCACCAAATATTGTTAACCATATATTATCCTTCCGCTGCCAGATGTCATACAATGAATGAAAACAAATCTACACTTTCTGTAAAAACGTGATAATTGACACTAACAGAAACCAGGATATACATAAGTTTCACTGTCAGAACATACACTAACCTTTGGAAGATAAGGAACAGATGCAAGTCCCATTGACTGCATTCAAAAATATAACAATGATGTTTAGACACATGCTATCATATTCTGTCAATTAAATTTGAAAACATAATACAAAGTTGCAAAGGAAAAGACCCTACAAGATCAATCAATCTCATTAAGGACGCTTACCTTAAAAATGAACATAAGCGAACCCACAACCTTTTGGTGGTAACTAGAGAGAGATGGATCTCGCAATATCCTCATTAGTGAGTTGATAGCTACCTGAATTAGCTAACACGGTAAGCAATACAAAACAAATGGATTGGAAGGTTGCATAGATTCAGAAACAAGTAAACAGTTTACCGTAGAAAAATAGTCTTCTGATGTAGCAAATGATTGCCAGAGATCCATTGGCAATTCCTCCATGGACCGTATATGCTGTCCACCATCTACCATTGCACGTGTGCCATCACCATGGCTCCCTTGCGACGACTGTTGATTGCGCTTGTGAGTGTGTGGATCCAGTGCCCCCATAATCCCAAGAACCTATTGTTGATGTATTTTCAGTTGATAAGCATCAAAGTTTTAAATAAATGTTCAAAAATAAAAAATAAAACACAAATCCTTTTCCTGATGCAAACCTTCAAAACCTCCCTTCGTGTTGTCCATGCTAGTTCACCATTCAACAACCTCAGAAGCAAACCTAGTAAAGGTGGGTAGTCAATATAGGGAGAAACAACATAACTGCAGACAGAAGGAGGATCTTATTAGTTTCTATACCAAATAGCTGTACAGATTGAAGCTTCATTATCATAAACTTGACAGTGCAAGTTACACAGTACTTACCTTAGCCACTATATTCCAAGTTTTTAGATGATGATCGCATGATAAACCAAGCAATGTTGTAAAGCATGAACAAGCACAATTGTGAATAATACCACATAGATATCTAACTCAACCCAATTAAAAATAAAGATTGAACAATATCATGGACAAGAAGCATACATTTAATAGCAATGGTATTTATTATTATTTATATGTTACTTGCTAAGCATAAGGACCTATTTTTTATCCAAACTAACATTATTTGTTTGAATGGACATGTTGGTGATCCAAATTGTTCCCCACAATCCTAAAGAATGCATTTGAGACCTAAGCTTAGGGATTAAGATCAGTTTAGGATAGCGATTCAAGTCTCATCCTACAATGGACGATATAGAAAGGAGATCGAGTCATTTGTGAAGGGGGTATCCATGATACCAATTGAAAATAGAAATGGATAAGGAATTGAAAGTATTAAGAAATTAGAATAAAAATGATCAAGTCTGATTTGGAGTATAATTCACAAAGACTACAACAATCCATAATATTTAGGAAAGTGATTCATATACTATTTATTTGTTTATAAATCTGTAAGGAAGCTTTAAGTTTACGTATTTAATTAAATTACCAATCCATCAAGAAATATAAGATTAAAGTAATTAATAATTATTTATCCAAATTCAATCAGCAATCATATCTGAAATCAATGTGAAACATTTGATAGTGAAATGCAGCAGTACCGGTTCCCTCATCAAATGTGCCAACCCCTAGATGGATGGACAAGGGGTTCTACAATTCTTGTGGGCCAACGGGCTGAATAACAGTCTCCCAGCATCCTATCAAGCCTTTCCATCAGATTCCTAATATGGTTGGCTATTGAAAATAAGCTACAAGATGGATACAAGTGAATTTAGGATATTTTGGTTTTAATGTATACGATCATAGATACTTGATCTTAATGCTTGACATTAATTAATTTTAATTTTCTCTAAATTGAATTGGAATTATGTAATTTTATTATTTTATTTTTGTGCAAAATCAAATAGATCCCAAAAACGGGACATTATAAATCTTTAACAAGACAATAACAAGAGATGAAAGGGAAAAAAGTCACACAACTTAGCCACACCATTTGTATGCTGATGTCCAAAAAATTTATCACTGGGCACCCCTTGTACTAGCTTACTGGCCATGCCAACCTAACAATCTCTTAGCAAAACAAACCAGTGAAGGTTATTCATACAACTAAATATGCAATTAAGACTTCGAGTCCTACTCCACAATGTCATATCATTCATAGAAGCATATTTCACATATATTCCCTAGAAATGCCACTGTTCCACGTGGATATGTCCTCCCAGAAAAACTTTGTGTCCCCTATACAAGGATGTTTTCAAGGCTTGGGGACCTGGGGGAACAACCCCCCATTGCATCACCATCTCTGCCACCTTCTCTAGGAACACCACCAAGAAGCTTGCTATATGGCACATGCCATTACATACTAATTGAAACCTATAACTTTCTGAAAACTAGTTTTCCTTTCGTGGGGCCCTCTCAAAGACGTTATATTGCAGATTTTGACTTGGAGTTTGCAAGTCAACTCAATTTGTATATCAATGCCCTATCCCACTGCCACAGCCCCCACCCCTTGCCACCACTCCAACGTCGTCACCCCATTGTCCCCAAATTTAGGTCCTTGATCCCCCTATCCCCCTATGCCCCCATCAAGAAACTCAGTTAAACAAAGGAAAAAAAAAAAGAAATGAATTGCTTTCTCCCAAAATTCCCTAGGTCTCTCCTTCCATCTCGTAATTTGTAAACACATTAGGGTTTTGAATTATATTGTTATTGGCAATATATTTTCAGGTCTGATTTCAATATTTTATTGTTATTTTCATGTATATATAGATTCATGTATAAATTACCTGATAAAGGAGTTGATCAAGGTAGATTCACCTTAAAGCAACCACCTTGTAAGGTTAAGCAAAATCCATGTTGCAAACGACTTGCAGAAGACTAAAAAGGATTGGACAGGAAAAGAAAGCTCTAAGTATTGATCAACACAATAAGGAGAACCATCCGAGAAATTGTCAAAGTGGAAGTACTAAAATTCTCTGACTTGCATGTGTGTGTCAGAATAGTTGAAGTGTAGATTAAAAGTTGTTAGTCCTTCAAAAAGTGGAGTGGAAACCATCTTCTCAGAGAAGGCATAGAGTGAAGTTGAGTTCAGTCTGTTGAATGGAATTACAATATAAGATATCTAAGATTATGTTTTGGTATCATAATATTATCCCCTTAATGACAAGAGAACAATTGTGTCTTGCAAATGTATGAGAAAGTTGAGATTGGTGCAACCACCAAATGCATGAGAAATGGAAGAGCAATAATCATAAAGATGGCAGATCAAAGATTAACTGGTAATTTGAACCCAGAAGAACAAGTAGCTTGGATAAATGAATCAAGGAACATTTTTTCCTTTGACAAATTCAAAGATCCAAAGATGGTGAAAATGGTAAATACTGAAGATAAGCGTATTGACATGATATGGTGGAAGGAAGTTTAGGTAGGACAAGACAGGAATGGAAGGGCACATATCATTAATTTGGACAAAGTGGTGTCTAAGATAAAAGGGAAAATATTTCCCCATGAATAACTAGCTGTCATTAATGATGAAGTTGCAGAGCATGAGACAGAGAAAGATGTTAGTTAAAATGTATTAAAGAATTTTATTAACTGCCAAGTCTTCTTATCGAGAAGTTGATCAAGAAAAGGATCACCAAAGACATTAATGGTTTTAGTTTGAATATTCAAGAGAGATAACTGTGTTAATGGTATATTCTTTCGATGAGGAACATCAGTTCGCTTCAACACAAACAAAAAGCTAAGTGTAAGTTACATAAAGAAATGCATCAAAAAGAAAGTTGTACATCGAAAACTGCTGATGTTTCAGTTGGATAAAAAGTTAAAAACTATGATTCAATACTAGTAAAGATATATATATATATATATATATATATATACAAATATAATTATTATGTAAATATTAGAGAAATTAATATATTACTCAAGAGATATTATATATATATATATATATATAATCATAATTGTCATTATATTAATTACATAATAATGAATAGACATGTCCCATGAAGGGACATGTCTCTTCTTGGCTCATTCTCAATATAAATGCAAGAGATTATTGCATTTGGAAAACACATACAATCAGATAGTGTTATTACATTTGCAATGATTCTAAAACCTTAACATGGGTATAAGAGCCAAGTTGCAAATGTAAGAGAGTAGTTTGTTGATGGTGAATGTGTTATTGTCTCAGAAAATACAGTCTCGGTATGAGGACCATATCTCACAAATGCACCGGTGGATTTTGCTGAATTTTGGATATGTTGGTGATAAACAAATTTAGAATAATCTCACCAGAGCGATTGGAGAGAAAATGTCAGGTTCAAAAGTTATGACCGACTATGTAAAGGTCTATGCAAAAACAAATCTGTAAAAGAGTGAGGTTCCTTCTTTAAAAGCCTAACCGCTTGAAGGAAGATCCGATCATATTGAAGGTTGTCATATTGTATAGAACCTTTGGATATTAAAGATGGGTCATGTGAAGAATTATGGTAATGTTCAAGAATGATGATATCATTTTGTGAATTTGCATGATATCTTCTATATCGGTTCACCTTACAAGACGAAATACTTGAAATATATAAAAGATAAGTATTTCATGTTTTATTAATGCACATAATTTTTGAGTTTGTAATCCATGCTATACTATTGGTTAGTAAAATATTGTATGCTTCTATAATTGGTATTTACGGTCGAGATAGTTTAGTGAGCTATTTGTAATCTCTCTCTAGCATACCTTTAGGACAAAAACACAAGATAATTGCATTCAAGGGAGAAAGAACTTGATGCTTGCAAACAAACTGATGATTGAGACTAGATGTAAAGGGAGTCTGATATTTCAAAAGAGATCAATAACTTGATAAACTTGAGCTTCAAAGAGAGTAGATGGTTCGGTCAACTTGTGACAATCTTGATCATATTGATTGAGAGGGAGCTCACTATTGAAGGTGAAACATTTATGAGGTAAACTTGATATAATTGATTATTATACTAATGAATCATGAATGTTTTTAATGGGCTTGCCCCTTGTGTAAATCATTAGGAAGTGACGACTTACAATAACTTTTATAAAAGTTATTGTAAGGTGACGATCTTACAATAACTTGACCTTCTATTGTGATAGACATCTTGTGATGGCTAAAACCAATCATAATAGATAGAACTTGTGGATAGAATCGCCGATTGAGGCAATCCACTCAGGAGCTTGTGGATAGAGTCGCCAAAAAAGGCAATCCACAATAAAGCTCGTGAGTTTGTGGATAGAATTGCCGATGGAGGCAATCCACACGAGCTTGTGGATAGAATCGCCGATTGAGGCAATCCACCCGGGAACTTGTGGATAGAATCGCCGATAGAGGCAATCCACACTAAAGCTCGTGAGGTTGTGGATAGAATCGCCGATGGAGGCAATCCACACGAGAGCTTGTGGATAGAATTGTCGATGGAAGCAATCCACACGAGAGCATGTGGATAGAATCGTCGATGGAGGCAATCCACCTGAGAGCTTGTGGATAGAATCGCTAATGGAGGCAATCCACGCAAGAACTTATTGATAGAATTGTCGATGGAGGCAATCCACCCGAGAGCTTGTGGATAGAATCGCCAATGGAGGCAATCCACATCTTGAGACTATGTTTGTATTGATTACATCATGAGGACGATGCTTCTATTGCTTACATCTTAGGGTTGATGCTATCAGGTGTCATAAGTGTTGACATTAGATTGATTTATCCTCCCTAGCTAAGAGGGAGTGTTGATGTTTTGTAGCTTCAGTTGGATAAACACTATGATTCAATACCGGTAAACATATGTATATATATATATAGTACATATGAGATGTATATATACTAATATATATATATATATACAAATATTATTATTATGTAAATATTAGAGAAATTAATATATTACTCAAGAGATATTATATATATATATGTGTGTGTGTGTGTGTGTGTGTGTATATGTATAATTAATCATAATTGTCATTATATTAATTACATAATAATGAATAGACATGTCCCATGAAGGGACGTGTCTCTTTTTGGCTCATTCTCAATATAAATGCAAGAGATTGTTGCATTTGGAAAACACATACAATCAAATAGTGTTATTACATTTGCAATGATCCTAAAACCTTGACAAAAACAAAAGGCAAAATGTTGTAAACACATGAAGAGACATGTTTGGAGAAAGATGCGAATTTTTATAGTTCAATGAACCACAATGCCTTTAGCTATGTAATGTCCCCTTTTTAGCATGACCATGATAGTGGATAGATTGAGCCTATTACTAGGTCCTTGTAGGCTAATATTGGTGATTAGAGGACCCTATTGAGGTATATGGCTCCATTTGGTGGGACTTACTATTTATGATAAGTCAAGGGATGGTTCTGATGAGCTCAGATGAGTTAGAGGAGTTGGACGATGCTCTTAGTTTTTATTTTTGGCTTCCGATTTGGGCTCCAAGAATCCTGGAGGGAGCGTCTATTTTTAGCATTCATCGTCTTTCTCCATCAGGATCATGCCTATGCTGTCAAATTCTGATTTTGATGATCCTTCAGTCATTTTTGCAAGACGGGTGAATTATGATTATTATTTAATTAAATACGCTAAGGTTGCTATTTTTGTTGGTATTCTATATTGGTCACTTTAGTGTCATAGCTCGTTGGAACTGGGTTGAAAAGTTTTAAATCTTGGGCACAAGAAACAATGACCTTGTGTGTCAGAATATCATGATATTGATGAAAAGGTCATTTTTGGAGCCAAAGGGAGTTAATAAATTATGTTATTCAAATATTTCCCTCAGTATAAAGCAAAGGGCATTTAAGTGAAAAGTGTGTAAGAGAAGCTTTTTGCTCTGGCAAATGATATCAGATATCCATTTTTCCTTGTTATGGATGGATATGAGTTTTGTTTCTACTAGGATTCAAGTGGAGATAGGGTTGGCACTGCGGATTGGGTGAGTCACCATTATTGGTATGGTGACAGTATGCTCAGGATAGCTTTGTGGATTGTGTTATCATCACAGGAGTTTGGAGGTGATGCCAAGGACATTATACATATTTATTTTTCGGATCCGGATGGATCGTTGTGTTTCCTTGATTCATGTGATTGCTTGAGGACAAGCAATCTCGGGGACAGAGGACTGTAATGTCCCCCTTTTAGCATGACCATGATAGTGGATGGATTTAGCCTATTACTAGGTCCTTGTAGGCTAATATTGGTGATTAGAAGACCCTATTGAGGGTTATGGCTCTATTTGGTGGGACATACTATTTATAGTAAGTCAAGGGATGGTACTCATGAGCTCAGATGAGTTAGAGTAGTTGGATGATGCTCTCAATTTTTATTTTTGGCTTCTGATTTGGGCTCCAAGAATCTTGGAGGGAGTGTCTATTTTTAGTAAGTCACCCCGTCAAGTTCATTCATCGTCTTTCTCCATTAGGATCATGCCTGTGCTGTCAAATTTCGATTTTGATGCTTCTTCAGTCATTTTCGCAAGACGGGTGAATTATGATTATTATTTAATTAAATACGCTAAGGTTGCTATTTTTGTTGGTATTCTATATTGGTCACCTTAGTGTCAAAGCTCGTTGGAACTAGCTTGAAAAGTTTTAAATATTGGGCACAGGAAACAATGTGTCAGAATATCATGATATTGAAGAAAAGGTCGTTTTTGGAGCCTAAGGGAGTTAATAAATTATGATATTCAAATATTTGCCTAGGTATAAAGCAAAGGGCATTTAAGTGGAAAGTGTGTGCGAGAAGCTTTTTGCGTTTGGTGTCTTGAAGAAGATATCTTTTATTATAAAAGCAATGCTTTGTGCAAAAGCAATTCATTCTTGGCTATTGTTTTAATTTCATAAAGAATTTGTTGAAGGGTTTCAACAAGAGTTTTGTGAGGACTGATTCCTCTCTATCTACACTTTGAATCACTGAAAAATGTGGTGAATTGTGCTCTGAATATCAGAGAATTAATTTTGATTATGCTAGTTACAATTTTGGTGCTGTTGTATATCAAAATTGTTCACTATTTGTTGTGTTTTACATGCTAAGGGTTGTGCCTGGTTTATAAGGAGGTGCGATCAGATTTGTGGAGGCTGCCAAATGTAGAATTGAGCAGCATTAGTCTTTTAATGGGCTGCAATTTTTACATTGGTAGCTAAGTTGACTTCCGGAGCCTGCGTGAACACCAATAGAGGCTGCGTTTTTCTTCAGGAAGGTTGTGTTTGTAATTTCCTGGTGGCAATGATTTGCATATATGCTAAGGTGCATATTTGATATTAGAATTATTAATAATCAAACAATATTATATATGTATATTTGCAAAATTGAATTGTTTGCAAATAATACTATGGAATTGGAATTGTGCTTTAAAATTTAGAATTCAGTTGCATTTCTTACATCTCAAAAACAAAAAAAAATGCAAAACTTTTCAAAAAAAAAATAATAAATTCTTCAACATAGAGCCAGTAGGACTCTTTAGAGTGGTATCAGAGCTTGCATGTAAAGTGTTTGACTAAATGTCAAACTTTCAAAATTGACAACCAAAATCAGATTTGAGGCAATATCCTAGCTGGCCATATTACAAGCTATCTTCAGGGGAAAAAAGAGTCCAGGTAACTATAAGTTCCAGAACAAGACACTCAAGTTATCAAACTGCACTAAATGAAGAAGCAAAAGACAAGTAGTTCAAAAGGATCAGTTGCCACACAAGTATGAAAGAGAAACATGTTTATGTAGAACAATACCTTCAAGACCACTAGGAAGCAAGAGGAACCATTCCCGAGACATCATTTTTTGAGTACTACAAGCAAGCTAAAAGCAGTTGTTATGACATTTGTTAATGTTTCCTACCAAAAATGAACATAAGCAACACAAACAAAATAGTGAACACAAAAACACAGAAATTACCTTGGGAAAACCCTCCAACTTGAGGGAGAAAAACCCAGCCACAAAATATCAATTTATTAATGAATACTAAGAAGTCTAAAACAGTTCACACAACTAAACTAGATCCACTGAAGCAAACATCATAACATCTATAAGTATCTGCAGGAAATACTGCATACCTCCAATCACATCAGAACTAAAGAATATATATAAACAGTGACAGTAATCTCCATTTGAATACCGCCCAAACTAATAAACTTCTTTTCCATATGAAGAGTAGGAGCCTTCATATTTGGACTCTTCATTGTCTTGATACAAGGAGTCGACCTATTGCCATGCAACCGCTGACTCTTCATTGTCTTGAACTGCTAAGTGGCAAAATAAAGCCATTTCACAGAGGTTAAACATAGCTACTTGCGAAATGGCGATAGCTTTTCGCCATTTCGCTGAAGGAGAAAGGTGAGCTGGCGATTTGGCGAAAGGCTAAAAAATGCAAAGATCATCTACTTATCATGCTGGACATACTTCATTTCAATTGACCAATGTATCTTCGAATAACATAATGGGTGGAGTATCTGCAGCCTATAAAGAAAAAAGCTCTGAAAAAAGAGCATATGCTCAAGGAAAAGGAGCAGAATGATGAAGAGTTGCACGAGGAATAAGACCCGGTAGTTTTATGTTATGTTGTCTAACAGTATTGTTTATTTGAATTATGTTTAATGTTTTCCTTGAATGTCATTAAGAGTTAATCTTGATATTAGTTATAGTTATGAAAAGGCACTATTGTAAACGGTCTGAAGCTTGTCAATCCTCCTATTTTTGTATAAAGGAGAAACCAAGACCGTAATTAAATGAGATTATCATCAGAATAAGTAATACATAGAACATATGAATTACAAAAGCATGTACTCATTTTGGCGAAATTAATATAAAGACTCAGTTCGTTCTCTACTATTGTGGTTTGGATAAGTTTCTTTTAAACTACTTCTTTGTGATTTCTGATTCAAAGTAATTGAAAGCTATTTTAAATTCTTGTGTAAAGGAATCATATATTCTCGAACTAATTTGACTATCAAGGATCATTAGAGAAGTTGTCCTAGTGCTTCTTGTCTGATTGCCCTAATCAAGTAGAAGTTAAAACAATTGGACTAATTAGTGTGTTATATATTTAATCTTCTTTCGCTAAGGATTCAATAGTTGACAAATCTAAGGGTTAGATTTAAACATTGTCTCTCAGAGTTATACATAAAGGTTTGAAGGGAGGTGACACTATTTCCCAATAAGGATAAGGGACTAGTCTATCTATCATAAATTACATTTAAAACACGATCAGATTTTCAGCAGGATTAGAAGATAAATAGAATCAAGAATCAAGAAAGTAGAAGTCAAATAGAAGCAAAAGCAATCAAGATAGTTATCGGAGTAGAACAGAAGTTAGAAGCAAACAAGTAATCAAACAAATCAATCTATTTCAAATACATGCCACTTTGAAGTTGAAACTAGAAGTAGAAGATATAAGATACAATCTGCTATAAAAAGCATCAGCTTGAAGAATCAGTTGGTGAATAGTTGCACCCGCCTAGGTCCTGTAGAGCCTGAAGAGTAGGGAAAATTAACCTCAATTTGGTTGTTCTCATTAGTTGGCCAAGACAATTGGAGAGTTTGAGCATAGAGCTTGGCATACTCTTAGATCTTTCCAATCTGTTGATTTGGGAACCAACAAAGTCTCCCAACATGATATCCACCATGGCTACTCCCATGTGTGGAAAGAGCAACATCTCTCAAGGGCTTTTACCTCATATTTCTCCGTCTCAGAAAAATATGCATTAAAGACCAACATCTCTGAAGGGCTTTCACCTCATATTTCTCCGTCTCAAAAAAATATGCATTAAAGAGCAACATCTCTCAAGGGCTTTCACCTCATATTTCTTCGTCTCAGAAAATATGCATTAAAGAGCAACATCTCTCAAGAGCTTTCACCTCATATTTTTGTCTCAGAGAAACATGCATTTTAGCACATAGTAAGGGTCACTAATGCTGAGACTCCCTCTCAGCAAAGACTCCCTCTCAACAACGGCAACATTTTCCACAATACCAAGCTTGTGCGAATTTCACAATGAATCACAAAATTCTCATTTGCATGTAAAGCCAAAATCTCTTCGACCTACAACTTGGCTGCTACTGCAAGCGGCTTTTCATCGACTTCTCAAGATAGTGATCCAAAACCATCGGGCTCCTCCTCCTTGGGGAGTTGCAGCAACATAGTACAGATCTCAACCTCAACTACAGCAAGAGTGAGCATAGTGCAGAAGAGCAAGGCAAAAGCCCCTGCATGACAGGCCCAGAATCCTCATCCCCCCCACCTCAATCCACAGTCCTGGACAAAATGGGCAACAAAATAAGCAGCAGTGTCCACATCAATCTCTAGATAAATGTCCCCGCATGTAGAGGCATGTTGCATAATTCCTTATAATGGCCTTCATAATCTAGGGGCTATTGGGCCTTCCCAAGACATGATCGAGCTTTGACCTCTACTTCACCCAATTGACTCTGAAGGGGCTTCACTAGCCAATCTCTTGCCGGAACATTATGTTCCTTGACGGAGTAAATCGGGCCCATAACATGAAATGAGTTTACTGGCAACAATGCCCAGCCATTGATGCCATTCTTCAACTCCACTCTGGGAGAGGAGACTCCTTGCAGGACCTCCTCCTTTCAGTCGGAAGCCAAATACCATACAAGATTTGAACCATGTATAATTCAAATGCCTTATCTCCTTGGGACAGCTATGACAGAACAAGAAGACAGACACGGGAAAAACATCATTGGCTTAATCATATTATCAAGAGAAGGAACCATTTGTTGTACACGACTCATATATACATGCAACTAATCTAATTCATGCGCAAATCATACAAGTTCTAATAGTTATGGTTTTCAACAGGTAATACTTAATTAGAAGATGGGAAAATAGGAAACTAATTAAAGAGAAAATCTATATACTTCAAGACTGCCTATACTTCTCTCCCAAATGCGCCATCAAACTCATGCCTTGGACTTGGAGGACCAACTCTTCCCATTGCACGATGCTCCACCCGATGAGTGCCAAGCAACTACTCAAACACTATCACGCAGCCTATCCATTGTGATAGATATTGATCTCTCAAAGATCCAGTCCAAACGAACATGTTTCTTCCCTATAAAGACGACCAATGAGATCTTCAACAAATCTTGACCCCGTTGAGAAGCTTTCTTCCGCTCGGCGTAAGAATGTTGACATATTTGGAAGCCAAAATAAATCCAAGCATGCACATAACAAACACCTTTGTGATTGCCAAAGTAGAAAATTTCAACATCTGAAATACTGATTCATTGTAATCCTCCACTGCCATTGAACTTAGTTCTGCAAATCCTCCTCAACTTATTTCAAATGCAAGAAAATGGTACAGATATTGATATTTGCGCGAAAATTATGCGAATCCTCTCATTGATCGCCCTAAATGCAACAACTTTTCGACAGACACCATTTTCAATCTCACGCATTAACAGCAAAATCCTCCTTAAAAATTTTACTGCTCACATTGCTTTACATCTGAAAACTTCTAATTTCACAAACATGCAACAATTTTTCTCTGATATTCCAAGGCCAACAGAAAATCAAATATAGCCCTATTTCTCTGCGTAAACAGACTTGACCACGCAAAATAAGACCGAAAAATTACAAAAAAATGCAAATGTTGGAAATCAAATATAGCCCTATTTCTCTACGTAAACAAACTTGGACATGCAAAATAAGACCGAAAAATTACATAGAATGCAAATGCCGATGCAAACCCTTTATAAGAAACCTAGGCTATATAAAACTCAAGGAAACAGATTCATCGTTTGTGGACTTCTTTCGCTGCAAATACATCAGAGCAACAATATGGATAAAAAATCCAACGACAACAGAAAAGAAAATGATAGGAACTTGGACAAGATTATATGGCGAGCAATCACCATGCATACGAAACACAAATTCGGGATGAATAGTTGAAGGAAGGACCACACATAAAGCCACAAATCTCAAAATGATACAAATCACAAAACAATGCAAGGTCTTTGCATGCCATTGATCCCCCAACAAATGGGCCATCTTTTCAAGTCATAGAATTAACATTGATCTGATACCATGTTAATGTTTCATACCAAAAATGAACATAAGTAGCACAAACAAAATTGTGAACACAAAAACACAGAAATTAACATGTAAAACCCTCCAACTTGATGGAGAAAACCCAACCACAAAATATCATTTTATTAATGAATACTCAAAAGTTTAGTTACAGTTCACACAACTAAACTAGCTCCACTGAAGCAAACATCATAACATCTAAGTATCTACAAGAAATACTGCATATATCCAATCACATCATAACTAAAGAATATATATAAACAGTGACAATAGTCTCCATTTGAATACTGCCCAAACTAATAAACTTCTTTTCCACATGAAGAGTCGGACCCTTCATATTTGGACTCTTCATTGTCTTGATACAAGGAGTCAACCTATTGCCATACAACTGTTGACTCTTCATTGTCTTGAACCACTGACTCTTCATTGTCTTGAACTGCAAATGATACAATTAAAACACCTGCCAAAACATTTCACTTTACAGCATGTGAAACAACACCACATTACAGAGACTACTACACCAATCATTTATTTAATTTGAATTTTGCAGAGAAAGATTTATTGCAGCTATATCATCAACAACATTATCATAGACAATGGCAGAGAAAAAAATTCAGCGTCAACCAAGGGCATTTAAAAACTAGATCTGATATGTGAGTCACTATAATGTTCCCTTTTTGGGACATTAGAAATCAATTAAATAATTAAGTTTTAAGTTTTAAGTTGTCAAATTATATCAAATTTAATGACTACTTAATTTATTATTTAATAAAGTATTAAAATGACTTTAATGGAGCTTAGTGAAAATTAATAAAGTCATTTTAATTTAAAGGGGGATAAATAAGAGACGAAGAAAAGGAATACCAAGAGACAGGCACAGGGAAAATGAAAAGTCATGGGGATGTGCTATTAAAGAACATCGCGAGGCTCATTGTCGGCAGGCTTGGTTTATTATTTTCTCCTGTAGAGTTTGGGAGATTCTAGCTTCAATTATGCAACCTAAGAACAGAACCTTCAAGATTTCTTGGTGGATTGGACGGAAACCCAATTCATTCCTTGGTGGATTTGAAACGGAGTTCACAGATGGGCAAATTTGTGATAGAGGTATTTCATATCTATTTGAAAAATAAGGTTGTAATGGTTCATCTTCATAATTAATTTCAGATCTTATTCCAGTCTGGTATTATATGATTTTCATATAAACTGCTAGATAAAGAGAAACCAGTTTGCATGTAAATCTTTGTAAAAAGTTTGTGGAACATTTGGAAAAAAATGGAGCACATATCTGTACGGGGATATTTCAGCCACATCCAAAACACTACAAACTATTATAGTCAATAGAGGGCCGTGAGTTGACAATCGTCAATAAGGGAACACTGAGAGATAAATGTATTAGCAGTTCAATATTAGAGTGTGATTTGAAGTTGTAGCCATGAGTGGTTGACATATCTTGCTGGGAAGACCACGGAAATATGATAATGAGGCAAGAAGACCAATATTACACATGTTGAGAAAGATAGCACAAGGCATGTGTTCCTTAAGTTGACAAAAAAGGAGGATAATCACATGCACAAAAGTCATTTTGTTATGTGTTTCAACAAGCATGATTTGGTTAAACAATAGTGTGAAAAGTGCCATGAGAATGAAATTCAACATTGAGTTCTCAAGGATCAGACTGTAATGTCCCCATTTTGAGCAAGCATCAGAGTCAACGGATTTAGCCTATCACTGGGTCCTTGTAGGCTAATACTAGTGATTAGAGAATCTTGTTGTGGAGTTATTTGGCTCACCAGAGGACAATTGTGAGTGTTTATCTCTCAAGACCCTCCATATATTTTGAAGCTAGGTTGTTCAGTTGGTTTTGGCTCCGTTTGAGGGACTTACTATTTATAGTAAGTCAATGGACGATTCCAATGAGCTTAGATGATTTAGGAGTCATTATATGCTTTCAAATGTTATTTCTCACTTCCGGATTGGGCTCCAAGATTCTTGGAGGGAGCGTCTAATTTTAAAAAGTCACCCAGTTGGGATCATTCATCATATTTCATCATCACGATCACTCCTATGCAATCAGATTTCACTTCCAATGTGGTTGGGCCATTTTCGCAAAGACAGATGCATTATTGGTTATAATTTAATTATGTGCACTATGGTTGCTATTTCTATTGAAATTGTTTAATGGGCACCTTAGTGTTATAGCTCATTGGAACCGAGATGAGAAGTTTTAAACCATGGGCACATCTAACATGGACCTTGTGTGTCAGAATATCATTATATTAATGAAAAGGTCATGTTTTGAGCAATGGGGGAATTTAAATTAATAAAGTGACTTTATTATGTCAACTTTATTTTATAACTTAAAGTTGCTCTTGGAGGGAAATAAAAAAAAATATTATATTTCAAACTTTGCAACCAAAAAGGCACATATGTAAGTTATGTGAAGTGTGTGCTGGAAGATTCAAGCTCAATTTTTATTTGAGAATTATAAATGCATTCGATGCAAGGAAAGAACCATTCTATTGTGCATTTGCTTTTGTGGATTTGGGTGAAGAGAAAAAACAAGGGTTTGAAGAATTTAAGTGTGGTGGAATTGTGAATTCTACACAGGCTTCAGCACTTTGAATTGGTTGAAAGTTGAAACTAAAGCAGTGAATTGTGCAAGTGCTTTGGTTTCATACAGAAGCGAAGATTGAATCAACTGTTAGCAGAAATTGGTGATTAGAAGTTTATTTCATTTCAGAATTGATAGCAAAGGCAGAAGGCTTCATTTATGCATATCGCAGCCTATATATGGTTCAGCGTTTTGAGTTATTGCTGGCCACAGGTCATATAGAGCAGCAACAGATTGTTCGAGGACAGCGTTTGGGGTTTGGGTAGCTTGTTTTTTATTTTTGGGTGCTTCTCATACATTTTCCAAGCTAGGCGTCACTTCCTAGAGCAGCCACGTTTCATTGGTGATGTCTATAGTGATCAGCAATCAATTCCAGGTTTTCATAATTGTTAATTAATCTTATTTCTCAAATTCCAATAACTGTTGTTGTATGCAATCAGATTTCTTATTGAATAAAATTGGAATACTTTGTTTGAATTTGGAAAGCAAATAGTTTATTTCATGCATTGTTATATGTTAAGAAATTGCAAAAAAATTCAAATACAAACAAAACAAACACATATACATTCAGAAATCAGAACTTAAGGATTGCATGCCAACCATTTGACAAAATGTCAAAAGGGCAAATTTGAGTCTCTAGGAGGTAGAACCAGCAGGGTTCTTACACAAACAATCAGAGAAGCTGCAAGAGTGACAAAAGTACTTGAATGTCTTTTGCAAGGTAAAAATCTAAAATTTGTGCATGTTGATAAGCAAGTAGAGGCAGCAACAAAGACATTCTACAATTCCCAAAATAAGAAAAAACCACAGCAGTACAAAAAGAGAAATGCTGTAGAGCCCGCAGATGAAAGAAAACAAAAGAAGCCTAGCAAAACAAAGAACGGAGACAAAAGAAGAAATTCAGAGGGTAGCAATTGTAGAAATCAAAATTAGAAGCCCAAGTCTTAAAGCAATAAGTTAACACTGAGAAGAAGACTGAAGAAGAGTTGATAGAGAAATTGTTGCAACCAAAGGAGGCTCTTACACCTGATAAAGAAGAATAGTTCAATGGAATCATGAATAGGGTTGATGATAAGAAAATTACATCACAGAGAAAATAGATAGAAAGATACTAAGGATTGTAGAAAAAGAAGATCAAACCATGAAGCAACAATATGTATGTAAGGAAAGATAAGAGAAATTGATAGAGATCAGAGCATACAAACCAGACCAATTTTAGAGAAAGACAAATCAAGAACCCATTAGAGTAGGTAGTTCAGTCATGGTGAATAACATTCTACAAAATATATAGAAGTGGGAATGAAGGCCAATATTTCGCTACGGATGACAAAAGGTGATCCAGCCAAATACTAGAGGAGGTGAAGTAAAAGAAGCCTATTTCTTCTGAGACACCTATATCAAGTATTGGGGCAAGTTGTGATCTGTGTGCAGTCCAAAAGAGTGGTTCTATAACTCAACCTTTATTTGTGAGCACCATACGCACAAAACTCATACTTTGGGTGTCCAAAGCAAGAACATATGTGATGTATGAGGCAATCAACATCAATCAAAAGTAGTTCTCATTCATGCTTCTGTATTTCCTATTATAGTTATTGAATAATTGAACATGATACCCCATAGAAACTAAGAAAGGACATCCCACTAGGCCTGTACATTTTTTTCTCGTGCAAACTCCCTACATTAAGTTGAATGTTCTAACTGGTCCTTGTAAAAATGAATCTTGGACTTTATGCCACTAGACTGCCTTTGAAGAGAATTTATAACAAGCTATGATGTCTCATTCAGTACTGTGGTTACTTATAATAGCATCTGTAGACATTAAATGAATAAAGCAATTACAACACATAATTTTTTGAGGTGCAAGAGCATCTTTGACTTAGCCATAATGATTCCTGAAGAAGTGCAAATCACCAATAGGTATTTTTAGCCGATCCTAAAAATTCTCGTAGAGGGGCATTACACTTGGCCTCCATTTAATATATATCCCAGTGGGATGCTACAAGTGGACATTTTTATCTTCAAAAAGGGATCTTGATGATTGAGGGAGGTCTTCCAGTTTGTTTGCAGGATGCAAGGAGGCCTTGGGGAGGAAACCTTGATTGCATTGTCATTTACATTGTAGGGAGCAAGGAGGTAGGTGGATTGCTTTGCAGAGCTTTGGAGTTGTTTGATTGTATAGAGAAAGTCTAGCAGTTGTTTGTTTTGCAGGAGAAGCTTAGGAGATGTTTCTGTTGTCATAAAAGACTAAAGATTCATTCAGCAGGGGAAACTCTGTAAAATTTCCGTATATTTTCAATGCATGTGTGAAGTCCCTTATATCTTGAATAAATTCAAATCATTGTGCATGTCCAGATCTGTGAATCATGTGTTTAAACTTACTTAAACTAAGTTGTTGAAATCTTTGAATGGATTGAATTGCCATATCAGAATAATTGAAAATTTTGTGTGTCAAATTGGTGTTGGCTGCAAGGACAATTGTGCCATTCATTCGGTCCCCTATTTTTGACTGCATCACCAACTACCCAACAGAAGGATGAAACACACATTATAAAACCATGCCATTTAGTGAAAGCTCCCAGTGATGCATGTATGCAACCTGCCCTCCAGCAGCCATCCATTAGCATTTACAGTTTGTTTGTTGTGTATTTAGCTTAGTCATGTTTGCAAATCATTTTGATCACCTAAGTCCAAGCATAGTTAATGTTTTGTGTTGCTTCCTCCAGGGACTGCCCCCAAAGTGATGCAGTCCCGGACCATCAACTGTGAAGGGCTTTCCGCATCCAAGATGGAACTATGCTCAATTTGTCATGATTATTCCAGCTGAGAGCCTTAGCATCTAAAGGATGCAACACACTTTGTCAAGATTATTCAGCACTCACATTGCAGATGCAGGATCCTGAAACTGGATCCTGAGTCCAATCTCCAGATATATTCCTAAACATCTTTCAAAAACCCATATTTCAGATATATCATATTAATTAAATTGACTTTCTTGTCCTGATAACTGGATTGAGTTTTTTAGCGAATAGTGGCATGGTATGATGGTTAAGTTGTGGTGTTGTCATTCTTCCCATCAAGGTTCAAACCCCATTGGGGTGGTATTATTAAAATGTTTATATGGGGATGAGGTCCCCCATTTATGGCCTCACTGGTTCATAGCTCCAGGTTAAAAGCGTTTAGCCCTTCTTTTTAAAAAAAAGAACTGGATTGAATTTTAAAAAAACATTCTGCAAAAAAAATAGGCATGTGTATTGATTATTTTTCATTAAAATTTAGAAAGTGTCATTCAGAAGAAGAATTTCTAATCAAAGCACAAAGTAGAATTGGTAAGAAAAATTAAAAAAAACTAAGCTAAGTCATCTATGTCTGCAGGACTTTTATCACTGGACCGAAATGAGTACTCCATGTTAACAGCATTGGATGATTTGCATCTGCACGTTTTATGTGACAAAAATAAACTACAAGAAGAATAAATTCTCTCTACATAGGCTAAGTTCTACAGTCCCATTTATTCTTACAGATTATCTGGCCATTGCTAACAACCTAGATTTTGTTTAACTGTACCCATGGTGAGCTGTAAGAACAATAGAGATTTTTGGCATTTCTAGGTACAAGATATCTAACACTGTAGCATACACAACATCCCCAGAATAGTTACCAAAGTTCTGAAATTGAGATGGAGCAGGAAGGAATCTGGAAATTCAAAAGTTCCACTTAGGTTTAAAAAATTTATATCGGATAAGATCAAAACACCGCGGTGTTCTACAATTGACAGCACAAACCCATAAAATTTAAAAATCACATTGACAAAAGAACCAAAACACGACACTCTCATTGCGATGCTATAATCCCCTGAAATAATGTTGGCGGAACTACCTCACGACTACCACTGTTGCAAATAATTGGAAGTCTTCTGTTACGACTACCACCAAGTGCCCACTCAAAGAAATCTTTGATTGTGATAAGAAGAGAGTTGCAGTCCGAAAAAATAGAGGTGTGTAATCATTAGTTTGTTTCTTGACTATGATACGAGATAGAACATAAAAATTCTTATACACAATCCTATGCATCTTATGTACCCTTTTGTTTATATTTTGTATGTGTTTTTGGACCTTGTATGCACAAACATTGAAATTTCTTGGCAGTACATATTGATCAAGCACCATTTTTCAAATGCAGATACCAAATGTAATAAGTTATAACATATAAAATAATATTATTTGAACTTATGATTTAAATATATCAAATTCTAACCCCATGTGACTTTAACATCCAAAAGACATAAGACTGATTAAAAATTTTAGCACACTGAATGAGATGCTGAAAACTACAAATAATTTCATCATAATTTTTTGAGTTCATTAGCAGGGGTCAAGAGTACAGCAGTTTCTTTTATATAATATTTGTGTTTCATATATTTTTAATTTTGGGGGGGGGGGGGGGGTGTTGGTGATGGGGTCTTTCCTAATTGGCTTGAAAAGCTCCAAACAAAGTCGCAAAAATTTGGGAAGTATATTTGTCTCCTCCTTGCATCTCAGAGATACACGACATACCCAATCTGTGTCCCAAGTAAGAGAAAATGTGTCTCCTTTTAACCATGATCGTTGTTGAAAAACTCAGACTGGACAATTACTCTGCATGCCCAAAAAAATTTAAAACTGGGGACTCCATAAAAACTTGGCAAGAACTTGCCAAAATGTCAAATATTTGAAAATACATAATTTTTTAAAAATTCTTGATAAGCGCATAATAGCATATATTACTCTAGAACATATTAACAATTTCCAAAATATATAGAGAGAGATTGGAAATTAATACATAAATATAAGCTATACTGTAATTTTTAAACGCAATTATCACTGATAATTTGATAGTAATTAGAAGCCTATGTAATAAAACGATTTATTTTTTATTGGCATCCAATCCAATATCTGTGATTCTGTGAGACTAATTTCAATCATTCTTTGACCTCCAGATTGGATGTAATTTTAAATTTTTAAATTATGAAATTTCTGGATTTTCCTATACAATGGCTGAGCAGATAAAAGGCAAAGAGAATCTTTGTATTTGTGTTCTCTAAGTACCTTACAGTAATGTGCCCTAAGTCGCCACAATTGTCCCCAATTGCAACCTGAAAATGCTAAAATCACAATAATTGTTTAACTTTGGGTGGAAAAAACATTTTAAACCAATTTGGCAAGATTATATGAAAACATTGCAGAGTTATAAAGAATTTTTGTCAAAAAATCGCTTTAGCCTTTATGAAGAAACCAATGCACAGTTTTCTGGAGAGTTACTCGCCACCATTTTTAACTTGAGTACTCGCATGTTTTGTGTGTACTCTGAAAGTTTAGCATCGATGCCAATGATCTTTATACTATTTTGTATTTTAATTTTTTTGACAAATATTTCTAAGTCATTTACATCCAGTAATCTTCATAAAATTATAATTTACATGTTATCCTTTACTTGACTCCACATCCCTTTTGAAATCATGTACTTAAATGTTCATTACAGCCTTTGAATTTCTCACAAGCAAATCTTGATGGCTAATTCATCTCCCATTACATTAATTAAGTTGTTTCACAATCAGATTGGATCACCAAGGTTAAGGATAGTCTCTTTCCAAAAGATGATTGTATACGAGTTGATCAGATTGATATTGAGGTGGAGGCAACAGCCATGGCAGAAGAGGAGGGTGCATAGGCAGATCCCTTGTATGTGGTTGATATGTGCAAATATCATAAATGCAGCTGCATCAAGGACCTATCTAAGACATAAGCAGAGGACTCACTATATAGCTAATAACATTGGGCCAAATGGTGCAAGCTCTTCTCTACCACAATTTTGCTTTTGGTTTTTTTATGCCATTGATGTCATGTTACATGAGTTTTGTACACCGAAAGCAGGTGAGGATGTTTATATATTTAAAAATCTTGTTTCCCTCTCCTCAAGCCTACTTTTGTACTCATTTTCTCTTAAACCAATGAATATAAATTAGGGTATCCAATTAAATGAGATATTTTAATCAATTTCATCTTCAATCAACTCAAATTGTAATGAGCTTTCAATATTGAATTGTCCATTCGACTTCAAAAGAAGACTGAATGTGGTGACCTTTCAGCTTCTCTCAAAGCTTATAAATAAGCTCGATTCAAATCCAGTAGAGTGAATGGCATACATCTCTTAGAACAAGTTTGTCAAGTTGGGACATACATCTGGTTTGTTGAGTTTAACGATTTATATCAGCTCTCATAAATGGATTCCACAGGCACACATCTCTCTCACAAGTTTCCCCAACTTGTATGGACTCGGGCATACATCTCTACCACGAGTTTGCCCAAATTGGATGGATTTAGGGGCACACATCTCTCTCCCAAGTTTGCCCATATTGTATACATTGTTCATATTCTGAATTAAAAAAAAGCTTTCATATTGTTTACTGTGTGCTTTACAATACTTCTACCACCTCACAAAGTATTGTTCCACGAATTCACAAAATAATTTGGATCAAAATGTGATCAAAATAGCATGTACTTGATTAACTTTTGTCTTTAAAGTTGATTTAGTGAAGATATCACAGAAAAAGCTTTTATATCCTTAAAAAATTCTTTATTCCACGGTTTTTTCAATTTGCCAAGTTGTGACCAGTCCGAATACCATGTCTGAGTGTTGAACCCAAGTCCAAGCCCACAATTACTCTATCAAATTCATGTTGAGTCCAAGGCTGGTACCTACGGTAGTCTCGCATATGGAAACCCATGAGAATGTATGTGCTAATTTCTGAATGTCAAGTGTCTTATAGATTGGAACCTATAAAACAATAAAAATATGGCTGCAAATAAAAACATCAAGTTGATACCATTAGCAATTCAGATCTGCAGTTCACTCAAGTAACAGATTGAAAATATATGCAAAGATTTAGTGATCCGGCTCCAAGAGAGACACAAGCATAAACCATAAAACAAAGAAAATAGAGCACACAACATAGCAAATTATTATCTGACAGTCCTATCTGAGCAATTTGACATAAAGATCAAGCAGCAAAAAATTTCTCCAGTTTAACTCTAAGAAAGATGCAATCAGAAACAAGTTTGCAACTCCTTAAGACAGATGTTCATCAAAAGTAAACATAATAAAGGTAATGGTAACTTATTAGCCTACCCTGTACTCTGAACAACCTGACCAAGTGTAGCCACTGCTACTTCACGTTTAACTGCAGCAGCTCCATCTACCAGTGCATCCACAATCAAAGGCATCAACTCTCGGAGGTAAGGCCTCATTGCACAGCCACCCTACAACATAAAAAATAGATAGTCCTAAAGCAAACAGTAAAATTAAGAAAATTCTTCAAGGATGGTAAGAATATTTATCTAAAAAGAGACATTATTTTACACAAGACTTGAACGCATTCAGCAATTTACAAATTGATCATGCTTTCTATTCACTAAGATTGACAGCGAACAAACTTTAAATCTACACAACAATGATTATACAAATAAATACAAAACAAGTTTATACCAGACAGTCCGTAAATTGATCATACACTATTATTTTAGACAGACCGCACAAAAATCTTTAAACGCCCATTGCATTCCATCAAACGAGTATGGAAACAAAACACAATTATACTAGGAACAGAAACTGTTCTTACCACCCTAGCAAGCTCCCCTACAGTTGCAAGCACCCCAGTCACAACTCCATTATTGGCACTCACTCCAGGGCTTTCGAGTTTTGCAATTAAAGCCTGCAAACAGGTATCTAAATAAGAAGTTGAACAAAACAAATTTAAAACATTCACTTTGTGGCTTCACAGATTTCTGCAATCAAAGACTACATGACTTAAATCTATGTAACTAATTTACACAAAACAAAACTAAAATGTGTTTAAATAACTTAAGACGGGGCAAATTTTCACCTTGTGGACAGGTGCAATGTATGGCAGCAGCAATCTCTCACAAGCCCTGATCAAGCAGCCTAATAATTTGGCACTCTCTTCACGTCTTTTGCTGTCTGCACTGTTAATACATCATATCCACCCAAAATCAACAACTGATGATTCTCAATCATCTGCCCAATGAACTCTAACAATAGTTTTATTACAATACCAAGATTATATTTTCAAACCTCTGTTGCAAGTCGGTCAATAATTGTACAAGATGGCGCCTAAGCGCAGGTAGCACATAAGCTGGATTTTTTTCCGATAGTCTGCCAGCCATCGATATAGCAAGCTCCCGAACCTCAAATGCCTAACAAAATTCAATCAGAAACTTCAGTATGACTGTATGAAGAAATGCTACAAATTCAGATATTATATAATCATATTATATGGCACACGTACTGAATAACCCCCAAGGATTTGTAGAAGCCATAAAATCTCACCTAAGTAACTAACAGCCTGGCAGACAAAATATTAAGGCAAATGGAGCAAATCATCATTATTCATCCCATGTGTCTTGTTAAAAATTAATAATGCACAGATTCAGATCTTAAAAGTTTCTAAAAGGGACAGAAAAGAACGTGGAATAAGATTAAACCACACTACAAAAAAATGCAGTAATAACAACATTAAAATATCAAAGCACTTAATTAAAATTTTACAACCCAAATTTGTAACACATCCTTGGAATCATCCATATAATGATTCGGTGCCTTGAACAACTTTCATAAGACAGTTAAAACCATAGCAGCAACAATCTTTTGGGAAAAAAACTAGGCAAATTAAAAGCATGAAACTTCTTGAAAACATTGAATTTAAACAGTAAAATGGAGAAAATTTAGGATTGGCCAAAAATACATAAAAATGTAGAAGAAGAGACAAACACTAGTTTTTTTTCCAAATTTAAAGGCATTTACATAGCACAGGGGCATAGAGAGCAAATGAAATAAAGAGTTTAGACCATTAATCACAAAAAATCAGAAAATGGCACTCCCTACAAACTATTACTTAACTCATATTCAGCAGTATAATGGCTGTAGCATGTCAACTTTATCTACGGTAGTCCCTGTATCTTAAACAGGTCATCCAATATATGAAACAAGATAACCCTTCACGGTGGCTTTGATTATGAATATGTATAGATTTGTGATCTTGATTCATCATTGATCTATTATTTGGTTAGGCTAATAGTTTGATGGCGTTTTGGGGCCAACGCCCCAATGGGATCAAGATGCAAACCCCCAAGAACATTCCTTGTTGCAACACAAGGCAGGGTCGATGAGTGAAGTCCTCATTACCAAGCCCAAATTACACCTTTGAAGCCACAGAAAACTTCATTGTGCCCAACATTTTCATGCACAACATTTTCATATCTTTTGTGAATCCTATAAGAGCATGTCATAAACCAAAAAAGCATTGAAAGGTTGTGAGTTTAACTAAAATGTCCCTAGGTATGTTAGGGGATAGGATACCGGTTCTTAATAGTCAATCTTGGAGAACTACTGTGCCCCATCCAACTCATCAATAAGCTCATAAATCCGAGGGTTAGGATACCGGTTCTTAATAGTTTTTTATTCAACATCTAGTAATCTATACACATCTTGAGTGTCGCGTCCTTCATCTTCACCAAAACAACTGATGAAGCAAAAGGTGACTTACTCGGCCTAATATGTCTCATAGCGAGCAGCTCTTGTATGGTATCTCATCCTTAAGTCGCTTAGGGTGCCGGTAAGGAGTAATCATAAAGGGCTTAGTGCCCTCCTCTAACTCAATAATGTGTTCAATCCCTCTATCAGGTGGCCTACCATGTGGTAAATCATTAAACAATTTAGAGTGTTTAATTCTGAGTTGTTGAATATCAGGATGATAAGCTGGTTTGTTTGCGCTATCTAATGTAGGCAACATCCTACACTCTATTGCCCAATCACCTATGTCATCATGTCGTACCAAGTGTTGCATACAGCTGAAAGAAAGAGATCATCTTCAAATTACTAATCTTGATGACCTTAAGAATATGCGTTTTGCCATCCTTAATGAATCTCAACTCCATCCTCTCAGTGCTGATGTAAATGTCCTTGAGAGTGTGCAACCAGCTCATACCAAGAACTATATCAGTGTTGCCCATGTCTACCGCATAAAAATCTGCCTTGAAAGAATAATTGTTTAACTTCACGGGAAGCTCAAAAATCATCTTCTTACACTTAAGAGCGTAACCATCAGCCACCTGTACTCTAAGTCCCTCAAAATCTTATGTTTTAAATCCTCTCTTGGCAACGAAACATGAATCAATAAAATTGTGTGTAGCACCTATATCAAAAAGAACAATGACACATTGCCCTGCCAAGAGACCATGCATCCTGAAAGCACCTTCCTTTCTCATGCTAGAAAGGTAAACAACCTTGAAGTTAGAATCATCTACTTTCTTGTCACCATCACCTAAAGCCTCATGTGTATCCTACTCATAATCAACTTGCTGTTCTAGAAAATCAGAATTATCCTCATCAACATAAAATCATTCCATCATCTTATTTTTACCCTTAGGCTTCATAAGACAATCATGATTTAAATCGTAAGGTCATCTACAATGAAAACGTATTTTTTTCCTCCTTAGATCATTTAGAGTTTCTTGATCTAAAGGAGTTGTTGTAGGATGCTTAAATTCAGCTCTACCATCTTTTTTAGGAGCTGTCCTATCATAGGATGAAGTAGAAGGTCTCGAAGAAAACTTGCTTCGTGGTGTAGATGATTGGCTCATCCAAAGACTTAACCCACCCTCTAAGTGGCTCAACCAAGCCCTCATTGAAGAGCATAACTCTCCTCCTCTCAGAAATATCATACACCATCACAGATAACCGCTGAAACTCGTTGATAAAGGCCTCAAGGCCACCTGTCTGTCTCAACTGAGCCAACTCTCCGAAATAAGTCTAAGGGCCCCTCCTATCAAATCGCTCTATCAACCGGTCAACAAACTCCTAATAGTAAACGATCTGATTGTGTCGTAAAGACACTAGCTCACGGTACCACCAGTCATGAGATACTCCATCTAAATGCAGCACAGCAAAGCGAATGGCGTCCTCCTTAGTCATGGTAGGCAAAGCCAAGTAAGTGTTGAGCTTATGAACCCAAGCTCATGCTGTAACCTTGCCACTGCCATCAAAGTGGGCTAAGGTCATCTTGTTGGCTGCCTCTCTCAAATCTGTTTGTCTAGGCCTCTGTCTCTCAGGTGCAGGCATGCCTCTAGAATGCTCACGCTTCTGTGTAAGGAATCTATCAAAGTTCAGATTCTTCTTCATCGCGTGTGGTAGAGCATCCCACTCAGCGTAGTGAGCAACAACATCATCTGCAAATGGTGCAGCCTCAGTCTCAGTACTAACCGCGTCAACCTCAAGTATCAGAAAAGTAGGTTGTTGCGGCCTATCATAAACACCTGTGTGTCCAGTCCTGTCAAACCTGTCATCAAATCTAGTCTAGTCCTCAACTCTCATCCTGTCACAAGCTCTAGACCTATCATCTGCCCTGGACCTGTGTGAACTGACAGATACACTCCTAGCACCTCTCTCTCTGCCACAGTCGCCAGGTAGTGCAATGCATTGTAGGGTGTTAGATAACTCTTGCAACACAGTAGCCACATGATGCTACCCCTCTGCAAGATTCCTAAATGCATCCCTAGCCTCTCTGTCAACATTAGAACCAATGCCAGCATCTCTATTACCTGTACCACCCAAACCTTCTGAACAACCAGCAGCCCCGTCACCCATGGTGCCAAACTGAATCTCAACCTCTCCATCACCAGGTGGAGAATTAGGACCTCTGCGGGTGTAGTGCATACTAGGTCTGAATCTCTGAGCCATGCTGAACCCAATTCCCTACAAGTTGGCTGGAAACCGCTCTGATACCACTGTGAAGAGCCTATTTGACTCTATGCTGAAGATAATATTTCTTTCTGTATTGTTTGCAATTTTTGTTTTTGTTTTTAATATATTTGACTTTTATTAAAATTTTCCAGAATTAAATAATATTGAATAACAATTTCTATTAACTTTAGAACTTCACCAGAAATGATCAGATTCATCAATTTGCCAATTGTCAAATAACATTACAATAAACTAATGCAAATTGGCACGTTTATCAAAAACGGGGCATGCTGAAGATGACACTCAGCCACTGGAAGATGAAACGCAGCTAGCATGAAGTGCTTTGCAACCTTCAGAAAATAAATAGCAGCCTCCAAATTAAAACGCAGCCTCTTGTATTGAAACGCAGGACTCAAGAATTGATATCCATGCCTCCAAAAAGGTAACGCAAGCCTCTAGGAAGAAAACGCAGGCCTTCTGGAATGTTACACAGCTCTCAAAAAACAAACGCAGCTTCCTTGTAGTCAATTTCGCAGCCTATAGGAGATACAACAGCCTCCTATATAAACCTCTGAGCCTTTGGATAAAAATCAAATCCAACTGTATAATGAAAATTGATTCAAATTGCTCACATACCAAATTTGGTTTACATCAACATCAAATTTGCAGTTTGAAAAATCAGTATTGTTCTTCAGTATTCAGATGCACAATTCATCTCCCAGAATAGTAATTCAAATTGTAGAAACCAGTCCTCAAACCCTTGTTGAAACTTCTCCACACAAAAACTTCATAAAAAAAACAAGTCCAAGAAAGAATTTCCAGTTTTTCCCAATAGCTCTTAAAAAGCATAAAAAAGAGTGTAGCTTCTCCAATACACTTTTAACTTAAGAGGCCTCTCGCACACACCATTAAATTAAAACATAACGGTATAGTTATTTATTAAGATTGACTTAGTAAACAGCTTAAATTATGAAGCCTCAATAAAACACTAAATAAATGTCCTTGCTGCTCAACATCTTTGTGCTGCCTCCACTGCACTGCTAAAAATAGCAACTGCTCAAAATAGACTTACTAAAAATAGAAAGCCTAACGCAGAGACTGTCACCTCACGAGGGTCGCAATGATGAACTGACCATGCCCAGCTACAGGAACCTACTAAAATGGGGACATTACACCAATAAAGAGGAAGTCTCAAATATAAAATCATTAAACAGAAACACTTCAAGAACAAAGTATCCCAAGAATAAGAAGCCCTCCTCAATGACAACAATTTAGAACTAACTGATTGAAGGAATCCCCATTAGCAAACAAGAACTTGCATCAGCTAGCAAATAAGGACAAGAAGCAAGGGCATTCTAATTTGAATGTTATAATTCCTAGTACAGTATTAAGGCAGAGATTAGATATCTCTAAAGGTTTGTCCGTCAAGGAGCAACACAATTATCAATTCGAGGACAACGGACATTACAAAATAAAGCATCAAGGACTAACACTAAGAAAGCAGCAAAACCAAAAATGGAGGGAGAGCTAAACACAAACACGAAAGCCCTAGACAAGACAATGACATACATACACTGACTAGAAGAATACTTTTCAAACAAGACAATGATATACTGACACTGACAAGAATAATAGTTTTCAAGTAGGCTCCTAGCACCTAGTTACTAGGGTGGGCTTGCCTTAACTCTTTTAGCTTATTCCAAACTTTAGTTCAATTGGGGCAATGAAATTGAAAACTTCAAACAGACCCATACACAAAATCATATAAAAAGAAACAATTAAAAAAAGGAAGAAATGGCACAAACAGGTGAACCTTGGATAAGTTAGTAAACACATACCACACCTACTAGATATTAATATGTAGATATTTACACACTGAATATACAAAAACAATACAGTACTACATAGCTGTGTATTAAGAACAGAGGTCATGAGATAAATATATAGTATAGGTTAATGGGCATATACAATATGTCAAGTCCCTATGAGGTGATAGGCTGCACTTCTCCATAGCTACACTTGTAACTAATGATAATTAGGTACATCAAATGCCCTCCTTTGTCGGAATAAATCTCATAGTATGTTTAGAATACAAGAGACGAAAATTCTAATAAGGTTCAACAAAATATATGTAGTGAATAAATATTCACACATCTCTAGTCAAACTTATTAGGCATTGAATGCTCATATGGCTTTTTAATTCAATTCTTTTGTCTACAATATGAGGGCTTAAATTTCGTATATACCTTTCGTGCATTTGGTGATTGAGATTAGAATCCTTCAAATTTTGATGCTGAAAATAAATAGTATCACTCTACTATCTTACTACCATCCTCCTGAGGCTTGGCCTTGATTAGAACTTCAGTTCACTACCCTCCAAATGACTTTCATAGGTCATTGTATACCAGCACCGAGCATTAGAAATGATATGCATCAGCCGCAAGATGTTCCAAATCTCAATGTTCAGTGTAACATGTAGGTCAACCAAATCCCACTAGTGAAGTATTGGGTGTTGACGAAACTTGATGCAGTTCTAACTAAAGGTCCCTCTGGTCCCATGCTGGCTTGAGGTATCTTGGGTTGAATGCCGTAAAGCATGAAAAGGTTTTGCAAACTTTACCTTACGAACTGTAAGCTGTCTGTCTTGAGTTGTGATCTTCTGAAAACAATACTTTCTGCACTCTGATTCAAAACTCTTAAGATCTATATCTGATGTTTGTGAGCTATTGCAAAGCTCAAGTTCTATGTCGTAAACTACAAAGATGTTATGCGGTGAAATTAGGTGTGTTATTAGGTAGGTTTCTCTAAGATGCTACTGTATCATCTTTTCACCTTTTGCTATGGTTATCCCTTATTAGTGTCATTATTAGTACCTTTGTGTCAATTTGAATTTCTTGTCCAGCAAGCTTTTGAACATTTTTTTGAATGTCTTACCAAGAAAAGGTTGAAACATAACTAGTATTAGATGATGTTTCACTATTGACCAAATATAGATTTTTCTGTTTTAAATATTATTTTATAGCTTCAAATGTTTAAACTTAAGAAAATTTATACACCAGTATTGTAAATATATGGTCTCTGAACGTTTTTCTTCTCAAATCATAGACAAACTTTGAATTTGATGGTATAATTGCTAAACCAGGAGTGTTTCACTTGTTTTTAACACAATTTCCAATCTTTCATATTAACATTCCCTAAACTGTAGTTCAAATACTAACAACTCAGCAAAACTCAAGACGCAATTTTGGGTTGAAATCCACAACTTCCGCATTCTGGATTTTAAGTCAAAATCAGCAACTAGGAAAGACTCGGCAGACCCAATTTTGACTTATACTTGACAGCCTAGCATACCCAATTTTGACTTGAAATCAATGGCTTAGAAAAACTTAGCAAATTCATTCTCTATTAGAGCTTTGAACTCTTTAAATTTGTTGAGAACATTGACAGATTCTTTGTTCTTTAGGAAATATATCCAAGTCCTTCTACAAAAGTCATCTACAAAGATGATGTAATAAAGATATCTACCAATGGATGGTACGGACATGGGTCCACAAAGGTCAGAATGTACTATCTCCAATATTTCCTTAGTCTTGCTTTCACTACTAGGAAAGGAGGATTTGATTTTTTTTCCTAATGCACATCCTTTGCATACACTTTCTTGTCTAGGAGATAAGTGAGGGAACCCTACTACAAATTTATCTATAGAAGACAATGTTTGGAAATATAGATGCCCTAACCTCCTATGCCATAAATCACATGATCAATTGATTCAACCATGAGAGCTTGAGATGAAATAGTATCAACTCTATAAAGACATTCATGTCTTAGTCCTATGGTATAGGCTTGTTTCAAGGTTGAATTTTTGGTCCAAGCCAAAACTTTCCCATCCATGAATGCAATTTTATAACCCTTATCCTCAAGTGCTGATATTGAAACTAGATTTCTCTGTATGCCCGAAACCTATAGGACTTGAGAGAGTTGTAAGGATATGTCGGACTTCATTTGAATGTTGCAATTCCCAAAGCCCATAATTGGATAAGAAGTATCATCTCCTATGGTAACTTCTTTCTTAATGTTTCTGAAAATGAATCAAAGTTTTCTCGGAACCCAGTGATATGCCTTGAAGCCCCACTATCAATAACCCAAGAGTATTTATTAGAAGTTTGGGTACACAAGGCTGAACATGTTTCAAGTCTTAAAAGTTTCAGACTGTTTTCCTAAAATCTGAATAAGATCTTTTCTCTACCTAAGCTTTGATACCATGTTGATATTTTTAGATTTATGCAAAGAAAATACAATCTATAGATAGCTTTTAAAACTAAAACAATATATTGACAAAATTGACAAAGAAAGGTGGAAAGATGGTACCAATTTTGTACACCAATTTATCTTGATAAGTCTGCCCTTGTTTTAGATCTGCAACTCCAATATTGATGTGATGTAGAAAATGCTTGAAATAATTCGCTCCAATTCGCTGCTAAATTTCACCCCAATTTGCTGATAAATTTCTCTCTATAATGCAACGATAATTTGCCTTCTTTGGATTTTTGAGAGGAAGAACAAATGTTATGTTTTTGGTGTGTTCTTTTCCAAAAATCGAACTTGAATATATATGTGCCTTGGTAATTAACTATCCCTCCAAGAGATGGCCGACTTGGGCCCTTTTTGTGAATTATTTTATTTGTTTATTTTATAATAATAATGCCTTAGTTATTATTATAAAATCGCACATGTATATATATCGCAAGGGTAATAATAAATAGCAAATTATTATTATCTTCAAATGCCCGAGTTGATCTTAGCCATAAGGGCTATAATGTTAACATAGCCAACAATCTAAGCAATGAAGTATTTGAGGCAATCAATAGCTTCACTCATCTATAGCCTAAAATAGTTGTAGATAACTAATTTCATTAGCAACCTTGCTACACCGTACTTCTAAGTGGCATCCTTCCTGCAAACACTCTGGTTTCCACTTCTACCTATTGAAGTCATTTAATACAAAATACAAACCCTAACATCCAAAAAATTAGCAATATACACAATATTAATTGTTTCAAACCATTGCATTTAAAGAATTTGCAAACCATTGCCTTCTGAAAAACATTTTTTTAAATGTAAAAGCCCTAACTAGCATAGATTAATTTAAATGCATGTGTAACACGAATAAACATGTAAAGTGCAATATTTCTAAATGCTTGGAAACAAATTTGCTAAGTTACTAGTTTGGATATAGGTACGAGAACCCGGAACGTGGATGTGTGGAAAAAAAATTCGGGGGTTCCGATGTGTTTGGGTACGTGTGTTTGTACAAAAACATTAAAGAGGTATACAGAATTGTAAAACTAAATCATTTGATAATATGATACTTTATCATTGATAAATGCAAAATGCCAAAGATAAATTTGAAATTTCAATTGATAGTTCAAATATTTGCAAATAAGCCATATCCACAAATGCATCCGCATCCAAACTGGCAGGAGGCGGATCCTGCAACTTAACAAATTTGAAAACACTCAGAATAAATGGGGCAGAAATATAACTAAAAGATCTCTAGAATTCACTCAACATTAGGTTTAACAACTGCCTAAAATCATCAAAATAACTCAAAGGAGATAAATAGTTGTGTAAGTGAAAAGTGAGGATCTTCACATCTATAGTGTGTTTTTGGAGTCAAAAAATCATTTCAGATTAGGATCTGTTGATGTTTGTAGCATCAGTCAGTTAAATATTACTGACTATATGATTATTATGAGAAATGATTTATTATATATATACATATATATCAATATATATAATAATTGATATTACTATATATATATATATATATATAAATATATATATATATATATATATATAATTGATATTACTATATACACACACACACACATACATATATATATAAGATTATAATTTCTCATCATAACTAAATAGTTAAATTGATAATATAAATTAATGAATAGACATGTCTCTTCTTGTCCTTGTCATGTATAAATACAAAGAGATCGATGCATTTGGAAAACACATACAATACAAGAAGTGCTATTACATTTGCAATGATCCTAAAACCTTAACAGGTTCTTTGGCAGCCTTGTCATTTGCATCCATAAAACTACGGCCCCCTTAAGGCTTTTTTTAATTCTTTGTTCTAAATATAGACTCTAGCTATAGAAGCTAACACTAAACTAATTCATTTGGCTTAGGTTTAGCTAGCTCTTATGGTTTCATATAGCTTTCTTATATGCCCTAACCCATCGCTAAACCTATTTTAAGGTTTACAATCAAAGTCATAGGTTTTTGTTTAATTTCTAATTTTCTCATATGTAACTACAAACCCAAACCCTTTACCTCAGTTTTTTTTTTGAGTTTATAGTTGAGAGTTACAAAAAAAAAATTCAAAATGTTCTAGCCAGGGCCCGAACCCAAAAACTTGTTTTTTAGGGTTTGGTGCTTTATAATTTTTTAATTTATAATATGTAACTACTAACCCTAACCCTAAAACCTTAATTTTTAGTTTCTAGCTTGATGGCATTTATCAAGGACCCTAAGGCTAACTATTGTGAAATCAATGTATCATAGTTTGCTTTTGTTTTGCATTCTATATTTTTGTGCAAATGGATACTTCTATGTTTAGAAGATGTTTTATTTTGTTCAGGCAATTTGTTTTCGATTCTAAACCTGCAATATAGTTTTCAACAAGCACCCTTTAGTTGTGCACTTATCATCTAAAACTTGTTTCAAATTTCTATCTATGGGGCCACTATAGCATGATGTAAGCATTTGAATCGATGTGCTTTACATATATTTTATGAAATCTCATTTGAAACATTGAAGCATTAATCAAGAAAAATTTGCCAAAATCATGACAAGGCAAAATTCCTAATTTTTACCCCCAAAAAAATCGCAATTTTAATATTAACGCCATTGACTGCCATTTTTACCTATTTTCACAAATTACTTCTGAGCTTTTCATGTTTAATCAAACTTTTCTAGAGTCTAATTGCTGTTTTTATGAGTTAAAGTGTTGGATGCAAGTTAAATACTAAATTAATACCAAAGTTTTTCACCATTTTCTATTTTGATGTGTTAAAATGGTAAAATGCATATGGTAAAATGCATCTTATACAGTAGGTTTTGTCTTTTGAATCGCAATAATTTCAAGGGATTCTTCTCTATTGGTCGCTTCTGTTATGTGTATTTTTGGTTTTGTGTTGATGTATTTTGTCAAGTGGGTTCTAATGCTTTTCAATAGGTAGGTCCTATTATTAGATCAAGGGTGATAAAGTGCCTAATTACCAAATAAAATTATGGGATAGGCATTGCAGTGTTGCAACAGCATCCACATTGATGTAATAAGAGTGTTCATGTGGCATACTGAACCAATTCACAGAGAGGGCTCTAAATGTGAAAACTATTCCCAAGCATAAAGATGAGTAAGATATTGAACACAGCAAGGCACATTCATCTCATTTCTAATTTGCTATGCTACAGTTTTTCAGTAATTCATGTTCATTGAAATGTGATAAAAGAGAATGTATATTTGAAATTTAGGCTTTGGATAATATCTTATTTGACTTCAGTGCCTAATTTTATAATTAAAGGAGTTTTGATTAGATAAGCACAGGAAAGTGCTCAGCTGTTACAGTAAAAACAGCATTCAAAGGATTTAGAGCAAGTCTCACTAGCAGTGAGATAGAGATAATAACACAAGTACAGAAAGGCTTCCGACTGGAGCGAGGTACCGGCAGGAAACAAGGGTAAACTTCAAACTTCATTTTGCAGCACAAACTGGAAAAATGTGTTTTCAAAGGATTCCCAGAACCTTTACAATAAGAAATACCTTGACCTGTAACACAGATAGACAAATGAGAGGCCAAAGAAGCATCCCCAAACGAAGGCAACAAAAACATGCGCCCTAACCACAAGAGATCTGAAACCAAAGCTTCAGCAACTGACTCGGAAAGGCATGACCACCCCCAGCACAGAGAAAATCAGGCTTATTCACCTGAGCATTAAGACACCTCATGCACCGGCTGACAGCATAAAAAAGCGTACACTGGGTCAAGCCACCAGAAACACTCGCAAGAACAGAGTCTTGCTAAGGAGCAAGAGTCATACCCAAGATAATGGAGCAAAAGTTTGTATCATACACCCTTGTTTTTTCTGTTTATTCTTCTATTTTTTTGGTGTGATTGATAGAAGAAGATGGACATGCAGATAATGTTTACAATGATGATATTTGCAGTAAATAAGTAAATAAAAAACAACTTCCCACAATACAAAATTTAAGCAAACCCGCAACCAGAAATATTTCAGAATTGATTTCAGAAGTTAAAGTACACTATTCATCAAAATAAAATAAAAAACAAGATAGTCAAAATATCTCGCAACGCCTTTCCTGAAATACACACGATCTCGAGATTACAATCTTTGATTTAACAATGAAAATCAGCTACTAGAGCCTCCAAAATGGACACTACATCTCCAAAACCGAACTGGAACAATCAAAATGAATGCAAGTCTGCTCTTTAACCATAGGCGCCACAAAAACAACAATAAACATGTCTAAAAAGTTAAAAACCTACGGCAGAAATAAATGAGATTCATTCCTTCTGAGCTAAGTTACTGGTTCTGGTTCGGGTTCGGGAACGGGTATGCGAACCCAGTACATGGGTGCATGAAAAAAATATTACAGCTTTGGATGCGCATGGGTATATATATATATATATATATATATATATAAGAGAAATATACAGAAATGTAAAACTAAATCATTTCATTGTATGATACTTGATCATTGCAAATGTCAAATACTAAATACTTGACCATTGAACAATGAACATTGAAGTTTTGAATATCAAATTACTAATCAGAAATTAGTATACTCAATACCCCTAAGAGTAGCAAATTTCTTAGTTCAGTGGGGTAGTTGTCCCAAGTAGTTTTAGTTCAGTGGTAATTTTCAAATCTTCTTGTCTTAAAGATGAGTTTGAGCAACTTTGGCTCGCTAGGTAGTCAAGTCAATCAGGGATATGAGTGAGAGTTGAGCCAAGCTAGTCAAGGATGTGGACTTGGAGTCAAGAGATTTGTAATGAAATAAATTAGAATCCTTGGAAAATCCTTGTTCCAGTATCAAATTTATCTTGGAAAGTCAAGGAAAGTTGTGGAAGATAACAGTAATGGACGTGTGCTAATTCCTAAAATTTGGTTAAGTCTAGAATTTTTTAGAATCTCCCAAAATCTAAAATCGCCATTATAACTCCTATGAATCTGAAACCACTCTCAAACATCCTAACAGTATTTATATAAAATATAACTAAAAATACAAGGGAAATAAAATATTATACTTATAATTATACTTAAATATTATATTTTATATAAAATTTTCTGCCCTCCAAACAGCGAGTTTATACTTGAAAAAATTTTGACCTAACGGTGATCGGCGGTTGACGGGTGCGCCTAGGTCCGTGCTAGCTGTGCAAGTGTGTGCACCTTGGCACACCCACAATGTTGGGTGCGCACCCAATAGGTACCCACAAACGTACCCATACTAGGTGCGTACCCAAACCCGATACGAGGCCGATAGGGTACGAACCCAATAACATAGCTTCTAAGAGAAGTAGGGTCGGCTAGGAATATGATACAACGAGCAAATAAGGTGCAATATGCCCTTAATACAAGATGCAAACTTATCAACTCTGCTCCAAATTATCGCTTTTGTTTCTACTCTGAGTTCTGTGTGAAGCAAACTAAAGATATCAAGTCAAAAATGAACCCCAGATGTGATCTCTAAGTGAAACCACCATTAATCTCCCTGATTGAATCTTTCACCAACATAGAAGATGTTTCTTGCAAAGCTTTTTGTCCTCACAAAACCACAAGATGAACAAGATCAATCAGCAAAAGTAATATCAAAATCCAAGCATAATGAAATGAGCTACCAAACTTCACTTTGATCACGCCTAACCTAGGTTGCTTTTTAATTTTCATTCAAAATCCCTTAAGTCTTCCAAAGTGGGTGCCCAAACCCATAAAGTTCAATTATTTAATGTTTAACATTTAGCCCTTTTTAAATTTAACTTTTAGACAACATATAGTCAAATATTTGAATACACGATAAAGTACTAGACCATTGTTCACAGAATCAGACTCGAAGTGTACTTGGCAAGCCCAAAATTTTCAACTTGGCAAAAACTCAAGATATACTCGACAAAAACTCCGCAACTCAGAAAGTACTAAAAATTAAAAACTCTTAAAGACATTTCTATTTTGCAAAATTCAATTACAAAATGCATTGAATTAAGAATTGATATCTCAAAAGAGAATGCATGGTTTTTAGCAAAAACATGTGAAAATGCATTTTAACTAGCAGTTTACTCGCATTGGCATTTTTATCCATGTTTTTCCCACTCTAAAAACACAAGAGCTAAATTTGTAAAATCTCGCCCACCAAAAAAATTAGAGAGTACTCAGCAACTCGGAGAGTACTTAGCAACTTGGAGAATACTCACAAATTTTACAAACTATGCACTAGACTATATCAAATAGATGGATATCAATATTAACTGCATCCACCAACACATCTAAAAATAATAACACTAACTACTAACCTAGTCGATGCCAAAAACTGATTTACTAAAAATAGTATGGGAAAAATCATCCAAAACTACTCCAATAAAGGACAGACATTATGCACATCTCAACCGCCTAAGCTCTAAATAGAACACCCAT
Source organism: Chamaecyparis obtusa (assembly GCA_027943335.1). Classification (NCBI taxonomy): domain Eukaryota; kingdom Viridiplantae; phylum Streptophyta; class Pinopsida; order Cupressales; family Cupressaceae; genus Chamaecyparis; species Chamaecyparis obtusa. The sequence continues at coordinate 434,382 of BSBK01000118.1, read as the reverse complement.
CACTACCAAATTGCAAGAACAAACTATCATCATGAATTCCCTAACCCTAACTCATTAGCCTACTAGAACCTATTGAATAGACTAATGGTCCATAATAATGAAGTGCTTAGAAAGTGGACATTCCGAATTTCCCTCACGATAACAACATAGTGAACCAACAATGAAAGCATTAGTCATTTTATCTTGAGCAAAACCTTTGAACAAGACACAACACTAGACGAAGGCACGACAACCAAATCTAACAAATAGGGTGTTCAAACCCCACCCACAACTAAAGGAATAAATAGAGTAGAAAAAGCCATTTTGACTTTCAAAAACAAAAGATTTGACCACCAAGTCCTTAGAGATCCATTAGAAAGCATGAGGCAAAGACAACTCCAAGCCTAATATCAAAGTAGAAATGGAAGGAACAGCAGATTCCATTGAAAAGGCCAACAACACTTTGCAAAGTGGAAACCCACTCTCAACTCAGCACCAGAGGAGCTAAGGGAGGGACAATGGGCACCACAAAAGAAAGTCCCATCCAAACTGTGAGACTAAATACCAAAGCCCTCAACAGAACCAAACCTAAAACTTTGAATAGGAAAAGGATAGCAATAGCTCCCCCAAAAGGCACCCTTCAGCCACCTAGAATGAGGGAACCCAAAATCAACGAACAATCACTCAAACACCCCCCCCCCCCCCTCGAGGGAGAAAGAAACCCCTTCCAACAACCAAGCAAGAATGAGACAAGGGTGAGGCCAGGAAACTATGCAGAGGGGAGAGGAGTCTGCAACTTAACCAAAGGCCAACATCTCTAGCAACACCATCCCCCTCGCCATCTAGGGCCACGTCATCTTCTACAACTCCATCCTCCTCACCATCGAGATCCTCATCTCCTCCTGCAACGAGATCCTTAATGTTTAAATTTTGTATTAACTTTATATTTTAATATTCATATTATTTTAGACTTAATTTAATGCTTCTTAAATTATTATTTAATATTTATGTAAAATTATTTGAAATTTGGATAATCCAATTTATTAGATTGTCAGTCAATGGCTTGGATGATCAAATTATATCTATAAACAATTTGGTATACTGTAGCAACGATAATATATATTTCTCCTAAACATTTATGTTCTATGTCTTTTGATATATATGTGCAAGTTTTATCAATATTAGGGGGCTTAAACGATAGCCATGTCTGTATCCATGTCATACACTATTTGGGTCCATGCAAACCCTAATAAGCACATTTTGAGGTTTTATTATTAAACATGTTTAGCCTTTATATGTTCATTAGCATTACTCTTTTTCATGTAAATATATAATTTAACATAACTTCACCCTTGAAAGAGCAGTCACAAGTTTTAAAAGTGCACAACCATGCAACCCTGGAAAGGATACATAAATAAAATTAAAATGGGAAAACTTCTGGACTCCAGAACGCCTATTGATTACAAAATTTTAACCAATAATGAACCAAAGAACTGTGTTTGAAATCTCAAAAACAATAGAGAAACTTTCTGAAGTTGTGTGAACCACCATTAGCTGAGATGATTTTATTTGAAAATCATTCAAATAAAATTAAGTTGAAATGAAGCAGTTAAAACATAAGCCAGTACCTCATCATTAAGTGCAATAAATATTGCACGCAAACTATCGGCTTGTGCCAAAAACTCATCAAAGCCACCATTAGCATGCAAAGAAACGAAAACTGACTTGCGTACACCAACATCTGCATCTGCAACAGCTGCAATCAAGAGCTTCTCTATAACCTGCAAAAGAAATATACCAAGAAATCAAATGTATCAATAATAAAAGAGTGAGGCGCTTTCCCTCTTAACATGCTTCTGTTAACACACTAGTATACAAAATTATAAGAAAACTTGCCTTGTTCGAATTAAGTTTTGACAATAATAAAATTCAAAAAAAAATTGCCTGCATAAACATAGGTAGAAATATATGACTTAAGATCAAATAAAGATTTATTTTTAATTTAGATTCCTAAAATAAATTAAACATAGATTTCAAAATAAATTTTAATTCTCTAAGATCTGATATTATTCATAATATAATTAACTCTGACTTCATTTTGCAAAGAGAGTGATTCAAGTTCAAATGTCCATATAGCTATAATAACATAAATTGCATACCTTGGAAGTCCTTTACACATTTTTGCACTTGTTTTGGTGTCCAATTTGTTCGTGTGTTTTAAGCCACTTTACACCTATTTATAGCCCCTCCTAATGATCACAAATTTGCAATTTAGGCTTCCCAAACCCTTACCAGACCCCGCAGACCTTTCCCATACTTGGGGAACCATGGGGGCCCCTAGTGCCCCTTGCAACATGACCAAAGGTGCCTCTAATCACAAGACCACGAGCATCTCCTAGCCCCTGCAATTGTGAAATCTTAACACCAAACATCTTTGCCCTAACCATAACAACATTTTCACACACATGAACCTTATAGATGTAGTGTGATCACTGGTTAGCTCATTAGGTTATTAACATTCAAAATTCTTTGTGCAAACTTCGTACTCCATAAACAGAAAATTGCAGCTACACTTGTGAATGCTAAAAGCTAAGAAAATATCAGATTTGAAGATATGAACTATCTTTTGCCATTGAGTCTTGTCATTTATCCTATTTGTCTTCATTGTCTTTCTTGTTTCCTCTGGTTGCCATCATCCCTCGCAACAATGTTTCCTCAAACATCTTTGCCCTGACCCTACTAACTGTAGCATGTAATGATTATATTAGTTTAATTGTAATCGGCAAAGTTAATCCAAATAGTAAAAGAGTTGACAAATGCTGACGGTAGGTAGTTCTCCACAATCACTGACCATCTTGTATATACTTCTGTTGGAAACATGATCGTGGACCAGAATTGAGGGATTCCAGAATTATATTGTAATATCTCCTCAATGAATGAATGAATTGAAAAATCTTTCTGGAATTACTATTGTTAGTATTCGTTTCTGCTTAATCATACTGTTTACACTGCATAATCATTGCAATAGCATTAGGCAGCAAACATCTAGCATCATTGCCTCTACAAATCTTGGTAAAAGATAAAGGATGGGGACAAAATGGCAATATAATGGGACAGCTCGAGGACAAACCTGTGCAAGCCAATGAAGAAAGGGAAAATGAGCTTGCACAAGAATTGGTGAATTAGTGGGACCTTTTTGTTAAAGAACACATTCAAAGGGAGGCCCTTGGGAGAGAGGTCCCTCGAGATGCCATCTAGAACAACTTAACCGTCAACGAAGATGTTCATCGTCTTTTGCATAGACTACAAAGAAACATAGCACACCATCTCATTATCCTACAAGATCTTCGTGTAGAGAGAGAGAGAGAACAAGAGCAATGCAGACAATGGATACTACAACAGTGCAAGGAGAGGAACCGAAGTAAGGAACAGACCCCTGATACCAATTGAACATGCACTCTCAGAAGTTAGTGCCCTTACCACCTAATAAAGATGCAAAACAATTTTCAAGTCACAAATCAATAAAGGGAAGAGTGAGAAGGTCCCTAACACTAAGAGAGCAAAGAAAACGAGAAAGGAGATTGCAGAGAATTGCCAAAGAAAGTGAAGGGTTTTTGAGGGAAAGTCCATGCCCACCAAGAAGTAAAATATGAAGCATCAGCCAAAGCCATAGTCACGAGGAAAGCAAAACCTTCATAATTGAAAAACATACAAAGGGATAGTGGGAGGAGATAGCAAGGCATCTACACTCTCCGACAAACGATACAAAGATATCACCAACCAAGCGTGAAAACCATATGTACCACCAATGTCACGTGAAGGGGAAGAACCTAGAGACGATCTAATTGAAACATCTAAAAGCAACGTACATCACATTAAAGAAGTATTAATTTCAGAAAAACTAAGCATCGGAAGGACTGAACCGAAGACCCCTAAGTGGAGGGAGTTTAGAAATGATCCTAAGATCATCCCAAGCAAAAAAAACCGTGAAGGAGGACGTGTAGAACGTCTTATGTGGCAAGGAGTGAAAGTGAACCATCAAAATACAAAGATCGAAATTATCTAATCAAATTCAAGGCGCAAGGGACACATTAGACAAGAAGGATGGTGACTTCCACAACAAGTCCAAGTGCGGAGAGGCAAAAACTCCCAAAGTTTACAAGGAATGGATCTGAGGATCCCATTAGGCATTGCAAAACATGCAAAACAATATGGATTGTGAATGGCCAAGGATATAAGGACTATTGGCTGGGACCATTCCTGATAACGTTAAGGAGCATCACAATAGACCAGTTTATTGAACTTTTGGCACACTCTAAAGCCTCCTAGGATGCACAAAAAAAGCATTTAAGGGAAAATCCAAATTGCTTTGAGACAAAAACAAAATTGTAGCAGAAATTTCCAACACAAAAAAAGGAAAACATGAAAGTGTAAGAGCTTGTAATCATAGACAAGAGCAACCACTCGAAAAATTAGAAAAATCAACCTAGATATGGATTGAAAAAATGGGGGTTTACCAAAGGATTGACTCCATTACTACAAAAGAAGATTAAATTGTTGACACCATCTTCCTATGCTGATGCGTATAATCAGGCCATGGGCATTGCAAGTGAAGATAAAACATCTTCTCAAGAGAAACAAAAAATAAAAGAAGATGATAACACAAAGGACAACAATGATAATGAATCCAAGATTTCAAATCCTTGAGAAGGGGCATGATGATGATGTTAAAGGAACTAAAATTGAAAAAGGAAAACACCAAAGAAAATGAAGCATTGTGGTGTATTGAATGCAAAATGGAAGGACTATTAAAACAAATTGTCTGAAAAAAACTATTTTGTGACATCAACCAAGTAATGGGACATTCTAAAGGAATGCCCATACAATATAAAAACAAGGCCACAAATGCTTTTCACACAAGGGGAACAAACCATCCAGTTGAATACACCACCTAAACCTCAACACAATAACAATGCACCCCCTAGCAAATACCAAAATAGGTGGAGAAACAACTAGTTTACCAAAAGTGGCATGAATAGAAAAATTCAGTATGATGCAAAAAGAAGACCCATGATCTAATCCCAGAAATGTAATGAAATGGCACATTTTGAAAAGGAATGTTAAGATGACCACAAAAAGGCAGGGATGTTATCTAAGTAGTGTGGATGCAACAATCATGAAGACCTGGATTAACTAAAGTAGAAAGGCAATATCAATATGATAAATGTATAAGGTAAAAACGAGGCAACACTTGATGTCATCCAAGCTCAAACAAAGAAAGCTACTTACCTAAACCCTCGTATGAAGAAGCGAAGGTAGAAGTGGAGAAAGCAATGGGAAACAAATGGAGTTCAAACGAGATAGTCAGTACCTCCACGTAATCAAAATATGAAAAGAATATAGTATGACAGATTTTACAAACTACAATACTTGTAAGCATGGCAGATCCCTTACAAAGTATGCCACAACTGAGAGTGGCAATCACCAATACACTAGGTGATGATCAAAGACGAGGGTACAAGTTCAGACATGATAATAGCACCACCACCAAAGGGAAAACAAGACATCAATCCAATGTTGTTGATATTGAGCATAGGGAAGAAATCAATCGTTGCAGAAATGTAGATCATGGAAAAATCTAACAAATACAATTGTCGATGGGGGATTGTGAGTAAATGTACTATCGGAGGATACATGGAAATGTCTCAAGAAGCCAACCCTCTGGCCACTAACTTTCCAACTCGTAGGCGTGGATCAACATGGAATCAAAACCCAACAATTCTAGCTAATCATTGTGATATTTGGTTACAGAAGAAACCATACCATGCATTGTTGGGAAGAGGATGGCTAATAGTAGCCAAGACACATCATAACTAGAAAATGAACACCCTTTTCATAAAAAACAAGGGAAGGAAGTACATCATCAGCTTGAGAGACCAAGGAGTGAGAGAGGAGATCGCCTCCTCTGATTTGGAGTCAGAGGGAGGAGAAACAAGGGTAGAGTTAGAAACAGGGTTCATGCAACCTAATGATGTGGGATACTTGACCTCCAACATTGTTCCCACGATGAAACAAGCTCTTGAAATGCACTCTTCCATTGGCAATTGGAAGACCATGAAACATTTCAACTTGATCACAAAATGTTACATATCAGAGAAATTGTAGAAGAGGAAAATGATCAAGTGAGAAGTCGAACAACCCCTCAAGTATGATGAGTACAAAGAGGGAGTTGCCAAATCAGATGGTATGCTAGCACATAACTTAAAATGGGATAAAATGATAGAGTACAAGGAACCAATAGTCAAGAAATTAAATATAGGAAAAGAAGGTAGTACTTAAACAAACATCGTAGGAGATGATTGGGACACAATATTGAAAGTGGTTGCATTTGAAATCTTCATGGAGTACAAAGACACATTTTCCTAGGTGTACAACAACCTGAAGCGTGAAGGGGATACCCCCAAGTCTTTGTATAGATCGAATCCCTCCAATACAAAGAGCACAACCTGTATGAAAGCAAACCTATAAAATGAACAAAAACTAGGCTGCAAAAATATAGGAAGAGATACAAAAGATGCTAGAGGTTGGCATAATCTTTAAGGTAGAGAGGAGTGCTTGGGTCTCTCTAATACTTATATTCTTTGAAAAAAGAATCAGAACATATCTAAACATTTGTGGATTTCAAAAGCCTTGATGTAGTCACTATTAAAGAACCATTCTGAATTTCGTTCAGTGATCCAATCCTAGAGTGCATTTGTGGCATATCATGTGTGGCATACGATAAAATCTACTCTTTTATGGATGGGTTCTCTGAATATAACCAAATAAGTATAGCAGAGGAGGACAAGATAAAGAGTACATTTGTGATAGAAGACTAGTTGTGTGCATATAATAAAATGTCATTCAAAGTATGTAATGCTCTGGCCACCCTCCAAAGAACCACTCTTCACATTTTCAACAAGATGTCAAACAAAATTTTAAAGCATTTCTTGATGATTAATTGATTTACAGTGACCAAGAAACACACCGAAACACTCTCAGGCAAGGTATAGAACAATGCAGATCTGCACGTTTGGCCCTAAATCCGAAGAATTGTCAATTCATGTTATCACAAGGTAAATTACTTGAACAAATAATTTGCAAAGTCGAATTGAAGAGCAACTCATATACTCTAGTGAAATCAATTGGCTGAAAGGAAATTGTGATTGAGAAGCCCATATAGTCAATCAATAATTTGTGTGTATGAAGATTATAGTTAGCCACCATAGCTTTTAGAACTCCATGTAGTTGAAGGAGGAAAACTAAGCAACTTTATCCACCTATACGTGTGAAAGTGACAATTTCAATGGATGCTCATCTATATTATTTAGGCACCATATCCAACACCACAACCTATTATGCTCTCCCATGTTATAGAATCCATTGTATTATTTTCAACTTTCCCTTTGCCATTTTTATTCGATAAAATTCTATGCCTGTAGTGGCCTATTACTCATTTGCCTATGTTGTTCTCCATAGCTTCTTTGAAATATGTTCATTGAAATGCATAATTGAATTTTTTAAGTAGCTCGTACCTCTTCACAAAACAATTACAATAATTGCCTTCCCACGTGAGGGATTGTATGAAGTAGAAATGTTGAATGATATTATATCACATATGTGTGAGATTGTGTTCGCTGGACAAGGAGCTAATGCCTAGCTCATATGATGATAACATTCCTCATCTACACATTCTGCCATACAATGTGTAGAGGTTTCCTTAGATGTACAATGGATGGTGAATGAGAGACTAGCCTCACTCGAGATAAAGACATCATACAATGTAAACAAGATTGATGATGTAGGATACAAGGACGTAGGTTGTATTGTCAGAAGGAACAACTGGCATGCTCGCCAAAGATGAAAGTTTCTTTCTCATACGATGAGAATTAGGCAGTAAACAATAGCATCTTCATGTGAATGAGCCTTAAAGATAGTGCAAACCTATACTTAACCCTATTTTTCATACTTCGCATTGTTTAGCTCTCCATCAAAGGAAAAAGACACGTACTCTTGTGAAGGCTATCAAGAGAATACAAGATTTGAAGCTATCAAATCCTTCTTTTGCCATTTTGTCTTGTAGCTTTTACTCATCTTAGTTGTCTTTCTTGTTTCCTCTTGCTTTCATTATCCCTATACAAAGAAATGTCATGTCCTAAAAACTAATGCCTTTGGCTATTAGATGTAAGGGACCGATGACAGTTTCGACTCCAAATTATGCTTCAAAGGCCTCCAAAAATGTAAATTACTAGAACCTAAAAAATACCAAAAAAATAGATTTTTATTTTTCTCATCTCTACTTATTCTGTCAACTTGAGAAGGGCTCTAGATCACCCCAGACTGCTTTCAATCATCTATGGACTGCTCTGGATCACCCTCAGCACCTACTGACTGCTCTAGATCACCATCAAACTTTCTTGGATCACCCTAGACAACTTCAGATCACCATCAGACTGTTCTAGATAAGTTACTCAAAATAAACATCATTCCAGAACTCACTCAATTTAAAACATCATATTCTGACGAAGAATAGAGGTTATTTTTAAAGCATTTCATGACTCTATACAGAGAATGAAATCAATTGGACTTTATTGACAAATAGCTATACTCAGAAGGTGGTACGAACTTTCTAACCACCCAACTCAAAATGTCAATCAATGCTGGTACGAGTGTTTCTCAAAGGTGTTGGAGCAAGTTTACTTATATTTTGTCTATAGCATGTTTCATTGTTTATCCATTCGTTGCCTAGTTAGAAGACCATGTCTATTATGAGTCATGATAAAAAGTAACAACCAACTAGTTCTACAACCATTGTCAAAAGATAATATATATGTTCCACACTGTTAGATATGTAAGACTTTTTGCATTCTAACTCTGATAAAGCCAAAAGCCATATGCTGCTATCAAAATCAAGTTCATAAAAGGAATTTAAGACCACGATTTCATTTTTTTTTCATGTCAAAGTAATCAATCTATGATAGAGACCATAGTTACGATACAAAAGGTGTCTAAATAACTTTGGAAGAAATTATTTGTTTCGCCGCAGCATTGCTACAAACAATAAACTTCAAAGCTTGCACTTCCACGATATCAAGATTACTATAACAGTTAAGAGCCAAAAAGAAATTAAATACTCAATGCCAAAGACCAAGCCATCTAAAGTTACTAATCTTGTATTAACACAACTGGCTCATCTCGATCCATATGAATAAACAATTCCATCAGAAGGTACTACTATACTAGGAATCATATGAACTCCTTGAACAAACATATAGGCTAAAATCTAGCTCAGTTGGTGTCAATCATTGAAATATAAGGTATCAAATCAGGCTCAGTCCTCTTTGTTAATACAACTCTACAACGATCAAAAAAAACGCATGTTCTATGCTCTCATATAAATTCCTGGCTTGAAAGATGCACAAAGACCTTGCACAAAAGTTAGAGCCCCTTCTTTACCACTTCATTAACCTCCAACCCGCTATAGTTGACAAGACTTTCTATTTGATTTTTGCATGATAAGAATCTAGACATAAATACTTTATTATTCCTCTCAGTCATACCATTGTAAGGTCTTATCTACAATTGCTAATCAGCCTCTATAATGATATTGTTCTGCTTGTTTGATCCATCAAGGGAAAATTCAGGCACTCGTTTTAAATAAGCATATACCATTGCTCTTTGTACTAATATATTTGTAAGGTAAAATTTTGATGAAGGCCTTATCCTACCATTGTCATCTAGCATAATAACATACATTTAACCTTTGACTATACACACCTGCATATCTTATTTCCTATGAAACTTTCAGAAACAATTCCCATGTAACAGTCAAGTAAATAAGATTCTGGTCGGGTCACTTTTTGGTTGTTCCAATTTGATGTGAAATCAAAGGATCTAGCCATAGGCATAACCTTCGCTTATTCATATGGTTCCCAAAATAAAAGGGTGTTAGGATTTGGTAATACTGAGAAGGGGGGTGAATCAGTATTACAGCATTTATATGATTTTTTCAACCACTTAACAAATATAAAACTTAAAGCAAATATCCATGCAAAGTAAACATACACAAGATAACTCATGACGCCATTATTTTGTTCTTGAGGAAACCCTGTTAAGGGAAAAACCCCGGTGGGTGGGGATGATACCCACAAATATCTGCACTAAAGTATAGTGACCCCGTTAGGAGTCTAGCCCTGTTAGGAGCTGATTATTACATAGAGCAGGGCCTGGTTAAAGCACTGATGAACACTGTTAGGGGTATACAAAATGTGTGCTCACTGAACTTACAAAAAGGTGGACTTCATCTCCTAATATACAAAGAGATTACATATATATATCTGAGAACTCTCACTGCAAATCCATGCAACCTATTCTCAATCACCTTGCAGACTGCTCTGCTCAAACTCGCATCAACAAGTTTTCCACACCTTTTTCATACTTCGCAATTACATATTACATCATCTACATATACCTGATTTAGAGTATAGTAACTAGGTCGGCCTCTATAAGGCAATTACAAAACATAATTCAAGGTCAGCCACATAGCATTACAACACGCGACCTTACATACATTATAATGGCACTATGTCGATCATACATACGTGATCAATATATAAAATAACATAACATAGGTCGGCCAATACCTATGCAACTTCGCAGGCCCTGATGCTTTGTTCTCTGCCTATAACTATACTCAGAGAATTGTATCTTTGAACCCATGCATCCAAAACATGTGCACTCACACATAGAGCTCTGCCATACATCAATACATCATTTTGTAACTTCGGATGCCATAATTCATCATCTAGTATCTTCGCAATCCAAAATATTGTACCTGTCTGCCTGTGACTGACTATGGACTTAGGCATTTTTCACTTCACTGCCTATCAAAACTATGTGCTTCTGTCTTGCGGTGATCATGGGGATAAGTGTTGCCATAAATGACAACATACATGCAATCCAATGTTGACCACTTGCCAACAAAGCGTTGGCCAAAGCTACTAATGCCTTCACCCTTGGTGATAGCCTAATCTTAAATAATGCAGTTTTTCAACTGGCATCAAAATATGGTCACATGCATCTCCTCTCTATTTATTTACTAATGAGCAGACAAAGGCTCCTCACAATGAATGCGCTTTTAGACAATTGACCTCCAAAACCCATTTTTGTTGTCCTTAGTACTTATTGCTTTTCATGATATGCCTGCCAAGCTTTCAGTTTTTTGAAAGGTTGGCTTCATTTGAAAATTACTATCTAGTCTCAACACATATATGTGCTACCATGAATAATTTCCCATGAAAAAATTTGCACCTCAGATGCTAATGCAACATGTGTGGTATCAAAATAAAAGTTAAGTAATATAAAACCTTCTAAACTGCAAACTACTGGAAATACCTAGACTATTTAGGTTCTAATAACTTGACACTCCCTTAAGTCTCTTGCATGGATCCTCACAACTAATTGGTGTTTGCAGGATAACGAATCTAAGGCAGATCTCAAAGCAAATATTATACTTTTCGAATTTAAAACTTGATACCTTCACTTCACTTACAATAGGAACAAATGCAACATAAACTCCTGAGTCATGGTCTCAAAAAAACATGAAGACAATCTTTCCTCTTCTTTTTCAAGGGCAAAATCTAAAACCTTAAATATGAAAGAGAAGAATATTGGTAACATTAAGATTGAACTAGTTACCGAATCCAAGAATAATGAAAATGAAGCAAAAGAGATATAAATTCATTGCATTCAACACTATAGATGCATGTCACGCTTCTAATCCTCATCTTAATATGTGTTCACCCTTGCTTTCACACAAAGGGATATCCATGATATTGTGCAAACCGTGAGTCAATCAGTCCTTTGTAAATACAAGTGGTACCAAAGGAGAAATCAAATTTCAGATTAATGACTTATTGAACTCCTCTTGAAGGATGAGGGAAAACTTATCTCAAATTACGGATTGTTGATGTTTGTAGCTTTGTTCAAATAAATGAGACTATATTTACATTGTGAGAAATAATCTATTATATACAGTTACACATTAATATATATAATAATCAATGATATTATTATTATATATATTAATCCATATATATAACTAAGCATAGTAGAGTTCTCATAATATTAATATAGTAAATCAAATTGATTAACAGCAGATTAATTAAGGAGACATGTCTCTTCACTCATGTAGAGACATGTCTATTACACAACGTGTCTCCTCAATATTGTTTTCATATATAATCTGATTCTGATCGAACAAAAGACAAGTATACACAGCAATCAATGCAAGTCTAATCAATTCGATCTGCAATCCAAACATAGAATCAAATTCAATCTAATACATAGAATTTCCAACTCTTGATTATTAGGATAACTCACTTTGAATTAAAGGTAAAAACATATATTGGTCCAAATTAGTAACCTGATAGGATATCACAATAGTGCAGCGGAAGTAAATTCAGATATAGATCCTCATAAAGGCAAAGTTTGAAGTTGCATAGACCAAGCCTTTTTCCTATTAAAAAGGTCATCTTAAACACTCCCTCTATGATTCCCCTCAATTTTAAATTGCTTGAGGACAAGCAATCTTGGGACAGGCAGACTATCATGCCCCACCTAAAACACAGCCTTAAATGACAATTAAATCTGAGCAGCAGCAAACAAAAGAAGAAGGGCCAACTAGAATTAGAGATAAGATAAGATAGATAAGATAAATTATTAATGTCCAACAAGAGACCACCAAAAGGGTCTAAGGGACTGAAAGTATACAAAGTAAACTGCCAACAGCAAGAGCACCAAACGTTGTCCGGGGAAAGAACAACAACAAGAAAGCATAAAACAGAAGAGTTGGGAAGAGTGCCTAGAGGCTCTTTCCAGGTGAGAAGTAATCAAGCACCGAAGGATACGGTCCGAGACGAGAAGGAGCCCCGGACCGTCTCTGAGTAGCTCTGGGGATGGAGTGCTGCTACCGAGTGTGATCTCTATGATCTCTACGAGGTCTCAAAAACCTAGTGTGGCCAGAGGAAGGAGGACCAAGAGGGCGCTTCGTGCCACGGGCTGGAGACGCCGAAGTGAAAAAGGATGTCATAAGGTGATCAGAACTCTGGCTAGACAGGAGCAAAAGCTGGAGGGTGGAATCCCGAAGCCGTGAGGCCTCCTAAAGATAAAGAGCAAGGCACCGTTGATTGGTGTATCTGAAGGAGGAAAGGGAACTACACTCTCTGAACAAGTAGTGAAATCTCGCTCTGATCTTGTAGTAAATGGGACATCGGAAAATGAAGTGTCTTGGACTCCATCTCCATCAAGGTGCAGAGGCGGCATATCCGGTCAGCCCTATCAATGTGGTGATCTGTCTCGATACGGAGCTAGTGATATCCGACTCTAAAAGACCCCAAAGAAATATGGAGAGCATGACTCCATCGGTGGGCCAAGTACGGGGGATGCACAATGACCGTATCCAGAACCTCCATATAGTGCTCAGCATAAAAGGCCATCCTGGGATGAATCCCTCCAGGAGGGTTGCACCAAGTCGTAATGATATACTGTCTGTAGATGTCAAGTTTGACGTGACCATTACACTCTTGCTGAGAGGAGAGGAGGTGGGCGGCAGCATCCAAGGAGAACTGAAAGGGGGGTAAATGATCAATCCAGATCCCCACGGAGCCCAACAAGACAGCAATCTGGGTGTACCAACAACGGGCACTACCAGAGGGATCAGCACTCGCCAAGGCCAAAGAAGAGCAATAAGCAAGATAAGGATATCTCTACCAACTGTCAACAAAATCAGCAAATCCCCGAAGATGGTGAAGGAACCAAAGCAGATCAAAAATGGCCGCAAGTCTAACTAGATTAAATTAATCCGTTAAAAGCAGGCTGACTAAGATTAACTGAACCATGATTGACGAGGCTGACTAGATTAAATTATAAAATATTAAAAGATATTTAAATAAACTGTTTTCTCTTAAGGGCCAAGTAAGACTTGTTAATACAGTGCCCAGCCTTGGAAAGGTTTGACTCTTGCCAAAGGCACAGGGTTTCATGAAGAGGTATGACTCCCTCCAAATGGGAGATATAAAAGAAAGAATAATTCATCCGCAAAGGATCAAAATTGAATGATCAAGAAGATAAGTAAGAAAGAATTATTATATAGCAACAATTAGATCAAAGGTAAATCTGAATATGATAGAATTCTAGGTATATTTATATGTCCATGCTAAAGTAATATTGGCAGCAATTAATGATCTTTGTAAGTAATCTACATACTCCTATTTAATGTATGATAAGTGACTCATTAAATAATTTATTTAGAATTTGGAGAAACGGATTGCAAATAGGAAGGACGCTTAGTGTGCCCTTGGACTTTAGATCCCATCAAGTAGGCCACAATAAGATAAATGCTATGCTTGTAGGCCACGGGATTAGTGTGCCCTTGAGCTTGAGGTCCCATCAAGTATGCCACCATGAGATAAATGCTATGCTCGTGGGCCAGGGCGCTTAGCGTACCCTTGGGCTTGAGATATCCCATCAAGCACGCCACCCCAAGACAGATGCTCATGGGGCAAGGGGCTTAGTGTGCCATTGGGCTTGAACAAGGAGGAGGGCCAGCCTCCAAGGCGAACCATGGGATGGAAAGGGGCCCCACCTTCCATGCTCTCACACTACAAGGGCAACCAACCTTGAGACTGCTGTTTGGAAACATCTCAACAAATTCCTAATGAGGTCATTATGGGAATCCACATTGGAATGACTAAAGCCTTAATTAGGTTTTAATATGAAAATGTTATATGATTTTATAACGTAAACTAATGATTCAACAATTAGATGTTATCTTGATTTATCATCTAATGTCCATGTGCAAGTGGCTAATATTGTGTGCAGGACCTAAACCAGGATTAATCTTGTTACAAGACTTTTCAATTGGTAAATTTATAATGTTAACTACATTACATTTCTTATTTTCAGTTAGAATTGTGATTTTAGGGAAAAATATAGGAATATCCCTAAAGAGGGCATTACAAAGTGAAGGCAGAGTTTCAAAACAGATTTCAGGAGTTTCTAATACAGAACCATGTGTTTCTAGAATACATCTCTAAGATCCCACATTTTCACCACAGGCAATTATGGTATCCTTCAGCCCACAGATCCAATCTCAAACGCACATTTTACCAGGTGCATGCTTTCTGTTTTTGTGTTTTTGACATTTGTTTCAATTTCCTAGTGTATTTCGTGTTCTATATTCCATTCTTCATTTCCCAATTGTTGTGTTTGATTGATTTAGATCATATTACTTATTAGGTATATCTGCTGCAGATTCATAGTTTATTCCAATTTATAGCTTAATTATACACTCAAAAGACAGTACTATTTCTATATCTTTTCTTGGTTAAAACTCCAACACTTTTTTCTTTTCCTATGTTTCAATAACAATAATGAATAAGGCAACCTCCAACATTCAAGTTTGTTACCCTCTTCATCCCCCTGTGATTTAGACTACGGTAATGTCCCAAGGTAACCTAAACAGACTAAAAACTTTATAATATAGTTTTATATAATTTATAAATTTAAAGTTGATTGTACACTTCTATTGACCAGCATGTTGAGAAGAAGATTAAAAAATAGCTTTTGTAAAATTACTCTTGGTCTTTATCATAAAGTTCTCCCTGACCAATCAGGATCCAATAATGTTCCAAATTACCGTAAACAAACACGAAACCCTATAATTTAGTTCATTATAATTTACAAATGTAATTTATCAAGCAACATATTAGACAGGATTAAAAATTATCTCTTAACTATTCTTCATTATACAGTTTAATATAGTTCGTAATGGTACAATTTATTATATAGTTATAATATTTAAGCAGCAAAGGGGTAGTAATATTCAGTGGACAAAAGGTGCTGAAAGACTGTGATGACCCAGAATGTGACTGATACTTCATCAGTTTGTAGGATCTTGGAAAGGACATAGCCTGCAAATTATTATAACTTTAATGTAACCTAACATTTCTTTTGCCCTGATATATCCATTGAATTTGCCACATGTTCTAATTTTTTGTGCTGGTAATCAATTCTCTATCATCCATTTTCTGTAATAAAATTCAGCTAAAACAGGAACATATATCTTAACAATACACATTGAGCCCACTGACTGTAATTTTCTCACATATTAGCAGGCAAGAATTTTCATTCTATAAAGAATGAAAATTCAAAAGCAAGTACATTATAATTTTAAGTTATATAAAGTGTAAAACAAATTGCATTCAGTTAGCAAAGGAACCATACATATTAATGAAACAATTCACGGGTGACAATGCATATAGAGGAAAATAAATACCATTTTCTAAACTTACTTCTTCAACAAGAATGCGTCGTCTTGCTCCTCCAGGGCGGCTAACTCGGTTTGCACTAAATTGTGACGACATAGATATAGAGGGAAAAGAATTTTCCACTAGCTTACAACAACATATTGCAGCATCTCTTCGTGTTGCACCATCTTCATCCTCCAAGTAAATAACAACAGCGTCTCTTGCAAATTCAAGAAGTCCATGACCCTGTATTGGTAATGAAGAATTACGATCTTCGTAAAGATACAAACATGTAAAAATATATCACACTGTTCTTTCAACTGAAAGACATGTGAATAGCCAACCTTGAAATTGAAGTTCGCTAGTGTTCTCAATGCAAGCTGTAGCAGAGTAGGATCATTAACATCCAAAATTTGTTGAGGACTGAGAACAGTGCTGGTACGAACTACCGCTCCAGTGGACCTCACAGTGCGATATGATGTTTTTGACAACACGATGGATATGCAATCAAGTAACCGATCTTGTATCGTTGGCAGCAATGAAGGTAAACTGGAAACTTTCAATAATATGATGTCAAACATTGTACGGATGCAAGGGATCTAAAAATAGATAATATAAACAAAAATAGATAAACATATGTAATGATAAAGTATATTATGTTTTTAAAAAGCACCAGTCTTAAAGTAATGTGCAGTCCTTGTAAAATTTGAATATTCAGAAGATACAAATGGTACTTTGATTTACTCCCAGGTAAATTACCTAGAAGCTATCTGATCAAGTGATTCAACCAGTGTATGTGACAGACCAGAAGAAAACATAGCATCCAATAAGCTTCGTACATGAGTTTCCATAGCAGGCCCCATAGCGTTCGCAAGGCTCCCTATACATGCCAGGGCTTCCATTGAGGGCTTGCCTCTGCGTGGAGCAATCTGCGAAGTTTTACAATTACAGAAAAAAATTAGGTTCTTCTCAACTTGTTACGATTGCAGAAGCAAAAAGAAGCATTGACAACATATTACAGCATCACGTATGAGAGAAGTTATTGTCGGCAAATAGTGGATCAATTCTCCATCTAAGGCTTCAGCCATTTCACCAAGAGCAACAAATCCGCTTGCACGTTCTGCTGGAATACGCAAAACTGCAAGGATATGATCCATGCATATCTGTCACATCCAGGTCCACATATACCAAACTAATGAAGATTAGAATACATGTGATGAATTATTCCCAATATTCAAGCAAAATAAATCCCCAACAAAACTATAACAACTCTAGAATCCTACTTGACATGCATATGATGAATATAATTTAGAGGATTCGTTGTCTTGAACAGAACTGCATGTAGATCCTTTAAATGCAATTGCAAGAATGATACAGTGAAATCACCTTAAGATAAGAAGTGACAAAGCGATCACGGAGAAAATGAGCTATTCTAGGTAGCAATGATGTAATACTGCGCCGTACAAGCCTGTCCTTGTGCTCATGATATTTAAAAACAATATCTGCAACTTCCTTGTACCTTGACATCATAAACTCTCCTGTATTCCTGACAAAACCAGATATCAAAGTAGTATGTACATTAAAGAAAAAGGTTAAGAAATTATTAACATAAATTATTATAATATCAAAAGCATAATTCCTATAAAACATCATCATTTTTACATCAAAAATTGCAATGAAATCATTCAATAATTGACATGAGTTAATTAAGTTATGTATAAAAATACTCAAACATAAGCGTTCAAGATTTTTGCAATCTTCAGCTTCAAGTGGTTGGACTGCATCTCAGTTTTCATGGGAACCAAGATATACAACTATAACAAAAAGTGAAGCATCAACAAATACTGCACAGTCTATGAAAGGTTCACATTATTTTCTACCTCAAAAGTTCGCCCACTGCAAGCAGCGACCCATGTATACTGTGGACACTAGCATTCTTTCCAAGCCCATCCTGTGTTGCCTCAAACATCTTATAGTACCTATCATTAACAAAAGATGTGAAAACCTATAGAATGTAAAAGAAAATCTTTTGATTGGACCAAACGCAAAAAATTATAACACAATAACCAATCTAACACATACAATTATTAACATCAAAAATGTTTCATCAAAACTTATGAGAATGATCAGCTAAGAAAGAAGCAAGAAATAACGTGGAATATGTGGCTAGTAAGAAATAACAGAATCTTTTGTAACTATATGTGATAGATAGAAGAGATCTGGAATAAAACAGAAACAATAATTTAAGAGTTAGTTGGGGCCTAAATTACCAAAGATCAGCAGATTGATAGAAAGCAGACTTTGTTAACTTTTAAGAAAAAATTGATAAACCTGCAGCCTTGTAGCCCAATCAGCTATATGGGCCATCCAAGACAGTTAGAAGGTAGACCTTTAGGCATCCAAATGAATATGAAGTGATGCCAATTCGAAAATGTGAAACTTGACACTCTTAGAAGTTGTTCGCTATTAGCTTGAAGATACCTAATTTTAATGATCTATTACACTCTGCCGGACACTCACTACTCACTATACTTCTCCTTGTACTCTACCTAAGCCCTTCAACATCCCTAAAAAACAACACACCTCAAAGGACATTTTCCGGGGAGCTTCCATCTGCTGGTAGCCCTTGAACATCCCTAAAAATCAACACACCTCAAAGGACATTGGCTGCAGCTTATCCTGCTTCTCCAGACTATTTAGCACCGAGACAAAAGTACAGCCAACCAGCATATGATTGAGAGAAGTTTTTTCCCCAACGTAGAACATCTTCATGGCATTCTAGGCTTTCACAATCCATTGCTAAGTGACCAACCTCAAAACAGTTCCAACAACAAAATGCCTGATTTTCATAATATAAAGGCTGTTTTCCTTAAAACTTCACCAACTTTCAAAACTATTCCAAAGGAAAACCCTAGAGCATATCCATTTCTACCAAAATCCTAGCTCTGAATTTTAACATATGCCTTTCTGTTTGAGGTGATAGAGATATGACTTTCCCTAAAGAGTTATCTATATTTTTTACAGATATAGAGGAAAACCTACTAAATTTTATAAGTAGGTTAAACTTAAGAAACCACAACTACAAGTAAAGCATTGCACTATCCCAAGAGCAGAGGCACATCTCTAAAATCTTCTAATAATCCTCGTCTGATCAAAATCACAAAGAAGCCCTATGCACACGGATAGATCACTATTGATGTTTCCAAAAAGGATTCCCAAGTTTGAGTAGCATATTTGTTCAAATCTCAGAGACTGAGCCGGAAGGAGTTGAATTTGTCTATTAACGCCATTTCTTTGTAATGATCTATCACCTCAAACTCATCTACGCACAGTTCCAGTATTGGCATTTCCCCTACCTTTATTCACTTGAATACCTCTTTCTGATTCTTCATTCCCAATTTCATATCCAATGCTCTATAGCTCTAAAGTCCTTTTCCTTCCCAACTACATCCACATGAGTGAACTACCTTCTCAATACCGGCTTTACCTCTAGCCTATAAATTATTGCTGCCACCTTATCAAAGTCTCTGGCACTATTTTCCCAGCAGAAACAGCCTCATGTCCTTGCCAAAGCTCTTCCTTCTCAGTAATCAACTTTGTACTTGCTGCCTCTAAATATGTCATTGCCACTGCACCTTGTTGTCCCTCAAAAAGGCGTGGCTTCCTTCTTAGCACTAAACTTTGCAGTTGCTGCCTCTAAACACCTTCAATAAAAATTGGTATAGTCTGGGAGCCTTACACTCATCTTCTTTAACAGCTAAAATTCTGTGTCCAGCTTTCTCTCAACATTTTCCAACCATTGAAATGTATCCCAAAGAAAACTCATAACCACTAACTCGAAACGTCACATAAGGTGTTGTAACAAATTCAATGCCTCCATCTAATACCTTGCATCCAATTATTGGCATCCACATTTATAAAATTTGACCTCATCTTGTTTAGTAGTACCCACTGTAGGGAGTTGGGTTGGCTGTTTCTCCCAAAAAATCATCTATTCAAGAAACCACTACCATCCCAGTTAAGGATCTCACAGGAGACTATTAGACCATGTCACGAATCCCGAGGGGACATGCTAGACACATACCAACAATCTCCCACTCAGCATTACCCGAGGCGATTCAAACCTACAACCCCGATCTGATAACACTTGCAGGGAGTTGAGCTGGCCGTTTCTCCCAAAAGATGAATCTATTCAGGAAACCACTACCATCCCAGTTAAGGATCTCACAGGAGGCTGTTAGACCATGTCACAAATCCCAAGGGGATATGCCGGACACTTACTAACACCCACCAACTTCTTACTTGTTATTCAATATGAAAAAATATCCCCTATTCGAATGAACAATCAAGTTTTAAGACATCAATTCTTCCCCAGACTAGCAACATCTTTCCATTCAGGCCTCTGTCTTTTTGAACTTCAACAACCATTCGCAATTTTACAGTCTTCTGATGCTTCTTAAGGTGAACTCCTAGTATCAACAACTGGCTTTAATGCATTGCCTCTAGCATCATCTATTAGCTAGCCTTGCAAACTCTCTTCTTGCTCTTCAATAAATCTTATCATCCATGTTTGCTGTCATTCTAAGACTATCTTATTTTACTTGGCATTTCAAGATTATGTTATTTTTAAGGTCTTGCCTTCGCAACTTAAGAATTGACCACGACATCAAACAATGTTATTCTTGAGGGATATTACCTTAACGAAAGCATAGATCACAATGGCGGACTTTTTAACATGAACGTACTTAATAGTATACAAGCTCCAAAAAAATGAAATTTTGAGAGGCACGCATTGACAGCTCAATGATGGGGGACTATGAATATTACCAATCATAAGCAAAATGATTTCTGGGGACCTCTATTAAATATCATGTTTGTATTTATGGATTCAAGTCCATATAAATTCTCTTCCTAATACAGAATATGTGTGTGCATGGGGTGAGCACGTGTGGGTCGGTCAGTCTGTGTGCGTGTGTGTTTATATGAAGTACCCTTAAATCTACATCGACCACATAATTGTCATTCACATGTGTGATGTTCAGTAAGAATCTCCAGATGTTGCAAACATCACGAATGCTGGAAAATAATCAATCTGAATTTGAACACAAGTGGTATACCATAGGTCAAAGAATATTTAGAAAGAACTATAGATAAAAGCAGCTTAGTTCAGTGAGTCTGTGTGTGTGTGCGTGTTTATATGAAATACCCTTAAATTTACATCTACCACATAATTGTCATTGTCATGTGTGATGTTTGGTAAGAATCTCCAAATGTTGCAAGCATCAAGAATGCTGGAAAATTATCAATCTGAGTTGGAACACAAGTGGTATTCCATAGTTCAACAAATATCTAGAAAGAACTAAAAATAAGAGCAACTTAGAATATCTAGCATACCCAAGAAGTTTGGTATGGGCAAACATATTAGAAGTAAATTATGCAAGTCTGTATGCACTTAACTTAAGCAGAGACCAACTCCAACTTTTTCCCATCATAGAATAATATAGAAACTTGAATGCAACTCATAGATATTTTCTCATCAAGAAAAACAAAGCTAGAAATTAACAATTTCAATCTTCAAAATATATAACGAGCACCTTGCCCAAATGTGAACAATACACTATTAAAACAGAAACATGATACAGTGACAATCAAATAATTATATAAACTCGAAGAAAAGCACTCTTCATTCACAAAAAATAGAGAACCATCAACTTGCCCTATACCATAATATGCATTCTCGACTCTAGATAGAATAAAAAAGAACCAGCATTTAGTGACATAAAATTCAAAACAACTGCCATTTCTTGTCAAAACTTTATCCTGAAAATTGCTTATTATTCATGAGTAATATAGCTAGTATTGAACACTTCTTGGAACGAGTTATAATTTTAAAACACCAAAGCATACCTGCTGGTAGAATTTTTTTGCACCTATGCAACACCAAAGTTTAGACTTTAGACAGACATCAAAAAGTACCACATGATGATAAATCTGTCTTGATAACTGTTAGCTGCATTTCTAGGGTAAAAGGTATCTATACAATGGATGATAAAATGGAAGAGAAGTAATACAAGTGAATCGGTCTTGCATGTATGCAAGACCAAGTATAGACAGACATCAAAAAGTACTGCATGATGATAAATCCGTCTTAAAAACAGTTAGCTGCATGTCCAAGCTAAAAGGAAATTATCTAACCAGTGGATGAAAAAAAAGAAGAATAGTAATACAAGTGAATAATTAGCCAACACCAGTTCCCCACTTTTCCCAAAGAAAGAGTGAAACTAGAATTTGTTGCCATGCGCAGACAATGAAAGGTGTGTTCAAAGGATATACTTATGTATCTAAGTCAAAAAGAAATGTAGCATTCAACCATGCCCACTTTTGAAAGTATTTTCCAAATTTAGTTATATTAGAGATCCATGACTGCACAAATTCTATCACACATTAATATCTAGGTATCATGCAATTAGAAGTTGAAAAACCTATACAGCGATTTTGCATCTCGTGTCTAGTCAGAGTGTTCTTCTAAAGCAATTCACCTCTTCTTCTGTCTACTTTCATGTATTTCCAGTTTTTTTGTTCACAATAATTGCTTTTAAACATTGTTTTCAATATGATACATTTGGGAGTTTTTGTAGAATGCTCTTTACCAAAATTTTAAGAATAGCATTCTAGAAGCGCCTGAAACTTGTTCAATAGCTAAGACAAGTCAAGCACACAAGTATATAAATAAAGCCTGATGAAGAACCCTTAAAACATATATTGCAAAAAGGATAACTTGTTTGAAAATCAATTTTCTTCAATAATTATGCTTCTAAGTGAGGAATTTGTTGATTAAATTCACTGAGATGGAATAAAAAAATACAAACCATTGTACACGCCAACGTGTCTCGCGCTTCTCGATAACACAAAGACAAGCACGCAAGGCCTCTACTGCCCGTTCACGAACAGCTAATGATGGATCTCGAAGTGCAACCCACACAGCATCCACAAATTCAGGCACATGCACATTAAAGACTGTTGGTGCGTTCTCCGCCATTTCCTGCCATGAAAATATTCTCATAACAAAGATGTTGAGTGAACGACACTCCCATATATACGTGTTCACAAAAGAAAAGAAAATGGCAAAAAAGGATTAAAACCTGATATTGAAGCAAGATTAGACAAAAAGGATTGATTCTACAACAAACAATTTCTAACAAACATCAACACAAATCCAATACTTTAATTAAAATTACACTCACTTTCAAAATCAGGACAGCTGCAAGACGGCGATGCTCTACTCTTTCACCTCTGAGCCATTCCAATGCATTCCTGACCTGCAGACTCAAGATTTTACTACCATTGCTTAATCTATGAAATAATTTTGAAGCTGCGCCTTTCAAGAAAATTGACTCACATGATGTTCAACTTCATCCGCAGTCATGGCTCCCCCTGCTCTGGCAAGATGACCCAATACCTTACTTCCAAGTATCAAAACCTCAGGGTCATGTTTTTCTTCGAATAAATAACGAATGTCATTTGACAACCTTGAGACCTTTGACGCACTCTCTCCCAATTTCATGTCTATCAACTCATCGATGTCTCTTAGGGCCGCCAAATTTTCACTAACATCATTACTTTCCATTCGTGGAGAAACTTTATCATATACCTGATCCATATAACTAGTAAAGGCCTCTCCACTAAAATCTCGGGCTTCCTCTAAAACATGTCTTCTGAGGACCACTACAGAGCTCTCCTGGAACAACAAAACATAAGACTTTTACGAGGGCTTCCAAAAAATCAATCCCTAATGAGTTGTCAAGATCCAACTAAAATAAAAACTTACAACATTAAAAGAACAATAAATCTTAAGACCACCCACCCATGAGTTGGAAACCTCACTACCCTTGGAGATATGTGAAAAATAGATGTTTAAGACAATACTTTATATAACTGACTATTTTTATCCCTGTTATGAACGCCATGGTGGCTTACGACAAATTATCATTTGCTTTGTTTATTTCCCGCATTAGCAAGCAGAATCCATGATGCTACCCTGTTTTAACTGCAGCCAAACATTGTGACTTAAGAGATATTTGACTATTAAGCTTATCAGATTTCCACAGTCCATACAGATTTGTGATATTTTTATGGATTAAACTGTGTAGGAATTTTTTTGCATCTTATTATACATGATTGTCCTAAAAGCTGTTAACGTTGATAATATCCTTCTTCTAGTTGCGATAGGGCAGTCACTGGATACGCCCTGCCGCCAGTGTACCAGTACGGTTACGGATATGATAAGGCCTGAATACGGCTCGGCCACACATCTTTGCCGGCCCGTACTCAGAATTAGGGCAAACTTAACACGTCCGCAACTGGATCGTCTGTGTCGTATCCAGGTGTTTAAAAATAAATAAATAGTTTAAAACACTAAACCCTAAAACTTAAAATTGTATCGAACTGGCACGAGTAGAGTATGTACCTAGAGACTCGCACTGCAACTTTCTCACGACCAGCCATGGCTGAATTATGAGGAAACCACACTTCCTTCTCTTTGCAAAAGCAGAGATACGTATTAGTCTTGTCGCCTGGATTGTAAGATGCAGCGAGTTTGAGAAAAATCCAGAGTAAAACGAAAGCAGGCCAGCCGACGAAACGTTGGAATCCTGTGAAGACGTGGTGTAGCTGGCGTACCGGAGGAAATGCTGCCACTGAGCTTACTTCAAGAAGCCCCAAAATTAAAAATGTTCATTAATATTTAATATTAACTTTTAATTTTTTTTAAATTAGTATATTTGTCACGTTTTAAAATATTTTCTATGGATTTTAAATTTTATAATTTATTTATTTATAATTAAGCGGATAGGCTTTTTTATGGGTATAGTCTATTGACGGAAAAGTGTTAGCTACGGAAAAGTGTTAACTGACTGGAAACATTACAATACAATGTAATTAAACAAGAAATGTGGCAGTGCCATAAATTGTCTTATATGGAAAAAAAAATCCAATCACAAATTTTTAGCAGAAAAAAAGGGTGCACTACCACGAAAAGTGGATGTATTAAGGAATTAAAGGACATGTTATTTTTTTGCATGAGAAACTCAGTCAAGTTGAAGGTGTCCAAACAGTTACAATGTTGTGGGCATTAAAGAAGCGAAAACGGTTATCTTGTCATCTTTGTTCGTGAGTTTGGCCGTAGTAGTGGGGAGTAGGGCCTGGTAGGCATGGTGATGGGAATTTCAGGTTATTTAGAGCTTGAAAGCAATGATGTTGATATGGGATATGTACATGTCAGATGGATTGCATCTGCCATGCCCGCCTGTGGTTCCCAGTTAATAACCATTCCTGCAAAGCTGTAGAACCCTAAGAAATTGACACTCTTGTCGTGTTTCTCACATGCTAATTGGAAACATGTTGATTAGTGCCCGCTCACTATAGAAGGAGACTTATCAGGTTCAGTCTCTGCTACTGTGGAGTCAAGTGGAGACGCTTCAGGATCAGGATGAGGATGGAGTGGCTTCTAATTACAGCCAAATAGGAGTTGTGAAAAGTGTAGATTCAAAAAAGCAAACAATAAGGGTAAAATAGCTAAAGCCTATGCAACATCCAAAAGATCCTCACGAGTTTGGCACAGAGGAACTGGCAAGTGTCTATGAGCTCACTGCACATCCAGATTACAACTACTGTATTGGTGACATTGTCATTCTACTACCATCTGTTCGAGAGAGCCAATCAGTTTGTTCAGCAAAATGACCAGATTAGTTTAGGGCCAGAGGAGAATGGCGCATTACTAGAACCAAATTCGAGGGAAACAAGTTTAAGAAATATGTCGAATCTTAGAGGAGATGCTTGCATTGAGGAATCATATTTGTCCTTTATTGGATACATAATTGGTCTTCAGGACGCCGACGTCAAAGCCGCATGTGCAAATGGGAAGCTATCAAAGGTGTTTACACTCTTTCTTGAGTGGAGAGAAAAAAGGTCTAAGGAGGGCTCAGAGTTGGGAGAAAGAGAAGTCCAGGCTCTAGGATGAAATTAATGAGGTGAAACAAAGGACTGTGCAAGTACAACAACAATTGTCCCTCATGAGGGATATGTAGCAAGAAACAAAGGTAAAGAGTTCATTCAAGTATTTCAAATATGGAATTTGTCAATGGTCATTCCTAAATCTTGAATTATGTTCATCTTTTGCTTTTTGCGATGGAGAATTGTTTACAACATATGGCATATCATGTGATAAACAGATTATTTAGCCAAGTTTGGCCAACTGGAAAAGCATATCATGATATGGTTCAGAATCTCAAGCAAATGAATATCAACCACAAAACATGTTTTCTACAATTGGATAAACCTTTTCTCACCATATTGATAATGTAGTTGCAAAACCGCTTAGACTTTTGGTTCTCATAATAATTTTATGCAATGAAAACTACCTTGAGTATTCCCAGTAGAAACGTTATTTGACAAATGAAATTAGGGAAAGGTATATTAGAAGATCGATTTATTTATTGATTTATTGAGAGATATCAATTTGGAACTATTTTAAGATTGTTTATTCTTATATATAAAAATCAGTAAGCAACAAAATATTTACATGGTTTTTAATCTAGATACAGAGAAGCCAGTACATTTATCTAAAAAATATAAGAGATATCAATTGGAAGTTATTTTATTTATTCAAAACTTATTTTATTTTAATTTTCCATTATATCATTTATTATATAATGTCTCAAAGAGATGTCATCTCATGAACTGCAATGATTGCAGGATATGCACAAAATGGATTTGTTGAAAAGGCTTTTGAAACTTTCAAGCAAATGCAACTCATAGGTGTAAAGCCAAATTCCACAACTTTTGCTAGCATCCTCCCTGCTTGTGCAAAAATGGGAACTTTGGAAGATGGTATGGACATTCATCGAAATATTATAGAAAGTGGATTTTTGTCAAATACTATAGTTGTAAATGCTTTGGTAGACATGTATGCACAATGTGGAAGCACGAACAAGGCACGTGAATTGTCTTGAAGAGATCAATTCTAATAAAATCATGAGAAGAGAGCTAGCATCCAAATTAAATATCACATATATTACTTGATCGAGATGCTTATACCGTGGTTATCAAAACTAGTCTTGAGGATAAGAAACTAGAACTTAAAAACTTGAGAACTTATTTAATGAATTATTTTCTACAATAGTCACTTTGACAAAGCATGAAAAGATGGATGCATATGTGTTCAAAAATGAATATTAGTTCCAATTATCAATATTTGTTGCTCAATGTTTCTACTCCCATCTGAACAAATAGCTTTTTTGGAACGAAGTCGGTAAGGGTTTAGTAGGTCATTTTGGGTTTTTCGAAGTAACGAATTTGAAAAGAAAGAAAACAAGTCATTGTCATAAGAACAAAATCCAACAAACGGGGAGATGTTAAAAACAAGGTCCAACAAATGGAAACTACGATCTTCAATTTTCATGCCCCTGGAGAATAACATGAAACTTTATTATTTCAAAGTTTGCAGGAATTGTGTCTTTTCACAATAATTAGGGTGCAGATGTTTTTTTCAAGGGTAATTTGTAGCATGGAGCTCACAAGGAGCAAAATGTAAATGGAACCTTTTATAGTCTACAGGTGTTTTGTTTTTGTGGGGTCTACGAATAGTTTTTAGTAATATGGGAGTACCTAACTGTGTTACAAACGAGGGGTACATACTCTGCACCATTCAGGATTTGAACTCCTTACCTCTTTTTCAAGAATATAAGTTCTCAACCACTAGGTCAACTCATCGTACATGCCAACTAAGAAGGGTCTAAAAGAAAACAAACTTAGAAGAGTGCAACATATAGAAATTAATGGCAAATAAAAACACAAGGGCTTCTTGTAAAAGGCTTCACGGGTCAATTTTTACACCCTTGCAATTTTTGAGGCACCTGTAACAACAAATTTCTAATCCACATTCGAGCACTATTTTTTTTTTCCTCTGTAACATATTCATTTACATAATTTGTTTTACAATTTTAAAAATATATTTTATCATGTGCAACTTATCATTTAAATATAATTTTGTCTGTAGGAAGCTATTGCAAAATTCATTTGGAATCTTTTCTATACAGAATATATTTTGTTTCCATTTACTTAGTTAATATTTCCTTTAATTTAAATACATTGAAGGATGAGTTCCAACAATGTGTAAACCCATTTTTATTTGATATACATTATTATATGTTTAAAATGTTATTAATTTGTTCTAAAGTACAATTCATTTTTCCTTAAATTGGTGGATTTCTAATTTAGAAACATGTAGAGATTTTTACATAAGATTTAAGATCATAGAAAAAGAAAAAGAAATTGATAAGTAACTTATAAAT
The DNA here is from genome assembly GCA_027943335.1 of Chamaecyparis obtusa. Classification (NCBI taxonomy): domain Eukaryota; kingdom Viridiplantae; phylum Streptophyta; class Pinopsida; order Cupressales; family Cupressaceae; genus Chamaecyparis; species Chamaecyparis obtusa. Next base: position 405,707 of record BSBK01000118.1, on the reverse strand, counting down.
AACAAATTTCTAAATATATAATTTAAAAATAAGTTTAATATATATAATTTAAAAGAACTGTCTTAATAACATAATAAAAATATCTTATTGAACATATATAATAAGTTAAAGAATTGTATATATCTTATGGGTCAATGAGTTTGTCCGGAAAACCATACAATTGAATATTGATAGCAATATGTAATCTCAATAGCATTAATTGATTTCCTTCAACTTGGAAAACAAGTATTAAATTTCTCTCTTTGAAGGATTTTTGGTTGTTTTAGGTTACAACATTTGAGGGACTCGAGATGTGCATTGGAATCAATCTTTCGCACGTTATAGAAGAAGAAGAAGAAGAAGAAGAAGAAGAAGGAGGAGGAGGAGGAGGAGGAGGATATGAAGATGGAGGAGAGGAGGAAAAGGAGCAAGAAGAAGAAAGAAAGGAGGAAGAAGAAGATGGCGAAGGAGAAGAGAAAGAAGATGACAAAGAAGATGAGGAAGAAGAAGGACAAGATGAAGAAGGAGGAGAAGCATAAGAAGGATAAGGACGAGGAAGAGGAAGAAGAGGAAGAAGAGGAAGAAGAAGAAGACACTTGCTTTCCCCTCCCTTCAACTACCTAGTACATTAAACAATTTATATCTGTGTCAATTTGAAGAACTCTAGGGGTTGATAGAAATTCCCTTAGCACATTATTATATCCATATAATAATCTCCATTGCTTGCTCACAGTACTGGATTATCTATGATGTTTTTAGACAATAATGTTATAATCTCCATTCTTTCAAGAGAATGGATACTATGTTTCGTTGAATTTATCTGGATGATATGTTAGTTAATTTATCTTGGATAGTAATACTCAATTTTATTGAATTTAAAGTATAGCTACCCTTTAACAAAATGCCCAAAATTTTAAGTTTTAAACAATTTATATCAAATACTGTATAGCATATGTTGTTATCGGCTTAAACATTGCACCTCGTTGGTGCAAGTACTAGTTATGTTTAATAAAAAGTGTTAAAGTGTTTCATTTATTTTCATGATAAAGGATTTCTTATAAATAAATGCTCATAAAATATAGGTCACTGAGTTTGACTCAAAATTACACAATGTGTGGTGGGAAATGTTGATGATAAAAAAAATTTACATTCAAAATTACACAATTGAATTCTTTTTTTTAATTTGTTTTTAAATAAACTTAAGTTATTGTGATGGTTGATGCCTGGTATGATATGATTATTATTTAGTATTATATTTAGAAATCTAAATGATTTGAATTGAAAATAATGAAAAAAATCAAATTTTTAATAATATTTTTATTCAAATAAATGAGAAGATAATTATATGAATAAAGTCTCGGATAGCAAGCATTTGTAATTATGTTTCAACCTTTCATAGGAGTTTCGGTTGGTGACATAGTGGGTCTTACACTAGGCTCAACACTTTATTTTTGTAATCTATAAACTTTTTTGAAGCAATATATATCTATGGCTACGACATCTTATTTAGCAAAAAAAAGTCTATGAGATAGCACAAATGTTCTAATAAAAGTGTAGTCGTCGATATATTTCACATGCATACATAAAATTATAAAGGGATGTGTCAATATTGCAACAAAATTGAGGAAGTTCTTATGGAATAGGGAATTCACACCAATTAAAGAGACTCACGTTACAAGATGGGGAAATGTAACTCCTGATGTCATTTAAGAAATGTACAATTCCATCCTTATTTATTTTATACTCATAAATTTCAATTAATTATGTGTGTGTCGTATAAGAGATATAAATTGAAACTATTATTGATATATATTTTGAATATTGAAAAGTATAATGACAAATATCTTTTTTTAATTTATTAAAATTAAAAAAAATAGATGTCAACAAGAATTATGTTAATTGGGTGATGATTGAAGAGAAACTTACACTTATTGTTGTTTTTTTTTCTTTTAACAGCTCAATCATAATTGAAACTATTGTATGCTCAAGAAGCTCCAAATGTAAAACACACACACACACACACAGTCTCTTCATTCATAAATTAATGGTCACGTGTAATTGTCAAGATGGAAGAGCACCAACCTCACTGAGAAGTGTTTGCTTAGGTTCCTATTTTATGTTTATCTTTTCCAATAGAAGAAATAAATGATCCCTTTAGTTTGCAATAAAGATGATAAATAAGCATAGATAGCAAATATGTGTACCCATCCAAATGGGTACATTTCTGGAGTGAAGTTCAAAAATTATTTGTATGGCACCTTTTTAGATCAATTAGAACACAAAAATATGTCATGCAAATGAGAAAAATGCTCCAACCAATTAACACTTTCTAGTTTCCCCATCTTTTATCATTTATTTGAAAGGGAGAAAAACCAATTCAAGTCAGGGATATATAGTAGATGAGATATAACAAAAACTATTATTCTGAAAAATAAGACCTGCAAACATGCATAAAAAACAAAGATATATAATAAATGGAAACTTCTACATTATCAACGAACCAAAGGGAAGTATGTTGATGATTGAACATGGAAATTGCTATCATACATCTTATCCAAGAAATGCATGGCGTAACTCATTTGGATAGAGTAAAATCTAAAAGTGTATGCATTAATTGGAATTTTGTTATCAAATAGTTTAGTAGCACATTTACTATTATTTTGATAAATTAATCATACTACCTCTTTTTGTTATCTAATTGATTGTGAATAATTTGCAACACAAAGAGGAAGGATATTGTTAGGTACATAGATTTCATTTTTCATGAACATATTTAGCTATTATAATAATATGTTTATTACTTTTGTACAGATTAAGAATCACTGCCAATTTTATCACACATAAGTACTTAGACAACTTCATTTATGACTTTATATATACTTAATATTATTCTTGTAACAATAAAATAAATTGAAGCCAAAAAAATGGTCGCACGAGCTTCGCTTCCTATGGTCTCTGTGTTTTGGGCTTGGTTCAACGATGGGTTGCATTTTCGTTCGCAAGGAAAGCCTTAGAAATGTGGCTTGCCTTCTCATTTTCCTTTTGGGCAACAATGTTTATCCTTTGATGGTTTTTCATACAATGGATAGAATGGTAGTTCGTTCCAAGATGTGGTGGTGGGCCGCTCTATGGTGAAATGTTTTAAACCTGCAGTGTCTTCCCTTGTCACCGATCATGGGGATGATTGTTTACATAATAGAATGATTATGTCAGATTTTAAGGGCTTTAAGTTGGGGGACCCTTCCATTGCCCCTGTGGTTTCATCAGGGCATTTTGATCTTGATGGTGGAGGGAAAGAGGTGCAAGGTTAGTTAAGGAATAGGGCCAAAGACCATCTTGAGTTAGAAAATATGATATCTAGTGCGGGGAAGGATAATGTAGGTCTGGGCTAAGGAGGGTTTACTAAGGCAGTTAAAAGGGGTTTTAGTGTGAGTGCTTCAGGCTTAAAATGCTTTGAGCCACTTATAAAGAATATATATGTATGTCTGGATGAAATGGTAAAGGAGGAAGTTACAGAAAACACTATTTTTTTCCTGAAGATTAGCTTGATTGGGAGGTTTAGTGGTTTTTGGCCATCTCTAGGTGAACTTCACAAATGGATTTCAGAGCAGTGGAAACCCATTTTGGAAGGAAATATTCAAATTTATCCAGGGGCTTGGGGATTCTTTGTAGTGTCCTTTGACAATGACCAAGACAGGAAGAAAATCTTATATGCAAATATTTGGAGTTGGGAGGATAAGCATACTCTACTACTAAAACCATGGTATCCAACCTTTAACCCTACTTTTGAGTCCTCCAACATGGTATCCAATGTGTGAAGACTCCTCAAGAGTAACAAATTTGACTTGATTCAATGTTGGGTGCTGAGTAAGGTTGTTTGGGCATCATCATTGCATTTGGGAGGTTGTTTTAGTGAAACTTGCCTATAAATTCACTTATATTAAGAAAAAGTCAAATGTAAGGCTTTTTTTTTGCCCAGGTAGGTCGTACAACGCACCCACACAAGCGGTACAATCTAGTTTTTTTTGTAATTTTACAATTTATATTCACAAATATTTTGTGGAATTATTTTTGGCAAAAATGTTTTTCCAGAGTTATACCTCAACCATTGGTGTTTGTCAGAGATTCTTTCCTGACTTTGCTAGTTTTGTAAGTTATTTCATACTTTGTAGATTGTCTGATGACTAGTCAAATCACATTGTTGATAGTTCAGACCTGCCTTCCCAAGCAACCCACAGGTTGTTTATAGAGTGTTTACAATAATATTGTTGTTTTTTGTATATAAAATGCCTTGTTTCCCCATTTGGTAGCAATGTGTGTCTATTATAAATCCTAAGATTTTTAAGTTTCTATGTAGCATTTAGAGGCTTGCACACGCAGATCAAACCATATTGCACCACACTTCCTTTGTTTGACACACAGATCACTAGGTCATCAAACTTTGCCACCTATCTACATCATTTCCATGTCAACTCTAGCTAATCGAAGAGAAATATGTATCAGTTTTTGGTTTACCTATGTCATCATACAATCATCGTCATCTTGGTAGTTTCTACAACTAGTCATACTAGTCATTTTCTAACATGTGGAAATATAAAAGACTAAAATTAATGAATGTAGGACCATCAAATCAGGAGAAGCTATATTTTCTATTACAGTCATTTGACCATCAAATTTAATCATGTAGTTTGTTGATGTCAACACCTGGCTGAATTTTTTGCCCCTTCACCATTTTAGCTTTTTATTTTGCAATTCAACTTTGGAGGCTTGCATCTTGCTCATTTTAACTCCTTTGTTCGAGATATTTTTTTTATTCTAGGTAGAAAATCATGAACTTTCTAGTGGCGGTGTTAGTTTATAATTTTAATTGACAAATTTGTTAGAGATTACAATTTTTCATGACTATACCTATTCAATCCTAATTTCTTCAACTTTCAAGGCTCCGTTTAGGCTCATACAAACACATTTTTAGGTTTTATTTTTTGAAAGTGCATAATTTTTTGTCTACTTTTCATTTATTCTATCAAATTATAGTCGTTTTGAGTGGACATATCACTTTCAACATTTGGTCTATTTTGGCCTATTTTGGCACTTGTATTTGCTTGGATCTTATGCATTGTTCATTAGAGTCTGTTATAGCATGATTTTGGTAGTTGTAATCATTGAAACTATAAGTCAACTTTGCCTTATTTTGCAAAGTGTATTGGGGTGTAATTAGTTGTTGATATCAATTTGTGAGGTGAGAAGTGTATCATTCATATAATCATGGGTTATGAAACACACCCTTTATTATAAATCTGATTAATGATAATCATGAGTCATGGGAAAAAGGAATCATCACACATTGTAGATGTCTTAATCTCTTGCCTCATCTTTGTGGACTCATTCCTGAGCCAAAGTCATAGTGGAAGCAATATGTTTGGGTAAATAAGAATGATTATATCATATATTTGATTAGTAGTAGCATTAGTTTATGTCTTTTCCATGGCATCTACCCCAAGTACAAAGGTATCCAATGCCCATGCACAATTTGGACCATTATTTGGAAGCTTTTTGGAGGTCCACATGTTCCTCCTTTCCCAAATGATCATGTTGTTAGAAATAGGGAATACTGAGAGGGGGGGTGAATCAATATTCTACAAACTTTTGCTTTCGCCCAATTATGGATATAAAATATTATCTTAATACATGCATAACATAGTAAACTAAAGAATATGCATAACAGTAAAGCAAATGAACTCATAACACATTATTTGTTCTTGAGGAAACCCTGGCCAAGGGAAAACCCCAGAGGGGATGGTACCCACAAAGATACACTAATCAAAAGTATCCTATTAAGGATGTTGACCCTATTAGGAGCTTATTACATGCATATAATGTCTCAGTCCTAATTAAGGGACTTTAGGCCTTGTTAGAAGCCTCAACCATGCTAAGAGTTAGTAGTGCAAAATATGATTACTAGATGAGCCCACCGCCCAAACAAGTAATGTATAATACTTACTGATTACAAAATATGGCAAAGTACATAACCTTATACTGATTGCTTTGCTTTCACAACTTTTCATCAATATCTCTTCACTTATATGTTCGCTATACCATTTGGATCATTACAATTTCTTCTTCTTCGCATTTACATATGCCTTATATTTATAAAAGTTATTAAGACTGATAACTCTTACAGTCGGCTTGACAAAAGCATTATACAAAATACATATTTACCCAGGGGTTAACATCTAGGATTTCATCCCTTTATATTGTTAAGACATTATTTTGATAAAAAAAATAATCCCTTAACTCTTTACCAATTCCGTCTTCATATAATGTCCTGACGGTTTGACACTGTCTCTGGTAAAACTGTCATAACTTATTTTGTACATGTCATACTGACTTATGCTCTTAGGTGAGTCTTTTATAGTCATCACAATATCTATGTTCAAGTGCACAAGCATTGAACTTACTCCAATCGTCATCGCTAATCAAAACTATCTCCGGGTACACTGGAAAAAAATTATCTCATACTTAGACAATTTTGCTTTGCGCTCTGTCATACTTGCTCTTTGTCATATGTGATCTTCATGTAAATCATATGTTGCCATAATGACAACATCTAAGTATCTAACTCATCCAATTTTACAACAATCTCCCCCTTTGTCATTGGTGGCAACATATGATAAAATTGGCTAAGTCATAACACTTCAAAAACTTAAAATTGTGGCCATAACAAAAGTATATATTCACTGCCCTTATAACTCCATATATCTTAACTATATCCTGTACTCCCCCTAAGAATATACATTCTTATCATATATATATTTTCTGCTAAATATCTCTCCCCCTTTGACAACAAAGACAAAAAGAAAGGGTGCCAAAACTGTGTTTAAACAAAAATGTGTATACCTTGATTCAATATTGCAGAGCCAGTAGGCTTGCAACATAATCTGCAAAATTTATCTTGATGCTCTCTATCTCCTTCTGCCATGCCTTCTTAATGGAATTTGCAACACTGAATAGTGCACACAATCCATAAGATGCTATTTCACAGGCTTGAAGGTTTGTAAACTAAACTTCTAAAAAGATGTCTTCGATGCAAGACATTCTTCCAACTGTCCTTCAACAATGCTTAACTTAATGGAAATATGCTCTCGTAGAAGAGAAAATATTTTCAGTTTCGTATCCTTATCATCATATAGAATCCTTATTTCATCATTAATCTTGTTGATTCTCTTCTCAATGTCTAATATCTTCACATTGGGGCTAGCTAGAAGATTTACCTCTGTCTGAATCTCTGCTTCTTTGGTCTTAATCTTTTGAATTTATTCTGATACAAGATTCTCAGATTTTGTACACTGAATGTACAAAGTTTTACCTCTATCTAAGTTCCTTCTCAAGTCTTTTATACAGATATCCAGGTTGTTAATGTCATTCCTGATATTCTAACTTATGTCTAGAAGTAATTTGGCCTCATAGACTGCTTGTGCCTTCACTTTAGCTATGTCAGATAAGTTGGTAAACTCACCATAAATACATTTATAAATTTCTTAGCTCTTTCAAGTGGGCCTGCCTCTATTATCTGTGTAGTCACAATGCTTTGCAACTTCTTTGTTATTTCCTTCAGTGATCCTTCAAGGCTTTTCACCTTCATATTCTTCCCAATTATTTTGTTCAGAGATGTGGTCAATTCCATCTGATCATCATCATCAACTTCTTTTCCAAAACTTTCAAATATAGATCCAATCTGTGATTTCTTTGCAGTCTCAAGTGTAAGATTGATTTCTTCTTGACTAAGGGCCTCTACTTGTTTCCCCGTTTCCTTTTCTTCTTCAATCCTTGAATCTATCTTCTCTTCTTCTCTAGCACTGTCCTGCTCTTCAAAAGCCAAATTGTCAACAATGTTTCCAAGATTCTTGAAAGGGTTATCATCACTGTCTAAAGTGATCTTAGTTCCTTCCACACGCATTGACTCATCTTCAATGTTTATAGCTAGTGGAGAGGGAATTCTCTGATGTTCAACTTCCTTATCTTGCTCTGTTTGTCCTGTTGCACTAGAGTGTCTTTCAACACTAGATGTCATTACTTTGACTATTGCTTTCCCTGTTTCTCTGTTGATCTCTTCATACTTTCCTCCCATAATCTAAATGGTTCTTTTCTTTGTTCTCAAATGGGTGTTCAGTTCTTTCATGATCTCCTTAGCACTTGCATTTGCCTTAATGATTAAATAATACTGATCATAACCTTTCAACCTTTCAATCTCACAAACATTCTGACATCACATTCAATTCCTTTGCCGCTTCTTTCCAAAAAGTTGTTTATGCTTACTTGCAAAACTTAAAACTTCTTGCGATTTTGCAAAACACAATATTATCCTATGCGCTCTTAACCATAGCATCAATACATCATATACTACCTTGCATTAACTATGCAAGACTCAATTCATCCTATACTAACTTCTATACTATCCTAAGTTCCTATTCTATTGCATTTTTCATGAATTAAGTACTCTGAGATGGGTTAGGTAGAGATTCACTCTTACCATTAGATACTTCACCTTTTTGATTACCTTTAGTGCTTAATATATCTCCTTGATCAATGGTTTTAACAAACTTCACTTCTTCTGAATTACTACAACATCCTCTTTAGCTGTTACTTGCATTTTCATTTCTCCTTGCATGACTTCTAGGGTTAGGGTTAGGATGAGGAACCCTATTATTCATTCTGCAAAACCTTGTTGTATGTCCAATCATGTTACACATCTGACAAACTATTCCATTGTTTCCATGTCTTGGTCCTAACTGGTTAATTTATGATCTGCAATTTCTGGCAATGTGTCCAACTTTGTTGCATCTATAACATACTACTCCATTTCTCTTGTTCATATCTTTAGTAGGTCTCTTATCTGCATGGTTAGTATTTCTAAACATTCTATACAATTATTATTCTCAACAAATTTAGGTTTTCTACATTCAATAGCTCTACGTCCAAAACCATGACAATTATTGTTGGAGCTGATGAAAAACAACCCATGGCTCCCAAGAACACCTGGACGCAAACACCTGTCATAGAAAGGGAGAGAAGAAACTAGCTATGGAGGCCTGAACGCATTGATCCACAAGAGAGGAGAAATCCTTGACATGCAAAAACAAAAGTTGCAATCAATAATAAAATTTCAGAAAAGGTTACAAAGTGTTATGAGATCAATCCTTATAAAAGGAGATCATAAAACCTAAAAAGGTAAAACCCTAGGTTGCATAATAATAATAATTAACAAAGCAATTAATTATTATATGCCTAAAGTTTAGCTTAAGTAGAAAGAGGTAATAAGTGACTTAATAATTAAATCAATATGATTCAATTAATTAGTAAACACTTTATTACTCTAACACCCCCCCTTAATATAAACTTTGGGAGAAGCTAAAAACCTAGAAAGAACAACTCAAAGCAAATGGGTCTCAGCAACAAAGGCTTGATTAGGTACCCAAGTACAAAAGAGAGTCTCTACAAAGCGAATAAATAGAGAAAACCATATGGGAAAAACTCTACTCCAAAAAGAGACAAATACTAGTCTGAAGGACTAAAGAAGCTTCCAAAACTAGGAATGTTCCAAAAAATAGGAACAAAGATGAACATGTACAACATCACTGAAGCATGAAACTGCAAACTCTGTCAAGAAGAAACTAATGATCTAAAGATCCTCCACAGAAATATGACCAGATAGAGAAGACTGTAATCTGCATGAGTGCCCTCAAATAACACTACTCAAATCAGGAGGCAAACAAAGGCAAACACCTGAACTCGAAGATACAGATGGCATAAACACCAAAAGCCTGAAGAGTTGATCAATCAAACCTGGAAGAGTGCATCCAAAAATAGGAAAGAAAAGAGTGTCTATGTGGTAAATGATCCATCTCACCAGAATGCATAGGTACCCAACCACTGCAACTGCCTAGTACATAGGATCAAATACTAAATACATAGCTCACGCTATCGAACCAAGGAAGCAGTAGAAACCACCCCCATACTGTTGACAAGGGAGTAATGACAAGTACACTGAAAAGATTGTCCAATATGAACTACATGATGAAGAAGAATCTGGAACATCGAATGTGCAGAAAGAGTACAAACACTTATAGAGTTACCTGAGGCTAATGTCGTTGGAGGAATGTTCACATGACAAAAGAAGATGGCAAACAAAGGCAAACATCAAAACCCCCCTAGCACTTTATAATGGAGTGCAAATACAAAGAGCACAAACATGTGTAAGATCACATTAATGCAATAGAATGGCACTTTATCTCAGTGCGTGTGCATCAAAAAATGCTACAAAAGTGAAGTATATAGTGATCAAAGAAGATCAAAGGTTACTGAAACAAAAGAACAACCTAAGATGAGCCATCCCTCAAAGGGAAGAGATCCTAGGACCTGAAACAACCAAGATATCCACTAGATTGCAAAAAAGAAAGAATCTGAATAAAATGAACCTGGAGAAGAATCTAGAAAAATGACTCACAACACTGAAAATCTCTCTGAACAAGCTTTCCAATGATATATCATTTTCTGAAAACGGAGTCCGGATGTGCAAGATAGAGCTCCTGGAGTGAAGAACTAAAGATCTAGCTTTGACAAAGAAAAAAACCATCAGAAAAATATAACCTCCAGATCTAGAAATAGATCAGAATCAGCTTTCCGATGATATCTCGTTTGCCAAAATTCGACACCGTATGCTCAAGATATGAGCAAAAAACCAACAACTGCACTGGAGGGCCCAAAGAAGGTGTCTGGAAGGATCTGAGGGTGGGTGACATCAGAAAAAGGACAAAATCACACATGAAACTATCAAATCTGATAAAAGATCAGAAAGAGCTTTTTGGCAATATCTCATTTGCCGAAAATGGAGCCCGGATGCAAGAGAAACAGATCTCGGAATGCAGGAGGTCTGAAACGCCAAGATCGCAGAGAACATTGGACTTTGACAGAAAAAAATAGCATCAAAATGGAAAAATCACAAAACCATACAAAAAAATTTGGATCGAGCTTAGAAATATCTTTCCCACGGTATATCGCTTGAAGAAAACAGAGCCCGGATGAGAAAGGTAGAAGTCGATAACCAATAGGTAATGTCGGAGGGCAGCAAAACATAAGCCCTAAATTTGAATGATTGGTGTAAAAATTAGAGGAAAAAACTTCAAAATCTGAAACACCAAAAAAGATGCGCCTCTGAACCAGCTTTCCAACGGTATCTCATTTGCCAAAAAATGAATGCCCAAGATACGCCCAAAACAACGCAGGAGGGCTGAGATGCATGAGCATTGAAAAACCTCTGACTTTGACTAAAATAAATGCATCATTAATGGAGAAATTAGGAAAACACACCAGAAAATTATTGTCTATCTTGGAATTACCTTTCTGGTGATATCTTGTTCGCCCAATTCTGATCTCGGATGCCTGAGATATACATGGAAAACCAACTGCCTATCTAAACTGAGAAGAAGTTGTTAAAAAAAAACTAACTGCAGTTTACAAGCCCTTAACTATTGGTTAACCAGCTGGTCACATTGGACGGTCACCACAGTGGGGCCACTAACGGTTTGCAGACTGCTGGCGGCAATGTCGTCGCTTGCGGTGGCTTCCGGGCGGAGCGCAACGGAGCAGTGGTGGGTAGCGAGCGGAGCGCGGGTGGCCCGTGGGTGAAGCGATGGTGGCCCCCCAAATATTTTTATTATTTTTTTCTTGTAATTGTCATATGTGCCTCGAAGTGCGTGCTAGGGTCGTATGGCCCCGATACACAAAAAAAATTTGCATATGAGGCCAACTTGTCGAAAATTGACAAGTCTTATATGAATTTTGACTATCTCGGGCCTTTCAGATACAATCATGAGGTCTGTTTGGGCCAGAAGTGCTCCAAAAAATAATGATTGCCTCGGGTTCCATGTCGAGTCCGATTACAAAAAAAAATTCTCACAGATTCTGACTTTGTCCAAATTGGACAAACTTTATATTGATCTTAGGGTTCTTGGATGCTCTGAATGCAACCATGAGGTCTGTTTGAAGCCAAGATGACTAGAAAAATAGGTCCCCCCCCCAAATCTGATAGGAAACCCTCTTTGAAAATGCAAATATGACGAACACGACCAAATCTCTCAAAAAGAGGACAGGGGCAAGCAGATCTAAATCTCTGATACCATGTTGGAGTTGATGAAAATAACCCATAGCTCCGAAGAACACCTGCACGCAAACACCTATCACAGAAAGAGAGAGAAGCAAATAGCTGTGGAGGCCTGAACGCATTGATCCATGAGAGAGGAGAAATCCTTGATGTACAAAAACAAAAGTTGCAATCAATAATGAAATGTCAGAAAAGGTTACAAAGTTTTATGAGATCAATCCTTATAAAAGGAGATCATAAAACCTAAAAAGGTAAAACCCTAGGTTGCATAATAATAATTAATAAAGCAATTAATTATTATATGCCTAAAGTTTATCTTAAGTAGAAAGAGGTAATAAGTGACTAAATAATTAAATCAATGTGATTCAATTAATCAGTAAACACTTTATTACTCTAACAATTATAATAATAACTATTAAGAGGTTTAAATTGCTTACCTATACAATCTTTCTTCATATGACCAAAAGTATTACAAACAAAGCATCTACCTTTAAATTCTCTTTGCGTACCTTTAGGTGACTCTTCTTGTTTCGGTGGTTCTTCTTTAGGTGTATCTTAAGATTTGTCAATTTCATCAGATTTCTTTTCGTCTATGCTTTCAAACACTTTCAGATCTGGTTCCTTGCTTTCTTCATTTACTTTAGATGAGTTAAATCCAAGACCAGTTTTTATCATAGAATGGTTTTTTATGAGACATTTGTTCATCAATCTTCTCAGTTGTTGAATATAGTCTCTCAAGTTGCTGCTTAGATTGAGTCAGTTCACCTTTCACAATTGTATTGTATTTCTCAAGTTCAACATACTGCAATTTGGTTTTCTCAAGTTCAGATGTTACTTTACAAAGTTTAGATTTTAGATCTTCATTATCAAGCTTTAGGTTTTCATTCTTAGATTTCAGACTCACTTCATTCTTGCTATTTCCATCTTTCAAACTTAACTTCAGATTTGTTATCTTCAGTTCGTGTTTAAGGATCTCATTTTCTTTTTCTAGGTTGTCATCACAATCTTCAATTGTAGATTCATTTTATGATTTAAGATCTTCCAACTTGTTTTTCAATTTCTCAATGAGGTTCTTTGCATCATCATATTTTCCTTTCAGAGTGTCTCTTTCTTTAGTAAGCATATTAATCTATTCAAGAGCTTTGTCAAGATTCTTCTGTAGCTGATCCATATCCATAGAGATCTTACTCAAGCTGCTAGGCTTTCCTCGAATGATTCTTTTCCAAGTAACTAGGCTCTGATACCAATTGTTAGAAATAGGGAATACTGAGAGAGGGGGGGGGGGGGTGAATTAGTATTCTAAAAACTTTTGTTTTCACCCAATTATGGATATAACAGATTATCTTAATACATGCATAACACAGTAAACTAAAGAATATGCATAACAATAAAGCAAATGAACTCATAACACATTATTTGTTCTCGAGGAAACCCTGACCAAGGGAAAACCCCGGTGGGGATGGTACCCACAAAGATCCACTAATCAAAAGTATCTTGTTAAGGATGTTGACCCTGTTAGGAGCCTATTATATGTATATAGTGTCTTGGTCCTGATTAAGGGACTTTAGGCCTTATTAGAAGCCTCAACCCTGCTAAGAGTTGGTAGTGCAAAATATGATTACTAGATGAGCCCACTGCCCAAACAAGTAATGTACAATGATTACTGATTACAAAATATGGCAAGGTACATAACCTTATACTGATTGCTTTACTTTCACAACTTTGCATCAATATCTCTTCGCTTATATGTTCATTATACCATCTATATCATTACAATTTCTTCTTCTTCGCATTTACATATGCCTTATATTTATACAAGTTATTAAGACTAATAACTCTTACAGTCAGCTTGACAAAAGCATTATACAAAATACATATTTACCCAAGGGTTAACATATAGGATGTCATACCTTTGTATTGTTAAGACATTATTTTGATAAACAAAATAATCCCTTAACTCTTTTCCAATTATGTCTTCATATACTGTCCTGATGGCTTGACATTGTCTCTGGTAAAAATGTCATAACTTATTACGTACATGTTGTACTGACTTGCACTCTCAGGTGAGTCTTCTATAGTCATCATAGTATCTATGTTCAAGTGCACAAGCACTGAACTTACTCCAATTGTCATCGTTGATCAAAACTATCTCCGAGTACACTGGAAAAACATTGTCTCATACTTAGACAATTTTGCTTTGCGCTCTGTCATACTTGCTCTCTGTCATATGTGATCTTCATGTAAATCATATTTTTCCATAATGACAACATCTAAGTATCTAACTCAGCCAAATTGCCAACACATGCTTCATATTGCCCTCTTCCACTTGATGATGGAGAAAAGATTCCCTTTGATGATAAGACCTTAGAAGACATTGAATATTTGCAACACTTAAGAGTTATGATAGTCCAGTGATGCCACTTGCATCTCCTAGTTCTCCAATTGAGATCAAACATTCATCTCTTGTTGATGATTCCACTAATCCATTGCAAGAGATATTTATTTGTCTTCCTGATTGGGATTCCTACTTGCCAGATATTGGTGCATTATTTGTGGAGTCTTACATTTTAGATTTGGGAGACATATTTGTGGGGGTTTCTTTTCTCTTTGATGACAACTTCATCACAGTTGGAGATATGTATTCACCTTCTTTGGAGATTGGCATTCACGAGTCTTCTCCTTCACTTGATTTGTCACATTGCTTGGTTCAGGTTCATCAAGCTTGTGTGATGGGTTATTCAAGTTTAGAGACTCCATATAGTTTTAAGAGGCATCTCTTATATTTGATGATAATTTTGGCAACAATGTTGTCACTTCAACTTTGTCTTTGGAGCTTGTTCGCAATAATTTTCTATTGGTTCCTTGTTTGTCACCTTCTATTGTGATTGGGCATGTTCCTAATTGGTTCATGGCATCTTCATCATCCAAGAAAATGGTGATACATGAGTAGATTTTAGAGACATCATCATCATACTAATTTGGATTCTGCTTCCTAATTCTTATCCAAAATGGGAAGCATTCATGCATTTATGGTTGGTATATCTTCTTCCCAAGGGGAGAAGTGTTGTTTGTAGACATTAGACTGTATTTTACTTTCAAGCACTTGCCACTTTTGTAGGATATTGTTCATTATGGTGGGGGATATCATGTCTCCTTCTTTCCTTCCTATGTAGGTAAACTTGATTATATATGTGTGATGTATGTAGTCCTTTTGGGGTCTCGAGTCATCCATCCATGAAATTTTCATCTCTCTTTTGGAGGGGAGTTTTGTCCCATATGGTTTTCTCCCTTTCTCTGCCTTGTGAGTAATTACATTGCATATTGTGTTGACTTGGTGGTCATCACCTCCTTGGAGATTCGTGACATGGCTTAACCACCTCTTGTGGGTCGAGTTAAATCTAACATTTGTATCAGGCGTTGATAGTTTGAGCTTTTGATGCAATGACAAATGATTCCAACAATTTCTATCGGAGCATTGGGTCATGGGTTTGAGTGGGTATTGAAGGCTTCGTCGATATTGAGGAGGATATTGTTGACTTGGTGTTCAACACCTCCTTGGAGATTCGTGACATGGCTTAACTAACTCTTGTGGGTCAAGTTAAATCTGGCATTTGTATCAGGCATTGACAATTTGAGCTTTTGGTGCAACGACAAATGATTCCAACATATTGTGCATGGGCACCTAAAATGGCCTAGTATCCGAGACCCATCATGCATTGAGAGTTTAAGTGCATTCCCCTAAGTTTCACTTAAGGGGGTATTGGTGTAATTAAATATTCACTAATTACACTTTGCTTAAGCTTACTTAGCATAATGCATACTATTACCAAATTTCGCATCCAACTCAAATTGGCAGAACTAGGTAGCTGATCAACTAAGTAAAAGGTACTTTTCATTAATTTTACTTTAAGTTTCAGTTGAATGTTTGAACTAAAAGGAAGAGAATGCGTAAAAAAAAGAAACCTTTTATTTCATCTATGAAAGAATATCATTATATTCATATGAAAATGTATTACAAAATAATATTCCAAGTGCATATTTGCAATGCAAGTTCTTTCATTTTACTTAAAAAATAAGAGAACATAATCAATAACCCACTCACACCATCAGACAACTCCTAAAAATATGCAAAAGAAAATATACAATTGACGTGAAGTCAAGATCTAGAGAAAGGGAGAGAAACCACCATTGTCTGAGGTAATAATGGACTACGTTTTCTCCGGATCAGCTAACTTCCAAGAGTTGTCTTTGTATCTTCCAGGTAGCTTCAAAATGGTAAAGCATGGTGTCAGTCAAAGGAACCAAGTAACGAAGGGTCTTCACCCTATCTATAAAAAGTAACTAACCATATAAGCATATTTTTAGCCACATCATACAGAAAATCAAAAAAGCAAAAGGGGCACAAAGTTGAATCAAAGGCTTTTAAACTAATTATTTTGCTTCATGTGTAGGTGCAGGTGCATACATTCATGAATGATGAAGGACATCAATTCCAAAACATAATAAAGAAACACTAATCAAAGAGGAGCTTAAAGGATGTCATAACTAGTGAGAGTTCCTTTATTTGGCCATGTGGATAGAAATAATTGATGTGTTGTGTATCAGTTAAACAGATATTCAATGATAGGTATGAATGTAGTCATGAATGAAGGTAAAAATAACAAGTAATGATCATGAATAGGCAAATGTCTTGAAGGTTTTTGTTGTATAATCAATCAAACAAAGACATTCTAATGGAAATAACTTTGAGGTAGGATCTCAGAACATAGAGAAACCATATCAAGAAGTATAGCAATGGTATTAAAAGTAAAACAATGCCTAGTCTTAATGAATCCTTCATAGAAAAATGTCCAAGCATAATACAAGCAATTCATGAGATAGTCAGATGCATGGTTTTAATGCAAGACATTGTCACGTTGAATAAATAAAGCCACAAGAATCTAAAAGAAAGACACATAACAAAGTGTGTTACAAATCCTTTGAACTACAAAGAAATAATGATATAAGGTATTACAGATTCATAGAAATAAGCAAGCCATATTTAGTAAGATAGAAAACAAATATATGACACGGTGAAAGGAGTATTCTTTATTGCAACAATAAGAATGTAGCAAGAGTATATTCAAAAAACATTGAAGGATAGTACATCAATAAATTAGTAAACAATGAGATCAAATCATTACATTAAGAAAGAGCAACAAGTTTTATTATCAAAAGAGTTTTTATTTTATTTTAAATAAACAAAGATCTCATATTATGCACAACACAAATCTCTTGTTCATACCAGTGTGCATCAAGGGTTTGAGTAGTAAAATGAGCTTCAAATAGAAAGAAACAAAACTTAAAACCCTCATGATGACAATTACATCAAACACATGAGTGTCAGTAGGCAACAATATTCACTATTAACATGTCTTAAGACGAGATCATACATATCTACAAAGGCAAATCGCATGATTCTCAAAGGGTCAATATATAGTTAGCATCACTGTACAAGTTCAAAAGATTAACACTAAAAGGTAATTATAGTTATGTAATATTCATCTTAGAACATCATAAAAATCAACAGGGAGGTAAGGAAATCAAATACATGTTCATATTATAAATTAGAAAAGAATGCCTCAATGAAGGAATAATGGTAATCATGCTTGGACAATAAAGACAATGATAAGATCACACAAGAACAACACTTATGTCTAAAAGAAGAGTTACTAGATTGCACTGGTACCATAGAACTTATATGAGTAACATCATATACATTAGAGAAGTGGTGGTCCTTTTCCAATAGAGAAAAGGATTTTGTGTTGTTGACAACAGGGATTGTAATAAAGCAATGGCCATTGCAATATGAGTGTCAAATGACCATCTCAAGTGCATGATTTCCTATCATGAAAAAGACAATCACAATTCTTAAAGAGAGTGAATTGCCTTCAAGAAAAGCGGATGGAAATGCTAAGAGATTATCTTTCATATGTAATAATAGTGGATGAAGCATTGAAATCACAATGGATAATGGTGTTCATTTCAAGAAAAGCAAGACATTGGATGAAGGATCAATACTTTAACAAAGAACAAATTAAACATTGAGAAGTATGGCCATTTGTTGCTGCCAAACTAAAATGACAAAGTTGTGGGTGAATAAAAAGTGTGCAACACATGTTTAAGATAAATGAGAAGCACAATAAATCAAAGAGATCAACCTGGGAATAAATTAATAAAGAAGTTCAAGTAGAACCTTTTACATGTTATCTAATCTAGCACCCAGTTTTCAAGGACAAAAAATATACAACTAAAAGCACCCACGACTCTTATAAGTAAAGATGAAATACCTTCTTGCATATTAGGTAAATTAACTATAAATGCATAGTGATTTCATCTTGAGTTTCACATTTTTTTTAATGTGTTCATAAAAGGGCTACATAAGAATCAAGAGTCGTTGCCCTAAAATAAGTAGGAAACCCCTATTTCATTCATCTCCTAACATTTAAAACTACAAGATATAGTTAAAAATGCATAAAAGGAAGTTGTAGTCTGCTAAAATTCTAGAGATTTGGTCTTCATTTATACTTATATGGTGGAGTATGCAAAAAATCAGAAAGACTCACAAAGTTTTGAAATTGTGCTAGAGAACAAGGTAAAACCCACAAAAATGATCTAAAACAAACACAATAAACAATTATATTTTTTGATTATTTTCTATGATAAAATCAAGTGCCATCATAGGTTTTGACGTGTAGGGTTGCGACTTCATGAATAAATAGCATAAAAGGCAAAAACAAATATATTAATGGTTGATACAAAATAAAAATGCATATATGCTCGAGTAGGGACATATTTTTCATGGTTTTGTCATATTTTGGAGGGTTTATGTTAGGGATATAGAAGATGAAATCTCAAAAAATTCCATTTTAAAATATTTAAGAATGCCCAGTTACATAAAAGAAGTTTGCGGCCTGAATAATGCAAATAGCTCAGAGACACCGAGCATGAACTCACCTATATACAAAAGTCATATTTGCGGAGTGTTTCGAGAGATATCTTTCATAAATCTCCATAGAATGCATCAAACCCTATCAAAGCTTCATAACCCATAGAGTCTCCTTTTAATATCATAAAATCCCTAGAAGGGCTAGCGACCACCATAAAATAGTTGAAAATAATGAAAGATAAAGTGAGAATATTATGAGTAGAGTTAGGGATTTTTTACCCTAACCTACCCCAACGATGAAGAGGCAGATTTTAGTTTTTGGTTTTATTTATTTTTTCATTCAAATTGATGTTGTGGTATATTAGTTTGCAATAGGTCTTTTAATATAAATATCCAAAGTATCGATAGTTATCATAACTTAGGTTTATACATATGCAAACTAGGGATATATACTTTAGACCCTAAAATCTTGTATTTGCATTATAATTTGAATATCAAATATTTATCTTAAAGTGATATCCTAAAAATCACATTAAACATGTATTCCCAATAATGCAATATAAAAGCTACATTTGGAGTTCAAATAAATAAAATTATGAAAGGCATGTAACTATTGAAGATTTTGGGAACACCCCACAATGCAACAGTAAGTTGCGAGCCTCTCATTTGGGAGGTCTTGGGTTCAAGTCTTCTTCAGCCCCTTGTTGATCTTGGCTTCGGCCTATTACCCATAAAATAAAAATAAAAAAACTATTGAAGATTTTAAAGAAGATTACTTGTAAGTTGGAGGTTGAGGGTGAGTTAGTATTTTTTTTGTTACTTTTGACTTGAAGGAGGGGTTTCATTTTTGCATGATCTTGGAGAAAAAATTTTGCATGGGAGGAGGATATTTTTCCTTTTGTAGACTTAGAATTCTACATAGAGCTCATTTGTTATGCATACTTGGAGTTCATTTTTTAGTGGAAGGCGAGCATTTTGTTTCTTGCATGATCAAATATAGCAAAGAAGGGGTTTTTTTTTTCTAGCACTTGGTGAGCATTTTTTGAGGATTTTTTATGTAGATCAAGGCTATTTTGAGTTTATTGCCAGTCCTACATTAGTTGAGAAGCCTCTTAGAGTAGTTACACATTAGTTACTATCAATTACACCCCTATTTTTGAGGGATTTCTTCCTACATCTGACCATAGAGTTTTACATGATTTTGGGTCAATTTAGTGTAGTTCTAAACCATTTTGGAGGTCGACATGCATGCAATTTGAGTTTTGAGGTGTTAATAGGTTGTCTACTACACGTTTCTAGCAGTTTCGCCCCTCTTTCTCATTATTTTTCTCTTACATCCGACCCTTCATGATTCTTGGTCTATATCTTATGTTTTGACCTCATTTTTTGAGGTTTCAACTTTTGGTTGTTATTTTGCATCTTGCAAAATTTGGCAAATTGTATTGGACTTGATGATTTGCAGTAGATTTATTGATTATTGATATATAGAGATTGATTCCTTCTCAATTGTTTTTTTTGTGTCCAACATTTCTTATGAGTGATTTAATTCAAATATTGTGTTTTACCTTTATTTTAATCAATATCTTTTCAGTTTTTAATGCAGAATTGGACATATCAAAGTGCAAATATGTGATTGTGTCTTTCATTTTGATGTCAAAACTGAGAAAACATTAATGTTTCCCTCTTCAAGACATTACAATACCAAGACCTGTCATAAGAGTTAATTTTATAAGGTGTCTTTGATTTAGTTTGTGAGTTTGAAAGTGTCTTTTATGAGTAATCCTATGAAGTTTATCAACAACAAATCATATTTTTACATTGGTGCATCACCCGTTAGTTTTTAGGTTTCCATTTCACAAACATATCTTTCTATCACTTTTCATGTCATCATTTAGTATAGGTGAGCACCATTAAGGAACTGACCTTGTAATCCTGGAGATTCACTTTCTCCATAGGATGCCCACAACTTGAGAGTTTTTCAATGTTTCAATAAGATAGCTAGATTTCACATCTTTCTATAGGCGTAATCCTTGTTGATAACAATTTTTACATGCCTGGTGGAATGCAAACTAATTTTCAGTTTGTTTGAGCTACAATTTTGTTATTGTTTTGGTGTGAACAACAATTTTATAGCCTTCAAGGAGGTAATTTTCATAGCTTATTGAATTGCAAGGATTCAAATAAAAGGGATATTTTCACGTCCAATATGTGTAGAACAATTTCAAGGGTGGTATTCTAAAGATCTACATCAATTTATTCACGCAAATAATAGGGTTTTCTACCACTAGATCATAGGTTTAGAAATTGCATGAAGAATCAATTCGTTGGAAAAAGTTGAAAATAAAGGCCCTCCCATGATTATGGGTCGAGGTGACTGGCTTAATAAGTATGAAGATGTTGAATTGAAAGCTTGGGAGGATTTTTTAGATCGGGGTGATTCAATTGAAGAATCGAAATAAGTTTTAGTTAATATGCCAAAAGGAAAGAAAATAAAATTCATATTTTAAGAGCTCCTTTATTGGAAGTATCCATTAATATCTCACCTATTAGATCATATGCACATCTTAAAAATGTCCTAGATTCTATATTTTAACAAATATTAGACAAAGAGATGGACACCTTGTCTTCAAGGAGAGATATTGCTCTTTCACATACCAAAATTGATAGAAAACATTTGTGGACAAGTAGGGAAAATGAAGCATATGTATAAGGTCCATGTATTTTGAAAAAAAAAAGATGGACCAATTAAAATTTTTCATTTGTTCAATAAGGAAACCTACTGGCTATGGGTCATCATTGGCTAAAGCTTGTATAGTTGATGGACATGTAACAAGATTTAAAACACATGATTTTCATAATTTCATGAAGTTATTATATATCAGAATTTAACAATTACTAGTAACATTAATTAAGTACTAAATATATTTTGATATTTTTTTTGTGTGAAAAAAATTTACTAATGAACTTTTCACAAATGTGTTTGATAACATATCACGCCATTGGCAATTAGGTGGAATTTTTGTCTTACAACTGACTTAAGGAATGTCATGAGTCAATTGTCAACATTTACAAGGTATGTGGTTATATTAAATGTTCATGTGTGAGGACATAGAGATATTATATTGTATTTTAATTTTTAACTAAAGGTTCATACTAATCTACTATTCTTATATTAGGTGGGTGACCTCCAAATAGATCCACAGATGTGAAGTGCTAAAATGGAAGCAGGAAATTGGAAAAATTGTATTTGTATTTGAGAAGGATCTCCATACAAGTTTCATGGACCTACAAGTCCATTTACTTATACGCCTAGTCGATGACATTAAATTGGCAGGTGTCGTATCAACGAGGTGGATGTTTTTTAGAGGTATATGAGAACTCTAAAAATATATGTTTGATAAAGGGCACATCTAGAGGGTTGTATGGTTTAAGGGTACATATTGAATGAAGAATTTATCTTCCTATGTGAATTCCTTGGTAAGGATTTTGAAGATGGGCCATGCTCCAGGGATGAAGATCGAACATCAGATATTATTGATGGAGAAAACCCACAATTTGATGGCATTCAAGTAGAAATTAGTGAGTAAGTTCATGATCAATGTAGTTATTTTCCTTGCAATCATTAATTTACTCTGTAATTTATTTGTCAAATTAACATGACATTTGGAATTTGAAATAAACATGTTGACTTGTAATAGGTGTAGATGAAAGTCTTATACTTGACAAGTTCATTATGTACCACGTGGAATTTATAAACAAATGGATTAATCTATGTGATAAAAAGAGGAAATAAGTGTTAGAATCAAGGAGACAATTTAAGAGATCGAACCCAAGGAATAATCCACTTCCCATTGATCTACTTGGGGAATGAGGAAAATATTGCACACTAGAATGGGTTATTGAATATATTCAAAATTAAATAGATGATGTAGGTACATATTCAAACACAATAGAAGATGAAGTCAACATGTTTGGAGGATGTGAAAGAAAGGTACAGTTGGAATTTTATAAAATGTTGTTTCCTTACAAATTTGACACTATTAACTATTTTAATATTCTTCATTAAATTTATTTTGAATGAAATAAATGGTCTTTCACATACAAGGAAATATTCAATAATGTGGGCATATGGTCGATATTATCGTGTTGAAAGTGTAGATATAAAGAGGTGATCCTTTGATTGTGGCATCATGGTTGACTTCAAGCAATCCAATTGATCAAGATTAAAAGATAAGAATATAGTTGAAGGGAATTCACAATACATTTGGAAAATATATGAAATTATTTAGTTGGATTACCACTCTTTTAAATGTTGTAATTTTTAGTGTAGGTGGTATGAAACATTTGAGAGAACATAAAGAAATGATACCCATAGTGGATTATTTTCTATAGATTCCTCAAGGTTCCTACTGGAGGATAAGGAGCCTTATGTTCTACCAACTCATTGTGAGTAGGTATTTCATTAACTCAAACAAGAAGCAGTAGTGATTTATGAGTGCAATTAATGACTCGTATTTGTTATGATTTTTCATATGTTTGTTGATGATACTTTGGGATTTAAAAATTGGTTTTTGATACTTTATATGTTATTATCTCAAACCTATGAACTATGGGCATGGACATAGCTTTATACCCTTTTTTATGAATATAACGTGCTATGTGTATACTTATATTAATTTTGTAAGTAGTTTAATGAATGTTACTCTAAAGTTATTATGGGTATCTTATTGTATTGTGCACACTAATATCATGGTGTAAGTTCAAAACAAGATGTAGAAATACATGGAGCCTGTCGGATGGAATAATTTCATAACAATTGTAATATTGTTGAAGAAGTCAAGGAAACATGGACGTGGAAGAAACCATTAGCTGAAAGCTTCCATCTTGTAAGGAAGTGATAGCTTAGTCTTGAATGTTCAGGCTTGTTTGTTGAGAAGATTTAGGAGGAGTAGCTATGTTTATCCTTATGGAGGTAGGACTGATCTATCTAAGTCACATGCATGCATAATCATCCTTCTCTTTTCCATGATTTTAATAATGGCATCCTCCTAGCTTGTTGGAGTTGACTGCCTAGTTAGTTAGAGTTAGGTAGAAGTTTCCCTTCTATAAATAATGGACAAAAATCCCTCTCTAGAAGGTTGGATTTTTCTGGTATTGTATTCTTAATTTTAGCTTTCAAGAAATATAGGTGTATTATTTTTATATTGTAGCAACACTTTTAATGAAAAAAATATGGTGTTTTAGTTTTATACATATGAGTTGAGTTCTGGAAGACTCATCCAAGGGGGTCCACTTGGTGATAATTCCATCCATTTTCTTTAGTAGTTACTTTCCTATTTATTATTTAGTTCATTCTTAGCAAGTGTCTATTCTCGCAGCCATTAAAATACCATTATGTGTTTTTTTCTATAGCCAAGGAAGAAAGAGTAATTTCCTATCTGATAAGTAGGAGATATTTTCCATAGCAAGTCAAATCGTGATATCGCTATCAAGATTAAACTATGTAGTTTTTTGAGTCAAACTCATTGACCCATATTTCAGGAGTAGTGGTTCACATGAGCCCATCTCTCGTGAGAATAAATGGAACACTTAGCACTCATTAGATCTAGGTGATGCTCACAGAGGTGAAGCACTGGGACTTCCCGGGAGGTCACCCATCCCAGTACTACTCTAGCTTGAGTGCGCTTAACTATAGAGTTTCCTCCATGGTTAAACCCACTTTGCTTACAACCTCATTTGCAAAACCTTCACCAAGTGTTGTGACTTATGAACCACTCATTAGAAATCCCCTTAAGCTCATCAATTGATAAGTAGGAGATATTTTCCACATCAAGTCAAATAGTGATATTGATATCAAGATTCAACTGTGTAGTTTTTTTAGTCAAACTCATTGACCCATATGTCATGAGTAGTGGTTCACACGAACCCATCTCTCATGAGAATAAATGAAACACTTAGCACTCATTGGATCTAGGTGATGTTCACAGAGGTGAAGCACCGGGACTTCCCGAGAGGTCACCCATCCTAGTACTACTCCAACTTGAGCGCACTTAACTACAAAGTTTCCTCCATGGTTAAACACACTTTTCTTGCAACCTCATTTGCAAAACCTTCACCAAGTGTTGTGAATTATGAACCACTCATTAGAAATCCCCTTAAGCTCATCAATTGATAAGTAGGAGATATTTTCCACAGCAAGTCAAATTATGATATTGCTATCCGGATTTAACTGTGTAGTTTTTCGAGTCAAACTCATTGACCCATATTTCATGAGTAGCGGTTCACACAAACCCATCTCTCATGAGAATAAATGGAATACTTAGCACTCATTGGATATAGGTGATGCTCACAGAGGTGAAGCACTGAGACTTCCCACGAGGTCACTCATCCCAGTACTACTCCAACTTGAGCGCGCTTAACTATGAAGTTTCCTCCATGGAAACTACATAGTTGAATCCTAATACAATTTGACTTGCTATGGAAAATATCTACTACTTATAAATTAATGAGCTTATGGGGCTTTCTAATGAGTGGTTCATAAGTCACAACACTTGGTGAAGGTTTTGCAAATGAGGTTGCAAGCAAAGTGGGTTTAACCATGGAGGAAACTCTACAGTTAAGCACGCTTAAGTTGGAGTAGTACTGGGATGGATGACCTCCCGGGAGGTCCTGGTGCTTCACCTATGTGAGCATCTCCTAGATCCAATGAGTGCTAAGTGTTCCATTTATTCTCATGAGAGATGGGTTCGTGTGAACCACTACTCATGAAATATGGGTCAATGAGTTTGACTTAAAAAACTACACAGTTGAATCCTAATAGCAATATCACAATTTCCTATCTATTTGCTAAGACTCATGTTTTTTATTACCTATTTTAGTTTAGTTAGTTGTTTATTCATGCTTTGTATTTCAGTTATTTCCTTTCAAGTATTTTACTTTCACTCCTATGTCCTTTCTAGTTATAGGATTAAATGACCACAAATAATTCCTACTGCACATACAATGCAAACCCATTTAAAGTACACATTCCTAAGTTGATAAACAAAATTAAGATTCATGGTGTTGGCTTGCCTATGGCACCCCCAAATTTTTAAATTTTAAAAACTGAGCCCAATGGAAAAAATTTCTCATTTGTCTCGATATCTAATATAAGTTTTTGCTAACAATGCCTTTGTAAATTTAACATGTTGTAAAAAGAAGCATTCATGAGAATCACTAAACCTTTGAACTAAAAAGGTTCAAATTCAATGGTTCAATAGTTTGAAAGTATAGGTTCAAAAACCAAAAGTTCAAAGTTCAAAGGTTCAAAATATGCAGGTTCAAAATGTTCATTTTTTAACTATAGGGATATTTTAAAAAATGATCACCAAACTAAGAGTGAAAGCATTTGGATCACTTTCAAGATAGCCAAACTAACAAATGTGAAGTTCAATCTTCATGTTATGAAAGGATATTTGGCTTCTTAAAAGTTGAATTCAGTTATGAACCCATATGTTGATAATAGAGGATATCAGGTGATAACATTTTCAAAGGATTTATTCAGCAATACAGTTTCACGAACAATCAAAAGAGTCACAATCCTCATATGTTATAAAGAGATCTCTTTCTTAAAATAGAACTCATTCCTTCCAAGAGAAGCTCAAAGTGGTGATCCATGTGTAAGTATTGGTATGTATACTGTTTATAATTTTCAATGCAACTTGTAACAATGAATTTTCTAAAGGCAAAAAAATGGGTCTCAATGTAGGGGCATAACTTTCAGTTAAACCGTTGGAGCTTTCTGCATTTTGGATATGTTTTCAGAAACCAGGTTTTCTAAATCCTCACCAGAGTGATTAATGAAATATGGTCGGGTTAAAACATTGTAATATACTGAGTACGGGTCTATCAAAAGAGACTAGTAGCCTCTTGTTCTGACAAGAAAATATACCAAAAGTGACACTTGGATAATTAGTTATGAAATACATTATCTTGAAGGATATTATATGAGAATAATTATTTCATTAAGATTAAAAGAAAAGACATTATATGACGTGAGAAAGTGGAACCTTATAATAATGTCAATCAAATACTATTATAATAATGTTTGTGAGAGCCTTTAAATAATTTTCCACTCTTTATACAACTTTGTAAAAAACCTTTAAAGAGGAGGTAATTATTTTACAGATTTAGTTATGTAACTGAAGAATGATTTTGTGGAAGTATTTATTAAAAGATTTCCATGAAGAAAGGGCTTCTTTTTTCCTGAGTCCATGGGATGGTAGGGGAAGAAATGATTATATGATTTCATTGTAACACGGTTAAGAGGGAAATGGTATATATTTATTTATGTATAGATTGATTCATGTGTAGGGATAGAGTGATTAGTTGGTCACATTTATTTATGTATTTGGAATGAGGAGGAATATATTTTTAGATCTTTTGGTGTGGAAATTTATTTATAGTTGAAATTGGTTTTTTGGTCACTTCAGTCATATTCTTTTTGTTGTCCTTCTCTCTTTGTTAAGTACATGAGTGTATTGCAAAATTTGAAGGTTTTGTACATTCATATATATGTAAAATGAATTGTTAAAATTTTCTTTTGTTCCTATGCATGTGGAAAGATCAAATAAATGGTCTATGTGCAATTTATTTGTTTCTTTCTCGATCTTTTAAAGTTGTACTCACATTTTATCCATGTTAATGGGTAAATGTTAGTAACCATTATGTGCCTTCTGGTTAAAGTCGTAGTCTATGTTTTATTCATTTTACATCAAATGAAGGGAGTTGTACCTTCACATCAAAATTCATAGAGCACTTACATTTAATCATTGCAAGTGACTCAACTATTAGTGTTGGTTTGTCTTTCAATTATAGGCATTTAAGAGTCATTTGTGAAGCTATTTTCAAGAAGACAAATCTATTAACTAACACATGGTGCATGAGATAACTACTTAGTACAGATATCCAATCTATGAGTTATAGATTTAAAGCTTAGTTATTGAATCAATGCAAAAGACCAACATTTTTGGCATCGTTATTGGGGATGATGTCAAACTAGGAAGTTCTTTAGGGTCATTTTTAAGTTGTTTCCTATTTTTCAGTACCATAGAAGTTTTTCTTAAGCATAGATTTTAAACTGATAAAGAAAATACCCACAATTATTTCCCCAATATTTTTTGTGTGAGTTGGTTTTTATTGAGTTAATACCACATGCATATAGGTAGGATAAGATATGCTCTAGGGAGATTCCTTTCTAATGACCCTTGTGCTAACCATCAACCAAAAGAAGAAGACAAAGACGTATCCAATGGTGAGAACCTCTCAGAGGCACTTGCAGATGAGATACTTGATATTCTCCCTGAACATTCCCAAGAAAGATCGTTAGTGCTTATAGAGCCTATGTAAGAGAAAGAGGAAGAGGAAGAGGAGGAGAAGGGGGAAGAGGAAGAGGAAGAGGAAGAGGAAGAGGAAGAGGAAGAGGAAGAGGAAGATGAAGATGAAGACGAAGACGAAGAGGAGGAGGAAGAGGAAGAGGAAGAGGAAGATATTCTCCCTAAACATTCCCAAGAAATATCGTAAACAAGTAATTTTCTTCTCAAAAGTTCATGCATTGTATGTTAGCTTACTCTACACAATTGATAGCTAAAATTGATCCTCTCAAGTACACATTGAGAAAGGAAACATTAACTGCAAGGTCAGCTAAATGAGTCATGATCCTTAATAAATTTGATATCACGTATGTAGACCGAAAGGTAATCAAGGGGCAAACATTGGTCGATCAACTAACAAAAGCACCATTACAAGATACACAACCTATTGTGGTTGATTTTTTTGATGAATATATTCTACACTTGATTTAACATCCCTGTAAAGTGTACTTTGATGGCTCATTCACACAATAGGGCGCAAGTGCTAGAGTTTTGTTCATTTCTCTACAAGGTTACAAAATCCCTAAGCCATGCAAAATGATCTTCCCATGCACTAACAATGTGGTAGAATATGAAGGGTTAGCTAATGGACTCAAACTATATGTTGAATGGAAGATTGTAGGACTTAATGTTTATAGTGACACTCAACTGGTAATCAACCAAGTCATTGATGAATATCAAACTCAAGATGAAAAGCTCTTGCCATACAAATGCCTAGTTGACGATTTAAAGAAATACTTTGTGTTCATCACTTTCCAACATCTACCACATACAGAGAATAGAGCAACAAATGCCATGGCTACCTTAGCCTCAATGCTACAACTTTAAGATCACCAATTTTGATATGACTTCCTGGTGGAAGAGCTCCTATTCCCTACTTATGACATGCTTGATTCCCAAATTGTCTGCGCCATCATTGCTTCCAATACTTCCCGCTATAGCTAGATATATGCTTACCTAAAAGACCAAACCATACCTAACTCTTTGCCCCATAATGAAAAATGGAACCTCATCTAAAATGCCTCTTGATATCTCATCATCACAAATGACTTGTTTAGGAGAAGTTTTGATGGTACACTTCTTAGGTGTTTAGAGTGAGAGGAGTCTGAGAGAGCGATTAGGGAAGTTCATGAGGGTATCTATAGATTTCACTCAAATGATTTGTCCTTGGTGAAAAGATCCTTATAGTAGGTTACTACTAGTGGCCTACCATGGAGAAGGATGTTGTCCAATTCGGTAAGAACTGTAAAAAATGTTAGTTTCATGGGAACCTAATTCATGTTCCCACTCGGGATTCGCTACCTTTCATTACTCATTGGTCATTTCAACAATGAGATTTTGATCTTGTGGGACCGATTTACCCTTCATCCTCTAATGGACATAAGTTCATTATAACAACTACTAAATACTTTACTAAGTGGGTTGAAGCAATACCCTTATCAAAGAAATAAGAAAGAAGGTGGCCATGTTTATCCTTAACTACATCATTTGCAGATAGGGAATCCGCTGCTTGATTGTTACAGATAATGGATGCCAGTTCAAGAACATCAACATTGATGATCCCTACACTAAGTTCCACATCACACATAATTCCTCCTCTATTTACTATCCTCAAGGGAATGAACAAGCAGAAGCCTCGAATAAAACAATCATAAAAATCCTACACCGAATGGTTAACATGTTAGAAAGGGATTGGAATTTTCAGATCAATCCAGCTCTATGGGCTTATTGAACAAGCATTAGAACACCTACATGGGCTACACCATTTTCATTGGTCTATGGTTCTAAAGTAATCCTACTAATCGAATTTGAGATACCTTCACTTAGGGTATCACTGCATGGGATTATCACAGATGATGATTACAAAATTTCCTGACTTCAAGAGCTAGAATTACTAGATGAGTATAAAAAAGCAACATTTGACCATTTGAGGGTCTATCAAAAGTGAATGTCTAAAGGTTGCAACAAGAAAGTTTGTAATTGAGAATTTTAGGTCGGTGATCTCGTTCTAAGAGAAAACCCAAAGAATCAACAAAATCGAGAACAAAAAAAAGGGAAAATTTGAACCTAACTAGTTGGGTCCTTTTGTCATCACTACAACATTTGGTTCTAGAGCTTATCAACTAATTACTCCAGAAGGCAATATTCTCAGAGAGCCTCTCAACACTTTTCACCTGAAATGATTATATAGCTTATCATTTTGCATCCTGTACAACAATCTATGATCCTGGAAAAATTTGAAAAAGCAGAAAAAAATCCTGAAAATTTTCTAAAAAGCATAAAAGTCCTTAAAAAATCCTAAAATTTGTAAAATGTCCTGAAAAAATGATCATCTTGGTGAAATCCTAGAAATAGGCACCTTGATGTATCCACAAAAAAATCAAAATATAAAAAAAATACAAAAAAGCAAAAATTGAAAAGAACAAAAAAAAATCAGAAAAAGAGAAAAAGTGTCATGGTGAAAACTTGGAAACAGGCGCCTTGGTAGCAAAAATACAATAATCCCAAATGGTGAAAACTTGGCAAACATGTGTAATTTATAATCAGTGCTCCATCTATCAACATGTGGCTAAGCTCTCATGCTCTCATCTCACTCTCGTTCTTTGTTTCCTTATGACGTCATGGGTTGGAACTAGTCTTAGTCTTGTCCTCGGTTCTCATATGTTGTCCAAGGGCAATCATATGCCTATCTTAGATGTTAGCACTTCATCACTTGATCGATCTCTTTAGCTTAACTTGGGTGAGTTTATCAATCCTTCCCAATCGACATTTTACCACTGACACTACTTGGTGTTTCTCAACACCCCAATCCTACAGTGTTTCTTAACACTACCAATATGGACATCACTGTATTTTTTGACACATAATGGATTTTGCACTATATAGTACACAATATGTACTTTGACACAAGCATAAAGGTGTTCCTTGACACCCAACACAAACTACACTTGGAAAACTAAAAATGACTGAGATATGTTGAACTATTTTCTTGTGTCTTGTTTGTTATAATTAATTTTTTCTTGCTATGTCTTCTAAGGTCGCTCAACAATGTCTACTTGACTGGAGATTCCCGACTGGGGCATAACATGTTTTCTTTGATTTATGCTTATGGTGTGATTTCAAAGATCCTAAGTGGTCTGATAAACTGGGTGTTTGTGGTAAGACTCTCCATTGCGATTGGAACACCACACATACCTGGATCCTCTTTATTTGGACACTTAGGTGAGGTTGGAATTATCTCCTTGTCAATTAATTGTGTGTGACACATACGACGAAACTCCTAGTTATCTTGGCAAATTGTACCTCGATACAAGTGTTATCTTACAACAATAAATTGGAAACCATGTTTGGGTCATCTTGGCATTTATGCCTCGATGCTTACATGTGTTTCCTAGACATCTTATATGATAAGGTCATATTCATATCTCCATGGTCGCTCTCACACCAATGAGGGTTGTATTGACCCCCGATGTCCCAAACACTCAAATGATGATAAATGGACAACTGTAGGATCAGTGATTTGACTCGTGTCTTGTGATGCATTTCATTTCAGGGTTACATTCTAGTTGTGCTTTTCTAGTTCCCTCGAGCCATCCTTCCTTTCTCTTCACCAAAGAGATCAACTACAACATCTTCTGTTGACTTTGACTAATAATCTGCACAAACAAAGGTCAGTATCATCATAAAAGGGGCCTAAAGTGCTAAGTTTTTATCATCACATATAAGAGAAGAGCCCATAATGATACATCATAATGGACATGATATCAAAGCAAAAGCAAGTTTACTATCTACATCTACACTATGTAGTTTAGTGGCAACATATAAAGTAAAGACATGTGGATCAACTCATAATCATGGCATGAGATATACATCAATGACATAAACGAAAAGAGTAATTAAAAGCACGCATTAGCATACACAAAGATAAACATATGAGTATCAAGAGATAAACATATATATCAAAAATTAGTATCTCAAATACAAAAATGGTGCATCCTTGATGCAGATATGTCAAATGGAGTACAATAAAAAAAATGTGAGAAGAAAGGGATAAGACAAGAAGAGGAATCAAGACTGACCCCCTCCCTCCACTTGATCTCGAGGTGGAGGA
The DNA here is from genome assembly GCA_027943335.1 of Chamaecyparis obtusa. Classification (NCBI taxonomy): domain Eukaryota; kingdom Viridiplantae; phylum Streptophyta; class Pinopsida; order Cupressales; family Cupressaceae; genus Chamaecyparis; species Chamaecyparis obtusa. The sequence continues at coordinate 373,119 of BSBK01000118.1, read as the reverse complement.
GGAGGGACATCTACTCTCGTAGGTGCATGTATAGGTATGACCCCTTAAACTATGCAACAAACCGTGAATAGCACGGTGCTCTCACTCCAACTGGAAATGCCCCAATATATAGTGCATAATAGTAAGTTGCTCGTGATGCCTGGTAGGTGGCCCCTACATCCTTGTGGCCTCCCACCTTGTCCCCTAACAATGCCTCTCATCTATAGCTCATCGATGAGATCATCCTCATTAGCTCGGGGCACTCACTCTGGCAGATCTGTGAAACAAGGGAAGGGATGGTCAATACGATGTTGGCAAAATGTTGGTGTCACCCCTACATCTATAATGGTTGGGAGGTAATCCCAATCCACTCCTACTAGATCACGCAACTCTTGAACTACAACAACATATACAGGTTGAGGTCCCCAATCACCCTCCTCGTAAGTATAACAGGTGTACATTGTGAACTTAGTGGGTGTGTCCCGACGCTGCCCAAACTGGTGCCAAACATGGCTAATGCAAAATCACTCCACTATGGGAGCACTCCTGCAAAATAGATGGTACATGTCAGAATTCAGAAAGGACAAGGATATATCAAGAAAGAAAATACAATATTGACAATGTATCAAAAATAACAACGAACTTACCTACCAATCAATTGTCTACTACTAAACATGCACGAGTACTCATGACTAGAGCCCGACCACCTCTCGCAGACTAAATAGGGTCGCCATACTACTGTGGTCATGTCATCAAACTAACATCACCAAAATGAGGTCTTGCCCAAATTGGGTTGACGTATGTAGCTGGTATAACGAAAAAATATATGGCATACCCACTCCTCAGACAGCTTGTGCAACAGGGCATGCAACGAGAATGTGCTCACTGTATGCACCCTAAAATGGTCGCCTAGACTTTGGGCCCCATTTATTCAATTTATCAATCCTAAATCAATTTTATGAACCACGGTGGGCGCCAGAAATGTACACACTAAAATGGTGCACTTCTATGAACCATTACATGCAAGGTTGCTCAAGAATGAGGCCTCACAAAGCGGCTCATAGCTCTCTATGCATGGAGTTGCAAGGGACTATGATAAATTTGCTCTCAGCTAGAGCTACAAACTTGTGACCTTGCTAGTCAACCATACAATGAGAGATTCACAATGAAGACAAGGGCAACAATGCCAATATCTCCAAGAATCCAAATATGCAATGCAATGCAAGCTATATGAGAATGCAATCTAAGCTATGAAAGGAAAGTACAATGCAACTAATCTATGAAAGGAAATAGCAATGGATTACAATGCTTCCTATTTAGACTATGTGAGATTATTCTATTGCATAAAAGGAAATCTACACTAAGAATGCCATTATCATGCAACTAAGAAAGCAAATATGAACTAGATGATGAAATGAAGCAAGTCTTCAATGTCTTCAAACTCCAAATGCACCTAAAACCTGTAGCATAACATTAGCATAAAACATGGTATATGCAAATGAAGGAGAGAGCTCTCCCTTTATATGAAATGAGGAGAAATGGACCATGGAGATTAAGAGGCAAAAAGTCTTAATTAGCGGTGGAGCTTGAAAGAGGAGCAATCCATGTGCACACATATCCTCCAATAGGAAAATAAGAGTTGACTTTATGTCCATATGAGACAAAAAGTGCTTTTCTCCTTTTTATAAAATATGAATAATACTTTATTTGTGCAACTTAGGATAAGAGGAAAGTGGGGGCTTTTTATTTATTAAAAGGGGAGGAAATATTCCTTTTGAATAAATAAAGACTTAGGATAAATGGTTAGCCCATAGGATAACAATCCAATATATGATCAAAATTAAGACTTGATCAAGAGATTGATAATGTTGAAAATATTGATTATTGATAAAATTGATTCAGGATTGATAAATTGAATAAATGGGGCCCAAAGTCTAGGCGACCATTTTAGGGTGCATACATTTGCCCCTCTTTGACCAATGTGTGATCGATTTGGGAACACATGTAGTCAAAGAATGAAGTTGCAATGTGAGATCGATTTGGGATCACAAAACAACTCAGATATGAGGTCGATTTGGGATCACATCCGGACAAACATAAACAAAGGCCTTTGAACATGAGGTCGATTCGGGATCACATTCAAAGTAGGAGATAAGAATCTCAAATTTGAGCAAAAGCTCACAAAAGATGTCTGAATCAAGAGAATCAAGCAATTGAGGATGAGAATCCCATAAATACTGCCCCCTTGGAATCGAAATCGAAATCAAATGAAGAGGAACAGCAAAATCGATAAGGTTGATCAAATCATAATGAAATCACAATTGAAGGTAAGGGTCAATAGGTTAACCATTAGGCAATGAAACATGCCCCAGTGATGAAGCAGAAGAATAGAAATAGAAGACTAGAAATAGCGCGAATGAAAGACTAGAAAATTTGAAAGACATGGAAGGAAGAAAGTCCATCAAAGATCGAAAAATTATGCCTCAAAAGGTCAATCAACTGCGTAAAAGAATGAGAAAATTTGGAAACGCAACTCAGATTTTGATTTCAAGTCCGAAAATGGATAGAAAATGATGTGATATGAAAGACCATAAATGAAAGATATGATCAAGAAGAATAAAAAAATGAGCACAGTTGACCAACTAGTCCGTAGATGATAAAAAGGAGAGCTCTCTCCATATGCAAGATGCAAAAACTAATCTAACATGAACCTAAAAATGCAAGCTACTATGAAAGTGGTTGACTTGCAAGGTCACAACGCTTATAGACATCTAATTATCATCATCGAGCATTATTGGTAGCGTCGCAAGATCATACAATACACATTAGCATAACTATGTGGATATGAATATGATCTTTATCAGATAGAAATGTGGAAATCTCACCTAGGCATCAAAGACATGTAGGTCCAAATGACTAATGCAGTGAGATCACCTAAGTTTGATATGGCGAGATTATGCTTGTATTAAGACACATGAAAGTCAGGATAACTAGAAGCATGCACTCGCAAAACAGTCAAGGATAATACCTTGTCAATCCATAGTGTCAAGTAGGACCAACATAAATGCTCATGACAGGTAGGATCAACAAAATATACCCACAAGCAGATAAAGAAAGAAAACATGTTCTCATTCCCTTAGTCTTCTAGCTATGCATCATCGAAAACTTCGCAGGGAGAGACCACTCATCAAAGAAATCCTCATAGACAGCACACAAAGAAAAAGAAAGTCAACATATCGTTATCGAGTTGATTGTTTAAGTGCGTGTGTGTTGGTCATAGAGTCAAACTCTGATTGTCATATCTGCTTAGTGAGAAATATCGCATCATACTTAGACTATTGGGAAAGACATCTGATAAGTGTTAAGAAACACTCGACGCAAGGGTAGTGTTGAAAAACACTGTTCGGGGTGGTGTTGAAAAACACCTATTTGAAATTTTTTTGGGACTTTTATAATTTTTAGGATTTTTGAATATATAATTTTTTTGGTGAAACATCAAAGTGTCTATTGCTAAGGATTGATCCAAGTGGTTTACCCGGATCACCTCAAGATACTCACCATATGTGTCCCATCAAAGTTTCACCAAGACACTTTACCCGGATCACCGGTGAGTATCTTGATCCTACCTGTCATGACACTTTACACCACCCCGAACAGTGTTTTTCAACACTACCCTTGCGTCGAGTGTTTCTTAACACTTATCAGATGTCTTTCCCAATAGTCTAAGTATGATGTGATATTTCTCACTAAGCAGATATGACAATCAGAGTTTGACTCTATGACCAACACACACGCACTTAAACAATCAACTCGATAACGATATGTTGACTTTCTTTTTCTTTGTGTGCTGTCTATGAGGATTTCTTTGATGAGTGGTCTCTCCCTGCGAAGTTTTCGATGATGCATAGCTAGAAGACTGAGGGAATGAGAACATGTTTTCTTTCTTTATCTGCTTGTGGGTATATTTTGTTGATCCTACCTGTCATGAGCATTTATGCTGGTCCTACTTGACACTATGGATTGACAAGGTATTATCCTTGACTGTTTTGCGAGTGCATGCTTCTAGTTATCCTGACTTTCATGTGTCTTGATACAAGCATAATCTCGCCATATCAAACTTAGGTGATTTCACTGCATTAGTCATTTGGACCTACATGTCTTTGATGCCTAGGTGAGATTTCCACATTTCTATCTGATAAAGATCATATTCATATCCACATAGTTATGCTAGTGTGTATTGTATGATCTTGCGACGCTACCAATAATGCTCGATGATGATAATTAGATGTCTATAAGCGTTGTGACCTTGCAAGTCAACCACTTTCATAGTAGCTTGCATTTTTAGGTTCATGTTAGATTAGTTTTTGCATCTTGCATATGGAGAGAGCTCTCCTTTTTATCATCTACGGACTAGTTAGTCAACTGTGCTCATTTTTTGATTCTTCTTGATCATATCTTTCATTTATGGTCTTTCATATCACATCATTTTCTATCTATTTTCGGACTCGAAATCAAAATCTAAGTTGCGTTTCCAAATTTTCTCATTCTTCTACGCAGTTGACTGACCTTTTGAGGCATAATTCTTCGATCTTTGATGGACTTTCTTCCTTCCATGTCTTTCAAATTTTCTAGTCTTTCATTCGCGCTATTTCTAGTCTTCTATTTCTATTCTTCTGCTTCATCACTGGGGCATGTTTCATTGCCTAATGGTTAACCTATTGACGCTTACCTTCAATTGTGATTTCATTATGATTTGATCAACCTTATCGATTTTGTTGTTCCTCTTCATTTGATTTCGATTTCGATTCTGAGGGGGCAGTATTTATGGGATTCTCATCCTCAATTGCTTGATTCTCTTGATTCAGACATCTTTTGTGAGCTTTTGCTCAAATTTGAGATTCTTATCTCCTACTTTGAATGTGATCCCGAATCGACCTCATGTTCAAAGGCCTTTGTTTATGTTTGTCCGGATGTGATCCCAAATCGACCTCATATCTGAGTTGTTTTGTGATCCCAAATCGATCTCACATTGCAACTTCATTCTTTGACTACATGTGTTCCCAAATCGATCACACATTGGTCAAAGAGGGGCAAATGTATGCACCCTAAAATGGTCGCCTAGACTTTGGGCCCCATTTATTCAATTTATCAATCCTGAATCAATTTTATCAATAATCAATATTTTCAACATTATCAATCTCTTGATCAAGTCTTAATTTTGATCATATATTGGATTGTTATCCTATGGGCTAACCATTTATCCTAAGTCTTTATTTATTCAAAAGGAATATTTCCTCCCCTTTTAATAAATAAAAAGCCCCCACTTTCCTCTTATCCTAAGTTGCACAAATAAAGTATTATTCATATTTTATAAAAAGGAGAAAAGCACTTTTTGTCTCATATGGACATAAAGTCAACTCTTATTTTCCTATTGGAGGATATGTGTGCACATGGATTGCTCCTCTTTCAAGCTCCACCGCTAATTAAGACTTTTTGCCTCTTAATCTCCATGGTCCATTTCTCCTCATTTCCTATAAAGGGAGAGCTCTCTCCTTCATTTGCATATACCATGTTTTATGCTAATGTTATGCTACAGGTTTTAGGTGCATTTGGAGTTTGAAGACATTGAAGACTTGCTTCATTTCATCATCTAGTTCATATTTGCTTTCTTAGTTGCATGATAATGGCATTCTTAGTGTAGATTTCCTTTTATGCAATAGAATAATCTCACATAGTCTAAATAGGAAGCATTGTAATCCATTGCTATTTCCTTTCATAGATTAGTTGCATTGTACTTTCCTTTCATAGCTTAGATTGCATTCTCATATAGCTTGCATTGCATTGCATATTTGGATTCTTGGAGATATTGGCATTGTTGCCCTTGTCTTCATTGTGAATCTCTCATTGTATGGTTGACTAGTAAGGTCACAAGTTTGTAGCTTTAGCTGAGAGCAAATTTATCATAGTCCCTTGTAACTCCATGCATAGAGAGCTATGAGCCACTTTGTGAGGCCTCATTCTTGAGCAACCTTGCATGTAATGGTTCATAGAAGTGCACCATTTTAGTGTGTACACTCACATGCCCATATCTGAAGTACTATAACCTTAATCGCCATACTCCTTCTGCATTGGTACATGATCTCATGCAACTCATGGTACATATGTCATAGTAAATAGGCTCCCTAGTTGAATCTACATGGCTGAGTCAACATATCATACAATATGCAGCCCCATCTGCACTGAAAGCCTTGTTGGCTCCAATTGGGGACCGCGATACAACCTATCAATCTTGCCAAAATGCATGCCAACGGGTACTCCTGCTCGTACTACCAGATCATGTAGTCCCATGTAATGTGGTGCTCCATGATCATATCATCAGAAAATATCCTTCGCACGGCTGTAATACCCTCTGAAGGATCGTAGTCATAATACACTAACTCGCCACAACTAGAAGACATAAGATATGGTACACATCCTTAGGTGTCACAATGATGTCACCCGTCGGCAAATGGAATGTGTTATGCTCAAAGTGAAGCATTTTGTTAGTGTTGTAAGCAATATGTGGTTCACACAGATGTCAGGAAGTGTGAGGAGCTTACCCAACCCCCATTGATCAAGTACGACTAGGTCATCAGGAGACATCAATCTAGCTAACTGCAAAGCCTGTAGGTATGCACGTCTAAAGATGGGATCAAGAAGATGAATCTGCAACAAGGAAAACAAGGAAAAGCATTAGTAATCGTTCTAAATCAAACATTAAACTAACAAAAATTAAGTACTAAGCATCTTTGAAAGACTACAAAGCTACAACAAAAGACATAAATTTATTACAAAGGACAAAACTCATTTTTTAGCCTATACGATGAAAGAGATGACCCACAAATATCATACGATGAAACTCAACAAGGGAGACGATACAATTTTCCAATACAATACAAATCCTTGTATCGTATGATACGAGAGTGTTTCTCGTATGATCAAACTCAAAATTGGAGACAATACACTTTTTCTAACCAATTTATCATACGATAAACCTTAAAGAGGCATGCGATACAATTCTTGTATTGTACAATAAACCGTCGATGAAAATTAAAAGCGTGCTTAAAAGGCTAAAAAATTACAAAAATTGATCAAAACACAAGAGGAGATTGGATATTTACTGCTGCACCATATGTCCGAGGCCACTTGTGGCGTCTCTGGAGCTCAAATTGGTGATTTTGGACTAAAATTGACATCTTTAGCTCTTTGGAGGTCTCAGGAATCTCAAAAGTCAATTGTAGAAAATGATTTTAAAATGACCCCTTCAGGCCCCTTTTATAAGTTTTGATGTAAATTTCAAAGTGCTCGGAATCCTGCAAAAATTGCCCCCTGACTAACTTCGACGTTCTAAATCAATTTTCAGAATCAAAATCAAAATCTGAGATCATTTACCTAGTCAAATTGCAAAGTCAACCTTTCTTAGTCAAACATAGTTGACCATTGATGTTATCACTTCTCGCTCGCTTTCACCTTCATTTCTAAAACCTCTGAGGTCAATCTTATACAAATTCATCGAATCCAAGTGATTTCATGTTGGTCAACCTTGCTCAACTTGGTCACACTTCAGTCAAATCTGGTCAACAAGACCTCCAAACAACTCTGAATGTGCTCCAATATTTTATGAATATGCTAGCAACCTAATCTTATCAATCCTAATCTATGTCGGTAGGCTTTCAATCAAATCAGGCTTTCACCTCTCTGCCTCATTTCAATTTCGATCTTGAGGGGGCATGACAATATAGCAAATTTTCTTCTACAATCAATCCTAATCAACAAATCAATTCAAGCTTGGGACATCTCAACTTCATTACGAACCATATCAAGTTGAGAATCTCAACATCTCTCTCTCTCTGAAAGAGTTATCTCATCACTTCATATTAGGTCACTTTGATAGGTATCTATTTTATCTCTAGGGGCATGTCAGGTTCATCAGGACCCATATCAATCTGACATCATTCCCGAGGCATATCAGGTTCATCGAGATTCATATCAATCTAGTATTGTCTCTCAATCAAGTGATTGTCTTCCTCAGAATCCTTGTCAAAGTTGTTATCTCAAGCTCTTTAGACAGATATTCAGTCTCATCGCTTCATATCAGGCTGGATACTTTGATCTCTCTCGTTAGTCTTCGCTCAATCAAGTCTAGAGATGATATCTTTGATCTCTTATCGATCTTTTTAATCAAGTTCAGAGTCAGTTTTTTGTATAAAAAATAGTCTCATCTTTCACATCAGGTTGTTCTCTAATCTGGCTGCTATCTATTCTTTAAATTAATGCATTTCTCACACATCGATTCAAAGAGGGGCAAATGTAATCATTTAAAAATTATCTAGTAGAACCCAAGCCCCCAATTTTGATTAAATTGCCTTAAAAATAAATTCTAAATCTCAAAGGCGTAATTACCAGACATAATTATGTGTATCATCTTAAAATGGAAACACTTCCATGTTAAGAGCGTTTATCCCTCTGAGTAAATGGTTTAGGGTCATGATTGGCATCTTTGCATTCTCCCTCGTCTTCCACTTCTTTGTACTTGATTTCTGCATTCTAGGTGAAATTAGGGTTAAGGTCTTAAGGACTTTCCTAATTTTCCTTCTTCTATGGCTCTATTTTCTAGGTAGGATTCAGAAATGAGACCTCCTAGTCCATCATCATATCATTCATAGGATTTTCTGTCTATTCTAGACACTGGGTCCTGCTCAGACATCAAATTCTGCATTTCTAGCACCCCTGGAACTCTTGTTGCAGAACCTGACAAAGTTAGGGTTTGAGGTCAAAGTTGACCTCGACCTTGACCTCTTCTTGCCAGAATTTCAAAGTTTCATTTCTCGCTAATTTGGCTTTTAGGAAAGTTATTTCCCGCTTCCAGGTCGGTTGTTTCGGGCTCCGAAATGATAAATCCTTTAATGGTATTTAATCAAGGTATATTTTCTAAAGGTGAGGACCTAATTGGGATTTAATTCTTCAAGGTGGCCCATCTAGAGGAGTGTGCCCTAGTTCACTATAAAAGGAGACCTTCCTCTCTTATTTTCACATCTCATCTCAAGCAATCAAGCTCTCAAGTTCTCAAGGTGATCAAGCAAGCATTCAATTCTTCTTCTTCATCCAAGTTTTCCATTGAAGATCAAGGATTCAAGCATTCAAGCTATTGAAGGGATTTGGCTCAAGCATTCAAGATCTATCATTCAAACCCTAGATCTAGCCACCATGGTGGTGTGATCTTCCTTCAAGATCCATATCATTGTTTCCTCAAGGTGGATTTCAAGCATACAATCATGGAGGTTTGATTATGTTATGTTCAAGCTTTCATATCAATATATTTGATTACATTCCAAATACATTAGCACATCTATTGAATTGCATAGCTTCATTGTTAGATTCATTTCTACTACTTGCTAGCATTCTCCTATTTCAATTTCAATAGTAAGGTTGATTCCAAACCAGAGTTTGACCAAGGCAAACCCCCCCAAACAAACAACAAAACCATTTTTCTTGCAGGCACAGGTGTGGAATCTCGGATCTGAGAGCGAATTTGGATACCCTTTTCGACAATCTTTCTGGATATGCGAATAGAATTAGAATCAGACTTCAAATAGATAATGTGGTCTTTGACCTTTTAAAAGGTCAAAGTTGACCTGTGTGAATTTGGAGAAAAGATTTATGAGTTTTGTCCGCCTCGGCATTTCCAGTCCAGAATAGGTGATGAAATCTTTAGAAAGTTCATACAGAAGCCAGAATTCAACATTTTCCAGATCTGCCCTAATTCAAGGTTAGTATTTGCACTTCAATTATTTCAGATTTCAAGCTTAATCCAACTACAGGGAAGTATAGGGTTTCTCTCCCTCTTTCATATTCTTCATAGATTGATTCGATTGTGTATTAACCTCTTGGTTGATCAAATTGGATCTCTCTTTAGGAAATTTGGATTTAGGATTGAATCTTACATGTTCCCCACACACATACACAAATAGATGTGATTCCAAATCACATCTATTCATTATGTAAGCAACCTGAATAATCCCCCCTGCATAAATAAATCATTTCTAAACTTGAAAAATCATTTAATTGTCAAAACTTGCTTTTAATATAAAGTCCTAGCACTTTTATTAAAAAGAGCACTTTACGTAACTTAATCTTGATTACTTGACAATTAAAAAGAGGATTTTCTATTTTGTCTTGTTTTCCTATCAAGCTTGACCAATCAAAAATATTGGATCCTTTCACATGGATTGATCTCTCTCACCACTCATCTCTACCTAACATCTTTTGTCTCTTAATCTCTACTCTTCATTCTTGAGGCAATTCCTTTAAAATGAAGGTCTTCCTTGGCTCAAGGGTTCCATCTAGAGCATCTTAGTTATTGGCATACTTGTTTTCTTGCATTCTAGAGTAATATTGTTATTGTGAATTCCTAGTTCTTGGTTGCTTTCATTGTATGCTCATAACCCTCTTGCATGGTTAAATCTAGTTTGCTTTCTTGCATTTTTTATCATAGCATAGTTTTTTGCACAATCATTCTATAATACTAGTTGTTTGCATCCATTCTAGCTTAATTCTCTCATTCTAACATTATTGTTGCATTCTAGTTCATTTCTAGTTTTGCATGGCATTTGAATCTTCCATTTTGGAGTAGTCAAGTCACTAATCCTTCAATGTCAATCTAATGAGCATCATAAAAATGATTAAACTCGCTTCAACTAGGAAGCAATAAGCCACTTTTGAGGGTTTGGTTGGTTCATTTGATATGGACAAGTATAGCTAAATTCTTGAGTTAATGGTTTATTGAGTGTTGGTTGCATTACAATTTGATACCAATATTTAACTATGCATCTCCATCTCCTCCTGCATCAAAGTTGATAGTTGACATGGATTGAAGGACTTTCACATAGTAGGACATCATTGATCTTTTAGATATGGGGTTCCAAGATGGTTTCATTTTAGATCTTTCTAATTTGGCTTCTCATTCTTATACTCCATATTTGGAAGACATGTCTGATGACGTGTCATTTATTTTGGCATATTTACAATAGATGATATTCTTGAGTCTGCTTCATCTATTTTTTAATCATTTGTTAGGGATTTATCTCATCCCTACAAGACAATTTTGGAGGCCCTTAACTTTTCTTATAAGCTTTCATTAGCGAGACTTCTTCCTTCTTATTTCATCATGGATATGGAGTTTATCTATATGCACCATTGAACTGACTTCTTTCCAGGGGGAGACATGTTGTTTATTATTATTGGTTTATTTAGCACCCGACATACTTGGGTGATTGGATAATACTTCATTCTTGGGGTGACATGAGAGCAATATTGTCTCTATATTTCCTTTCACTACACGAGTAATTATATTATCTTCTAATGATGGATGTCGTTCTTTGGGGTATTATGGAGATCTCCACATACCACTGCATGATTTGTGTGTCTCTTTTTTGGAGAGGAGTTTTGTCCCATGTGGACTTCTTCTTTACTTCATGATATTAGTTGCACGATTAGTTGTACATAGGTACCTAACATGGCCTATTTGTCAGGACCAATAATCATGTAATTTTGCATAATAATTCTTCTCCCTAAGTTGTACTTGATGGGGGGAGAGGGCTGTAGTAAATATTATTTATTTATTTAGACTTAAGTCCAACTCAAGTATTTTGCATAATTTTTAATATTTGCATCCTACATTTATTTAATATTTACCTACTATCTATCTACCCTTGCATCTCATTGGTACAATCATCTCCACACATTATGTATATAAGCATGACATTGTACACTTGCAAATCAATATCTCATAATATATTTCACACAGTGAACACTTTGTTTGTCTTTCTTTGATTGAGAAAGTTCTTTGCAGGTTGGGATCCCGACTTCATAGCTCCGCTCTAACACTCTAGAGAAAAAACAAACATAAACTTTTCATTATCATTGTCTTCAATACACTTGTAAATACAGTATCAAGGTAGGAGATATCTAATGGGAAATAAACCACCTTGTTTGGAGAAAACAAATATTTGAAGAAGCTTACCACTCCTTGCTCCACCTCTTCCTCATTGCTTGTAACTCTGCTGATTGTATCCATAATATCTTCAATCATACTATGCATTCTTTTAGCCTAGTCAAGGAATTGAATTTTTTTTATATTCAATTCATCAACATTTAGTTAGATCTCCCTCAACTTATCCTTCCAATATAACTCCTCCATTACAAGTAGTTTCACATGCTCCTTTTGAAGAGTCTTATCTCTTTCAAAATCTTCCAAAAACATCCCATTTCAAAAAAAAATTATATTCAGAGGTGCCATCTTAATTTTTATTCTTTCTTTTTATTTGAAAATATTATTGAAGCAAGTCATGTTTCAGTCTTTAAATATATTCTCAATAAAATGTGATTTCTTAGTAAAGACATAATTGTTAGTTCCTCTTTCACCTATAAATTTTATCCACTAATGCTTGAGAAGCTCGATCAAATCTAGATCCCTAAACCACATACCTTTGAACTTGAAGTAGCCTTTCATGAGAGTTGTAATTGTCTCAGTGTTACAAGCGATATGGAGAATGGAAGAATTAAGGATGCAAATAGCTTGGAGCCAATTGTGTGAAAATCAAAAGCGATCAAGCCTCTTATAGATGTTTATGAACTTGAAAATGTCTATTTGTCCTAGTAAACCAACTTGGGGTGCACTCACACAAATGGGCTCTTTCCAAAAATTCCCAGAAGTCAATAATACTTTTATTGACCTTGTTCAATCCACCACTTTTATCACTTAGTTTTAGGATGACAATAAAGTCGCCACATAGAAATAGTTTACAATGATTCACCTCCTTAGTCCTAGCTAGGAGAACTTGCCACATATGAAATTTGTTATTGCACTAAAAATGTTTGAGAATGTTAAAAAGCATAAACACCAAGTTCGAGCACAAGTCTTTCACTCCACAAAACATATAGTTTTGAAATTTATCCATCTTTTGGATAAAAAAATTGGTAGCCTTCCCAACTTACAAGAAGCAATAATAACACTTTGGAAAGGCCATTCCACTATTTAAAATATTTCAAGAAGTGTTTTGCCGCATTTAAATAAATTATAGTTTCTTGTAACAAAACTACATCGACCAACAAATTCTCTTGCTGGTGTTTGGTCATGCACCACTTGATAGGGGCTTATAAGCTCGTGACATTCCACGTGACTGTCTTGAACATTATCCTCCAAGGGAGACACTTTCCCTCCCTTGGATCTTAACATGTATTCCTTGATATTAAGTAAACCTTTTTTCTAGTGCCTCTTCTCCCTTTTTGTTTATTTGTTTCCTTGCCAACCCTCTGTTAGCTTGTGGTGACTGATCAAGAAAGTACTATCTAGGAAAGTTCTATACACTTTTCCTCTCGACCTCGCCGTAATGGATACACTCAATGTAATTCTGACCATTGTGTTTATTTTAAGAGGTTGGATGATGACAACTACATTATTTTATGTTTATATGTTGATGATATGCTTGTAGCTGGATCTAACATGGATCATATTAAGGGGTTGAAACAACAGTTAGCAAAATCTTTTGCTATGAAGGATTTGGGGGCAGCAAAACAAATCCTTGGTATGAAAATTTGCAGAGATAGGAAGAACAGAAAATGAACTCTATCTCAGGCTGATTACGTTGAAAAGGTGTTGTAGAGATTCTACATGAAGGATGCCAAAGCTATCACTACACCTTTGCCTAGTCATTTGAAATTGAGTAAGGATATGTGTCCCAAGACACCAGGAGAAGAGACTAAAATGTCTAAGGTACCTTATGCTTCAGCTGTAGGGAGCTTAATGCATGCTATGGTATGTACTAGGCCAGATATTGCACACGTAGTGGGAGTCGTTAGCCGATATATGAGTAACCCTAGTATTGAGCATTGGAATGCAGTCAAATGGATTCTCAGATATTTGAGAGGTACATCTAGTAAGTGTTTACACTTTGGAGGTTCTACTACTACTGTACAAGGCTATGTTGACTCAGATTTGGTAGGAGATATAGATAGCAGGAGGAGTACTACAGGTTATGTATTTACTGTTGGTGGGATAGTAGTGAGTTGGATTTCTCGACTACAAAAGGTGGTTGCTTTATCCACTACAGAGGCAGAGTATGTTGTTGCTACAGAGGCAGCCAAGGAGATGATATGGCTTCAATTCTTCATGGAATAATTGGGACATCCATAGAAGGATAATTTTCTACATACAGATAGCCAAAGTGCCATTCATCTTGGGAAGAATTCTGCTTTGCACTCAAAGACAAAACACATATAGTTGCGGTACCATTTCATTCGGTCAATTTTGGATGATGGGAAGTTAAAGCTAGAAAAGATTCATACAGATGATAATCTAGCATATATGTTTACAAAGGTAGTAACAAGGGAGAAGTTGAACTCATGTTCAGCTTCAGTTGGTCTTCTAGATTGAACATAATAAAGGAACAATTGAGTCTAGGGTGGTTCGATCCAATGGGAGCCTCATATGGTAGCGGCATTGCTACATGATCAGTCTCCAAGTGGGAGGTTTTTTAGTGTGGATACTGATCAGTCACCAAGTGGGAGATTGTTAGCTTGTGGTGACTGATCAGGAAAGTACTATCCAGGAAAGTACTGTACACTTTTCCTCCCGACCTCACTAGGGTTCATGGGGGTTTGGGGGTGGCAACCCCCAAGAGCGGGGGTTCTTTTGAGGTTGACATATTTTTGGTAATTTTTGGGCCGACATGTTGTAACTCATTTTAACCCTAAAGCGGCAAAAATATTGTATAATATGGGTTAGGGTTAGGGATTTCATTATGATGTATGATTTTAGTACTTGCGGCGGAATTGAGCTGTAAGGGATTACAGATTGTAATCAGGTTGTAATCACTGGATAATAAAATATTGGACTCACTGTTGGTGGACGTAGCCCAGGGATTGGGTGAACCACGTTAAATCTTTGTGTCTTGTGTTCTTTTCTGCGTGGTTTATTGTTTTCTGATATTGGTTATATTTGCATGTAATTGTTATTTCTGCCTTGTTAATCCTAACACCCTTCATTTTACCTTTCGAGTTTGACCTAAAGCCTTAGAAGCTAATTGGTTTATGCATCGTTACTATGCAATTCCAATTTCTTCCAAGTCCAAGATCACACAATCTGAGCAAGGGTCATTAGATCCTTTGTCAATCTCATCATTGCTATCCCCTTTGATAGGTAAACTAACATCCTCAATTACAAAAAAAAGATCCTCTACTTGAATTAAGAAAGATGCATTTGGATTCAATAGGATGGCTAGTGGAATTGACTTAGTCCTTGATCTTTAGGGCATTAACATCTCTTCGACAACTTTTTTTCAAAGGACACAATTTGTGAGGAGGGTGGAAAGCGACAAGAGGAGAGATCTTGACCCCTTATGATTTGAATTCATTTTGACTCCCAACCCTAGGTTGATTGATATCTTCCTGCAATTGTAAATCATCCTTATTAGGTTTTTTCAGAACCTATTTTCTCATACAAGTTTGAAAGCACCTTGCTTTTCAATACAATATGTTGCCACATCTTAGGTAGAAGAACTCCCCCCCCCCCCCAGTTTTGGATCCAATCTCCAATAGAGGATTTAATCCTAATTTTAGATGACAACTTCCATATCGAGATCAATTTGATCTATGCATATAGTAGTGTGTTTTCATGGCCCATGTCGATGTGTAGTGCGAAGACGAGTTGATCTTCGATGTGGTTCATACATTTGCCAAAATCAATGTTCAAAGAGTAACTTATACAATTTGATCCAATAGGGTTCATCTACATTTGCCTCATCTTTGTAATTAACGTAGGAAACCTAGGCTTGGAAGAAGACACAATTGTTGCCAATGCACCATAGTGTCATCTCTAGCAGCTCATCTCTGTCTTCTTGATTATCAAAATCAACTATTATTTTTTTTTGGAAGAAAGTTTTTCACAATTGCCATTTTCCAATTTTCCTACACCCATGCATGGATCTCTAATCACTTGCAAGTTTTACCCAAAACCCTATTGATTATGGTTACGTATTGGAGTGCCACATCATCCTTATCTACTATAGAGGAGACATCAATATTCATGATTTCTTGCTAAGAAAAGGAAGGAGTTACATTGGAATTGCATATGCTATCTTGCCTGATCCAAGAATGCATACATGCTCAATTATACTATGCAAGCCATTTATTTTCTAAATTATTTTAATTGATTAAAACTATTAATTTTTTAATTATAAATAATATCTTAAATTCAAAATTTAAATTTTAAATAATATCTATTGCTTTTTAATTTGGTCTATATTGCTACACACCTTGGCGGAATTACAAGTAGAAGTTAAAATTTGCATTAGGAGTTTTTCGGGCGGGAAAGGTCTGCGCACAGTATTTGGCGCGAAAAGTACTTGTTTTCCCGCCATATTTTGGAGAGACCTACTGTACGTAACATCTCGGGTGGGCTAGTCGATGGCAACAGCATTGGTTGAATTCCTTCAGAGCTATCTGCTGAGCTACTTCCATACGGGGACAATCGTTCGAATTCCGATTAGGGTAATGGTAGTCTATTGCTTATCCGGGGGTCCATCCTTTTATTTGCAGGGCTAGAACAGGGGTGTGGGCTAGAGAATACTACAACCGGGGATCCACCGGGGGGGACGGCTGAGGAGCTACCGTGGGTGAGGGATGGGAAATGCTATAACTCTCAGCCGTAACTGTGAGGCAAGAACCTGACTTCTTTTACTATTTGGGTCCTTAACCAGCCAATCTCGCCTTAACCAGGTAGCAGTTGTTGGGATTGAATCGTTGCAGCCGAGATCACAGACTGCGAGGCACTACTGTCTATCTTTATTGAGCAGGATTAATCTGTTTCCTGTGAAGACATATTGAATTTAGCCGTTATGTCTGGGTGGGACGAGGGGTCTATTTTCTATAGTGATCAAGCCCAGTTTCCGAGAGGCGATCCAGATCAGGGCGCCCTCACTCGTCACTCTGCTTTGCGCAAATTCAAAGAGTTCATTCGCAGCTACAATGGCGAAAAGGGCGATTTCCCCTACAGGTAGTGCACAACCGTTGCAGCTTTGATCCATGTTATTTTCTGGTTTTGTTTCTCGATAGATTTTTCTTTTTCTTTCTTTTATTAATTTTGTTTGCTGCTTATTTTGATAACTTTGCCGCGGAGTAAGGCGTCTTTCCTGAAGCTTTAAGTTTGTTTTCTGTTGGGACCATACGTTATACTCAGCTAGCCAAGTTTTCCTCCTGGTTCAATGTTTTTGTCAAGGACTGTACTCCACAAGTAGATAAAATTGGGTTTTATTAATCTTTCAGACAAAGCTTAAAGTTGTTGATGTTTATCATTATATGGTTGTTATTTTGTGCAGAGAGAGCTTAATACACAATCCTAAGTTTCTACTAGTTTCGATGGAGGACATTGATTCATTCGATGGCGATTTATCTGAGAAGATCCGTAAATCTCCTGCCGATTTCTTACCTCTGGTTTGTTTCTGAAAGCCCCAATGGAGATAAATGACTGTTTGTTGCATTTGAAGTTAGGTTTAAGATTTGAATTCCGTAAAAAAGGCTCTGAAAGAGGGTTTTGTTATGGCCTTTGGACAGTTTGAAACTGCTGCGTCCGAAGTGTTAGGTGCACTTAAATCCAAGGTGACCGGAGAAACTGGTGAAATGGAGGAGCCAACAAGCGGAGAAGTGCAAATTCTGTTGTGTTCCAAGGAAAATGTTATATCTATGAGATCACTTGGTGTGAGTAATTGAGCTTGGAATGTTTTATGATCGTATTCGAATTTGCCTATTCAATATGGAATAATTGCAATAAGAAATCTTCTGTTTTTTTAGGCCGAGTTTATCTCAAAACTGGTGAAGATCTCTGGAATAATTATTGCTTCTTCCAAAACAAAGGCTAAGGCTACATATGTCTCCTTGCTCTGTAAGAACTGTAAAAATGTGAAGTCTGTTCCATGCCGGCCAGGATTGGGTGGTGCCATAGTACCTCGCTCCTGTGATCATGTTCCGCAGGTGGGTATCTTTAAAAATCTTTGGTATTTGACCTGGTTTTTGATTGAATTACCCTGGTGGAGTGGGCTAAAACATTCCTTTTTTTTGTAGCCCGGAGAGGAGCCTTGTCCTATAGATCCTTGGGTTGTAATTCCCGATAAAAGTAAATATGTCGATCAACAGACCTTAAAGTTGCAGGAGAATCCAGAGGTGAGCCTTTAAAAATAAACTATTGCTAGATACACTGCAGGCTGTAAATTAGTTAAATTTATGAAATGATATCTGGACTTTCGCTGGTTAACACCGTCGGCTTGGAAATTAATTAAATTATGAATTGATATTGGGCTTTTGTGAATTGAGCAATACGATAATTCAAATTTGATAATTGTTTTTAAGAATCTTCTACGGCATGTTTTTATATTTGTTTTCAAACTTTATTTGAAGTGAAATATTAATTATCTTTGATAAGGTGTGAGACCGTTTCTGCTAAATTGGATAATCTCCAGTATTCTTTGTAACTTTACTACAGTTAGAGTCCATACCCACGGAAATGAAAGAATAGTACACATTGCTCAATTTATGTCCAGATGCTTTTATCCTGCATTGATTGTCAGCAATGCACAAAGGGCTTGAAGCAGTTTACTTCTCGTGAAAAAACATGCAGAATTTATCAGTGTGTAAAAGTGACAGAATTTAGTATAAACATATGCAATAAATTATGAGAAACATTAATCAGTATTCAAATATAGGATAATTAAACCCATGATGTTACAGCAGCGGGCAAAGTGGACTTCACCATCACTTCATTTTTAGTCTATCTTTCTCCTCTTAACAAAACACTCTAGATCTCCTACCCACAGAAATAAATGAGACTAAAAGCTCGTAACAAATTACGAAATATTAAACAGTATCCATATATGGGATAATAAATCCCATGACCAAGCCATGGATGTTGCAGCAGCAGGCAAATCCGACTTCATCATCACTTAAGTTTAGCACAATCTTTATCTTGAAAAAATCCAGATTTCCTACCCACAGAAACTAAAAAAAGATTGTACATGCTGTTCAAATCATGTACAAATGCTTATATACTGTATTGGTTGTTAGGCATGCGCCAACGGATAAAAAGTACTTAACGTCTTGTAAAAGGCCCTGCAGAACCTATCATGGTGCATTAGTGACCCAATTTGGGTGTAAATGTGAGTAAAGCTCACAATAAATTAAAGGAAACATTAACCAGCATCTAAATATGGGATAGGAAAGCCCATGACTAGGGTTTGGATGTTATAGTAGCAGGCAATTGGACTTCATCTTCACTTTATTTCCAGCATAATATTTTATAACCTTGAAAAAAGTACCTTGTTTGGAGCTGTAGTGGAACAATCAGTCTACTCTTGTCAATTCTGGTTACTTTATGATAATCGTCAGAACTTGGGGCTGATTTGGTCAAATTGGCTGCTATGCCGAAAGTTGTAGAGAACAATAAAGCATATGCCATCCCCGTTCTTTGATCTATTTTAGTGGCAGCTATCAGAATTGTTTACACGTCTCCATGCATGGTTCCTGTTATCTATGGATGGACGAGATTGAAAAATCTGAACCCTACTGTAAGCTGTTTTGTCAATCATTAAAACTTCATAACCCAAGATCCATTGAGAACCTATCCCAATCAGTACCACACCGCATAGAAGGTTTGAACATTTGGATAAGTGTGTACGAGTAAAATTTGAGACAAAGCAAAATGGAACACTACGCGATCATTCATAAGTGACACAATCCTCATACTAGCTTGGTCAGTAATTTCAATCTTAATGCTACCATTCAGGGCATAATAAAGAAAGAAGGACAAAATGGGTTTAAATCTTAATTGCTAATTGCATTTCTAAGTAAAATTTAGGAGCTACCATCCAAGGCATAATAAACAAATTAGGAAGAGAGGGGCATCACTGATCATTCTATAGAAGAGATGATGCCCCTACTTCTCTTGTTGTTAAGAGATGATTATGTTAATCAAGAAAAACGTCCATCCATTTGTTGCTGGCATATTTAGTAGCCGTGTTTGGTGGTAAAACTCTGCTAATAATATTGGGTAAATGAAACACCCATGAGTAGGCTCCCAATGCTAATGAATTATTTCAACTATTTGCATCGTAACAATGGAAGCTTGAGTTTGTAAAATGCTTATTGTAAGCAATCTTATATCATGGAATTTTTTACATTTATGCAATTATCTTTGCTAAATTATAGGAAAGAGAAGATTGTGCACATCAAGGAAAACCTTTATATATCTGTTATAGGCATATTAGTAGCTGTATTTGGTGGCTAGGTAATTGTAAAACTCTACTAGTAACAATGGATAAATGGAAATTCCATGAGCAGACTCCCTACAGGAAATGCATTATTTCACAATTTGCGTAACTATGTAGCTTGAGTTTGTAACATGTTTAGTGTAAAATCAATCTTCTTTCATGGAATGTTTTACACTTATGCAATATATTTATGTTTTCTTGTCTTAACTATAAGGGCCTTTTTCTTGTAAACTTGGTTGTTAGTCCTTTTCTCACAAGATACATGAAAAAACTCCATGTATATTGCAACAGGTTCGATAGGAATATCGCCCCTTGTTTAAAAATTAAAATATAATGTGTCAATGATGGGGCAAAGCGGTTACAATAGGCCCAAGAATACTATTGTGTTTCACCAAAATGTACTTGACCAATAGAGAAGACCTTTCATTGGTTTGTAAGAATAATATGAACACATTTTCAAGAGAATTCTAACCTCAATATTGGGTTTCCTTATCTCTTTGATCTTCTTAGCATTTCCACATAAATAGCTTTTACAGTGACCATGTGATTTCTTAGTAATGCCTTGGCCTTGTAATGAAGAACATACATACAAGCCCATTGTCTCATTTACAAAAAGGTGGTATCTAAGTACTCCATTACATACGTCTTCCATTGCAAGGTAAGGCCCAAAGCCAGCCGATGGAAAGCTCTCCACAACTTTCCAGAATCATTATCATTGTTTTTAATGTGAATGTTAGGAGAGTTTTTTTTAATATTTGAGAAGCAAAAAGACATCTGCTCATTTAATAGATAATGTGTGGCAACTAGGATGCTGCATTCAATCATTGTTTATGAAGTATGTTCTCTTATTATGCTGGTCTGGGCAAATTAGTGCAAAACTACTAGAATTTTTAAAAGTTTTGCTTTTTGACTCAATACATAATGTTTTCCTCTGTGAAGGATGTACCCACTGGAGAGTTGCCTAGGAACATGTTGCTTGCAATTGATCGCAATCTAGTACAATCAATAGTTCCGCGGACAAGAGTGACTGTAATGGGTTTATACAGTATTTTCCAAGCAAGCAATTCCTCTGCGTAAGTATGTACATAATTTTCAGATTACAAGTTGCAGTAGTAGCCTACTTGCTGTATCTTAAACTAGTCTTATTCAAACCGAAAATTTTATCTTCACAGACAAAAAGGAGCAGTAGCCGTCAGGCAGCCTTATATCAGAGTTGTAGGTATCAAACAAGCCATGGAGGCTGACAGCGGAGGCCGCACTTCCTTTACTGCAGATGAAGTAAGATTCCACATTTTTCTTTTTATTTCATAAATTTAATTCCTACGAGCTTCTCCTCTCTAATTATCTGTTACATGGTTCCTTAGGAAATGGAGTTCAAAGAGTTTTCTCAGAGACCTGACACATACACAAAGGTCTGTTCCATGATTGCACCATCTATATTTGGTCATCCTGATGTTAAGAAAGCTGTTGCCTGTCTTCTATTCGGAGGATCAAGAAAGGTATGTTATTTGCAACACTTCAACGCTAGGGCTGTAAGTATGTGTTTTTGATATCTGCAATTTAAAAGTTCAATTTTGTGTTGTTGCAGAGATTACCAGATGGGGTAAGATTAAGAGGAGACATCAATGTTTTGCTATTGGGTGATCCATCAACTGCTAAGTCGTAGGTTTGTTTTGCCTCGGTTGAGTTCTTTATGGATTATTAAGCTGCACAAGCATGCTTAATGTTAATGGCAGCCAAAAGCCAAATTGGCAGAATATTATGTGTACTTCAATTTAAAATTCTGCCAATTTAAAACGGTTGTAATGCTTGAATGTTGTTGGGTTTTTCTGTCTTTTGAAGTATTCTGTTAATTATTATGCTCTTGCAGTTCCTTAAATTTGTTGAGAAGACAGCTCCAATAGCTGTCTACACTTCTGGAAAAGGATCATCAGCTGCTGGTTTAACAGCTTCTGTCATTCGTGACTCCAGCACGGTAAATGATTGCTTATTCATAATTCTTTCTCCATTTCACCATTTAATCCGTTGTCTCAGCTCATTGGGGTTTCACAAAATATTGAGTTGTCAATTTTAAAGATATGCAATGTGTTTGTATCTGCCTAGATATTGTAACGAACAAAAGTAGGGTAGAGTAAAATATGGTATGATAAAAACGCTTTCTGTTTATTGCAGCGGGAATTTTATCTTGAAGGAGGGGCAATGGTTTTGGCCGATGGAGGGGTTGTCTGTATTGATGAATTCGATAAGATGAGGGCAGAGGACAGGTAAATGATTTTTTTTCTACATTAGTTGTATGCTTGAGTCTAGGTTATTGATTTTCCATACTATTTTACTGTTTTAATCGCTTCTATTAAGTCTGCTCTTCACTTTTCTTTTTACCAAAATCACATTTTATAACCTCCACCACAACTTCAACTTGCCCCAGTTTTGACAATTTTGCCACTTCTAACCAAAACATCTGGAGCAAAATCACAGGACTCATGTAATTGTTGCACTTTGCCACTTTTACCACTAAAATAAAATTATGTTTTTTCATGTGCTTTCAGCCACTCATCTTTTTGCAGACATAAGTTCCTTGCTTCAGAATGCTTTTTGTTGAAATTCTCCTATTTGTTTCCACTGTGACCTGTGACTCATTCCATGGTAAACAAAGTTTTAAGGCATGATCTTATTTGTTCAAATTCTGCCCTTAACCCATAAGGTTCCTTTGGTTGCATCAATTATATATTTGTTAGCTTAGACCTCAAATCATATTCTGTGAAATATTTCTGGTTATCACATTATGGTGTTGGATCCTTTCATTATGTGACTACCCAAATTGCTAATAAGTTTACCAAGTGCTGGCTCTTGTACATTATTTAAACTTAGGGGTTTGTATGTGGGGCTTGAATGGCACTGGCATTTTGTTTGAAACTAACTCCTAATTTATTCCAAACAGGGTTGCAATTCATGAGGCAATGGAACAACAAACAATATCCATAGCAAAGGCAGGCATTACAACTGTTCTCAACTCCCGTACCTCGGTGCTTGCAGCAGCCAATCCACCTTCTGGACGTTATGATGATCTCAAGGTACGTCATCAATCATTATTCTTAAACAGTTTATGGAGTATGTTACATGTCATGATTGTGGCATGCCATCATATTGATACGATAGGACTCATAGGAGTGCATTGTTGGCATGTTCATAGACAGCACAAGACAACATAGATTTGCAGACGACAATTCTTTCTCGATTTGATCTCATTTTCATTGTGAAGGATGTTCGGATCTATGATCAAGATAAGGTTATGCCTTGATGAAACATGACATGGTAATATTTAAGCTAAAATAGCCTAGATCAAAAAAAGCCACGGACTAACACATTTATATTTATGTTCAGCTTATTGCGAGTCATGTTATAAAAGTACATGCGAATGCAGGGCAAACCACTAAGGATTCAGATGCCCTGGATAGAGAAAATTGGCTTAAAAGGTAAGGATAATGCGGTACTAACGATGCTGTCATTTGTTGCAGTTGGTTAATAAAGTATACTAACTTATTTTTAACAGATTCATTGAATACTGCCGAGTAAACTGCAAACCTAGGTTATCAGATGCTGCGGCTACCATGTTACAAAACAACTATGTTAGAATTAGACAGGTGTGCTATGGTGCTCAGTCCATTTATTGTTTTCTGTATGCCACAATGATTACCAATTGATTGAGTACTAACATCAAGTATTAGCCCCAAATGTTTTCAGCAAATGCGCCAACAAACCCATGAAAGTGGGGAAGCTGCACCTATACCAATTACTGTGAGGCAATTAGAAGCCATTATTCGGATAAGTGAGTCCATTGCAAAGATGCGATTGTCACCTTTGGCAACGGAGGAACATGTAACGGAAGCACTAAGACTTTTCAACGTGTCTACAATGGACGCTGCACGTTCTGGCATTACTGATCAAATAAACTTGACCCCGGAAATGAGAAACGAAATTCAGGTTTGTATTGTATGTTACCGAGTAATTTCCGAATAGCATGTCTGTTCATTCCACTTTATTTGCAAAACAGAGGTACAATGTATGCAAAACAAGAGTTGCACTTGACATGAAACGAATTATTTTCATGTAACAGCAAGTCGAGACACAGATAAAAAGGCGAATGGGAATTGGCAATGTCATGTCTGAGAGGCGCCTTCTTGATGATTTAGCAAGAATGGGATTTAATGAATCCGTTGTAAGGAATCACGACCTGTTCTTGTTTGTTTTGGAACATGTTTATACTTGAGAAAATTTTTAATGTCCTTGGCTTAAGCATTATTAAGAGGATCTCTTGTGAATAAGCCGTTTAAATTAACAAGATCCCACTGTGTCACTTCTGGGACTTGCTACAATTAGTACAATGTTTTAGCAATCGTATTATCTACCTATATCTTAAAAAAAGTCTTGGACTGATTGCCTTTTGCCCTTATTGTAGGTGAGAAGAGCCCTCGTTGTCATGCATCAGAGAGATGAAGTGGAGTACAAGAGAGAGCGACGTGTCATTGTACGCAAAGCATAAGCTTCAAAGCTTTGTTTATGCTACTGCCACACAGGGCATCATTAATGGGCTGATGCTCTTAAGGGAGTTGTACTTCGGTGCCAATGGCACAGCATCAAATTCTGTAATAGATTGGTCAATTCCAACTCGAGGGAAGATCCAGTTCTGGTGTAATCTAAGTCTATGATTTCATTAACAAATGCTTTGATCTATAAAATAAATTCCTTCCATATGGTTCTTTTTTTGAAACATGGTTCTTGTCTTAACATGTTTGGAACTTATTCAAATCATCCTTAATTGCAGGGCTGGATAACTTTATCTATCCGGTCCTTGGCAGGGAAATGATTCTTTGGAAAAGATTGTTTGCTCTATTGTATTTTTTTTTTGGCATATTTGCATATGCAGAGCTGCCAAATATGTAAAGAAAATTTATTTATGGATTCCTACACCATTTTTTTTCAAATGTGGTGTTTTGAATGGCCTTAGTGGAGCCTCTGTCGATTAGGTACACCATTCTCAAATAACTTTAGCTGCAAAGTTTTTAAGGAAACTCTTGCCCTTAAAGATGCTTATGTCTATTTTCTAAATGCCCTAATTTTTTTTTTTTTCATAACTTTTTTCTTATGTTACTAATGTTGTGTACGAGGAAGTAAGATTCCTACAAAAATCATTAGACCTGTAATGTTGTGTACGAGGAAGTAAGATTCCTACAACAATCATTAGACCTGTATATCTTCTTTCTTCTTTCTCCATTTACCCTATTTTTCCTCTCAATTACAGTTTAAGCAGTTGCCAATAAATATTTTAAAGTCCTTTGCTTCTGCAAATGGTGTTTCAATGGGAATAAAAAAGGTGACTATGCAATAATTCAGATTGGTTGCTTGCCCTCCATGCACCTCCACTGTAAATTTTTCTTTTGTTTCTTAAAATGAGAGCATCCCAAAATCTTGTTGAGGTGGCGACAAAGTATGACCATATGAAGTTCATTGAAATGTGCAAGGTTTTGGTAGCAAAAGTGTTGTAGGTATGGTGCGAATGCTTGCTGTCTGCAGACAGCATTAACATAAAAACTGCATATTTCATCAGCTTTGTTACCTTTTCGAAACAGCCCTGGAGTGATTAGTCTAATATCTTGTTATCTTGTGAGACTTGTCCTGATCAAACTCAGTTCTGAAATGTTGGTTTTCAATTTGATTCACCAGTGTTCTAAAAACTTTTAAGATATCATTGTGAGGAATTTAGTCTCTACTATAATATCTGAGGAGATAGTAAGTGGTTTAAACAGTAAGAATAACGTAAAGGTTGAGGATAGCCCCTGCTAACTACAATTCATTTTCTTTCATAATAGATATGGGATACATTAAGAAGAGGCTATTGGGAAGTTGAAACGTTCAAGTTTTAACTGTTACCAATAGCAGTGTAGCGGGGCCAGATTTTGTGTAGGATGGGCTTTGGCACTGAAAAGTTGTGGGCCTCAGCTGGTTTGCAAAACTGCTGAATTACAAGTGGCATTGACATCAATGCAGTTATGCATGGTTATCGGAACTCAATTTGATGTGCCAAAATTTGCTTGAGTCGTAGCCCCCTTGTGCATTAGGCATCATTTTACCCAGCACCTATAACCGATCCGAGGAATCTTTTAGTGAGTTACCCTTTGTCAATTTGCCGAAGTGTTGTTCTTCTTCATACCCCATGTCTTATTGTTTGAGTGTTTAGTCATTTTCTGCAGTTCTTGTAATTGCCGAGTTTTGATCGAGCACTGGACATCTTTTGCTCTTTTGAGTCTTTGACTCACTGTTCTGATCGCTGGTCTTGCATATAAGTTTCACAATGTTTATCGTGTTCCCACTTCCTTCATTTCATTTGTTTGTGGGATTTCAACGGACATTCAGACTTTCAGTCCATAGTCCTGTCCTGGTGTTCACTTTTGCTTTGAATCCCTGCTTTTTATTGATCCCCATGCATTTCCTTGCTTTGCAGGTTTGTGTAGTTTAGATGGTCATCTGAATTTTTGTTTCTTGGGTCCCTGTCTTAGTATCCCTTCCTTTTTCACACATTTCATCCACTCCCCTTCTGCAAAATCCTATTGCATTTTGGACTCTCTCTAGTTCCTCCTTCACTTTCCTTTGTCAGCTCCACACCATATTCGTTTGATTAGAATGCTTAGCTCAATTAAGAGCTTCCCAGCTAGTAATAAGATTCTCTAATATATATTTACCCTTCACAAATCCAGTTTGGGTAGGGCAAACAAATTTGGGGAGAATGGCTTCAAGTCTGGTTGACATAATCTTAGCCAAAATTTTATAAGAAACATTTAAAAGAGTTATAGGCCTCCAATTCTTAATAAGGGATTTATCCCCCTCCTTAGGGATGAGCTTAATGATTCCAGAATTAATATCCCTACCCAGGGTTCCAGTATCAATGGCTCCATTATAAATATTAATTAAGACTTTGCTAATCCATTTAATGTTAGCCTTGTAGAATTCTGCAGTCAGCCCGTCAGGTCTGGGAGCTCTATCATTATTAAGGGAATTGATGGATTTCTCAATTTCCTCTAGAGACAAGGGCTGCTCAAGATTAGATGCATCCTCAGCCGAGGTCCTTTTAGGAATGAGATTCTTACATTGATCTCTAAGGGCCCTAGCCTCCTGAGTATCCTCTGAAGTAACAAGATTTCTATAAAATTCAGCAAATTCATTCTTTATAATATCCATGTCCGTAGTCAATTGATTGTTAATAAGCAGTTTATCGATAGATTCTTTAGCTTGCTTATGTTTAATAAGATTAAAGAAAAATTTACTTTCTCTATCTCCATAATGAAGCCAATGGGCTCTTGAATGAATTCTCGCCCCCAGAGCTTTATGATGTTGATGTTTTCTGAGAGCATTTTTAGCATGGGCAAGCTGGTGACAGAGATAAGGATCATTTGAATTATTTTGGATATCAATTTCAGCATTATAAAGATTATTATTAAGCCAGGATTCCTTAAACCTATAATCTTTGGCCTTTTTTTGACCAATAGTTTTTAAAAAATTCTGCCACGCTGAGACATCAAGACTCCACCTACGGATATAGGATAGAGAGGGAAAATGAGACTCATTGATGAGTCTAATAATGGAGATGGCAACAAGAATGTCATTATCCTCCAAAAGGCTAGTGTTGAGAATGAATTTATGGTTAGAATGATTGCTATAAATAGGGGAGCAACCGAGATTAACAGATATAGAGATAGGGTGGTGATCCGAAAGAGTGGTGGGGGAGACAAGCACCACGTTATTATTCTTATCAGGAATCACATAAAAGAAATTGCTATTAAGATAGAATCTATCAAGCCTAGAATAGATTCTGTATTGACCTTTATGAAAATTACACCAAGTAAACCAGAGGCCAGGGTTATTATTCTTGCTTCCCCTTAAAGGATCAAAAAGGGATTTAGTTCTTTTAAAGTTGTTCCAAGTAAGTCTCTCTTGATCTTTCCAAGAAAAAGGGAGACCTCCCATTTTATCTTCCTAATTCTCTATCATATTGAAGTCACCTCCAAACATCCAGGGAATGTTAGGAAGCGAGCTGAGCCAAGTCCAAAACAAGCTTCTTTCCGTATAATCATTGGCAGCATAAACAAAACATATACCGAATTCCATATCATTATGATTAAAGATCACCCAAATAGCTCTATTACAAGGAGAAAAACTGAAACTTTTTATTTTAGGTCCCCATTTGGGGCTGAGTAAAATCGCCACTCCCCCCCTACCTTGAGGGTGATTAGTGGAGAATTTGATAGCATCTCTCCAAATAAAGTTAAGATTGGATTCGAGATTGAATCCAGTAGACTTAATTTCTTGCAGCATAATCATATCAATATTAGTTTGAGACTTGATAAAATCCTTAATAATAAACTTTCTATCAGGACATTCCAGTCCTCTAATATTCCAAGAAACACAATTCATTGAGACAGAATTAGAGAATTAGACGCCTCAGCAACCACAATGTCCTCCATAGGAGAAACATCCTTAGAGTCTGTTTGATTCTGCTTTTTACTGTTCTTATTTTTATTCTTGGATCCCGGAGGTCTTCCTTTCCTTCTAGCAGTGAGGATGTCCTCATTATCAGACAGAGAAGGGGAGGAAGCCTCCAACTCCGAAGAGTGATTATTAACAACAGGGGTTGCTGGAATGACTTCAAATATGAAATCATCCGAAATCTCTTTGAAATCTTTCACAGGGGGATTCTGTTTTGAAGATATGTGTTTGGTGGGAGCTTTAGGAGCAGACGGAGGGGGGGCAGAGGGTTTGGCATTATCTTTAGTAGTCATATTAGTCGCTGAAGGATGGGATACAAAAAGCTTATTAGGAGCCGAGTCTTTTTTACTCGATCGATTCTTCCTTTTTTTTGTAACAGTTTGAAAACCATCTGTATTCACAATGCTGGTAAATGACACATTTTGAGAGAACGGTGTTTGAAGCAGAGATGGGAAAGATTGCGAGGGGGCAATTGGGGAAGGCATAGGATTAGTTTTAGCAGAGGAAGGTGGAATCGTCTGGTTAGAAATGGGGAGGTTAAAAGGATTAGTAATCTTTTGGGTTTTATTTCTGATAATCGGGCAATCTTTCCTAAGATGCCCTTCTTTCCTACATAAAAAACACGCATTCAAACCTCCTAGGGTTTCAATAGGGCAGGAAACTTGCTCATTAACAATAGAGATGTTAATTTCTTTGGGTAAATCCTGACCAGACTTCAGAGCAATAAGAACCCTTGCATCTAAATGAGGGACTAAACGAGCAGAGTCATCCATTCTTAGGAATTTCCCTAGAGGTTCAACCAATTGAGGGACAAAACACCACAAGAAAGGGGAAATTTGTTTAATGAGAACCCATCTTGGAGCCGAAAGAGCAACCACCTCATCAAGGTTAGCCTCCGCATTCCAAGCCAGAGCCCTGAATGTGGTGTTGTCGACCGTCCAGTACTCTTTTTAGCACAACATGTTGAGATTCATTATTGATAAAAAAACACAACAAATAATCCTTTTTGTATTTGTCTACAAAACAAAATTTGATAGCCAAGCTTTAAGTTCCAATAATTATAAAACCAGTCGTCTAAAATTTTTTTGGCAGGCATTTTATCAATTTCAACCGCAGAGAAGAAAATGGCGGTGTTTCTTAACCTTTCTTTTTCCTTAATAATCTCATTTAACATTTCAGGATTAGGAGTAACATGAAATGCAGAAGGATCCCCAAGATGCTTACCGTTTGTTGTGACTTCATCTTGTGTAGGTTTGGCGAAGCGAGCACCAGAAGCGATTGCAGGAGATGAATTAGCAACCGCCTCCAAAAAAGATCTCAGCTTGTTGCCAGCGTTTGGACTAGGTTTAGGCACATTGTTAGCATCATTATGAATTGATTTCGAAGCAGACACATTAATGCTACGGGGAACTGAAGCAGCCGAAAATTTAAAAGGTATATTAAATTTAGGGCTTGGGATTAAGGGCGGATCACACCTGGTATCTTATTCGGTCGCTGAGTCATCATCTTTACCTCTTGCCACCTCACCAGCATCTGAATATCCATCGCATCCAGTGACGCCAGTGGTATCCCCTGGCGGATCGTGACCTGACATACTAAGTATGTCTGGAGTCACCAAAAAATAACTAACTTCGCTAATCTCAATTCGCTATTCGCTCTGCTAAAATTCGCTCATAAAATTCGCTCGACTTCTCCTCTCAAAAATGTTCATGGCAAAATTATTGGTAAAAACAATTTCAAATAACTGTACTTAAAAATTTCTAAAATAGCATTTGATAGGTATCTAATTTTAAAATTTCTTTCATATATGTGAACATTCTCTTGTATGAAGTCATGCAATGTTCTCTTTTAATGGACTTTTAGAATATAATGTTTTAATTGGTTGAAAGAACTTCTCACAAATAATTTAATTTGCATATTATGTTAGCTTGGAGTTCAGAGAGTTGTTGTGCTCCATATATTGTTAAAACTAGTGTGACATGAAATCAGTGCCATTTAATATATTTATGATAACTTTCTTTTATGAGTCTAAAATCTCTTGATAAAAAATAGAAGTTAGATTTTTCCAAATTTGTAAAATATATTTTTATATTTTAAAAAAGGTTAAAAAAATTAGTAAAGAAAATATAATAAAGATTTTATAAAATAGAAACATTTTTTTTAAATTAGAAAATATATCATAATTATTAATATGTGAAAAAACAAAATAAATTTAAAATTTATAAGAGAAACATTTAAAATTTTTTTTTTGTTTTTGGTATTCTAGAAACAAAATATGATAAAGAAAAATCTTTAATTTTTAGAATTTATAATAAACATACATCCTTTTCATAATTAAAAAATAAAATCTTTTTAGAAAGAAAAACTAATAAAAGAAAATAAAATTACTCTTTAAACATTTATAATAAATGCATTTATTTTAAACTACAAAGTATAGTTATAAAAAATAATTTAAAATAAAATATTTCAAACAAATATATAAGTTAAAAATAATATTAACACTATAAAAAATATCTCCTTAGTATTAAAAATCATTTTACTAAGTAAGTTTTTTAATAAAGAAAACAAGTTGATTTTTGTGAATTTTATAGTAAAAAAATATCTTGAGAGTAAATATGGTTCTATTAGTTTATTTATATTTTCAAATTTGATCAATTTAAAGTTTTTAAGAATCATGATTTTTTCAATTTCATTATTAGTTAATTTTTTCTGGTTAATTTTTTAGATTTACATTATTAATGGTCATTTTTCATTTTTAAAAATCAAAATTTCTATTGGCGCACTGTTGCATGCACAAAAGCATGCGACTGCTAGTTATACTATTATTATTGGTCTTTTATATTCTGGGAATTTTGTGTATAAGACTCAATTTTTTTTTTTCTTTTTTCGGTAAAAGGCCGAGGCCCTGTATTTTATTAATATTTAAATAATTAATTTTTACAATGTAACCCCGCTCAATGTGGGCGCTAGTAGGAAAGAGCGGGGTCAAAAAAACCTCTAGCCGTGCCCGGGACTATAAGTCCTGTTCCTAATACAAAAATTACGTGGGCATACCCACGACTCAATATTTATCGAGATTTGTTCATAATACATTGTTATCATGGGCATACCCATTATCTCAGAAAGTGTCTTGATACAATTAAATTACAATGTTTACATATTTTTACAACTTTTGTTTTGAATCTTTGAGATATCTGCAACTGGTCCTAATCCTTCGGGGAGAAACTGTATTTGGTGCCATCTCAACAATTTCCTCCTGAAAAGAAAAAACATAATTCTTCCAAAACCAATGGTTAACCATTAGCAATATATTATAAGATAAAATCCTTTATACTTAACATTGTTACTTGCTTCCAGATGATAAGCAATTAGGTTCCTAGGTTAACATATAACAATAAGAATAACCATTCCACTTTGGCTTTAAAAGGATGAAAGCTTCCGAGAAACTAAGAGGGGAATACAATTATTCTATGAAATCCACTAACTTTAATATTAAAATTCTATTCACATCTACATCATAGCTACTATCCAAGGCAAATCTTTATCTATCATCAAAATCCTAAATAGAGCATATGTGAATCCATTTAGGCATATATCCACAATTTAAAAGAAAATCTTATCTTATCTGTAAAGTCTAAACCTCTTATGAGTATATTCCCACTTTAATTTGAGCTCCCGTTTAACACCAAACGTTAATAGATATTAAACTTGTCATGATAGGTATAGTTAAAAGGGGACCAAGCGATTCCCTTTTAATTATACCTAGGTGCTCTTCCAGGGACGATGAGAAGCTGGATGAAGACTGTATTGTGAAAAAATGCTTGACAACTTGCTCTTTTATACATTCTAGTT
This sequence comes from Chamaecyparis obtusa, assembly GCA_027943335.1. Classification (NCBI taxonomy): domain Eukaryota; kingdom Viridiplantae; phylum Streptophyta; class Pinopsida; order Cupressales; family Cupressaceae; genus Chamaecyparis; species Chamaecyparis obtusa. The sequence goes on along the minus strand of BSBK01000118.1, from coordinate 340,396 downwards.
TTACATTATAGATCAATTGATAACATGACTCTATAATTGTAAAACTATTTGTATATGTATATATCTATTTGTATATATATAAATATATGAATATACATACATCGACATTGAATATGTCTGATTACAGAGATAAGATGATCTGTATACCCCATATGCTTCTGTTGAAAAACAAGTATTATCATTGCTACAAGAATATATAAATAGTTATATATAAAATATACCAGTAGATATATGTTTACATATAAATTTATAAATTCCTGAGCATATGTTATTGTCAAAAAAATCAGATAAAAGTACACATATCCATATCTTAATTCCATATAAAACAAGCAGAGAGTATGATAGTAGCCATACCTTCTGTCTAGGTCTATTATCCTTTGATAATCCTCTAAAGAGAAACAGAGCTTAATGCTGACCTCTCCTAGATTGAGAGTAATATTAGTACATACCCGGTCTTATAATCTAATAAACAGAGCTTTTGTATATGCCTGCTAAAGAACACTCTGTTTATGTAAACATATATCTACTAGTATAGTTATATATAAAATATACCAATAGATATATGTTTACATATAAATTTATAAATTCCTGAGCATATGTTACTGTCAAAAAAATCTGATAAAAGTACACATATCATATCTTAATTCCATATTAAACAAGCAAAGAGTATGATAGTAGCCATACCTTCTGTCTAGGTCTATTATCCTTTGATAATCCTCTAAAGAGAAACAGAGCTTAAAAGCTGACCTCTCCTAGATTGAGAGTAATATTAGTACATACTCGGTCTAATAATCTAATAAACAGAGCTTCTATATATTCCTGCTAAAGAACACTTTGTTTATTAATTCGTAGACACCTGGTTTGAACAAGGTTTATTAGGTTACTGTTTAGATGTCAGAAGTGTGTTTGCGCTTCTCTGGTACACCATTTATAGGTTGCTTAATTGTATAATCATGGTGAGAGTGCTTATCTGAACCAACCGCAGTCCATCTCATGAATACACAAACAGGAAAGAAGATATCAACTTAGAATCAATATTATTTTTTTCAGAACTATTGTTATCTATCATCCATTAATGCTGATTTAAGGTTACCCGCTATTTCCAGAATTAAAGCAAGTGACTGCTACCTATCTTGTTAGTAACTTCAAGGAAGGTAGCATAAAGATATCAAAGTCTAAATTTGCATGTCATATTCCATCATACCAACTATATACATTGTTATAGACTAATTACATAGACTATTTACATATTACCAGAGTAGCAACCCGACTGAAAAATACTACCGAACCATCATAAGTATCCAATCTCACTATACAATTTTGTTAATAAACCAGAGAATTTATGCTTGCTTTGGCTATGAACAATCATTCTAAACAGAGTATAGCTTATATACAAACTTAGAAAACATCAAATTATAAACCATTTTGCCCACCCCTATTCCTTACTGGTCTTTTGCACTGTGGTGCATTTCTAGGTATTGTTTTCTTTGATCATCACCACAATGCATTCTATATCTTCCTTGCCTTTGTTATTTCTTCTGGTGCATCTAGGCACCTCCGGTGCCATGATGTGAAGGTTTGCAGGTGGGGTGTCATTGAGGAATTCAGGGATATCAAATCCTTCGGCCCTCCAATAATTTAGGAGCCATTTTGATTCCATTTCTTCCTCCAGAACTTCTTTGTATAAGTATTCAATGTTCCTAACCATATCAGGCCAATGATTATCAAAGCATTCTTCAACCTTGAAGGACATTAATGAAATTCTTTTAGACTGAGGAATCCTGTCCAGTTCTCCTATACTTGTTTGCATGGTTGTTTCCGGATGAGGAATGGTGAGGTTATGATGATATTTTCCAGTCCTCCCAGGTGATCTTCTATAAAGATCTCTCTTGCTACTTTGATGATCTCATCTTTCTTCCTTCCAACGAAGGTTGACAAAGCAATAAACTGCCCTATAATACCGCCATTTGTTCTATAGGTGAAACAATTATTGAAATGCTGATCTCCTAAAGATTTCTCAATTGCCCTCCTGGTTGAGTTTGGTAGAGGATTTAACAGCTGATTCCAGCTTTCTGGAAAGATGGGTCCTTTGAAAGCCATGGCCCTATCACTCTTGGTGTAAAAGGTAAGAAGTTTGGTTTCCATGACTTGTTCCTGATTAAGCTTGCCAATTATTCATTTATATAAGCATTTTGCTACTGATCATTCTAGACGTGATCATAATTTACACTCTGTGGTATAGCTGTCTAGAGCTGAAAATCTTGAGTGAAACTTAAGCCGATGGAATATCATCTTCTGTCATGATTACCCTCCTTGATTATCCACACTTAACATGATTAATCTGTTGTAAGATCACGTTTCTCATAGGGTATACATCCCTGACCAATAATAAAGATTGGAGTGGATGCATGTTTCGAAGATTTAAAACCTTCATTTGCCGTAATGGCTATTATTGCATAAAGGTCTTATCATTACCATCTCTGACTATTTCTTAGTTATGATGGTAATGATAAGGCCCAAAGATGTTAATAAATGATTGTAGCTAATCATATCTGCTTTCTGCGATAGAGTTTTAAATTTAGATCAAGTTGTTATAATGACCCTAATAGATGAGGGGTGGTTTAAACATGAATAAGGGCGCTGATTATTGTATTGTCTTTAATTTTTAGTAGAGTACTATCCTCAGTTTGAAGCTTTACAATACCTATGCTATGAAATCTACTAATTCTTCTGTATGCTATTATACTTACTTGGGCATATAATTATCAGCTGTTTATTCATTTTTGGAAAATTATGACTATTCATTTTTAACAATATATTATTAGTCTTTGTCTAGCAAGATTTAGTATAAGATTATAGGTTAAAATGTTAAAGTGTTGTTTGATATTAAGGCTATGGAGATCGTATATCAGAATATACCTGTTAAAATTGATGTTTATTAGATTCTTAACTATATGATCACCGCCCATTGAAAAACCTAACCTTTGGAGTTTAGATTAGATATACTGGTCCATTGTTATAATTCCATTTGCGCCTTGATTTGCTAACATATCTGCTTCCGAATTGCCTTCCTTGTATATATGTTTGATTTCATATTTGGGTATATTCTCCAATATTTGATTAATTTCTTCTATTTTTGAGTTTAGGGTCTAGTTAGGTGTTTTTTTGGTTCGAATAGCGTTTATGGCAATTTGTGAATCTCCTTCTATGATAACTTTTGGAAGTTGAGATTCTTGCATATTTTTAGACCTTCTAGTGCAGCTTTACATTTTGCCATGTTGTTTGTGGTTGGGTTGATGGGCATAGAAAATTTGGCGACAACCTCTGCCTTCCAATTTCTGATTAACCCCCCAATTCCTGCTTCCTCAGGGTTTCCTCTAGATGCACCATCGAAGTTAAGTTTGTACCACCCCTCCTTTGGAGGAGTCCATCTGCATGAGGCTCTATCTGCTTTCGTTTTGGTTTCCCCTTTGCCATATAAGGGTGGAACGTCTAGTTTTGGCCATATAGTTCTGATTTTGTTATCCCAACTCTTAAAGGAATCTTCATAACTTAGATGGTCTCTAAGTTTGCTGTTAATAATTTCCAGAATAGATGTTTCTATTTTATTGGCGATTGATTTCCACACTAGTTTTTGACCGGTGAAGATCCTTCTATTTCATTCTTTCCAGATTTCCCAAACTAAAATTGATGGAGAGATAGTCCATATATCTTTATATAAATTGTCTTTATAAAGGGTTGGCCATGCTTAAAGGGAACTTAATAGATCAGATTGGAGAGTGGATTTCCACCCTAGACAATGGTGTAACCAATTCCAGCAATTTTGAGTAAATGTGCAGTTAAGAAGAATGTGATTGACATCCTTTGATTGATTCTCACACAATGGACATCTAGATGGCCCTTCGAATCCCAATTTATTGAGTCTATTTGCTGTTAGAATTTTATTCTGCAAAGCAGCCCATAAAAACATGCCGGCTTTAGGGAGACAAGATTTATTCTAGCAGAGGTCTAGAGGTATATCTATATTATCCATGTTCTAATCCAGAATAATAGAATTATAACCCTCCTTAACAGAGTAATTACCATTATTTGAGCCAACCCAAGTTAATATGTCCGATCTGTTTTTGTGAGATATCTCTCTATCCTTCAGAATGGCCAAAAGTTTATGTTTCTCATGGTATACAGAGTCCAGGTCCTCTAAATTTCTCCATTTTGTTTCTTCTTTCTTGCATAAGTAATCTTTAAGATAAATGCCTATAGATTTTTTACAATCTTCCATAAACTCTCGGGAGAAGCCCAATTTATTTAGGGGGGGGAGGCCAGCCCAAGAATCATCCCAGAAGAGTTCCTGGTCATCTATACCTACATCCCACGATAGATATTTGCTAATAATCCCTCTACAATCCTTAATAAAGTTCCAGATCCGAGAACCTTTTACATGAGAGTGGGTCCTGAAAATATTGATAGGGTCCGCATCGGGGATATATTTATGTAATAATATTGAGGCCCATTTAATATTAGATTCCTTATAAAGTCTCCAAATAAGTTTAGCTCCTAATGCTTGGTTCTGCCATTGTAGATTTTTAATACCAAGGCCCCCCTTGATAATTGGTTTACATAAGGTATCCCACTTAATAGGGGCTAGTTTCTTATCTTCTGTTGGGCCTTGCCAATAAAAATCTCTAAACATTTTATCTAAACTCTTTTTAATATTAGTCGGCAGGGGGAGGATTGACATATGGTACGTGGGAATGGCTGAAAGAACTGATTTAATCATTGTCGACCTACCTACTTTAGTGAGCCATCTACCTTTCCATGAACTCTTTTTGTTTTGTACTTTAGTGAGCACTTGTTGCCAAAGCTTGGAGGATAAAAGACCTTTGTCCAAGTCGATGCCCAAATATTTGCAAGGGAATTTGCCAACTTTGTACCCCATCAAGTTATAAATTTCCATTTCTATTTTCGGAGAGGTATTAATAAAGAAAATTTCTGATTTAGTGGGGTTGACTTGTTGACTTGAGGCTTTCATGTACAGATTTAGGATGTCTTTAAAGGCTTTAGCTTCTTGACAGTTAGCGGAGCCTGGTAAAATCGTATCATCTGCAAACTGTTGGTGGGTAATATTTGGTACGTTTTTCGATGCCTTTAAACCTATGATTTTACCTTCCATTTGTTTCTTTGTTATCGATCTTCCTAGTGCTTCTTCCATAATAACGTAGAGGAAAGGGGACAGAGGGCCACCTTGCCTAATGCCTCTAGAAATACTGAAGAAGCCTTTTGGGGTGCCGTTGATAAGAATTGAGATTTTAGGGGTGGATATACAGTTGAAAATTATATTGATCCATTGATTAGAGAAGCCAAAGGCTTCCATACATTTATAGAGGAATCTCCAATCTACTTTGTCGTATGCTTTTTGGATGTCTATTTTAATAAGCATACTTGGGTCCTTCGTTAATTAAGCACTGTGAACTACTTCTTGGGCTATAATTATCCCATCTAGGATCGATCTATTTGCAACAAAACCCGTCTATTCTTCTGAGATTATAATGGGGAGGAGCCTTTTAAGTCTATTCGCTAAGCATTTAGAAAGAATCTTGTAAATGGTGTTGCAGAGAGATATGGGTCTGAAATCCCCTGGATCTGTACACTCATTTTTCTTAGGGATTAATGTGAAAAAGGTATTATTAATTTCGTTTAACAATGAACTCGAGTTTCTAGTTGCTTCTACCGCTTGCCACACCTCCTCCCCCACAAAATGCCAACATTTTTGAAAAAAGCCAGCTTGAAACCCGTCTGGTCCCGGGGCTTTATCTGGATGGAGTTGAAAAACTACTGATTTGACTTCCTCTATGGATAATTTATTATTAATCATCTTATTGTCAGCATCTGTAATCAACTTGGGGATAGCTTTTAGCATTTCATTTTGTGCTTTGAGGTTGGTTACTTCTGTTTTATTGAGAAGGGATTGATAGAATTGCATAAGTACGGTTGATATCTGGTTAGGGTCTTCAGTGATATGGCCCTCATTATTCTTATTTTTTGAGATTCTATTAATGCTTCTTTTAAAACTAGTGGTATTATGGAAGAATTTCATGTTGCTGTCTCCTTCGTTAAGCCATGATTCCCTCGATTTCAGTTTCCAGAAAATCTCTTCTTTAAGAAGGATTGCATTGTATTTAGCCATTAGCTCTTTTTCTTTGTGATAGCTATGTTCCTTTATACCTTGCTCTATTACTATATTATTAAGGTCAGCTAAATCTTGTTCTATCTGAACTTTTTCTTTGAAGATGTTATTAAATTTACTCTTATTCCACTCTAATGCTTTATTTTTGATAATTTTTAATTTTGCTGTTAAGCTATACATTTTGGAGACTTTTATCAAAATTTGTTTCCACCATTCCTCTAATAGGTTAATGAATTCTGGGTTTTGAAACCACATGAACTTGAATTTGAATGGGTTTCTAGATGGTTTGGAGCTTTCTGTTATAGAAAGTCTGATAGGGAAATGGTTAGATCCTGCCTCTGGGAGGATTTCTGAATTATATAATTGATTGAGGTTGTCAGAATTTGTCCTAATAAAGAATCTATCCAATTTTTAGCAATATGACTGAAACCAGCTCTTCTATTATTCCATGTATATATGCCATTGTTTGTGTTGATACTGATTAGATGGTTGTCCGTAACCCATTTGCTAAAATCTTTTTGAGCTTGTGATATATATTGTGATCCTCTGTATTTTTCTTCAAGATCTAGGATGACATTAAAGTCTCCTCCAATAATTTGAGGATCTCCTAAGCTGTCTGTTAAAAAGAAAAGGATCTCCTGCCATACTTTCCTTTTTTCTTCGTTAGGAGTAGTCCCATATACGTTCATTAAAATAAATTTCAAATTGGATTTTAGACTTTTAATTTTTAGGGCCATCCAGTTACTGTTTTTAGATGTGAGTTGGGCTGAAACTTTTCGAGGGTCCCACAATACTGCTAACCCGCCAGAGGGACCTTTTGAAGTTACAAACTCTGACTTCCATATTCCTAATTTATTACTAAACTTAGTGCTTTCCTCTTTGCTAAGTTTAGTTTCCTGTATTAGAATAATTTTTGATTCAAAGTTTTTTAAATATCTTTTTAATAATCTCTATTTGTTAGGGGCATTTAATCCCCTAACATTCCAAGTTGTAACTTTCATTGCTCCTGGGGAAGGCACTTCCCCTTCCCTATGTATATAATATCAACAATCTTCTTTTGGTTGCTAGCATTGCCCGCTATAGATCTCAGTTCAATAGCTGATTTCCTGCCTCTCTTTTTTTAAAGTCTATTGATGTTTGGAGTGCTTAAGCCTCCTCTATTTATTGCTATGCCCAATTGTCTATCCTCATTAGTTATCCCAAAGAGGCCTTCAATAGAATCCTTAACCGATGCTAAATTTTCAGTATAATTAATGATAGTTTTGTCCCGTAGTTCTGAGATTTTTTGATCAAACTCTGTTTGGGAGTCTTCCTTGTCTATAATCTCCTTTCCATACATTTCAATTATATTTTCAATATTACCTAATAAGTCCAGGTTTAGAGTTTCTATCTCTACGGGGATTGAGGTTACTTGTTCCTCCCCCTCTTGATGGGAATTTTTAACATTCTCATTATTCGGAGCACAGACCTTTTTGCTGAAATTTTATTTTTCTTTATTTTCAGTTTGTGTTAAATATATGTTATCCTTTTTTGGATTAAGGTTAACTTTTTCTTGTTCTGTGTTGTTTATATCCAATGTTCCTAGGATTTTATTTGAATTACCAGGAAGAACTTTATCAAGGACTTCCATTTCTAAGAGGGCTGATTGTCTAGGCTCATTTAGTTCTAGCCTAACAACCTCTTCCTCTTCATCCTCTAAAGTACAATTCTTAATCATTTTGATCAAGGTTTCTTTTTGATACTTTAATTCATCTAAATCGCAAATTTCATCCATAAACATATCCATAAGTTCATCTGTTAAAGATTCTCCTAAATAATCTAGGATTATTTTAACTTCCTCTTTACATTTTTCTTTAGGATCTGCTAATACTGTTGGATTTAACCAGTCAGGTTTAATCACAGTCTGATTTATTTGTTGTTTAATCTCACATGCATCCAAGGACTGTATGGATTTGTCTCCCATATCAGTTTTATCTTCATACTGTTGACAAATCTCATTCTCTTTGTTTAAATCTATTTGATCTTTCTTATTTCCCATATTATAACTATCAAGTGAGTTGTAAATTTTATTATCTTTTGTAATTTTAGTTTCCGGAAATGAATCCTCATAATTTCTGTTATGTGATGTTTTTAAATTTCCTTTTGGTGAAGGGAATTCTGAGTACTTTTGGTTGTTGCAAATTATTTTCGGAGTGTTATTTTCATCAGGAGAAGGAAAGGGACCAACTGGGTTTTCCTTCTCTGTGTCTATTAGAAAAAAACCTCCTCTATCCTTATGGAAGTTTACCTTTAGATTTATGTCTGTGCAAGGGGGGGTATCTATGTATTTCTGTTGAGCACCAGAGGCAGACATATTGTCTATCTCAGAGATTTCGATGTACTCTTCCAAAATCATTGGGTTAATAATTATAGAGTTTGAATTGAAGCATAACTGTATAGGGGGGATAAATTTTTCATGGTAGTTCAATTTAACTACAATGATTATTTCTGCTTGATTGTGTTTGGTTTTAATAATTCTTATGAATTCTCCAAACCTGTTCCCTATGTTTTTAACAATCTCAAAGTGGTTTAATTCCATTGGTAAGTTTCTAAGTAAGATTGCTTTTTCTATCATGAAGTCTGCTACATTAATTGGGTTGAAAAGAGGAAACCAGTTAAAGACAAAAAAGGGAATTTGTCTATACTTTAGATAGCCCTCTTCCATAATCTTATTTTTAAGGATGCTACATTTACAATCTACAAAAATGAAATTATCAGCAAGGATAGTTATACTTACCTCGGAGGGAAGTTGAGATAACAGTCCCTCTACTATGTCAGAAATGGAAGCCCCTGCTCTCGTCCATTTACAAATGACACCTGTATCTGCACAGGAACTCTATTTTTGCAAAATACAGTTGTTATCCAGTGCAATCTTATAATGCCTTTGCCCAAAAATTCCACAGACTGTGGATGATTCTTTATTAACACCATGCCTATGTGGTGGAGAATAGATTTTCTCAGAGTGACTAACCATAGATGTATTAATACTTCTATTGAGCTTACCCGAATTTGGGTAAGACTTATGCAAAACTTCATTATTTCTCCTTCTGTGTGGAGGAGTATAGGCCTGAGGTGCCTTGTGTACATAATCATATGCAAAATGCGATACAAAGCTTGCTATTGATGCTTTATTCACAAACTTGGATTTTTCCGTATGAGGACCTAAGGTTTTGTTAAGGAAAAGGGGAGAAAACACCACATTTGTTTGTGATCGTTCACAATCCGGATGTGGCTTCTCCCTAGCTGGTACTTTTCCTTCCAAAACCCTATTCCTCTGATATGGGGATGAATACAATTTCTTTTTTTGAGGAGTTTTCTCTATTTTCAATATATCAAAAGAGTTTTTTAGCACAATTTCCTTGGAACTATATTTAACTAGGTAAGATCTTACCGCATTTCTTCTTTTTACCATTTGCCACTTATCTTTGTTTGCATTCCCATCCTCGAGAGGCACCTGAGCCGCCATCAATCTTCCTCCCCCCTTTCCAGACAGAGGTTCATAGGGGTTTTCCACTGGAATTTTCCTAGATATCAGGGCTTTGGTGGTCCCGAGGAGTAACATCTTTCTGGATGCATACTTAGTTTTTGTGAAAATATCCATTTGCCGGTCTAGGGCTTGCACCGTAAAGACTCTCAGGATTGAGATCCCATTTTCTTTTACAAAACCCTTGGAGGCCGAAACCAAATTCCTTTTACCAGCCAAGGTCTTTGTAATGGCGCTCGAAGCCCTATTAGCTGATGCTATATTCTACTGAAAATCCCGCATACTCTTTTCCTTCTGCTTTGCAATAAAATCTTTTAGATTTTCATATGATGGGTGTTGGGATCGCACATCAGGCTTCCTACAATTCGCCTGTTTGTGGCCATATAAAAAACAATTAAAGCAATATCCCGAGAAATTCCTGTCACTGCCATTAACCTTGGACACCACCTTGTGTGATTCAGCAGTGGCGGAGGAAATTCCATGTTCCAAGCCAGAGGCCTTTGTCGCTACAAGATTATGATGTATAAACCCTAAATTAATTTGCCTCCTTTGAAATGCTATTTTTCGCTGTAGTCGATACTTCCTCATTTTCGCATTAAATACATGTAGCTTTTTATTTTTTAAAAGACTCAATTTATTTTAACCAATCATATCACCAATAAATATTTTTCACAATTTATTAACTTAAAAAATCATTTAATCACTAGTTAAAACTAACAATTCAAAAAATATCAATAGTTAACAGGGGCACATTTTTTTTATTTTTCTTGTTATCTCATTGGAATGTTGTTTTTCCCTCCCTTCTCTAATTGTCACTGGTTGTAGCTCTTGTAACTATGGATCTCCGTGCACTTGTCTTCTCTCTCCCCTCTTCCTCTCTCCCTCCTCTTTTTATTGTATGCCGGATCTGCAACATATTATTTTATGCTTCCTTTCTCTCTAGCAGCATCCTGATGATGGATCATGTAGTATGATCTGAAACATTGATGTTAAAAAATGCTACACAATCGAATTCAAAAACTGACACTTACAATATCAATAGTACTAATAAAAGTTTAATAAGTGTAACAATGTTTTAGTCCATTGTTAATATCACTTTTTTCAATCCTGGGCACAAAAATGTGAGCTAATTTCCTAAGGTTTGCAGCATGTTCATTTTCAAATTTTATGTGTTTATCTTTTTCTGATTGATGTCTCATATTTATCCTCGTGGTTTTTTCATTTTTAGGTTAAAAGTAAAAGAAGAAAAATTTTGACCAATGAATCGGTCTAGCGACCTAAGAAAAAATTAAAACATTTGTTATTAATGTTTTGATTTGAAGGTTTTGACTGTCATTTAGCATTCAGAAAATAATTCACATGTCTTATTTCCGTTGGCTGAGCTTAACTAACACATTTCTCTTGCGGTTAGAAAATTTTAACGTCTGCAAGGCTAATATAGCCTATGGGACAGTCCACCAAAGTTAGGCTAATATAGACTAACAGAGAAAAACTGTTTAATGATAACTTTTCATAAAAGGTGGGAGATTTTTCAAACTATAATAATCTTGATTTTTATTTTCAAACTATAATTTTGCGCATTGTAGAAAGTTTCACTGCACAGTCATCTAACAACCTAAATATTCTTTCACATGCCAAGATCAAAAGAAAAAATAAATTCTGCTTTAAAACAAATAGTAAAACAATCACACACAGACACCTGTAGATTTCTTCGAGCTAAAATATCTTGTCAAAATGATTTGTAAAGGAAACAACATCAAAACGAGTGGAAAAATCACAGCGGTCCATTTTTATCTTCTCAGAGAGAAACCTTTATGTACAGCAAGATCGAGTCAAATTGACCTGCAGAGAATGCACTCTAGGCTATCTGGATTGAATCTGCACCTTCCATGCTTGCGATTGTACACTTTCCAGTATTGGCTGAGAAGACGATATGCAAGGGAGGGTTTATCTGTTAGTAGTTCCAGTCAGTGTACCCTAAAAATAATATTCCTTCATTGATGGCCACGCAAAATTGCAATTGATTTATCTGTTAGTAGTCGCAGTCAGTAAGGCTGTAATTACTCTATTTACTTGTACGGTGTGGTGGTAATTAAACAACATAAAAGAATTGATTTCATTATTTTGTTGACGAATTGCAAGCAGCTCTGTGCAATGAATCTGCAAATTATTGGAGCGCATTCAATAAAATGTGAGCTGTGAAGAATACTGAATATAGTAATATGAAATTAAATAAAAATGTATGTAGACAATCGGATAGGTTTCACTCAGGCCTGAAATTTGACGATCACCCTTGTTTGTCATATGATTTTTTTATGACGGTTTAGTCATTTTATTGTCTTTCATTTACACTTTAAAAAAAATATTAATTGTCAAAATTCATATAATAATTAATAATAGCATATAATAAATCATATAGAAATTTTTACTTGTGATAAAAAGAATATAAAATTAAAAAATAATTATAAATAAATATAAATATGTAATAAATGATATAAAAATATATATTTTATTTTAAAAAGATTCTAAATTAATATGAATAGATAATAAGCAAAATAGAAACATATTTATTACATATATTAAATGGTAATCTAGCAATTATTGATAAGTTTCTAAATTTATATTTATATATCTTAAAATTTAGAAACATTCATATTTTATCATTTAAAAATATTGTAAATAAATTTATATTTTATCATCTATACTATAAAATAACATATATTTATATTATTAAATAAATATAATATTGTCTATAACAATTTTTGACTATTTATAAATAAATTAAAATGTCATATTTACGATTTTCTAAAAATTTAGTCTGTCAATTCATACATCTTAACGTGTGTACCAAGACAAACATAATTTCACCCAACAAAACAATTTTTGACAAGATAAAGACAATGTAAATTAAAAGTTAAAATTGATTAGGTGAAGCAAAAAAATATTTACATATTACATCTATTATAATGTATAATATAAATAATATAAATAAGTAATTAAAATTTGAATATATAATTTATTTTCTATATATAGTATTTGTTATATATCATAATTTAAAAGAAATAAAAATATTTTAAAAAAATTAAAAAAGTAATTATTCATAATTATATTTATTATAATATTAATTAAATGTTAATATCTAATTATTTATTTTAAATCATGTTTGTAAACTATAAAAACTAAATTATATATATTTTAAATTTTTAATGAATAGAAGCCTTTTCTATTAATAAAAATACAAAAAGTACAATATATAATATATTATATATTTTAAATTTTCAATGTATAATATATATTATTTGTTATATATCATAATGTAAAAGCTAAAAAGTTAGTTAATACTGAAACTTATTAGATACTAAAAAAATTAGGGTTAGTAAAAACTAATAAATTTTTAGAAAACATCATAGCCGTCCACATTCCACCTTTTGCACCATGCACATTGTGTCCACCATCAATTTGTCAGTCTCTTTCCACTAGCTGCGAAATTTCTTGTTTGCACCATAGGTATATGCCATTTTCCCATTTATTATTTGAACAATATTACAATATTAAAATAGAATGACAAATGCAATGTAATGTCCCTTTTTTGGGGTACATTATATTGAGTCATGTCATTAGCCTATTTACCTTGATCCAAAGGGTTAACCGTGGTGTGGTAGTGTTTCAGGGGATTATTGGCCTAGGTGATTTCAGTTCTAGGCCAATCGATGCAATTCCACAGGTTTTCGAGGCACTTACTGTACACACAAAAGTAGTGCACTTCTATGGATCCTTACATGCAAGGAAACTCAAGAATGAGCCCTCGCAAATCGATCCATAGCTCTCTATGCATGGAGTTGCAAGATTATGAATTTGCTCTCAACTAGAGCTATTGAGCTTGTGACCTTGCTAGTCAACCATACAATGAGAGATTCGAATGAGGACAGGGGCAAGAGTGCCAATATCCCCAAAGAATCAAATGGAAATGCAATGCAATGCAAGCTAAGAATGAGAATGCAAACTATTCTATGGAAATGAAAGTACAAATTAAGCTATTGAAAAGAAATACAAGGGATTACAACCTTCCTAATTAAGCTATGTGAAGTTATCTATTGCATAAAAGAAACTAAGCTATGAAATGAAACTATGGATGCTATGATAATGCAAGAAATGAAGTCTAAACTATGAAGCAATGAGGAAATCCAAGAAAAGCTTGATGTAGCAATGATCTCCAAAAGCTCCAAATGCACCTAGAAAACCTGCAGCATAACAATAGCATGAAAGAGATGGATATACAAATGAAGGAGAGAGCTCTCCTTTTATAAGAAATGCAAAGGAATGGACCATGGAGATTAAGAGGCAAAAGTCTCAATCAACGGTGGAGCTTGAAAGAGGAGCAATCTATGTGCACAAGTATCCTCCAATGAGAAAATAGGAGTTGACTTTATGTCCATGTGAGACAAAAAGTGCTTTTCTCCTTTTTATAAAATAGGAATAATGCTTTATTTGTGCAACTTAGGATAAGAAGAAAAGGTGGGGCTTTTTGTTTATTAAAAAGGAAGAAATATTCCTTTTAAATAAATAAAGACTTTAGGATAAAATGGTTAGCCCAAGGATAAAAATCCAATATATGATCAAAATTGAGATTTAATCAAGAAATTGATAATGTTGAAAATATTGATTATTGATAAAACTGATTCAGGATAAATAATTCAAATAAAGGGGGACCAAAGTCTAGGCGACCATTTTTGGGTGCATACACTTACTATTTATAGTAAGTCAACAGGGGTTCAAAATTTTTGGCTTTTCAGTGGTGGAATTGGAGTGTCTTGTCGAGAGCTTTTCGACAAGCTATCACACGACGACATCTGAGCTCGTTTGGGCTCTCGTTTTAATGCCAGATGATTTCCTCACTTATTTATTATTTTACTTTATAACTCAACGGTCATTTATTTAAAGTGACTTAAAAAGAGTTTATAAAGAGATGAAATGGGCATACGAAGAGTCACAGTGGGGAAACTAAAGAGTCACAGCTGCATCCATAAGAGGAGGTTTTGGAGACTCATTCATCATGCTTCAGTTTATGGATATTACTTCTATTTGAGAATTCGAGAAGCTTCAGCTATCAAATCAAAAATTTGAGGACGGAAACCTTCAACATTTTTTGGTGGATTGGATGGAAACCCGATTCATCTTGGCCAGTGCAGATTCATTTAGAGTTCGCCATTGTTATACCAGGTTCTTTATCATCCAGTCTTACTGTTCTTTGTTGTATTTTAGATCGGATTGGATATTGTAATGTTTGGTTTATGTATTGCTGATGTATAATACAAAACCATATTTCTGAGTTATTTCATGAAAATGTACTTGCTGGTTATATGAATAAATCTACGGGTTATTCAAGTTTATCTATTGGTTATTTGCATGCTAGTGTTTATTTTAAATTTGCTTAAGATTTATTGGTCGGAATCAGTAAATGGCCAGTTAGGGTCATTTCATGCAATGGCACACAACTAACCTAATAAGGATCCCTCGTCCTGAGCTTGTGTTTCATACTGGAAACCATTGGAGAGGGAACTGTCTGCACACGTCAAAGAACATTCGTAGGCAAAAGCCCTTTGTTACCCCCAATAGTAAAATTAGTCAATACTTTCCCTCTGCTGAAACATGATTCCTGAGCATTGAAGTACTAAATAAATTGGGAGACGGTTGTGCTCGAAGCATTCATAGAAATGGATTCTTTCCATTCTCCGTTGTAATTTAATTTAAACAATACAAACGAAAAAAGAATTCTATTACAAATAGCATTAGGGCTACTCAGCACCCCTATCCCTCTACAATTGATGATTGGAGCTGAGCATTGATGCTAACACAACCTATGAGCACAACATAAGGAATCAAATAGCTGACAAGTAAATGATTCAAAGAGTTTGCAAAATGATCAAATGAATGGTTGATATGGAATGTAACATCCATGATACTAGATATTCCACCACTCAGATCCATTATAGGCTGACTGAAATCCCTAGATGCTCCACCTAAAATTGTTTCAAAATAACTGCATAAAGACAAAAGATATCAGCACGTATGTGGGAAATCCCTTAAAGAGCACACTCTCCATTTTGATTTGTTCAAATGATTCATAGTAAATTACATTAATAAACAAAACTTATCGAGAAGACTATTGCCAAACTTATCATCAAACTTTGACTTCTTCTCCCTGGTGACAAGAGTTGTAGTAAGAGTCTAAGGAATCCATATATTTCCTCATTTGGGGCATCCTTAAATTCTTTAAAAATCTTAAAACATAGACATTACACTCATTAAAAGCATATAAATTCCATGGTGTAGGCTAACCTCGAGTGACCAACTTTCTGGTAAGTGAATTAAAGAATAATATCTTGGGTGACAGGATTGAGATTAGCTTTCTTGGCTCCTATGGGAGGAGGCCCTCTACGTACCAGTTCTGGTGTAACTAGGTATAACTCATACCCAAGAGCTCAAAAAAAGAGAGCTCAACTTCCAGTACTTTAAGTTCCCAAAAAATTCAAGTAAATCTACGTCTCTAGTGAGAAGTAAATCTACGTCTCTAGCGAGAAATCTCTTTAATCTTGGACAAGGATAAAAACTAAAAGAACCCTCCAAATAAAAATGTAGAACAATTTTCTTTGCACAAGTTTTATTAATTTAAAAGTTCAAATTTAATCGTTCACAATAATGAAAAATGAGGGGACATTAGAAAATAGCTATGAATTTAATATTGTATGCACCCTAAAATGGTCGCCTAGACTTTGGGCCCCCATTCAGCAATTTATCAAATCCCTGAATCAATACTTTCAAAAATCAACATTTTATCAATTATATCAATTTCTTTGATCAAGTCATATTTCATCATTTTCGATTATTTGCCTTGGGCTAACCATTTTATCCTAAGTATTTATTTATTTAAAAGGAATATTTCCTCCCCTTTTAATAAATAAAAAGCTTCCACTTTTCCTGTTATCCTAAGTTGCACAAATAAAGCATTATTCTTATTTTATAAAAAGAAGAAAATCACTTTTTGTCTCATATGGACACAAAAATCAATTCTTATTTTCTCATTGGAAGATACTTGTACACATGGATTGCTCCTCTTTCAAGCTCCACCCTTGATTAAATCTTTTGCCTCTTAATCTCTATGGTCCATTCTTTCTCATTTCTTATAAAAGAAGAGCTCTCTTCCTCATTTGCATATCTCAATCTTTTATGCTAATGTTATGCTGCAGGTTTTCTAGGTCACTTTGGAGCTTTTTAAAGATTTGGAGCATTCTTGGCTTTTGCATCTACATTCCATTCTTAGTTTCATTCATGCATAGTAGCTTCATGTTTATGCTTTCATAGTTTAGATTTCCTTTCAAACTTTAGAGTAACTCATCTAGTTTAACTAGGAAGGCTTGGTAATACTTGTACTTTCCTTTTCATAGCATAGCTTGTACTTTCATTTCCATAGTGTAGCTTGCATCTCTCATTTATAGCTTGCATATTCATCTTAATCTAGCTTGCATTTGCATTTCATAGTGATTCTTGGGGATATTGGCATTCTTGCCCTTGTCTTCATTTGAATCTTTCATTGTGTAGTTGACTAGCAAGGTCATTAGCTTAATAGCTCTAGCTAAGAGCAAACTTAAAATAATCTTGCAACTCCATACATAGAGAGCTCTAGGTCACTTTCTAAGGTTTCATTTTCATGGATTCCCTTGGATATAATGACTTAGAGAAGTGCACCATTTGAGTGTGTACATTTTTGGCACCCATCGTGGGGCCAAGTTGTCAAGTGTGGGCCAAGTTGTTAAGTATTGAGCCATTGACTTTTTAGGCTAAAAAGTGCTTGAAGTGTTCTCGTTGTGATCTACCTATGTAAACATTCTCAAACATCAAACATCACGGTAGCATTCATAGGATTTTATTGCTTTGATATCACAATTGCTTGTCTTGGCAAGGTTGCTTTCGCCCTTGAACAAGTGTTTTATGACATGTTTGATCACCCACTGTTTGCAAACTTGTCTACTTCTTGATATTATTGTGCTTGAAACCAAAAAATTGTACTTGCAACCTACAACATTGACCAAATTACTTTCCAAACTGATTTTTTCACATTCACTGGTCAAGAGTCGCATTGCTTGCCTGGAAACTATCGCACAAACTTATTTTGTTGTCTTACAATTTTCTGCAATCTGAAGCTGATTCTTGTCATTCCCAGTCTTCCTTGGTCAGTCCAGGTTGGATCTTAGGTGCCATGACATGTTGCTCAATATCCAAATGAATTTCAATGGTATCAAATTGCAAGAAAATGACTCTTAGTCTTCTTTCTTCTGCTTCTTTCATGTCTTCCTAGTCTTCCATTTTCATCATTTCTCTTCTTTCTTCATGATTCTTCCTAAATTCTTCATGTCTTCTTGATTCTTTTCCTCTTATTATCTAGTCTACCTTCTTCTATTTCATCTCTTCTATTCATTTATTCCATGCTTGATTCCTTCTCTTTTACAACCATGAATTTCAACTACCTTGTTATGGAACCTCTCTTGAGAATAGATGATCTAGAACTCATTTTTCAATTCGAGGAATATTATTCCTCCAAAAATCTCATGGGTGATAAATTTATGGCAAAAATAAAAGAAAAATTGATTGAATTAGATGCCTTTGCTAGGATCATAGACATGATCATATCACGACCTCCTTCTTCTAAACATTCTTCATCATCTAAGTCTTCTCATTCTTCTTCACCTTCCAAGTCTTACCATGACTCTTCTAGACATTATTCACATTCTTCATTATCCAAGTCTTCCTCCTCCACAGGATTTTTAATTTCCTCTTCTTCACAATATCATTCCTCTTCTACTTCTCCCAAGATTCTTACTTCTCTTACATACCATGATGAGCAATATGATAATCCTTGTGATACCTCTCCCACGAAGAGTGACACACCTATTTTTGATGACTATGATGACTATTACGATGGCTATGATGATGAACCATATAGTCATACCTATGAAACCTCTATTCCTAAGAGTCCTCCTCATCGTGTGCTCATGCTTACTAAAGGGTCATCACATTGGATAGATCGCGATGGTGATCCGTATGACTAATTTTGAAAAAGACTTTGATGAGTTCTGTGAACAATACTTTGATGATGATCCATCTACTTCTATTGAGAAATATAAAATGTACCGTGCTGATTTGAAATGTAAATATTATAAGAATCATTCCTCTAAGAACATTCATGTTGAAAATAAAGATTACACTCTCAAGCAAGATTATGTTAATGATGGTCCTTTGTCTTGTGATGGTTCCCTTCCATCCCCTACTTCTTCCAATACCCATACATTTCCTAAAGCTTCCAAGTCTTCCAAATCTTTCACAAATTCTTCATCCAACAAAGATCCTAATACTTTTCATGCGGTTCCCTATAGTTATCCTCGAGGGCTATCTCTTAGAGAAACTCAAGCTGACCTTTACTTGGCTACAAATACTTTCAATAATGCTAAACCTAAAGAGCCTAAGCCTTTATGCGCTATAATGCCTACTTCAGCTAGTCCTTCACCATCTATTCCAAAATCTTCCATGCAATTCCAACATGCTTCCTTGTCCTTAGAAGTGGCTCCATGTCAAGAGGACTTTAAAAATGATAAAGAAAAAAATATAAAGAAAGATCAAGAACAAGAGCCCTCCATGTCATCCAATCCTTTTCACGATGTCTCTTATCCTCTTCAAGGTTCTTTTGATCCCTTACACTCTTCCTCATTCATTCCACCATGTCTTAAATCTTCTCCTAAGCAAGATCAAGTTACTACTCACACCATTGAGCTTATCGACAATCAAGATGACCTTACTTCCATTAAGGTTCTTAAAAATGGTGTTGTTACTTCCAATGCTAAGCCTATTGAAAATCAAGAAAAAAATGACGTGTTTATACTATCCAAAGCAACTTGTCAAGATCAAAGTCTTCCATCTTCTTGTTCTACCACTCCATGTTCACTTCCACTTTCTACTCTTCCTAATTCTTTGCAAGCTTTGAACAATCCTATCGAAGAAGTTGCTCCTATTCAAAATGTTCATGATTCTATTGTAAATCCTAATGCTCACTCTAAAGATGCTGATGTCCTTGGTTGTCATATAGATGATGATGAACTTATTGATTATCCTTTTGCGTCTTCCACTTCCATCCTCAGACCTCTTCCACCACTACTAAGCGCTTCACATCTTCCTTCCATCTTGGGCCCTTATGTCCCTTCACTTTCCCCTCCTAACTCTCCTAATTTGTCATCCATTTTGGGTCTTTACGTCTCTCCATCTCCTATCTTTCCTCAAGATCAACATAGATGCATACCCTTGAATCCTTTTCATCCACCCACCCATCTAAACTAGTCATATCCTCCTTCTTCCACAAGCCCCAAGTCTTTTGGAAGTAACTTGAATGTTCAATACAAGAAAAAGAAGCAATACAAGAATCCATAAAAAGAAGAAGATCACCATGTCTCCTCTAATCGACATGGAAGCATAAAGTCAAAAGAGATATCTAAGAAGAAAACTACAAGACAAGTATGGGTTCCAAAATCCATCATTTAAGATATTCTCTCTAAATCATCAAAAAGAAATGAAAAGCCTAAGGCTATATGGATTCTAAAATCTCTCTTGAAAGAGTCCAGTGTTGAGAAAAAAGTGAAGTTGACATTCAAGCTTCCAAAGGCTTCCGCCTCATCTTTTTCCAAAAATATTCTTCCATTCCATGCGCCTGAACCACAACCTTTGCTAAACATTCACTATATTTCTTCTCGTGTTCCTTCATTCACATTTCCTCCATCCTCTCGCTACCCTTCAAGGTGTGTGTTGATGTTGATCTTGCCTTCCTTTCCATCTACCCTTTCACAATCCTTCCATTCATTATCCGTCTACCTTCTATCTTTTTTTCTCATTTGTCTATTCCTCATATCTTCCAACCTCACTCCCTTTACATAAAACCTTATCCTCCATTTTTCTCTTCCATCTTCCTTTCCCTATCAACATCTTTGAGCATATAATTTTGAATCCTTGGCATATCATGGTTTATCCTTTCAATGAGCATTATTTAAAGAGCTTTCCTTCTTCCAAAAAATAAAAAATTCAAAAAAAAAGAAAAAAAGAAAAAAATAGAAACATTGAACAAGAAAATAAAAATGAAAAAAATTGAAAATGTGCCTTGGTGGAAACTTGGAAATAGGCACCTTGGTAGCAAAAGTAAAGAGAAATAAATTTGTCCTATGGTGAAAACCACTCCCTTGTGGCGCCTTGGATAAGTACCGTGATGAAAACTTGGCAATCAGACATCATGCGTAGTTCTACATATTTCATCCATTCTGTCTTCTCTCTTTGATCTTGACAATGTTGACCTATACACAAACATTTGGCTATCTTGTGAGCTATCTTACGATGATCTTGCTTTCATTCCATTCATGTTTAGCTTTCATATTTATTTTCCTCCATTCATTCTAACCTTTTGCTATCATTTTCCCCTTTGGTCTTGATCTGATAAAAAAGAGTAAAAAATGATGCTATGAAGCCTCTTGACATGTCTACTCCTTTGGACTGCATCCTTTCCCTCTTTTGCATTACGCTTTTGTGACTTATCATATGTTGGCTTTTCATTGCCTGTTCAAATGTGCTTTACATGATAATTTTTCCCTAGCTTCGGTACTCTTGAGGAGTTTTCCTTTGAGGATTTCTTTCCTTCATTCTCCTTCATTCTCTTGTCTTTCATCTCTTCCACCAGCTTGCTAATCCTTCTTGTCCTCCACCTTCCTAGACATTGGGACTTCATGATGTGATTTTGCTTAGGAGTTTGATGTCCATTCTATCCGGGGGCATCTTTTGCACATATTTATTGATCCTCAAAAAATTATAAAAAAATTCATATATGATGCTGAAAAAATCCTAAAAAGCATATAAAGTTTTGAAAAAATACAAAAAAATCAAAAAATGTAGAAATTTTAAAAAAATAGAAAAAGTGCCTTGGTGAAAACTTGGAAACAGGCACCTTGGTAGAAAAAATACAAAAAAATCAAAAAAATCAAAAATCTATCCAAGTGGTGAAAACCTGGAAACAGGTGCTACTTGAGGCCTTTGCACCCTTGTTTCTCAGCATGCGTCCTCGACACTTAGCCTTTCTCCATCATGCCTTGACCTTGTTGCCTTGGTTTGGAATTGGTCTTTGTCTTTGTCTAGGGGGCATAACTGTGTTAGCTTTGGTCTCTAGGATGCATTGGTCTTTAGGACATTTCACAAATGGTGTTTTTCAACACCACCCCAACTATGTTTTTCAACACTACCCTAGCGTTAAGTGTTCTCAACACTTATCAGATGTCCTACCCATAGTCTAGTATGATGCGATATCTCTCACTAGCAGATGTGATACTCAAAGATTGACTCTATGACCTACACACACGCACTTAAACACTCAACTCGCTGAGACTTGATTGACTTTGTTTTCTTTGTGTGTTGTCTCTGATGAGTGTTCTCTCCCTATGATAGTTTTCGATGATGCATAGCTAGAAAATTGAGGGCATGAGGACATGTTTTATTGCTTTTTCTACTTGTGGGTATATTTTGTTGGTTCTCACTGTCATTAGCATTTATGCTTGTTCCACTTGACAATATGATATACAGAGTATTATCCTTGATTGTATTCACAAGTGCATACTTATAGTCATTTTGACTTTCTTTGTGTCTCGATGCGAGTATAATCTTGTCATATCAAATTTAGGTAATCTCACTGCACTAGTCATCTTGACCTACATGTCTTTGGTGCCTAGGTGGGATTTCGACATTCTATCTGGTATAGATCATATTCATATGCCCATACTCATACTAGTGTGTATTGTATGATCTTGTGACACTACTAATAAATCTCGATGATGATTATTAGATGTCTATTGGCGTTGTGACCTTGCAAGTCAACCACTTTCATAGTAGCTTGCATTTGTAGGTTCATGATAGTTTAGTCTTGCATTTTGCATATGGAGAGAGCTCTCATTTTCATCTTTCATGGACCTATTGGTTAACTGCACTCACCTCTCTCTTCTTCTCGATCATGTGTTTCGCTTCTTATCTTTCACATCACATTCTTTTCCTTTCCTATCATCACAAAAGGTTAATCTTAGCATTTTGACTTTTTGACGTAATTTTCAAAACACCTTAGAATTGCATGAAAATTGTACCCCTAGCTAATTTTGACATCCTGGATCCATTTTTAGACTCAAAATCAAAATTTGAGTTAATCTTGATAGTCAAAATCACATTTCAAACTTTCACCCTCTTTTGCGCAGTTGGTTGACCATTTGAGGCCTAATCCTTCGATCTTCACTGGGGCATCTTTATTTCTTCATCCCCATCTCTTCCAAACTTCTAGTCTTTCATTCATTTTTCATTCAATTCATCTCTCTGAGGTTTTGACTTGATTTTTATCCTATATCTTTCTCAATCAAACCTAGTCAACTTGGGGCATGTCTTCACTGCTTAATGGTTATCCTATCATATTTTCACCTTCGATTATGATTTCTAGTGACTTGATCAAGTTTATCAATTTATTGTTTCTCCTCTACCTAATTTCAATTTTGATTTTGAGGGGGCAGTACCTATCAGCTTCAATCTTTGATTCAACTTTATCATTCAGCTCAACTTGAGATTTTTATTTTGAGACTTGATTATCACTTAATAGCAATGATGTTGATCTTGTCTTTTGATTATTATCTCTTATTTTCAGACTTGACTATCACTTAACAGCAACGGTGTTGGTCTTGTCTTTCAGCCGATTTATTTTTGTCCTGGCGTGTTCCCAGAATGATCAAACGTCTAGATTATTTTGTGATCCCAAATCGATCTCACATTTCAATTCTTCTTTGACCACATGTGTTCTCAGAATGATCACACATTAGTCAAAGAGGGGCAAATGTATGCACCTTAAAATGGTCGCCTAGACTTTGGGCCCCCATTCAACAATTTATCAAATCCCTGAATCAATATTTTCAAAAATCAATATTTTATCAATTATATCAATTTCTTTGATCAAGTCATATTTCATCATTTTCGATTATTTGCCTTGGGCTAACCATTTTATCTTAAATCTTTATTTATTTAAAAGGAATATTTCCTCCCCTTTTAATAAATAAAAAGCCCCCACTTTTCCTCTTATCCTAAGTTGCACAAATAAAGCATTATTTTTATTTTATAAAAAGAAGAAAATAACTTTTTGTCTCATATGGACATAAAAGTCAACTCTTATTTTCTCATTGGAGGATACTTGTGCACATGGATTGCTCCTCTTTCAAGCTCCACCCTTGATTAAATCTTTTGCCTCTTAATCTCCATGGTCCATTCTTTCTCATTTCCTATAAAAGAAGAGCTCTCTTCCTCATGTGCATATCTCAATCTGTTATGCTAATGTTATGCTGCAGGTTTTCTAGGTCACTTTGGAGCTTTTTGAAGATTTGGAGCATTCTTGGCTTTTGCATCTACATTCCATTCTTAGTTTCATTCATGCATAGTAGCTTCATGTTTATGCTTTCATAATTTAAATTTCTTTTCAAGCTTTAAAGTAACTCATCTAATTTAACTAGGAAGGCTTGGTAATACTTGTACTTTCCTTTTCATAGCATAGCTTGTACTTTCATTTCCATAGTGTAGCTTGCATCTCTCATTTATAGCTTGCATATTCATCTTAATCTAGCTTGCATTTGCATTTCATAGTGATTCTTGGGGATATTGGCATTCTTGCCCTTGTCTTCATTTGAATCTCTCATTTTGTGGTTGACTAGCAAGGTCATTAGCTTAATAGCTCTAACTGAGAGAAAACTTAAAATAATCTTGCAACTCCATACATAGAGAGCTCTAGGTCGCTTTCTAAGGTTTCATTTTCATGGATTCCCTTGGATATAATGACTTAGAGAAGTGCACCATTTGAGTGTGTACAAATACATCTATATATAGTAAAAAATAATTATTTTGTTTTTATTAGAGAAATAAATAGAGAAATAGAGATAGATTGATAGAGAGATGAGGACATATAGAGAGGATGAGAGGGAGAGACAACAAAAGAACACATACTTAATTGACCTTCTACATTTGTACGACGTATCCATTGCACACTAAGGTACGATTGTTAGTTTTAGATTTGTACTAATATTTTTAGAATTAAGAATAATTTTTCTATTTTTATTTAAAAATTATTAATATTTTTAATATATATATATATATATATATATATATAAATTTTTAAAAATAATTTTTAATTTTTTAAAGGTTTATATTATAATTTTTTTTTATATATTAAGGAAGACCAATCTTTCTTACTAATTAAAAAAAAAAAGTCATAATCTTGAATGTAAAAAATAAAAAATTTGACAATTATTGACTTAGATTTTATAAATTTCTTCTTTGAAAAATCTTTTTCAATTTTTGATTTAAGCTTTTAACAATCCTTCTTTATAAATGTTTTAATAAAGATTAAAATTTTTAAACATATTTGTATGGAATGAATGATTACATTATATTTTATAGTTATTTTTATATATAATAGAAAACAAAGGAACTTATAATTTTGAGAATGAGTATGGGTAAGAAAATTGTTGAATAAGCAAGAAAAAATTGTTATTTATTATCTAAGCATTGAAGAGGAGAATGATGTTTAAATGAAGTAACCATTCAAATCAATTGTTAATTTAAGTAAAATTTGAGCAAAAAAAGATAGGTGTAAATACCATTTTTTGATAGGATTTTATTTATATGACTTATCTATGTATAACTCTAAGTAACATGATTGGTTAGCTATTTCAATTATTCTAGAAAATGCACTTTTGAAACTATAGCAAGAACTCTCTTTATTTATCTTTTGTTTTCTGTTACTCTATTTCTAAGTGAACTAAGACCCCCCAATTATTCCAATATTATGGAAAATGTGCTTGCTTAGAGTTGTGTTGCTACCTTTTGCTATTGTTTTCCAATTTAGTAGTTATGCTTTAACCATAAAACAAGTTTATCTTATAAAAGGCAAGACTCTAGCCCCATCAAAGCTCTTGTTTGTAATGGTCTCTTCTTGTTGCATATGGATTTTTGGTATTTGGAAAGGGAATATTAAGAATGTTTAGTTGTTCGATATCATGCCTTTGCTATTATTTCAATTTATTGTCACTTCTCGTAAACTGCAACTCCGTTGCCTTCTGAGAAAGGCACTGATCTTGGAAATTAAAAATCTACCATAGATGCAAATTGAAATACATATTTAATCAATAATTTAGGAGTATGAGTAGTAATCTATATGTAGCTCATGATTTAATGATCTTCATGGAAGCATCTATAGCGAACCATAATAGTATTTAATATTTATCTTCAAGAATCATGCTTTGCATACCTACATCGTGTATTGATGTTGAGACTTCCATATGTCACTTGATCTATCACTTGTACATGATTTGCATATCTTTTTCTTGGAGAGGAGTTTTCTCCCTTTCTCCATTTGTGAGAGATTAGTTGTGCATGGGTGCCTAACATGGCCCAGTTGCAGAAAGTCAGAGATCCATTTAATCTTGCATTTTCATCTTTGTCTTGGATCATTTGCATAATATTTCTAAACCTTTAGTTGCACTTGAGGGGGGTGGTTAGTGTCAACATCATTTGCACTTTAAGCTTACTTAGGCTTGGTTAACATAAGTTAGTGTCATAAGTTAGCCTAGGTAGCATTCTAGATGATAGATGATAGCTCATTATTTTATATTTGCTTTAGACATTTTTTTTATATATTGCTTCATGGATTTAATATCAGTAGCAAGGGTAGTTGTAACTACCTCATCGCCTTGCCTATATAAGGGAGGCTCATTTGTACATTGTATTATATCTTTGATACCAAATTCTTCAAAGATGGTTTAGAATCTAATTCCAGTTCTTTGCTGGTCCTGGTTCCTCTTGGGTGGCTAGGTTCCATGTGAGTACTATAGGGTGGAATTCAAATGGAACTCGAGGGAACCCATGGTCACCCAAGGCTTTGGGCACCCAAAAAATAGGCCCCATGAGCCATTTTTCATTTTTTTTAAAATCTAAAAAACTTCCAAAACTCTAATTTTAACCTCAAAGCATCCATTTGATGATGATGCTAGAGCATCTTGGGTTTCTTGGCAATCTTACATCAACCAAAAATATTTGTTTTCCCATTTTCCACTTTGTACAGTTTATGTTTTTCTTTTAGAGCACCTCCAGTTCAAATCTTTAGTTTTTGTGGACCTTATGGCGTGTTCCTAGCATCATGTTGCACCTTTCCCTAGGTTCACACCTTGATTGGTTACTTCACGTATGATATCTTACAGATTCTTGGTGGGACTTCACTGTACTTCATGTTTCACAACTAGTTTGTGTTTTCTGATCTTGTGAAGGATTTTCCCAATTGACAAAGCTTCATGACCCATTTCCCAATGTTTTTATACCCGTGGCCAACCTATACTTGTGGGATCACAATTCATGTCTTATCTATTTGAGGGTGATCCTTATGATTTGGGTCCTGACCTATATTTTGTAATACATTTTCTTCTCATTGAGAAATGTAATCTTTCTAGGCTAACTTGCGGCTTGCAAATCTATATAAATAAAGGAAATTAGTCCTATTTTAGGTATCTCTTAGAAGATTAGCTTCCAGAAGCTTGAGGCTATGAAATTTGTAAGGATTTTCATCTGTAATCAAGCCTATATGCTTGGAATGTAAGGCTGCATGTTGGAGGTCCATTGTAATTAATTTTATGATAATGCAAAGGTTGATCTTTCTTGTCTCTTGATTGTTCTTTGTTGTTTTCATTGTGCAACTTTTGGTAGACGGATTGAACAAATCTCTTTGAGGTCCCTATGTCCATGACTACACCAAGTGGTATCAAAGAAAGGTATTGATGTTGTTGTTAGACTAACTGAGAGGGGGGGGGTGAATCAGTTATCCAGTGTCCCAATTCAAAATGTATAATTCAAAACAATTTCTTCAATTTTTCCTCGTCGGTAAGCAATAATAACTCTCACTGTTTGTGCTTTTACCGATTACTAGTCTAATACTTATAACTGTTTACCGATCAAATCTAACATGTAACATGCAAAGTATGATAACAAACAAATATCACAATCAACACATAACACAAGAGATTCAACGTGGAAACCATGTAAAGGGAAAAACCACCTGGGACCGACAACCCAAAATTGTTCACTCTTCTGAAGTGAGGTCGGTTAAGACCCAACCCTGTTAAAGGTTACAAACACACTATTAGGTGTGACCTTGTTAGAGGATTTTAGACTAGAAGTTATCATCCAACCAGCATTAACTATGGGGTTGACAGGATAATAATGTTCATTCTATGAATAATACATCATAAGACTTTCAGAGTCCACTCGGTTAAGAGATTTAGACTGTATATAATGGTTAAATATGTAACAGTAGAATGACCTACCTTAATACAACTTCAATTGTAGATTACAGATCAATATTCAGTCCATACAAATCCTTCTGATCAATAATTCACTTCAGATTCAATATTGTATCAACTTACTATCCGTCGATAACTGCTCTTTGTAGCTCGGTAATTGCTCTGCAGCTAAGTTCTTACTAACCAGTATGATCAGAATGCATGAAAACCTTATTCACGCGATAATCCTCCAACTTCTTCTTCTTCTGGCACTTTCATAAAGAAATTATGTTCTCTTATATAGATGAGTAAATCATTTTCTTCTCCACCATCAGATTTTGCTGCTTAATCACATTCATAGATTTTGCCGCTTAAAAATTTCTCAGTACTTGTGTCAATAACACATTTCAATTTGCTTCGTTAGATCTTCTTTGAATTTTGTCAGCCGTTGATTTGCGTAACAAACTTTATTTGTTACCTCGATGTTATACTCTTGCCAGCTCATCAATCTTATTGGCTAAACTAATCATTTAATTCATTCTATTTTGCTCAGTTAACAAAGAATGCATCGGTGAACACTGCTCAGTTAATACTACGGTCGGTATACACTACACTCCATCGGTGTATACTAGAAATGCTTCATTTACCGATAACACTGCTTTGTGTCTTTCAGCTCTATACTTCATTATAGATGAATGCAACATAATGAAGTCAATATCATCAAGTCATAGACTCATCAACAAGTTACTCAATGTGTTCCTTATCCTCATCTGTCATGTACATCTTTTCTCATGTAGATTTCTCTATTCTTCATCTCTTTTCCATTTTTATTCAGATGTCTCGGTGTAGTAACTTACAAGATAAGTGTTGTCAAACTAGTTGACATCAATGACAACATAATACTGATTTAATCATATTACATATCTAATCAGAAACTTCTCAGTGATCTTGCAATCACAGATCCTTCAATAAGATTCTAAATTAGTTGCAGTCCAACAATCTCTCCCTTTGGCATTGATGGCAACTAAAGATTTGTTCTTTGTAACTGATCTTCAATACTTTGTCTCAGTCAGATTGTCTCTCCCTTAGATAGTTGTCATCGGTGCTTGTTCCTTTTCATATTTTTTTTTATCTCTCCCCTTTTCATTTCATATGGTTTATCTCTCCCTTTGATAGCAATGCCAAAGAAACAAATAAACAATCAGCTCTGTAGTAGCCAAGTAACTCTCTATGGTGTTCAGTACTTCCTCTGTATCTCTGTATACTGATATCTCATCGGTTCAAGTTCTCAAGCTTAATCACAACCTTGAACATGATTCAAAGTGTGAACTATGATGCATCAACATGAATGATCTTCTGATAAAAGTTGGCTGATGCAACATCCAGATCACTTTAGTGACCGATAAACAAGGGATGGACCCCAAGTCTAGTCCTCAAGTATTCAAATGTGTCCTTCGGTAGGGGCTTTGTAAAAATATCTGCAAGTTGTTCTTTAGATGTAACAAATTCTAACTTAACTTGCTTCTCTTGTACTTGTTCTCTTAAGTAATGATACTTAATAGATATATGCTTTGTCTTAGAGTGCATCACAAGATTCTTTGAAATATTAATAGCACTAGTGTTATCACGGTATATAATCACCGGGTCAGTGATTACCTCATTCATTCCTTCCAAAACTTGTTTGATATATGCAATGTTTGAATAGTTAGTAGCAGCAGCAACATACTTCGCTTTAGCTGTAGACTGAGAAATACAAGCTTACTTTTTACTTGTCCAGGTTACAAGTCTTTCACCAAAGAAAAATGCTTCTCTGGTGGTGCTTTTTCTGTCATCCACTCTTCTAGCCCAATCATCATTGGTGTAAACTTTCAATTCAAACTTCCCTTCCTTAGAATACCATAATCCATAATTTTTTGTTTTCTTCAAGTATCTTAAGATCCTTTTTGTATCTATCATGTGTGATTCTCTAGGGTTAGCAAAAAATCTTGCAACAATTCCCATAGCATGTGCTATATCTGGCCTACTGTGAACTACGTACATTAACTTACCAATCATAGATTGGTAAAGTGTCTGATTTACCTCAGTAATTTCATCCTCCTTTGTCAATTTGCATCTAGTAGCCATCGGTGTTCCTACAGGTTTAACATCTTCCATGCCAAATGTCTTCAGTACTTCCTTTATGTATTTAGATTGTGTGATGAATATGCCAACACTCTGCTGAATCACTTGTAGTCCAAGAAAGAACTTAATCTCTCCAAACATAGACATTTCAAATTCTTTTTGCATTTCATCAGCAAATGCCTTGCAGACAAGATCTGAGCCACCAAAGATAATATCATCAACAAATATTTCAGCAATGATAATAGTATCATCAGTATCACCTTTCACATACAGATTGTTGTTTTCACTTGTTCTAACAAATCCAATACTTAACAAGTAAGTATGCAGTCTTTCATACCATGCTCTCGGTGCTTGCTTTAATCCATATAAAGCTTTATGTAATCTACATACCATATATTTATTGTCGGGATCAACAAATCCTTCAGGTTGTTCAATGTAGACTTCTTCTTCAAGTATACCATTCAAAAATGCTGACTTCACATCTATTTGATAGACTTTGAATTTCTTACGTGCATCATATGCAAGTAGCATTCTAACTCCTTCTAATCTAGCAACAGGTGCAAATGTCTCATCATAGTCAATGCCTTCTTCTTGTGCATATCCTTTGCATACTAATCTAGCTTTATTTCTTGTGACTTCACCATTTTCATTCAATTTATTCTTGTATATCCACTTAGTACTGATAACATTCTTATCTTTTGGTCGGGGTACTAAGGACCAGGTTTTGTTCTTTTCTATTTGTTCTATTTCCTCCTTCATTGCATTAACCCATTCTTCATTTTCTAATGCAACTTTCACAATTTTAGGTTCAAACTCACAAATTAGACATGTACCTTGTCTGGTTTTGCTTTTGGTTTGCATTCCAGCATGTCTGTCTCCAATGATTTGAGTTTCAGGATGATGTCTCCTGACAAAACTAGTCAAGACTTGATTTATCCTTTCTTGTTCATCTTGCTCAGGGTCATTTCCTTGCTCGGCAGCTTCTTCAAGTTCATCGATTTGTGGTGCCTGTTGTACTGCATTATTTCCCTGCTGACCAATTGTTACAGCTTGCAATGTCAATAGATACTCTAGATGTTCAATGTAAGTGAATCTACCATAATCTTCTGATTCCTTTGTACTTTCCTCTATGTACTTGTCATCAAACTCATCAACATGAACATTAGTACTTTCAACAATCTTATTTGTAGCCTTATTCAAACATTTGTATGCTTTACTTGTAGTGGAATATCCAAGAAATGTTCCTTCATCTCCTTTAGAATCAAATTTTCCATTTCTCTCATCTTTCAAGATAAAGCTTTTTCTTCCAAAAATTCTGAAATAACTTACAGTAGGTTTGTGTCCAAACCATAGTTCATAAGGTGTTCAGTTGGAGTCCTTCTTCAGTTGTACTTGGTTAAGAACATATACAGCTGTGCTAACAGCTTCCCTCCAATATGTCTGAGCAACATTCTTCTGTATCATCAATGTTCTAGCACAGTCAATTATAGACCTATTCCTTCTTTTAGCAATGCCATTTTGCTGAGGTGTCCTCGGTGTAGATACTTGCCTCTTGATTCCATGCTCATTGCAAAATTTAATAAATTCATCAGAGATAAATTCACCTCCTCTATCAGATCTTAAGCACTTTATTTCCTTACCGGTTTCTTTTTCTACCTTAGCTTTATACCACTTAAACATTTTGAAAGCTTCAGATTTCTCTTTCAAGAACATAACAGTCATCAATCTAGTATAATCATTAACAAAAAGAATAAAATATCTATCACTAGAATAGCTCTGAGTTCTCATAGGACCACATAGATCGGTATGAACCAAATCAAGTATCTTCTTTGTTGAATAGTCTTTGCTTTTAAAACTAGATTTAGTCATCTTACCTTTCTGACATTCATGGCACATGGCATGATCAGGTTTTGTCAAGTTAGGCAATCCTCTAACTCTTTTCCTTTTACTAATCTTGATCATGTTGTCAAAGTTCACATGGCATAACCTTCGATGCCACAATCAAGCATCTTCATCCTTTATTAACAAACAAGAAGAATGATCTATATCAAGATAGAATAGATTACCTCTGGATTGTGTACCAGTTCCGACAAGTCTTCCTCCATCATCATAAATCTTCACCTTTTTGCTCTCAAAAGCCAGTCGGTGGCCTGAATTGTTCAGTTGAGCCACACTTATCAGATTATAGTTCAGTCCATCTACCCAATATGCATTTTCACATTGTAATCTGTCATTGATCATTAGTGAACCTTTACCTCTTACCATACAAGGTGCATCATTTCCCATTCTCACAGATCCTCCATTATATTCAACAAGATGATCAAAATTCTCTACATCACCGGTCATATGATGTGTGCAGCCACTATTTATGATCCATGTATCATTTCTGCTTACTTTAGATATCAGTGCTATCTCTTCATGTTTCTCTTCCTCTTTTGAGTCATCTTTCATAGCAAAAAATACAACTTCTATATCATCATCAGAATCAGATTCAGTTTCAATATCTTTGGCTATGTAACATACCTTTTTGCCTTTTTCATCTCGGTTGTCTCTGTTGTTGTGTTGGTAACCTATGTTGACTCTTCTTCCATAGCTTCCTTCAGATCGATCTTTGGATCTATCATCATCTTTCTTTTGTGGACATCTAGCGGCGATGTGACTGACTTCTTTACAATTAAAGCATGCTAAAGGTAGCTTACCTCTATACCTTCCTTTTCCTTTAGGCAATCTTCAGGCCATAAGTGCTTCAAGCTCATCAAGTTCATCATCGGTATTATCATCACTATCACAATTCTTACCATTCTTGCTAGACTTTCCAATCTTCAGAGAAGACATGAAAGCGGATTCAACAGAAGGAACAACACTATTATCAAAATTGTTTAATTCAAAGGTTGTAAGTTTAGCAATCAGAGTGTCAAGAGTGAGGTTGGATGTAGCTCTTGTTTCATGAATTGCAGAAATCCTGATTGCATAAACTGGTAGCAAGGTTCTGAGAATCTTGTTTATCACTGTTTCATCATCAATCACTCCATCAGATGCTCTAATAGCATGTACCACTTCTTTGAGTCTATTTGAATATTGGGCAATGTTCTCACCTTCTTTCATTCTCATATCATCAAATCTGCCTCTCAGACTTTCATCTCAGGCTCTTTTGACATTCAAATCTCCACTATAGATTTGTGCTAATTTATCCCACATTCCTTTGGCAGTCGTGCATGTCTTGATATCTTCAAATTTAGCATCGGTATAGGCAACAACAAGTTCCATCATAGTAACATTGTGTTCATGCTTATCCTTCAGTTGATCAACAATTAGGGGACCAGTGGGTGTTTGCATGTAGCCATTTTGCATTAGATCTAGTGCTGAGTTCCCAATTCTAGATATGTGCAACTTCATTCTGCTTTTCCATACTGCCAAGTTCTCTTTATTCAGTTTCGGTACTTCCCTCTTATACATCTTGAGACCTTTATGCTTAAGTCCTTAAAACTCTGTTCCAAGCAACGTAGCTCTAATACCAATTGTTAGACTAACTGAGAGGGGGGGGGGGGGGGGTGAATCAGTTATCCAGTGTCCCAATTCAAAATGTATAATTCAAAACAATTTCTTCAATTTTTGCTTGTCGATAAGCAATAATAACTCTCACTGTCTATGCTTTTACCGATTACCAGTCTAATACTTATAACTGTTTACCGATCAAATCTAACATGTAAAATGCAAAGTATGATAAAAAACAAATATCACAATCAACACATAACACAAGAGATTTAACATGGAAACCCTGTAAAGGGAAAAACCACCTGGGACCGGCAACCCAAAATTGTTCACTCTTCTGAAGTGAGGTCGGTTAAGACCCAACCCTGTTAAAGGTTACAAACATACTGTTAGGTGTGACCTTGTTAGAGGATTTTAGACTAGAAGTTATCATCCAACCAGCATTCACTATGGGGTTGACAAGATAACAATGTTCATTCTATGAATGATACATCATAAGACTTTCAGAGTCCACTCGATTAAGAGATTTAGACTGTATACAATGGTTAAATATGTAACAGTAGAATGACCTGCCTTAATACAACTTCAATTGTAGATTACATATCAATATTAAGTCCATACAAATCCTTCTGATCAATAATTCACTTCAGATTCAATACTGTATCAACTTACTATCCATTGGTAACTGCTCTTTGTAGCTCGGTAATTGCTCTGCAGCTCGGTTCTTACTAACCAGTATGATCAGAATGCATGAAAACCTTATTCACGCAATAATCCTGCAGCTTCTTCTTCTTCTGGCACTTTCATAAAGAAATTATGTTCTCTTATATAGACGAGTAAATCATTTTCTTCTCCATCAAATTTTGTCGCTTAATCACATTCATAGATTTTTTCGCTTAAAAATTTCTCGGTACTTGTGTCAATAACATGTTTCAATTTGCTTCATTAGATCTTCTTTGAATTTTGTCAGTCGTTGATCTACATAACAAACTTTATCTGTTACCTTGATGTTATACTCTTGCCAGCTCATCAATCTTATTGGCTAAACTAATCATTTAATTCATTCTATTTTGGTCGGTTAACAAAGAATGCATTGGTGAACACTGCTCGATTAATACTACAGTCGATATACACTACACTCTGTCGATGTATACTATAAATGCTTCATTTACCGATAACACTACTTTGTGTCTTTCAGCTCTATACTTCATTATAGATGAATGCAACATAATGAAGTCAATATCATCAAGTCATAGACTCATCAACAAGTTACTCAATGTGTTCCTTATCCTCATCTGTCATGTACATCTTTCCTCATGTAGATTTCTCTGTTCTTCATCTCTTTTCCATTTTTCTTCAGATGTCTTGGTCTAGTAACTTACAAGATAAGTGTTGTCAAACTAGTTGACATCAATGACAACATAATATTGATTTAATCATATTACATATCTAATCAACAACTTCTTAGTGATCTTGCAATCATAGATCCTTCAATCAGATTCCAAATCAGTTGTAGTCCAATAGTTGTGGGGTGGCAGAGTGAGGATCTGACCTGCAATTGTAGAGGACTTGTGCAGGATGGATTGGAGATGAAATGCTCGAGTTGGAGGAAGGAGAGACGCAGATCTAGCCATAATGGACATGTTGAGACAAATAGAAACCATATTAGAATTTGTTGAAATAGCCCAAAGAAGAGGTAGACATATTGAAGATGTAAGTGATAATGAAGAGGAAGAATAAATAATAGAAGAATAACCTAAGCTGGATCAAGGAGAAGATAGAATTCTGAAAACCCTAACTAGGTTTAATACAATACCACATTTAAATCCACTTGATTATGATGGAAATTTGGATTCATATGAGTTGCTTGATTGGATCATAGAGATGTAAAAGTACTTTGATTTTGAGGGAAGAAGTGAAGACAAGAAGGTGAAATATGCTTGTACTAAGATGAGTGGTCATGCATCCTTGTGGTGGGATCATTTGTAGACTGATAGACAAAGAAGAGGCAAGGAGAAAATAAAGTCATGGGATAACATGATGAACAAATTGAAGGCCAATATATTACCTGATGATTATCAAGTAAGTTTGTTTGGGAAGATGCAAAACCTAAAGCATAAGGATCTTAGTGTGAAGGAGTATACCGACGAGTTTTACAAATTTGATTTCAGATTTGGCCATGTAGATGATGATGATGAGTTTTAAATATATATATGTAGGTATATATTTGTGTGCACCCATATATAGATACACATATATAATAATTACACCACATAATACATCCATATTTATATTTATCTAAATAGAACAAAAAAGACTGAGAATCATAATGTAGAACATACAAATAGGAACAAGGAGAACATAATCTTAAAACAAAAATCTCAAAATCAACAAAATAATGGTACTGCCCAATTCCCCCCAAATAGGGTGACTTTCTAAACATGGACCTAGGTCAACAAGGGTTCCTTGAGAGAATATTGGTAATATCTCCACACAACAACGTTCAAGGATTTGAAGGCACGCTCAGACCTATGTAGCCAGGTGAAGTCGATGCTCGGTACCTGCATCCTACATCATCAAGATGAGAAAATCATATACACCGATATATATATATATATATACAAACAATGACAAGTAAGGAGGGGGAGTGTGACATCGTGTGGATCTCTTGTAGAAGTGACTACAACTACCTCCCCTCATCCCACAAGCACATTTAAGATAGTATCGATATTAAAGCATAATTGGGTTAGTATGGTTAGATTCAAATTAATCATAACTTCATAATGTAAAACAAGAAATGAGTCATCCTCACAAATAATATAATCATGTATATGAGCATAATGTCATGCTACTACTTTAAATCATTTACTAACTTTCATGAATTTTTTTTATTATGCAAGCATATACTCATAATGTCCCATCATCTAATCCAAATAAACAAAACATACAATCCATAATAATCAATGTAATAATCTAGTTAGTCAAAAATATAGGGGTACTAGGGTGGGCATTACACTTCTACATATGCAATCTTTAGATAGCTCAATAAACTCTCATCTTTTTTTTTTCAGCTCCATTTGACTATGCTCTGATACTACTTTATTGGAGGTGAATGGAGACAGATCATAAACATAGATTGAGATACAAACACATAACTAAGAAATAGACACACATAGATCATAAATCCATTTTCAGTGCTTCAACTAAAAAAAATACATTGTCCATCTTTTATAGAGATCTTTTAGATACATAGAGAAACATCTAGGAATATATGATGTTGGCCAACATAATTATAGAATGTTTCTACAAAATTCTACAATTTTTCCAATAAAATAATAACATTATTTACCTAATCCCTAATCCAGTTGGAACTTCTATAATACTCTACTCCTCTAGAGTCCAATAATTTAATATTTTGATTTTTACTATTCATTTGAGAGAAATTAATATATCAACAATTGGATTTGTGATTGGGACTCAAATGTGACACCTATAGCTTCCAAGCCTTTATAGGAGCATCTCCTAAGGTTAAGAGACTTTTAGAACCACAAGGACTTGAATTTGAATCTCCTAGTTGCTGGAGACAACATGAAGATAAATGAGATCTTCTGGAGTTTCTTGATTTCTTTTACCTCTTTCATCACCTCACACACTTCAAAAGATCATTAAGCTCAACAAGATGATCAATTCCATAGACAACCACATTTTCATCAATATAAAGATCTGACAAAAGCTACGTGCATGTGCCCATTCAATGTAATTATTGTAGATCCACTAATAATATTTCTAGCACCCTTGCATATGTGAATTACAAAAACTTGGTTAGACTTTAGCAAGGGGACTTGAGTGCCCAACCTTAGTGTTAATAATTCTCAGTAGGAAAGATTTTAAGTGGAGGTGTGGAAGTGTTGTGTAAGGGGGAGAGTGTGGGAGTGGAGGATGGGAAGAGGGGCATGGTTTGGCAGGGCAAAGAGGGTGAGGTTGCAAAAGGTCATGAGTTTGATTCCTACAAGTTTAGGTTGGGCCATGAAAGGAAGAAGATGTAGTGGCAAGGACCCCACCGAGCACACATAAAACATCTCTCAATATTTGTTGATTGATTTTTAATAAAAACTTTAGAATTTATAGGAGTTAAGTGTAACTAAATTATGGGAATAAACTCATTGTATTTTGAAATGATGTAATGTGAAATTTGCCTTTAATTTGACATCATGATAAAAGATTGATGAATGATATTTAAAATCAGATTGTAGATTAGAGACTAGAGGTAAGATATGACAATCATAGTGATAGTTATCATGTTATGTCTTAATGGTTATCATTAGTATTATTTAGTTATTTAGTTGGTAAAGGAGACAAACAGGACAGTCGGCCAACTACATAAAGCCTATACACTGAGCAAGACATGAGGCATATCTATAAGATTACTGAATATGGTTTTGATCTAGTAATCTCACTGAGCACTAGATGATTACCGATTACTGAGCATAGTGATCACTGAGCATTCATATGAACCGAGCATCAGTTAATTACCAAATGGAGAATGCAGTGATTACCGAGTAAAATAGGAAATGCCATAGTAATTTTTAATAGTACAAACAACAATGCAAATGGTTCACACCAATCAGAAAATAGTTTACCAAGATAGAGACATAATTAAATTTGGATGTAATCATTAAATTGTTGATGATTCTTATGTATTGTAGATCTAGGTCATTTTCTTTCACCATTGATCTTAGGTTTTCTAAGCTATTGTAAAACCCTAATTAGGTCAAGTTAGTTTGATATAAAAGTTGTAAAGATGTCATTATGAACATATATCATGAAGCAGTAGCCACACTAAGGACATTAGGAGATCAGACATGGTTTTTGACAGAAAGGATTGAAAGAAGCTACTGGGCAGAATAAAAGGACATATACATAACTAGAAGGTGATATCTTTATGGTATATTACAGATCTACAATAGGCAAGATTAAGTTGCTATTTACAAATACATTTTACTGTTACCATTTAACCACTATTGCATAATCAAAATCTCTTAATAGAGTGGACTTAACTATTCTTAGCTAAATCTCTTAACTGAGTACCACATGTATTTTGTTGTTAAAATCCTTTAACGAGGTAGATCTAGTCGATCTAATTGTTACTCCTAACATGGTAAGATCATAAGAAGTGATCACAATTTGTAGCCTTAACCGACATACTTTGTTATTGCAGTAGTGAAGCATTGTGGGTGTCATCCCCACCATAGTTTTTACCTTCTTGCAAGGGTTTTTGTGATACCAAAATATTTGTGTTATGAGTATGAAGTTTCATGAATGGTTTATTGTTTAGATTACATGCAAATTACATTCTCAGTTATATTTTGAATGTATTTTTTAGACAATGGATTTAGTCGGTTAAATGCTATCTTTATCTACAGAGTTTTAGTCTTGAAAAGTTTTGTAGGTACTGATTCACCCCTCCCCTCTCATTACTTATCTTTCCTTAATCCCAACATATCATGCCACACATTCCCTACAAGTATGGGCTTATAGTCCAACTTCCCCACTTACAAAGCACCTCCAAGTTCCCTCACTAATTATTCATTATTTTTCAATCATTCCGATACAAATACTTAGAAATATCAAATGCCCATTTAATGAATATCACATTTTGCTATTTCAAATTTGCATTAGTGCATAAATAATTCATAAAATTCAACAAATTTCTTTTACAATTAAACCAATTTAATTAGAATTAAACTTGTAACTTACAACTTAGAAAGATCACATTTTCATAATTCACAATTTAATTATTGGTTTTGAATTAGACTATGTTGGAGTTTTTGTATTACATTTTTTATGTGAGTTTTTGTATAACATATTTTATCACATTTTATGGTCCATCATCAGAATCATAGAAAGCTAAGAGAGACATTATATTCAACTGAATATGGTTTAACCTAAATTCTTTAAAGAACAGACTAATTTGTTTCGTTTGATCTTTTAGTTTAAATTTGTACATAGTGGCTTTTTCCTTAAATTAAATAAAAGTTACATTCTTGATGATCCAAAATAGAATATGGAGAGATTTTTTTCCTTCAATATGTCTCTATGAATGTTAGACTAATATGAAGATATCATCAAATCGATGTGTTCCTATTCACTATTTCTTTTTAAACTAGTAATTCTTGTACTATAAACTTAGTCTCTTGATGTTTAAATCCATTTTATACTAACACTAATTTTTATTATAATTCTTTCTAGATCCTTAACATTAGGACCTATAAAGTGGGTGTAAAAATAAATAAATAATAAAATTTAAATACATTCAGAATCAAAGATTGAGACACCTTAATCCCAACAAATCAAACCTCAACCTCAGTATCAACAATTCTCGGTAGGAAAGCTTTTGAGGAAAGGTGTGGAAGTGAAATGTATAATAAAGGGTCTTAACATACATTTGTGTATGATAACGGGTCTTAAAAGATCTTAGTAGGTCCCATGACACATTAATATGTCCTATGACTCCATATGACCCCGTATAACACACTACTATGTCTTAAGAACCGTTATGACACCTTAGGACTTGTTAGGACACATAAGATGTATTATTAGGGGTTATAAAGGGTCATAAGGGGTCATAAGGGGTACTAGGACACATTAATGTGTCTTAGGACCCATTATAACCCCTTATCATACACAAATGTATGGCAATGGGTCCTAAAGGTCATAAGGGGTCCTAAGATAGATTAATGTGCCATAGATCCCCTTATGATGTGTTAAGAGTCTTTAAGATCCCTATGAATACATGTATTAGAGTTTTTAATGTGTCCTAAGGGGTCATAAGGGGTCCTAGGACACATTACTATGTCCTAGGGCCTCTTAACAACCCTTGTGACTCTAAGATGGATAGTAAGGGGTTCTAGGACCCCTCATGACCCCTTAGATCCATTTATCATACATTTGTGTGTTTAAGGGGCACAAAGGTATCATAATGTGTCCTAGGACACATTAATGTGTCACATGATCCATTAAGACCCCTTACCATAACTAATGTATGGTATGGGGTCATAAGGGGTCTTGAGGGGTCCTACAACACATTAATGTGTCCTAGGACCCCTTATGAACCCTCCTATGTATTCTTAGGGGTCATAAGGGGTCCTGGGATCCATTAATGTGTTATAGGACCCCTTATGACCCCTCATCATACATAAATGTATGGTAAGGGGTCCTAAAGAGTCCTAAGGGTTCATAAGGGGTCCTAGGATAGATTAATGTGCCATAGGACCCCTTATGACAACTTATGACCCTTTAGGACCCCTAAGATGTACTATTAGTGGTCCTAAAGGGTCCTAAGGAATAAAAGGGGTCCTAGGACACATTACGGTGTCCTAGGACCCCTTAACAACCCTTAAAAGTTGTAAGATGTATGGTAAGGGGTCCTAAGGGGTCATAATGTGTCCTAGGATCACTTAAGACCCCTTACAACCCCTTACCATACACTAATGTATGAAAAGGGCTTCTAAGGGGTTGTAAGGGTCTTAATGTGTCCTAGGATATATTAATGTGTCTTGAGACCCCTTATGACCTCTTAGGACCCTTTAGGAATCCTAAGATGTATTCTTAGGGTCCTAAAGGGTTCTAAGAAGCTGGTAGAAAAAATACATCCTCTCTCTCTCTATCTCCCCTTCTCTCTCCCTCTCAATTTTTTTTAAATACAAAATATTTCATTTTTAGTTAAAATTTTGTTTTGAAACAAAATTTGATTCATTCAAAAATAGGGAAAAAAAAGGATTGAAAATAAAAAAATATTTCATTTAGATTAGTTAAACTTACGTTCTATCAATGGAAATGGTGTTGACAGTAAAATGTTGGCACCATTCCAAACTTTGCAAAAATTTCATACTCATCTATATCAGGTACCCGATAGGTAACAAATACCCAATACCTATCAGGTGTATGATAAGCTTTGGTATTTCCTTTGG
Source organism: Chamaecyparis obtusa (assembly GCA_027943335.1). Classification (NCBI taxonomy): domain Eukaryota; kingdom Viridiplantae; phylum Streptophyta; class Pinopsida; order Cupressales; family Cupressaceae; genus Chamaecyparis; species Chamaecyparis obtusa. The sequence continues at coordinate 298,687 of BSBK01000118.1, read as the reverse complement.
CCACTTGTAGTGATACCTGAGCCTAGTAAAAACTTAACATGCATTTACAAATTCGTGGGCGGGTCAAAAAGGTGTTCTTTTTCCCATTGCCACTTTTGGCATACCATGATCCTACACACACCCAATGATTTCTAAAGTTTCCTTGGTCAACACTTTCTTAGCTACTATCTCTTCTTCCCCTTAGGTCTATCCTTCTTTCTTTCTAGCGATCTAGAACTTTCTCCTTAGCTCTTTTAATAGCGCTCAATATGATCTTTCAATAGGCTTTTTGATCATCAATCTACAGTCTCACTTGGACAATGGTTTTATCATCCCTAAGGTCTTTCTTTTTTATGGGAGATTACCACAATCTTCATACAAAGACTCTTAATTTTAACATAAACTTTCTTTGGCTGCTACAATCTTCACAAACCCTTATTGTAACACCCCCACTAGGGAACCCGTACAGAAAAGGTCTAAAGTACAAATAAAACCAACTAAATTTTTGTTTTTAAATACCCATACTGTTAACTACTTTGATATCCATAATTAAGAACATGGCCTTAAAGGTTTCCTTAACGTTCGTTACTAATATTAAAACTACTGATTCAATTATTCATCTTATGAATTTATTTTGTTACCTGCTTTACTTAACATTTATCTTTTAGAAAAGATATGGTAAGGGATAAAATTATTTCTTCTTTCATAAGCTTAAGTACATTTATCACTAATAGTTCTTCTTTTTTTCCTTTCTCAATTACCCATATCCTACACATAATTTATTTGTGCTTATCAAAACATAAGTAAACTTTGCAAAATTATAAATTTTTATTTTTCAACCACATTTTAAGAACCATAAGAGAGATAAGGTAGAAATTACACAACTATAGTCCTTTATTACAATATTCCAAATTACCAATGAACATCCCCTTTTGATATTCCTAAAACTACCCTTCCCAATTACATAGCTTCTTTTCTTCAATTTCCATTACAATTACATCAAATTGCCCAAAAGGCTTACAATTAATAAATACATTTTAAATTACAATACATAGAAGTACATGATACAAAATTAGAAATCATCATCATCATATGAAACTGAAACCAAGCCAAACCATCCACAAATCACAAACAACACCTCAAAAAATAATTGCCACAGAACCATGTGGAACTGTGAAGTTCCACCCCCCCCCTGCCCCACCCCGTGCTAGAAGATAAAACCAAGGTACTCATAAGGACTAATGTAATCTAGGGATAATGAAACCATTCTCCCAAAACACCAAAAAGACTAAAGGTAAAATTCATAACAAAATACCACCACGCTACAACACAAAGGTAAGGGTTCCAAAATACCATCTAGGTGAGTGTCATCACATCACATCACATAGCCTGTGCATTGGGATCCACCCTAAAAACCATGTAACCATGGCCCCCTTTTCTAATCAAGGATCCACCCTAGTAGTAACTCATGGTCCTGGTACTCACATGTCTATGCAGACTATAGCATTTCTTATCTTTATTATATTTTAAGAACCCCCCCCCCCAAGTTCCACTAGTAAATTTTAGCCTGATTTTCAATGTGAATGAGTCAATTTTTCGATGCTCATTGGTTGACCAAATGACCATTATTGTTGTCGAAATATCCTCGTCGCTTATTTGACACCTTAAATTATTGTCAAATATTTGATGCTTATTGTTGTCAAACTATCGACTAATCCGATGTCAAAATAATCACTTCAATCATGAAGAATGTCTGACATATCTTTCATCGAGTTCGACCAATGTTGGTCAAAATAATCGTATGGTTGGTGTAAATAACTGACATATGTTTCTTATTTTTTGACCACATATGGTCAAAATATCGATAAATGAATATGTCTATAGTATAGCATTGGCATCAAAATTTAAGGTTGTTTTGTTGAAATATCGACGGTTAATTACGTCGAGAGTATAGCATTATTGTCGAACTATACAGTCTTTGTTGGTTAAAAAATTGACAACATATTCAATTTTTTAAAATAATAATATATATTATGAATCTATTAATATATTATTAATGATATAACCATGATATTATTACCAATATGAATCAATAGGATGACATGAAAGGGGTCACATGGATGGCCTATGAAGGATGAGGGGTCAATCTGTTAATGTAACATGGCTTGAAGCTAATTCGATGTAATAAGACAATCTATTAATGTAGCATGGATTGAAGTCCTAAAGTATGGGGAGTTTAATTAAATAAGTTTTAAAATTTAAATATCTAAATCGCAACAGCCAAGTGTACTTGGAGGGAGATTACAAAAACAAGGATTAGTTACATAGTTAGAGGATCCAACCACTTTGGATCGGTTAGGGGAGTTAGTTTGAATGTATGTAAGCCTTGAGAGACATGAGAGAAACACGAGAGTACTATTCAAATTTACATTTGTACAAACTGTGTGGTCAACTGTTCAAACTATCATACCATACGTAGTTCCAAATCTCAACATGCAATCACGGTATGCACCCTAAAATGGTCGCCTAGACTTTGGGCCCCCATTTAGCAATTTATCAAATCCCTGAATCAGTATTTTCATAAATCAACATTTTTTAATTATATCAATTTCCTTGATCAAATCCTATTTCTATCATTTTTTATTATTTTCCATGGGCTAACCATTTTATCCTAAGTCTTTATTTATTTAAAAGGAATTTCCTCCCCTTTTATTAAATAAAAAAGCCCCCACTTTTTCTCTTATCCTAAGTTGCACAAATAAAAGCATTATTCTTATTTTATAAAAAGAAGAAAAAACATTTTTTGTCTCATATGGACACAAAAGTCAACTCTTATTTTCTCATTGGAGGATATTTGTGCACATGGATTTCTCCTCTTTCAAGCTCCACCCTTGATTAAATCTTTTGCCTCTTAATCTCCATGGTCCATTCCTTTTCAATTCCTTTAAAAGGAGAGCACTTTTCTCATTCTAGATCCCAACTTTGAAAACTAATCTTATGCTGCATGATTTCTTGGAGACTTTGGAGATCTTCATGCATTTAGCTTTCATTCTTGCATCTTAGCTTCATATTTATGCTTTCTAGCTTAGTTTCCTTTATGCTCTAGATTAGCTCACATAGATTAATTAAGAAGGCTTGTAATCCTTTCCTTTCCATAGCTTAGCTTGCATCTTCATTCTTAGCATATCTTGCATTGCATTCTCATCTTGATTCTTGAGGATATTGGCATTCTTGCCCTTGTCTCTTTGAATCTCCCATTGTGTGGTTTACTAGCAAGGTTGCATGTTTCAATAGCTCTAGTTGAGAGCACCATCAACATCCTTGTGACTCCATGCCTAGGGAGCTCTAGGTCACTTTCTCAAGGTTTCCCAGTCATGGATTCCCTTGGAAGTAATGACTTAGAGAAGTGTGCTATTTAGTGTGTACATTTTTGGCACCCACCGTGGGGTAGAACACTCTTGTTTTGTCCTTTTTATGCATTTTCGTCATTTTTTCATCATCATTTTAGCTTGCTATTTCGGCTCTCTATTTTTCTAACAAAATTATCATGTGATAGTTTTCCAGTGTCGCACGATAGTTTCTTGTATACCAATGTGATACTTTACCAGTTAAAGTATCACACACCTTTGCAAATTCTGTCGCATTGTTGTTTTGTTCTTTGTTGCATGTAGGTATTGCAAACTATCGCACAGGGATAAAATATCACAACAGTATACAACGAAGTATCACACAATTCTTTCTCTGACAGAAATATCACCCAGGCCTGGCAGTGAGTAATTTTTGACATTTCTTTGCAAGATTTGATCTATTTGATTCAGATTTTTGATTTGTTGTGGTAGAACAGAGTTTGATTTGCAGATTTTATTTGGTTTTGATGTGCTAACCCTTGTAGGGATAACAAGTTGTGCTTGTAGGTGCTCTCATTGCTTAAATATTTGCTTAAAAGAATGCATGTCAAAGCTCCAAATGCACAAGGGCTACTAATGGTTTTTGCAGGGCTGCCCAAAGCATAAAAAACCAATCAAGTGCTTGTTTAATTGCTTTCTTTTTGAGTGCGACATATACTAGTTATTTCTTTTCATAGGCACTTGATATCTTGTTGTAGGAATCTTTGGGTGGTAGGAGAGTATGCTCTTCACCCTTGTGGTGAAACATAAATCTTGACCCATCTTTGGATTTTGAAAGCAAGAGGGTAATTGAACCTTTGCTTGGTGTGTTTGGGAGAAATTTTTGAGCTAGGAGAATATGCTCTTCACCCTTGAGGTGAAATAGAAATCTTGAAACTCAAAGGTTGATCCACTCTTTGTTTATTTTTAGAATCCTTTAGCGGGCCTACTCTTGAGCAATCAAGAGGAACGACCCAAGTGGGGACAAGCTTTTTGCCGGCTATTCGGACCCACTATAAACTCAAGGCTATCAAGGACACAAAACCTTGGTAGACGTAGTACTTGTCTTCACTTGATGTGAGTACTTGTGGGATTGTGACCATGAGGAAAATGTTGAGCAAGAATGCTTAAGGTACTCTTGTGGCCGCAAGGTCCGTTACTTGCTGCAAGGTAAGGAGTCCCTTTGGGGAGCAAGAGGGGTATTACAAATGAAAGCCCTTACTAAGAACCATAGATAGAAGCCACCCTATTTTGTCACTTAGCTTCTTGGTACAAGGATTGATCCTAGTGGACTAACCCGGATCACCCCAAGATTACTCACCATTTATGTTCCTTTGGTTGTGTCATTGGCACTTCCACGACAAAGCCAATATCTATTGTGGGCAACCACTTTATGTGAGGCAATGAGACATTAAGTGTGGGCCAAGTTGTTAAGTATTGAGCCATTGTCTTTTTAGGCTAGTAAGTGCTTGAAGTGTTCTTGCTGTGATCTACCTGTGCAAACGTTCTCAAACATCAAACATCACGGTAGCATTCATAGGATTTTATTGCTTTGATATCACAATTGCTTGTCTTGGCAAAGTTGTTTTTGCCCTTGTGCAAGTGTTTTATGACATGTTTGATCACCTACTATTTGCAAACTTGTCTGATTACTGCTAGTACTATGTTTGAAATCAAAAAATCCAACCATCAGAATGAAACTTTGACTAAATTGCCCTTAAAACTAAAATTTTTAGCACTCACTGGTCAAGAGTCGTATGACCCTGAAACTTTATCACACACTGTTTTGAGATTTATCGTGTGATAGTTCGTTACTGCAAAACTATCGCACTGCTTGCCTGGAAAGTATTGCACAGGTTGCCTGGAAACTGTCGCACTGCTTAGTGCAAAATATCACCCGATTAGAAACCATTGTACTGTTTGCCTAGTAACTATTGCACAAAGTCTTTTTTGCTGTCTGTCTAGTTTATGCAATTTTCAGTCTTTCCTTAGTCGACCAAATTTTAGTAGGTGACTTACTCTGCCGCTAGAAATCTTTTTGTAACTTGGATTCCTATTTTTAGACCCCTTGAATTAGTGTTCTTTGATTTTACAAAGTAGTCTTGCTTGGCATCGATAAGTTAGGAATTATCCTTGTTGAAAAAGTACACCTTTAGATTCTTTGGTAACACACTTGGAGAGTTTTAGTACTCTTTTGTCCAAATCACTTCCATCAAAATTCAATTTCAATTTCAAATATATTTGGGTAAATCCATCCTCTTGGTCCATATGTGTTAGGATACTTATCCTTTTATTATACACCTCTGTGGCAGTGTTGGTTTACACCTTTTGCAGCTTTCTATCTCACCATCTCTTTTTGGACAATTGAACACTTTTACTATCCTAGTTTGGTATTGACATTTCATAAGGTCATCTTATCACCAAGGGTCTTTTTATTTCATGTCGGTTATGACAAGGTACCAAGTTAGTCAAGGAAAATGACCTCAAGTTGTCTTTGATCAGTTACCCTTAGTCCAAAATTGTCAAAAGTGAAAGGGAAAGGAACCCGTCTTTGATCAATCACCTAGGAGCGAGTCTGAAGCTTGGTTTGACCCAAAGAGAAATCCTAGTGAGTTGAGTACCTCTTTAGCACCTTCTCAATCAGATATGGACATGATCTACACCATGACTAGAAAGGAGAGAGAAGCGATGGATCAAAATCTTGATGACATTTTCCAAAGACATAGAGATAACATGTTGTTTGGTGATGACAATCAACCAGAATCACCCCCTATTAACTCAAGATATTTAGATGCCCATCAAAGAGCTGAAAGATATTATGGGCGAGCTCACCAAGATGCATGGTCACAACATGAAGACCAAAACAACCAATCCTGTGATGCTCATGTCAATGCAGCATTTACTAATGACTTGTTCAAACATTCAAGACCCAACTCTCCGCTCAAAACAACCTCAAGGTATGCTAATGAAAGGCTTAAAAGAATTGAGCGTGAAAAGAGAGCCTTTTTGGATGAACAAGCCGCTAAAGAAGAAAGGTTTAGACACCTAGAGGCGGAACAAAAAGCCTTGTTAGAGTTGAAAATAAAAGCATTCCAAGAGGAACAAGATAGGATTTTAGCCCAATAACTCAATGACCAATTCAACAATAGGGGTACCAATAGTGGAAACAACTCTCCACCCTCTACTCCCTCAAGAACCCCAAGAAGTAGAAGGTGGTCAAGGACCCCTTCAAGATCTCCTAGTCCTAGAGGAAGGAGGATTTCATAACATAGGAGATAAACACCTCCTAGGAACCTGAGACAACCCTCCCAATGAGCTCATGATGGCTCTCAACATGGAGGAAGTAGTGAAAGTTTTGATGATCAAGATTTTATGAGAATGCAACAAGAGCCACTACTCCAACAATATGTGGAGAAGTATCTTGATCAAAACAAGGATAGGTTCCTAGAGAGCTTGATTAACAAGGGTGCCAGAATCCCTTACAACTTTGATGTGGATAGAAGAATTAAGAAACAAGGACCCTCTCAAGAAGAGGAGATCAAGCAACTCAAGCGTATGATGGAAAAGGTGTTGGCACCTAAAAGTTCCTTTTCAATTGATGCTATTTGTCCCAATCCTTTTGACAAAAGTGTGAGTATTACGAATTTTCCTAGGAAAGTTGAAATCCCCCAGTATGACAAGTATGATGACAATGGTGACCCACATGATCATGTGCGTCAGTTCTACATCATGAGTTTTGAGTTTTACCAAGATGACTCCTATCTTATGACATTATTTTCGAGGAGTCTCAAGGGGCAAGCCATGGAGTGGTTTACAAACATAACCCCTCCTGTCAAAACTTTCAAGGAACTTGTCCACAGATTTGTTCAACATTTTGCATACAACTTGTCAAGATCAGTCACTATGTTAGACTTGTGCAATTTGAAACAGAACCAAGGGGAATCCTTTGTTACCTTCTTGCAAAGGTGGAGATGATTGTGCTCTCGCTATTCTAGGACTATTCCTGAGCATGAAAGGATTGATATCATTATTAGCAATTTAGAGCCTGAAATGCGGTATGAGGTTCGAAAGATGATCTTTGATTCCTTCGACACTATGGTCGAAATCGCATGCCAAATTGAGGATGTCTTGAAAGAGCAAGGCATTTTGACCAAACATAGCAATAACAACAATGGTCAGAATACTAACAATGCTAATAAGGACAAAGGCAAACACTCACACTGGAACAAGAATAAGCAAGTAGTCAACAGAGGAGTTGTGGACTCTTCCCAACCCAAGGATCAAGGAGTCCTCCATTTGTCTAGTGCAGTCCAAGCTATGAAGCTCAGCACATCCTCCAACCAACAAGAGCATAAACCAAAGTATCAAGAAAAGCCTAAGAAGGAGAGGCGATAATTTTCTAAACTGGGTGACTCCTTTGAGGATGTTTTCAAGATGCTTATTGCTAATAACCTTGCACACCCACAAGATCCAACAAATTTCCACATACCTAATGTTAAGCCACATTGGTGGAATGAAAAAGCTTTCTGAAAATTCCGCAATGGCATTAGACATGACATCAAGCATTGTTGGAAACTTAAGCACCTTATTCAGGATCTTATTGAGAGTGGCAAAATTCAGATTGATGGGTTGAATACCAATGCAAACCACAAGGCATTCAAGGAGCCTTTGCCCAAATATGAAAAGGGGGAAACCTCTAAACCCAAGAATGGCAAGGCTGAAATCAACTATACCTACACAGGTGCAGAAAATGTGATCAATATGCTTGAGATTGTCGAGGAAAGTGTCAACATGATGAGAGACAAAGATTCTTATGGTTATGATGTGGAATCTCCTCCTATATTTGATGAAGAACCTATGGTGGTGCTTAGGGGTCCTCACTCTCAAAGGTCATCCCAAGCTCTGAACGCTGTCACTAGAAGCCAAAGTCAAGGTCCTATGGTTATTAGAGGTCCTAGTTCCAACCAGTCCAGCAAACCCAAGCACGTGACATCTAAGAATGTCACCACCAAATCAACAGTCAACCTTGAAATGAGCTATAATCTTGTTGACTAGTTACAAAGAACGCCAACTCAAATCTCAATCTTTGAACTCTTGGAATTATCTCCAAGACATAAGCGTATCCTTGAGGATGCTTTGCGTACAGCCAATGTTCCTAACAACATAGATGTTGACCAATTCCAGAACATGGTTAACCACCTTGCCAGCCCTCACTACCTAACATTCTTAGAAGAAGATGACAAAACTTTGAGCCATCTGCATAATCTTGCCCTTCATATCGAAGTCATGATTCACAAGACCCGTGTCAGGTGTGTGTTGATTGATGGGGGTGCTGGGCTCAACATTTTTTCTTTGAGTTTGTTGAAGATACTAGGTTATTCTGAGCAAGTTATTGATACCCAGAAGAAAATTACCATTAAAGCCTATCATGAGGCAGAGAGAAGCTCCAAGGGTTTGGTCATCCTTCCTGTCAAGATTGGCCCTATTGAAAAGGACATTTTGTTCCAAATTGTTGATGATGGTCCTCTAGCATATAATATCCTACTTGGAAGACCGTGGATCCATGACATGCAAGTGGTGCCATCCACCTACCACCAATGTGTTAAGTTCCCCTATAATGGAGTAGAAGTCTGTATACCCGAGGATAGCACATTATCTGTTAATGCAATTTCAGCAGGAACTCATGTTCCTCTCAATAGGGAAGCAGAGGATTTTGATGTAACTCTAGCACAATGCAAGGATAAGTTCAAATCCATAGACCTTGGTATGGGGGGATATCAAATTGACTCCTTTACAAAACTACCAGTCTCACCTAGGTCCTATGGTAAACCTTCACAAGAGATGCGTCCTTCATCTTCAACCATGACTCTATTTGGTACATTTGTAGAATCCTCGATGCCTATCTAGGATGAAAAAGAAGAGGTGGTTGTCAAGGACTGGATCTATAGAGAAGACAAATACATGCATAATGAGAACTTCTCTCCCTCTCCTAAGGTCTATGGAAGAGGGTGCACTCTTGTCAAAAGTATGGGCTATCCAGGTCATGGTCTTCTCAATCACAGATTAGATGCTAGAGCCGAACCACTCAATCATGCTCTTTTTGGACACAGGTCTAAAAAAATGGTTGGCCTAGGTTTTGAAAGTCAGAACAAGAAAACTGCTCCTATCCTTGTTGTGATGGATAGTGATGATGAATCAAATTACATACCCAATTTGCAAAATCAAAAAGATAGGTGTGAAGATTGGGTCCCTTCCACCAATCTCCTTTGGGGAGATTTAGATACTCCAATTGCCAATCCAACAGTTTCAGACCTAGAACAAGAAGAATTTGTTGTTGAAGATCATGTTGAGGATCCTATTCATGAACATCAATACATAAATGGAATTCAAGAAGGTGTTACCCATGGTGACATTGGGGCTTCCACATCTAGATGTCGTAAATATGCTTGGTGTAAACATCCCAGCCAAGATTCAGATACAGACTCACATGAGTATGAATGGGAATCTCTCTTTGATTGTTCTATAGTTGACATGGACATTGATGTTGTCCATACATATGGTTCGAAACCTGAGGTAGCTAATGAGTCTAGTGTAGGATTAATGGATTTGAATCTGCAAGTCACTTTAGTGGACGATGCTTCGCTTGGTAGGATAAATCTTGATTTGGGTACCTTAGAGGAATACTTGACAGATCCTAACTCTGCAATCACCAGAGATGATACCATTCACATACACAACATTGAACCCATCATTGACCTACCCCTTGCCAATCCTCACTTAATTGATTGGTCTCAGCACTATCAAGAGCCTCAGCTCCTAACTTTCCAAAATGACTATGAGATAGCATGTTACCTAAATGCCCTTGAACCTGTAGTCTCTTCCACTAGTGAACCAACTACAACCATGATAGAACCAGATATCAAGTACCTTAGTCACAAAATGAAAAGAAAAGATAAAAAGAATAAGAGTTCTGATGGTGAAAACCACTGTGTGGCGGTGTTAGAACCTAAAAAAGTAAAAATAAAGGATGTATCCAAGGGTGAAAACCTCTCTAAGGCACCTAAGGATGAGGTACTTGATCATCTCCCAAGTTATTTTCAAGATAGATCTTCAGTGCTTGTTAAGCCTACACAACCAGTTAATTTGGGTACACAAGAGGCTCCACAAATAGTGCATTTAGCTCAGTCTCTATCAACATAGGAAAAAGAAGCATATACCAAGTTCCTAGAGAGCAAGAAGATTAATTTTGCTTGGACTTACTCAGACATGCTAGGGTTGGACACTAATCTCATTATGCATCACTTGTCCATAGCTCTAGGTATAAAACCAGTAAAATAGAAATTGAGGAAAATGCATCCTCACGTAGCTCTTCTTGTCAAGGCTGAATTAGAAAAAATCCTCAGTGCAGGATTTATAAGAGCCATTGATTATGCCGAATGGATATCCAATATTGTACCAGTTTCTAAACATGACAAGTCCATTCGCATCTGCACAAATTTTAGAGATCTTAATAAAGCATGCCCAAAGGATGATTTTCCACTTCCTGACATAGATATGATAGTGGACATGATCGTAGGTTATGAGATCTATTCATTGATGGACAGTTTTTCTGGGTATAATCAAATCAAGATAGCTCCTGAAGACCAGGAAAAGATTGCATTCACTTGTGCATGGGGAACCTATTGCTGGAACGTTATGCCATTTGGATTGAAAAATGCAGGGGCTACTTATCAAAGAGTTATGACCACTATCTTTCATGACATGATGCATAAGAATATGGAAGATTATGTCGATGACACCTTGGAAAAATATAAAAAAAGAGATACAGACTTAGGAGATTTAGAAGTCATTTTAGATCATATGGAGTAGTTTCAATTAAGATTAAATCCAAAAAAGTGTGCATTTGGAGTCACCTCTGGAAAACTTCTAGGATTTATCATTTCAGCCAAAGGAATAGAGGTGGACCTAGAGAAAGTTTAAGCAATATTGGATATGCCACCTCCCAAAAACATCAGCCAAATGAGGAGTCTTCAGGGATGCCTTCAATCTATAAGGAGGTTTATTTCACAACTGGCTGATAGAGCTCAACCCTTTAATAAGACTTTGCACAAAGGGGTTAAATGTGTCTGGAATGAAGATTGTTAGCAAAGCATGGACCAAATCAAGCAATACTTGGCCAATCCTCCAATCTTAATGCCTCCTATCCCAGGAAAACCACTCATATTGTATGTGTCAGCAACAGAATCTTCCCTAGGGGCATTATTGGCTCAACTTGATGATACTGGAAAAGAAAGAGCTATATATTACATCAGTCGTACTCTTGTGTCATATGAGGTTAATTACACTAGTATTGAAAAATCTTGCCTTATAGTGGTGTTTGCTTCCCAAACGTTGCAACATTACATGCTTGTGCATACCATACACCTCATTACAAAGATTGATCCTCTCAAATATTTGCTTGGTAAGGCTGCTCTCATAGGTAAACTTGCTAAGTGGATGATGGTCTTATCAAAATTTGACATAGAGTATGTTGAGTGTAAGGCTATAAAAGGACAAGCCATTGCAGACCAATTGGCTGATTTTCCAATTGGAGATAAAGCACCTATTCAAGTTGAATTTCCACATGAGCACATAATATACATGACTACAAGAACATGGAAGATGTTCTTTGATGGCTCTTTCATGCAAAATGGTTCAGGAGCAGGAGTGTTATTTGTTTCTCCTCATGGGTACACAATCCCTAAGTCCTACAAACTATTGTTCCCATGCACAAATAACATTGTTGGGTATGAGGCCTTGACAAATGGATTAAAAATGGCAATTGAATGGAGAATCATAGAGCTGCATATCTATGGGGATTCAATTTTAATACTCAACCAAGTTAATGAAGAATACCAAACAAAGGATGAGAAACTGGTACCCTACAAGAAAATGGTTGATTTGTTGAGATGACATTTCACCTTTGTTACATTTCAACAAATCCATAGAGCAGAGAATAAAGTAGCTGATGCTATGGCTACATTGGCTTCACTTCTTCAACTAGAACAACATGAGTCCAGATTCAAATTCCTGGTGGAAGAGCTACACTACCCTATCTATGACTCCCAAGAAAGCCAAGTTGTTTGTACCCTTGTTGGCCATGAGTCATCCCGCTATGGTGCCATTTACTCATACCTCCGTGATGGAATTATCCCTAAAACCTTCAATCATTCTGAATGAAGAAACTTGACCCAAAATGCCTCTTGCCACACCCTTATCTCTAGTGATCTGTATAGGAGGGGTTTAGATGGGACACTTCTTAGGTGCTTGAAAAAGGATGAGTCCAACCAAGCATTAGTTGACATTCACAATGACATTTGTGGAGGACATTCCAATGGTCTTACCATGGCTCGAAGGTTGCTTAGGGCTGGGTACTATTGGCCTACCATGCAGACAGATGCAATAGTTTTTGCTAAATCATGTGAAAAGTGTCAGAAACACAGTAACCTGATACATGCTCCAAGTAGGGAGCTTATTCCTTCTATTTCTCATTGGCCTTTTCAGTGCTGGGCCTTTGATCTTGTTGGGAAGATTCATCCCAACTCATCAGGTGGACACAAATTCATTATCACTGCTACTAATTACTTTACCAAATGGGTAGAAGCTATCGCACTTTTTGTTGCCTCAAGCAAGACAGTTTCTCTATTTATTTTGAACCATATCATCTGTCGGTATGGAGTGCCTTCTGAAATAATCACTAACAATGGAGGTCAGTTTAAAAACAAGGATCTTAAACATCTCTGCAAGAAATTCAAGATAAAATAGCATTGGTCCTCCATTTACTTTTTGCAAGGAAATAGACAAGCAAAAGTTTCGAATAAGACCATTCTTAAAATTCTCCATAGAACAGTTCATAAGAATGGTAGAGATTAGCATCTACAGATAAATCCAGCCTTGTGGGCCTATAGAACGAGTATTCATACTCCAACAAGGGCTACTCCTTTGGCCCTCACTTATGGTGCTAAAGCAGTGTTACCTTTAGAGGTGGAGATTCCTTCACTTAGAGTCTCTCTCAAAGGTCTAGTTACTGATGAAGACTACCACACCATGAGGCTCCAAGAACTAGAACTTCTAGATGAAAAGTGTAAAGCATCATATGATCACATGAGAGTCTACCAAAAGCGTACGTCCAAAGCATTCAACAAGAAGGTTCGCCCTAGAGAATTTCAAGTGGGGGATCTTGTCCTACGAGAAAACACTAAGAACCAACAACATAGAGAGCAAAAGGGCAAATTCAAACCTAATTGGCTTGGACCATACATTATTACTGCTACTTTTGGGACAGGTGCTTATTTGTTGTCTACTCTAGACGGAGAATAGCTCCCTGATCCTATTAATGTTTTGCACCTAAATAAGTTCTACCCATGATGCCTATTCTATCTGGGGGCATCCTTTGTACATATTTATTGATCTTGAAAAAATTCCAAAAAAAATTATATATGATGCTGAAAAAACTGTAAAAAGCATATAAAGTCTTAAAAAAATACAAAAAAATGCAAAAAATTCAAAAAAAATAGAAAAAGTGCCTTGGTGAAAACTTGGAAACAGGCGCCTTAGTAGCAAAAATACAAAAAAATTGAAAAAAAAAATTAAAAAAATCTCCAAGTGGTGAACACCTGGAAACAGGCACTACTTGAGACCTTTGCACCCTTGTTTCTTAGCATGCGTCCTTGACACTTAGCCTTTCTCCATCATGCCTTGACCTTGTTGCCTTGGTTTGGAATTGGTCTTTATCTTTGTCTAGGGAGCATAATTGTGTTAGCTTTGGTCTTTAGGAGACCTTGCAAATGATGTTTTTTTAACACCACCCCAACTGTGTTTTTCAACACTACCCTAGCGTTAAGTGTTTCTCAACACTTATCAGATATCTTACCCACAGTCTAGCATGATATGATATTTTCCACTGGGAGATGTGATACTCAAAGTTTGACTCTATGACCTACACACACACACTTAAACACTCGACTCACTGAGACTTGTTTGACTTTATTTCTTTGTGTGTTGTCTATGATGATTACTTTAATGAGTGTTCTCTCCCTAAATAGTTTTCGATGATGCTGAGCTAGAAGACTGGGGGCACGAGGACATGTTTTATTGCTTTTTCTTCTTGTGGGTATATTTTGTTGGTCCTAACTGTCATTAGCATTTATGCTTGTTCCACTTGACATTAGGGTCTACAAGGTATTATCCTTGACTGTTTTTCGCAAATGCATACTTATAGCCATCTTGACTTTCCTTGTGTCTTGATGTGAGTATAATCTTGCCATATTAAAGTTAGGAAATCTCACTGCATTAGTCATCTTGACTTATATGTCTTTGATGCTTAGGTGGGATTCTGACATATCTATCTGATATAGATCATATTCAGATTCACATAGTCATACTAGTGAGCATTGTATGATCTTGCGATGCTACCAATAATTCTCGATGAATATTAGAGTCTAAAAGCTTTGTGACCTTGCAAGTAAACCACTTTTCATAGTAGCTTGCATTTTTAGGTTCACAATACATTAGTTTTGCATCTTGCATATGGAGAGAGATCTCCTTTCATCTTTTGTGGACTTGTCGGTCAACTGCGGTCACCTTTCCTTTTCTCGATCATGTCTTTCGCTCCTTGTCTTTCACACCACGTTCTTTTCCTGTCATCACAAGGGGTTAATCTTATCATCATATCTATATCAAAGAGATCATTTTTCAAAAACATGAGTCTACATCACAAACATGAGAACTAAACATACATCTATGAGAAAGATTATACATGAGCATATATAACATACATTTTGAGCAATATGACAAGACAATATAAAAACTGAAACATCCATCACAAGTGGGAAAAGTACACAAGATATATCACAAATCTAGTAAATCCCATATATATAAATGTCATGATACAAATATAATGTGGGATCCAAAATCTAGATAATGTCCTAGGGTATGTCTCTGTACATCTATCATCCTAGCCCTAAGTCTGATTCACCCCATCACGAGGTGGTGGCGGTGGTGTCACCACCCTGTCAGGTACCATGTCTGACATGCCTTCCCTCTAAGAGTAGAGTGGTGTTCTCTGTCCCTCAGGTACAACCTGTATGTAGAGTCCATGATAGTAAGCAACTTGTGTTGCCTCCCTCTGAATCTCTGTTGCGTCTGCCTGAGCTGCCCTCTCCCATTGATCTATCTCGGCTCGCAGATCAGTCAGCTGCTGATCTCTCACGACTATAGTAATCCATAGCTGCTACATCTCTGTCTCCAAAACTTGGATCCTTGCCCTGAGATCCTCTCCTCCTCCCCCTGCAGGCTGATCCTGCCCAGCATCCACCCATCGGCGAGATGGTCTCACCGTGTCATCCCCCTCATCCTTGAAACCTTGTCTCCATGACCATTTTTGATGACCTGGTCTAGATCCCTGTCCTCTCTCTCTCACCCTCCCTCCATCTCCTTTGTCCCCTCCATCTCTGACATCTCCATTACCACCCTATGCTGCCGGCTGCGCATCAAGTACAGTAAACTATGGGAATGGAAACCTCCATCGCTTTGCCCTATAGGCCGCATCTGCACCTGCATCTGCCATATCTAGGAGATAGTCCCATGGCTCCCTGCGTATAGTTGTGATATCCTGTAATGTCTTCTGGTAGTCCAACATCAACAGCCATCCCTATTAACCCGAGCATAGGTAGTGGTCTCTGTGGGCACCCTCTGTTGTCGCCCAAACTATCTCCAAACCTGGGTGATCACGAAGCACTCTACTATCTCAGAGTGCCAACCTACTAGTGGCTGACTGCATAACATATATCCTAGCTCCCACTCCCGATCACCCCATTGCTCACAAGCCCTATATGGTCTCGACTGAAACGATGTGAGCTCGTCTAGTAACCTGCGGTAATATGTCACATCCCCGCTATGTGGCTGTGCTAGGAATTCTATGTATCTATAGATATAGGGGCATCTCTGCTCCCTCAGCTACACATGTGGGTGCACAATGATGATGTGCTCCCATGCCCATACCTGTGCTAAGACAGCACCGCATGCCCAAGTCCTGCTCTCCCTGTAAACAATCTTGTGGAGCTCATGGTACATGTCAGCTAGGATGGCTGGGCCCCATGCCATATGTCATGGGTGTGCTATTAGATCTGCAACCAACCTATCCCAGCCCAATGGGAACCCTCTCTGGCTCCTATCGGTAATCAGTGCATGTGCTACTATAGAGCACACTATACATGGAATCAGGAAATCCTTGCCGAACTCCTCCATCAACCGATCCTAGCTAAGGTGTCTATCAATAAAGGTGACATCCTGGAACATGTCCTGCATGATCTATCATCCCTCGGTCGGATCTTGAACATAGTATACCTGTGCCAACAAACAATCATGTCAGTTTCTATCATATGAAAACTTTACATCTATGAATATCTATAAACATGATTATACTCACTGGATCTCCGTGGCTAGGCACTCGAAGGATCCAATAGACATCCTCTAAGTTAATAGTGGCCTCTCTGGTCGGCAAGTGAAAGGTGTTATGCTCACTATACCACCTCTCATCCAATGCTATCAATAACCCATGATCTGCCTGAATATGGGGCATTTGCAGCAAGTACCTGAAACCCATCTCCCCCAAGTCTACCCATCCCAGATCATCAAGATCTTAGACACACCGTAACCCGGTCACTCTCGGTGCTCTAATGAGGAGCACTGGAAAGTTCTCCTACAAGCCATAACCCCAAACTAGATGTCAGAACATATCATGATGGATGTATAAAATCTGTACAAAACATCTTAAAAGCAAACATTGTCTGGACCCATGTCATAGTGCTCAAAATTTAAAACATGTCATATTTCTTACACTAGTGCGATATTGTTTTCTGATAAAATATCATGCAATATTTTCCTCAGTAACAGTGCGATACTATCTTTGAATGTGATAATTCGCATAGTATCGCACGATGTTTCATCTGGTATTGTGCAATACCGGATTCAACATCGGTGCGATACTATGTCGACCCATGAATTATCGCACGACAAATACTATCAAAGGGTGTGATAATAACTATCGCACAAAATTTCATACGAGTGAAATTTGAATTTTTTTAAAATCATTAAAAACATGTTTAAAATGACATAAATGCTCATTTATGACTCAAAAGGGTGAGTTTTTCTGAAAACATACCGGGGCACCATACTGAGGAGGTCAGTTATGTAAGCGGGCACACTCAAATCGATGTCTGTGAACCAGAATCACTATTTTCTGGGCCATTTTCTCTCTGTGAGCTCTAAAAGTTCTTAAATCACAATAAGACAAATGATTTTGAAAATGACCTTTTACCCCCTTATATAGCATTTTAACTTTTTGACCTAATTTTTGAAACATCTTAGAATTGCACAAAAATTGCACCCCTGGCTAATTTCGACGTCCTAGATCCATTTTCGGGATCGAAATCAAAATCCAAGTTCATCTTGATATTCAAAATTGCATTTCAAAACTTTCCCTTCTTCTGCGCAATTGGCTAACCATTTGAGGCTTGATCCTTCGATCTTTGTTGGGGCATCTTTATTTCTTCATCCCCATATCTTTCAACCTTCTAGTCTTTCATTCACTTTCATTTGATCCATCTCTCTAAGGTTTGACTTCATTTTTATTCTATATCTTTCTCAGTCAAACCTAGTCAAACTAGGGCATATCTTCACTGCTTGATGGTTATCCTATTGTTCTTCACCTTCGATTATGATTTCTAGTGATTTGATCAGATTTATCAATTTGTTGTTTCTCCTCTACCTGATTTTGATTTTGATTTTGAGGGGGCAGTACCTATCAGCTTTAATCCTTGATTCAGCTTATTAATCAACCTTGCTTGAGATTCTTATCTCTTATTTGAGACTTGACAATTTCCTATTTACAGGTGTGTTGGTCTTGTCTTTCAACTTATCCTTGTCAGCTTATGCTTATCTTTGTCCTGATGTGTTCCCATCCGTCGAACACACATTTGGGTTGTTTTGTGATCCCAAATCGATCTCACATTTTAATTCCATTCTTTAACCACATGTGATCCCAAATCGATCTCACATTAGTCAAAGAGGGGCAAATGTATGCACCCTAAAATGGTCGCCTAGACTTTGGGCCCCTATTCAACAATTTATCAAATCCCTAAATCAGTATTTTCAAAAATCAACATTTTTCAATTATATCAATTTCCTTGATCAAATCCTATTTCTATCATTTTTTATTATTTTCCATGGGCTAACCATTTTATCGTAAGTCTTTATTTATTTAAAAGGAATTTCCTTCCCTTTTATTAAATAAAAAAGCCCCCACTTTTTCTCTTATCCTAAGTTGCACAAATAAAAGCATTATTCTTATTTTATAAAAAGAAGAAAAAACACTTTTTGTCTCATATGGACACAAAAGTCAACTCTTATTTTCTCATTGGAGGATATTTGTGCACATGGATTACTCCTCTTTCAAGCTCCACCCTTGATTAAATCTTTTGCCTCTTAATCTCCATGGTCCATTCCTTTTCAATTCCTTTAAAAGGAGAGCTCTTTTCTCATTCTAGATCCCAACTTTGAATACTAATCTTATGTTGTAGGATTTCTTGGAGACTTTGGAGCTTTGGAGATCTTCATGCATTTAGCTTTCATTCTTGCATCTTAGCTTCATATTTATGCTTTCTAGCTTAGTTTCCTTTATGCTCTAGATTAGCTCACATAGATTAATTAGCAAGGCTTGTAATCCTTTCCTTTCCATAGCTTAGCTTGCATCTTCATTCTTAGCATAGCTTGCATTGCATTCTCATCTTGATTCTTGAGGATATTGGCATTCTTGCCCCTGTCTCTTTGAATCTCCCATTGTGTGGTTTACTAGCAAGGTTGCATGCTTCAATAGCTCTAGCTGAGAGCACCATCAACATCCTTGTGACTCTATGCCTAGGGAGCTCTAGGTCACTTTCTCAAGGTTTCCCATTCATGGATTCCCTTGGAAGTAATGACTTAGAGAAGTGACCTATTTAGTGTGTACAATCACTAGATCTCTTATATTAATCATAAAAAGATGATCAATCTAATCAGGACCATGCTATTATAAAGAAACAATCTTTGTAGCACAATACTTGTAAACAAGACCACTGAAAGATTCAATTTTGAATAACATAAATAACACCACATACAATATATTTTTAGAAAATACTTACATCTATTTTTGCCGATGTGTAGGATGGTTAAATTTTTGTACTCAAATCACTGCCCTCTACTCATAACCCTTCTTAAGATGCTCATCCTAGGCCTACATATCCAAAACCCATTGTTCA
Organism: Chamaecyparis obtusa; assembly: GCA_027943335.1. Classification (NCBI taxonomy): domain Eukaryota; kingdom Viridiplantae; phylum Streptophyta; class Pinopsida; order Cupressales; family Cupressaceae; genus Chamaecyparis; species Chamaecyparis obtusa. The sequence continues at coordinate 278,985 of BSBK01000118.1, read as the reverse complement.
GATTATTGTTGACAAAGAAAATTATTGGTAATTTTCTTCCTCTCACTCACCATATATTTTTCATCTCTTGGAAAATGGTTGATGGTGATTGATGAAGAAGATTTGAAAATGATGATTGATCCAATTCAGATTGGTGGAACATTTTAAAATCTTCTTCATAATCATCATCAACACGGCCAATTTTGCAAAACTAATTCTGCATACACTGAATTTGGGCTCAAATAATGAGCAAGCCCACCAAAAATAAAATTTTACATGTCGATGACGAAAGAAATCAAGATGAATTACTTTTGAATGACTTCTCTCTATAAATATTTGGGATCCTGAAAGAAATCATAAATATGGATTTTCAAAATTAACTTATTTTCTTCTATTCATTTAGAAAATATATAGAAAATGAAAATGTTAAATTTGCGTTGATATTTTATTTGGAAGGAAATAATGAAATATGAATGATGATACAGACACTTTAATTCTTACTTGTAAATGTCATTGACAAGCCAACAGTTTTTTTGTTTGAATAAAATTCCAAGTATCCCATCTTGGAACCCTACATCTCAAGGGATATTTCAAATTGTACTCAATCTGATAAAAAACATCTTCTTATTATAAATATATGTACATGTATAAGTAGTATCTATTATGTAGCTCAAACAAGTTGCAAGTACTTATTATTACTAAACTTTTACCTTTAAAGTAAAATGAAGGTTGTAGCTATTTTGTTGTTCATATACTCACTAATTTTAGTAAACCTTAATGAATAATTTATAGGTGAACATGTTATATAAACCAAACTTAACATGAAAAAGTACTTACCTCCATTTGAAGTGGGGTTTTATTTTCTTATTCTATCCCTCCAATTTCGTTCATAGCTTCTTGCAAGTACACTATATGTGTAAGTCACCATTTAGGTGAGAGAATCAATCAATAAAACAATATTTCCCTAAAAATTACTACACTATTAAGTAGGGTATAGTTACAACACTAGTGAATTCTAATGATCGAATAAATGTGACTTTGATCGGGAAAATGGTGTAATAACGTTACCTTGAGTTTATTTTACATATTCATGCATTCACTTTAGTATTTTGATTGTTATTGAAGCCAAAAAACTTACTGGTATTTGACTGTTCAAGGGCATTGAGGGCACAATAGAAACAACAACCAAAGAGTTGAACAATAGAAAAGACAACAATCTTCATATGGAAGATGAAATATGACATAATTTATATAAATATATCACGATTATCTCAAGTTCATGTCAATGAAACATACAATCATGATGTTGTAACATGATTATCATAAATCAGAACAACACTTGGACATCAAGGAACAATTGCAATAACATGTAATGATATACCTGCATACATAAAGGTACAACATTGTACGAATAAGTATCATAGATTTCATAGAAACTAAGATGGATATCATAAGGTGTTACTTCATATAACCTTACAAGTGTTGTATTACAACCACCATCATTGA